>VDFB02193867.1:16467841-16698784 GCA_007258455.2 Sequoia sempervirens | reverse complement strand
GCACTTAGTGCAAAAACAAGAGTAATCCCTTGTGTCTAATATCCATCCAAGGTGATTATCTGAACTCCTATGTTCACAATGCAAAGATCTTGTTTTTTCTACCCTCTTGCATCCATGCATTGATCTTCTATCCACACCTAGATACATATGTACAACAAAAAACTTATGTGAACAAATATGTGTATATATATATTTTAAATTTAAATAAATTTAAATTTTTGATTTAATGTAATTTATACATACCCAATATCTCCCAAAACACTCTATGTGGAATGTGTTGGTTTGTTCTTGAAGATGTGCCGACCACATTTGATGCAAAGTGTTTCTTGCACCATTCAACAACATCATGCATGCATTGTCTAGATGATCTTCTGGATAACTCATTTGATGCCTTCTTAAAGCTCATTTGATGCATGCTCCTACTCCATCATGCTCACCCTTTCCATGCCCACTCTAAAAAAAACTCCAAACATGTGGTATTTTGTATATTTTATGATATTTACAAAGTGCATAGAATGGCTATGAAGATTTGAATTGTGCCACACATCCATCTGAACCATACAAAATGATTTTCAAATTTTACACCCCTGCTTCTCAAATTCTCAAAAAATATTGTAAAGCAATGTTGGAAAAAAAGTGTGTCATGCTCTTTATCATCACTAATATAAAAGTGATATTCTTTCTTAATGGCTCATTCTCTCATATCTGTACTCTCAACACCATCCAATTCTAATTGTGCATGTCATAACACACATGAACCATAATAGTGATCTGCTTTGAAAAGTAATACTCTGACTGAATCTCCTTTTGATGTACAAAGGAGTAATTTTCTGCAAAGTCAACTACTGATAGAACTATTCCATGTGGGAAAGTATCTCTCAATGTTTGGAATTTTTGTGCTTGCCACTTAGCAAAAAAGGAATGATGTATGTATGGTCGTATCAATTTTTGAAAATCTTCCATAAATTTTCCAATGGGAATCTCCTCTTCTACATAGTTCAACCTTGTGGATTCTTTCCCAAAATTTGTTTGCAACTTTACATACTTGTACTTGTGTCAGTAAAATATGTGAATAACTAATAAACCACACTTGATCAATGAAACATTACATCAAAGAGAATCCAAATAAAAATCTACAAGAAATTGAAACAAATAAACTCTCTAAAAATAATACTTACCTCTTGCAATTTACTATCTTTGTTAGGTCAGTATCCTCAATTCTTGAAGGAAATTTAGCCAAATTTCCATGTCTCACAAATTCCTTTTATGCAGTTTATTTGAGGTCCATTTTCATGATCACATAATATAGACTTTATGAACAAACTTGCCTATTTAGGAGGTGCATTTTGAAACCCACTCTCTCATCTTTTGAAACACCTGATAGTAGATATCAAATTCAATATGATAACGACAACAACAAGTTTCAAAAAACTTGTTTATCTTCACATAATATGGCTTTAACCTTTGAAACATTGTTTTCCCAATCTTTATATGAGGATATGCATTAGAAAAATTCATATACATCTCAAATTGTGTTATTTCTAGCCAATGTTTGATATGATTTTCATAAATACTAGGTCCAATCCTATGTCTCATAACATCTCTAGTATTTGATGATGGATGAGTTTGATCATGCCAAAAACCTGAGACCAAGTTCCTAAGTTCATCTTCAATTCTGTCAGAATGGGGACCTCTACACATAATTGCCCAATTGCCTTCTAAACTCTCATCCAAAAACTTTCTCTTTTTCTCATATTTTATCAATGTGGTTCTACTATAACCAATTTTAGTTGGAAGTGCAGACATTTTTATTTTTCTTGCTATATCTTGATGTACAATAGATGTCAACATCATCCTTCTTGTAGTGGCCTTATCGACTGATTGAGATCCTTTCCCAATGGAATCTAAACCCTTTTTAACATTTTGAACAATATCCTTTTGTAATCCCATGTGTTTCTTCTTATTTGATGCCAAATGTACACCCAACAATTGTAATGACTCTTTGAGCTCATCATAAAGAAGGAAACATGATAACAATTGGGTTTTTTCAAGTGTATCAAGACAATTGAAATGATGATTGATAATTCCATTTACAGATTTAGTCATTGACCTCTTTCTCTTATTATAAGGCTGGTTGGCATAATATTTTAGTTTCTCCATATCCATTTCAAGTAAATGATCTAAATTTCTATGAGAAATTTGTTTCCTCACCTTCTTAGCTAGTTCTATATGCTCATCCATACTAGTAGGAGGAAGTGATCCCGACCCCTCTCCAACATGCATTGTTTGAACTTGCGCCTCCTCCCTATCTTCAAGGACCATGCATTCTTGAACGGATTCATTTGATCCAATGTCTAGATTTGGCTTGACTTGAGCATGAAAACTTCCTACTTGTTGAGCCCTTCCTACATGTCACAAAATATTTTGCAAACAAAAGAGAGAGATGATGTTATATAAGTGAAGTTTATGTATGCAAGCAAACAAACTTCAATAAAACATGATGCTATAAGTGAGAGAAGTTTGTGTGCTAGTTTTATATGCTCATCCATACCAGTAGAAGGAAGTGATCTTGACCCCTCTCCAACAAGCATTGTTTGAACTTGGGTCTCCTCCCTAACTTCAAGGTCCATGTGTTCTTCAACGGATTCATTTGATCCAATATCTAGATTTGGCTCGACTCCAGCTTGAGGAATCCCTAGAGCATAAAACATAAAAATAATTTGAGAATATTGAAGTGATGAAAATAAAATAATTATTCCTTGGCCCAACACCATATAGCTTGAGTTTTGATGTATACATGTGTTATTCTCTAGAAAACCTCACATTGCATTGGCTTTAAGTATAATTTGTGTTCTAATTTTCAAATAATTCTAGAGCTTACAATTGGGCATTTATTAAAATATTTAAAATTTTTTTTTTTAAAGGAACTATATCTCATTAGATTAAATTCAATGGGAGTTTAGAAAAATATTAAGCTAATTAGACGTTGCAATGTAGATTGGATAGGGGATATTGATCACCAAATATCAACATTAGAATGCTACTTCATTGTACATGAAGGTGTAGTTTCATGAATAATTAAGAAAAAATAATGGTTTCTTTCAAAGTACAAAGTTAGAATATATAGGAATTTGCAAAGCCATAAAATAATTAATGTGGTTGAAAAAATTATGAAAATCAAAGTGCATAGTGAGGGACACAAAATTTAAGGTTTCATTGGAGAACTAAGCATGTATTGAAGTACACTATCATTTTCTTCATGAACAAAGTAAAGAGAAAATTGTGTAGATGCAATACTCAACAATGATAATGTGATGAAAAAAACATTAAACAAAGGTATTGGTAAAAGATAAGTGTAAGGTTTGTAGGGAAGCATTTAATGTACAATATTTTAGTTTAAGAGTACATTTTAAGTTGGGGTATTGTAAGTTGAAAAATGGTCATACATTAAAAATTTCTAATTTTAATAAGAAAGCCAATGCAAAATGTATGCACATACAATTTTAAACACACACTTGAGAGTGAGAGAGAAGAAACAAGCATGCACCTTGTTTCTTTCTATGATAATTTTCAAAGTTTTGTTCACGCGTCTTATGTTCTTCTTCTTTTGACAATTTTCATTGAGATGCATTTTTTCTTTTTCTTTGTTGTCCCATTTTCTTCTTCAACTTAAAGATGACTCAAAACAAGTCCTCTACCAAATTAGTTAAATTATCCTCCAAATTTTTCCTTGATTGATAAAAATGAAAGTTGTCGAGCTCCAATATTTGCCTCCTTGATGAATGTGCAAAAATTTCTTCTCCAAAATCTACGCTCCAAGTGATATAAATGACAATTAATCTTGCAATTTGATATCTAGAATAATGAAAAATAAGATTCTATTTATATGCATATCCAGGATGGGAAAAAAATTATTCTAGTGTACATGGAATAACTAGATCCTAGTTTAAATGAATCAAGTAGTAAACAAACAAGTTATTTCATTGTGGAGTTTGTTATTATTTAATTCATAGATATGCACAACATATCTAGTAATTTTAGAATTTTGTTAAAGTGTCCAAAATGTATATTAGAGGTATAATTTGAATTGAATTTTCTCAATTTTATTTGAATTTAATTTCAAGTTACTTATCAAAAATGTATAATAGAGGTATAATTTGAATTAAATTTTCTTCATTATATTTGAATTGAATTTCAAGTTACTTGTCAAAAACGTATAATAGAGGTATAATTTGAACTGAATTTTCTTAATTATATTTGAATTGAATTTCAAGTTACTTGTCAAAAAGATTAAATCTTGTTCTCAACTCAATGGTTCATGTTGCTTAAGTCATTTAAAAAAAAAAATTTATTGTAATCAATATGAATGAACTTAATTATAAAGTGGCTTTGATTTCCCTAAAATTCTACGAGAGATCAAATGTATATTGAATATAAGGAAATGCAAGTTGTAAGAGATCATAAAATAAGAAAACATATATGTATATTGAATATTTAAAGCAAATGCATACATATATTATGTGTAAACATGTTTAAACCATAAGCAACCACATGTACATACATGTAAAGGGATTCAATATATATAAACATAACACATATTATAAGCAAAGAGGAAAATGTATGTATATATCATATAAGAAAATATATGTACATATCAAATAAGAAAAATGTAAATTAAAGATCATCAAATGTCGAATACTAAAGATCAACAAATAAGAAAATGTATGTATATCATATAAGAAAATGTAAGTTAGAGATAATCAAATCTCAAATACTAAAGATCATCATGTATAAGCAAATGCATGTGGTAAAGATCAAAAATCTAGTGTCCATGGCCTAATATGAATGTCTACTCCTAGTCGAATGGCCATCTGAATGAGAATAGTCTTGTTCTGATGGATGTGTTAAGCCCTACAAATAAAATTGTGTATAGGATGTGTTAAATACATATAATTTATATTAAATAAATTTTATGAAAGTTATTATTAAATGAACTTGTATTTTTAAATATCAATTCAAATATATGCATACATAAATATTGCATGCACATATACACATGTGATTATATAAAAATGAAAAATTCACATGTCCACTGGCAGAAGATTCATCCACTGATTCACATCAATCATGCACATGATATGGACCAAGGCTAGGAGTGATATGAGGTATGTCCACCTATAACAATATATATATATATATATATATATATATATATATATACATGAATATCTAGTTTAAAAAAAAGTTAAAAATAATGAAAAAATAATTGAAACATGCACATGCACACATACATGAATATCTTATGATATTGGATGACCTAAGTCCTCTGAAACAGTCGCCTCCACCATATCCACTAAACGGTCAAGTGACGAATCAACATTTGCATCCATCCAATCTATCCCATGTCGTGCCATAAATGATGAATGTAGAGGGCTATGAAGGTGAGATGGCATCGGCGATGATGAACTAGAACCAATCAACATATCAATAAAACCCATACTCTATGTAGTTGCCGAATGAATTGTAGGTGGATCCTAATGCGCACTAGTGCTTGGCTAAGAGTGATGGGATCCTGGAACTAAATGACCTCTATGTCTCAAATGATCTCTAACATGCTCTATACGAATCCCATTGTCTGATGCAATGTTGGAATATGCCTCCTATGCGAACCCTTTTCCTAGTACCTACAAAACAACATGAGTAAACAAGTTAAACAAGGAATTGCAAGCTAAAAAAAGGATTCCCCATGAAATCCATTTACAACCTCAAACTAGGAATGAAAATAACAAAGAACACAATGAAAATGACAAACAAAGATTAAATCCTAATTGGATGTGCAAACTCATGATCCCATGGGGGAATTGGTGCCAATTTGATGTGAAAATTGGCCCTTTCCCAATTCCTAAGATGAAAACTTTGAATGTTGAAGAGATTGGTCCTCTTTATTGATGAAGAATGAAGACTCCAAGCCAAAAATCTGCAAAACCTAGTTATGATTCATTGAAAATAGATGGAATTCAAGAGATATTTTAGCATGGTAACTTTGCTTGGATTGTGGATGATGAAATGAGGATATGAGCTCTTTATTTATAGAATTTCAAAATGGATGAATGTCCAAATTTGAACAATGTGGGACTAACATTCAACCAATGGCAAGGTGCCACTTGTCAACATTTGATAGGATGAAGGTTGAGCACATTTTGATCCATGTGGAAGTTTGAAATTTGAATTTGATGAGATGACATGTTTAGGGGGATGAAAGTTGAGTTAAATGAGAAGTGGGAGACATGTAAGAGACAATGTAAGAGTGTTAAATGCTTTGTTGGATGGACAAGTCCTTTTGGGGGAAGATTTCAAATTTGAGGAATATTCCATATTTGATGCCTTTTTGAATAAAAATAGATGATTTATAAACCAATTAAATTGATTTTCATGTGCAAGTTGCAAAATCTAGAGGATTTGAGTGATTAGGATTAGTATTGATCATGATTTGATTAATTTAAATGATGTTAGTTGATTTGACCATTTTGACTTAGATTTGTGGGTTGAAATAAATCAAAAAGAGATGAAAATGATTAAGATCTAGTTAAATAAATATTTTGATTTATTTAACCAAAGGGGGTGATGTTAGATTAAATTAGATAAATTTTTGATTTATTAAATTTAATTAGATGAATTTTAGAGATTTAATCAAATAGTATGGATTATTTAATTAAACAAAGATAGGGAGATGAAATGACCTAGCTAATTACACAAAGACAATGATTTAATTAAATCGAGGGATTTATTTAATTAAAAGGGGAATTATGATGACTTTAATCAAAAAAGGCCATTCGATTAAATGGTTAGATAGAGGGATAATTCAGGATGAAATGATGTTAGTAGATTAAGATCAAGTGCATGTACATTTTACATGTCTACATTTTTCCCCTCTTTGAAACAGTGCACTTGTTGCATTGGTTCAAAGAATAATCTTTTTGAGATCAAAGTTAAAATATTCTTTGATTTTTTGAATGCCCCACTATTTCCCTAGTGAAAAGAATTACGCTGGTATACTGCCCCCTCAAGAGATTAGGCAAAGAGGTTTGATTTGAGGGTTGATCTCTCGAAAAAGAGGTTCAAGATTAGTTCAAATCAAATATTTGATGTAGACAGATTTGATGATGTAGACAGTCATCAGCCATGGGTAGCCTCATGCCTATTTTGATATATTACACCCACTTGATCCTGATTTGTACCATGATAGTTACATTATTGATGAAGAGATGATTATGATGTTTATATGTAATGGATGATATGATGATGTATGGATGGTATGGATGCACATGATTTGATATGACGATGCTTTTATAATTATGCAAATAGATGATAAATGTATGGTTTATGAGATGTTTAGAATAACCAATCTATGCTATGCAATGATGTGGATGAATGCATGTGGTATGATTAATGCTTTCTATATGGTATGATATGCATTATGTAGTATGGTTTTGGATGCAGGATGGATGCATTAATGATGATTTGTGATTAACTATCATGGTACCATGTTAGCGCGAAAAGCAATAGATAGAAGAAAATAAGAGATTCCAACAAGACATGAGATGATGATGATGATGATGATGATTACTTGCCGAGGAGTTGGGATTTTAAAAGGGCCAATTACCTTATTGTTTGATAACACACCTAGATACGATGCATCAAGGTATAAAGAACTAGGATGGCGTTGTATCTAGTGTGATGGACTTTAACTCAACAAATAGATAGGAGTATTCTTGTTCACACTTGACATACAAAAACCTTGCTAGGACATACCTAACAAAGCAAGTATTTGCCAAGTTATTTTACAAGAACATCCAACAAGCACAACAGACAAAAGATAATGATTGTTTCCCCATTCCTATCTCTCTAAATCCTTCATTTGGATATCATCGAGAGGTCCTTGGAATGAGCACAATAAGATAATCAAAAGAAAAGATCAAGTACGCTAACAAGCCAATGTTCTTCATACCTTCAGCCAAAGGGATGTGTTTTGATAGGATAAGAATCCAAGGGATATCCAAAATGATGCCCATTGTTGAAATGATATATCCTAGGACATGCATTGTATAGGATGATGATGGGTTGATAATTTAATTGATAGGCTATTGATATAAGGTTGATTGACATGTTTGAAAATGATCAAGAGTTTGATTTTGTGTTTAACGGTTTATTCCTTCGATTTTGATTTTGCTTTTGAAGTTTGCTTTTGCTGATTGTTGTGATTGTGTCTATTTGTTTTGCCAAAGGATGAAGGTGACGATCAGTTTATTATGGATGAATGATCATCGCGGGTGAAAGTGAAATGGGACAGATGGATTTTTTCAAATATTTGGATGTTTTTGACGTTTTTGGAATGTTTTGAGGCTATTTTTGGGTTTTTTAGAATTTTCAAATGTTTTGATTTTTGATTTTTTTTGAATGCTTTTGGGGTTTTCTGAGATTTTATGAATGTTTCTTGGCTTTTCTATGATTTTGGATGTTTTTGGATTTTGATGTTTTTCAAATGTTTTTGGATTTTGCGCTTTTTGAATGTTTTTGGATTTTGATGTTTTCTTGAATGTTTTTGGATTTTTGTGTTTTTTTCAAATATTTTTGGATTTTTGTGTCTCGGGGGCTAATCAAAGATGAGCCTTGCCTACGTTTAAGCTCATAGATGACATAGTTCAGATACCATGTTTTTGATATTTTTCTGGCTTTTATGAATGTTTTTGGATTTTTCGCATGATTTTGACGAATTGGATATGGAAATGTGTGATGATATCAGTTCTCTATTTGAGATTTTGTTTAAAATTAAGCTAGGGTTGATTGATTTGATTGATGGATTGATGATGATAACATTGTTGAGGATGCACAACAATGCAAGGATTGATTAATTAGGATTGATGATGATAAAATTGTTGAGGATGCACAATAATGCAAGGATAGTGTTAAGCAACACAATGATATCCTGAGATGATGATTTTTGGATTGGATTAGATTGATCATGATTGATGAAGCTTGATTTGGAACAAAATCTATTTGAATGATTTGATGTGACGTTTGACGTGCAACTTAGATGCAACTGATAGTGATTGATGTTCAATGAAAGATCAAGCTTGATAAGGAATGTCTTCTCATCAAAATATGCCATGGGCTAGTAATTCAGACTCTAGATCACAAATGTTTTGACCAATTTGATTTTATGTTTTCCAATGTTTAGATCACCACATAAGTTGGAGGATAGAGATCAATATTTATTTTTGAAGCAAGATGTACATATTTGCCCCCTGTGTCTAGCAATGTATAGAATGTTATGGATGGATGCTCAGATAGGTGTATGGACGGATGGATAGGGCCAACATGCAAAGGATGCCAAGAAATATCTTGTGATAAGATAAGGCATTCAAATAAAAAATTCTCATTGCATAATGCTTCATGGCTTAGATAATGCTGCATAGGATAGGATCAATGAAAATGACCCATGTCAAGATTTTTACCATAAGAAAGCATAAAGTATGCCCCAAACTTTCATCAAGATCAAGATAATTTGGACTATGGATGTCGATGGACGAAAATGGATTGGCTAAATGGTTTATGGATGAATAGATTTATTATGGATAAGATGGATGGAATGCTCGATTTATTATTGCTTTCACTTGAACTAGTGCACATAGATGCTCAATTCTAAACATGATGCCTGTTTGCCAGGTTTTCATCATGGTCTTGCCCAAAGCGCCACCGTAGTATTTTTTGCTAGAGGACTATTTTTATCTTTATTGTTTTCAATCCATTTTTCAATTTTTTTGGATTTTCATATTTTTTTGATTATTTTGTATTTTTTTTGAAAGATTTATGCTCATGTTGAGTCACAAGGTGTTGCTGATGTAGATGCCCCTATCATAATGTGCCATCAATATCCTACTTGAAGAAGTTGCTTTGCTAAGATATGTGCACTTGAATGCAACTTTTGAGATTCTTGATCTGCTTTATTGATATCAAGGTTAACTCTATCTCTATGTGTACATCGCGATAGAGTGCTTTCAGAATCCTTATGATGAAGGGTTGTTTCTAATACATGGTCAATGTGAGAATTGGATATTATGTGTGGAGGCGTGGATGGAGTGTGTTTAGGGATAAAAGATGGATTGGTTGATAGTTTGGAATCTTTGACTCTCCAAACTTGGGAAGATGAGCAATGATGGGTGGATACGAAAGTGTGGGTGGAATTAGGACCAACTACTTGATACACTTTGTACGTCACTTGAAAAGTCTTCCTTTGCTTTTGTGGACATCTTTGATGGATACTTTTCCCTTTTTTATTTTTCCCCATAGTTTCTTTGACTGATGGAGTTTGATAGGGATGATCTTTCTTTGTATTCTTTGGTATCCATGTGTATTTGATTTGTTCATTATTCTTATTTTCTTCTTTTTCTTTGATAACGTTCTTTGTGCTCAAATCTTTCCTTTGAAATTGGTCCCAATTTGTGGATGGGGTGATGGGTGGATGAAGATTCATGACGTGGCTGGTTGTAGTATTAACACTAGTTTCATCATAAAGACTCTTCATGCTCCCTATGTTGACATTTTCTTGAGACATAGTTGCCCCTAGTATTTTGGAAGTAGTACCTTTGTTCTTTGATTCTTCCTATTCGGAGATGTCTCGTTCAATAAGCGTTATCTGATAGATAGCCATTGTAGATGATGTTAGTTCAATTTGCTGCTCTGCTAACTCTGAAATATCTTGTTCTATCATACCTATTTCCTTGAGTGGATAATGCTTGATATTTGTATACCTGATGTCCTTAGTTTGAATTTGGGATATATCTTTAATCTTGATTTTGACAACTCTGTTTGACTATAGGAATCAATAACCTGCTCTTTTTGTGTAATAATGTCAGGAGTAAAAGAATCCTATTCTAAAGGAAGATCATCTATGTGTTCATCCAAAGAAAGAATCTCATGGGTAGATGGAGGAGTATGTGCCACATAAATATGATCATCTTGTATAGATAAGAGAGTTTCCATTAGATTATTGTAGTATCTTGAAGATACAAATTCTTGATCTTGAATGATTTTGGAGTTGCTTTTGACATGCTTTGGATCAAGTTCTTGACATGGGTTAGTTTCAAAGGATGGATTTCTTACAAAGGGTTCTTGGATGTTGTCATTAGACATGGTAAGTGGTTCAATATCCTCAAGTGTCAAGTTCAGGGTTCCTTCAGTATCTATAACCATGAGGTCGAAGGATGTCAATATGTCTTGGAAAGGACCATTGCTAGACCTTAGTGGAAGATTTTGATCTTATTTTGGAATAAATTCTTGCGATATGTCCTATAACTCATGAGGCAATGTAGAGACATTTTTAACATGATTATAGGTCAACGAATCAAGAATTATGTCAATAGGATCAAATAATCCTAACACTCCTTGAAATATATCATTAAAAAGTGGCTCTTGATGTATGATGATTTGATCATCGGATGGGGTAGAAACATCTTTAATGTGCTCCTTAATTGAGAGATTTTGAATATTATTTACAACAATTGTGGTGGAAGGATTTCCAATGTCTTCAACCAAAGGGTCAAATGATGTTGACATTTCTTGAATTGGATCATTGTTGGTTGGTGGATTTTGATCATGATTGAAAAGTGACTCTTGAGATATGTTGATTTGATCATTGGATGAGGTGCAAACATCTTCAAGGTGTTTATTGATGGGTAGGTCTTGATCATGGATTTCAGTAATTGTGTTGGGTATATTTTCAATGCCATTACTAGTGGTTGAATCTTCATCATTATCCCCAATGCTTATTATCTTTTTTCATGTTTGTGCTTGTGTTTGTTGGGCAGCTTGAGAGGCTTGGGTAGCTTGGGTAGCTTGAGCGGCTTGTGGAGTCGTCCGATATTGTTGAAGCACTTGTCAGTAGGCTTGATGTGCTTTTAGTGCGATGTTACAATATTGACTTACTACACTTGGTTTTGGTGGTAGTAGTGGTGTATTTGGAATTGTGTTGGATGTAGTGATGAGTGGTTGAGATACACTTGGAGCAATCATGGTAGTGAGGGGTTGAGATATGATGGGTGTGATAGGGGTGGTTGGAGTGATCGAGGTGATAGGAATGGTTGGAATGACCAAGGTGATAGGTCCTTGGGAGACCATATTTTGATTTGTCAGGATTGATGCTTTCATTTGATTAGATACCATCTATTGGTGCAA
This sequence comes from Sequoia sempervirens, assembly GCA_007258455.2. Classification (NCBI taxonomy): domain Eukaryota; kingdom Viridiplantae; phylum Streptophyta; class Pinopsida; order Cupressales; family Cupressaceae; genus Sequoia; species Sequoia sempervirens. The sequence continues at coordinate 16,686,550 of VDFB02193867.1, read as the reverse complement.
TGTCGATAGTATATTCAAAGGATTTGATGTGATGGCTTGATTGGTGTTAGGTGGATTGATTTGAATGGAGTGATTGGTGCTAGGTAAAGGGGGAATCCCTAAAAAAAGGAATGATGTTGATATGGGTAATGATGGTGGAGATGTCTCTTGGCGCAATGACTCAACTATTTTGGTAAGCGCAACAATTTGATCTCGCCAAATTTGATCTTGATTTTGATCTTGACTCCCTTGATATAGTTGATTTGGTTTTTGTTCAAGCAGATTTGGGATGCATACTTGTGTTTGATTTTGGACAATGTTATGTTTTGGGATGACACTCAGATTTTGCATGATAGGTTGAAATTGAAGATTGTTGATGTTGGGAATTGCATTGCCCTATTTTAGGTAACTCTGATCTTGCATGGTGTTACCTTGACTTGGAGTTGTTAACATCTTGTTTGGATTTTGAACAATATTCATATGATTTGCAACCATATTTATCCCAAAGTTTGCTGGATTCATGTTTCAAAAACTTGTACTTGGTACATTTTCATTGTTCATTTGAAGGCCCGTGCATTGATTTTTCGGTTGAAAGACTTGTAGTTTTGGATTTAGATCTACCATCGGGAAAGATGTTCCAATATTTTGACTAGGCATACTTACATTTTTTGTACCATTGATATTTGTGGGAGATAATGATCCCATGTATAAATGTGAGTGTTGGACATCCATTGGCATTGTAAGGTTTTGATAGTTTGGTTGGTTTGGACCACTCATGATGTATGGATCAAGTTTATATTCCATGCTTTTCTTGTGTTTTGACCTTGTTGTAAAAGTGACCTCTAAGGTTTTTAGGACCAATGATGAGATGAAGGATGAAAAGGGGAAATGATATGAGTGTTGATCATTTTAGGGACTTTGGATCAATGCTAGACTTAGGGATTGATTTTGATTGTTTGATTTGGATAATGAACTTGTAAACACTAAGATGTTGGATGTGATATTTAGGATAAACTCATTCAAGGGGGTGCTAATTTAACTAGAGGTATGAGAAAGGACGCATTCCCATACTCCTAACTAAACAAGGTGATTTTGATTTTGATGATTTACCCAAGTCTAGAATGATGTTTCCAAAGCTCTAAAGTTGTTTGGTGGGATGGATTTTGATAGGTGTTTGGGATGGGTGAAGTGTTTGATTTTGATCCTAAATGAACCTAAGAAGGACTTGTTTACAAGGCCAAGGTTTTGAAGAACATGATTTTCCCTTCAAACCAAAAGATCAATGTTTGCTCAAAAGACCATAAGACAAAAGATACACAAGCACATGTGTTGGGTTAAATTGATTTCATCTTGATTAGTGAATTTCTTTTACCACAAACACTTTCTTGATTAGATTTTCAAACTAAATGTCCAATGTCCTAACTTATTCAAACCCCACAAGATATGTCATGTGGAGATTTGATGAAATTATGGCAAGGGTTTTCCTATTGTTTGCTTAAGTAGACAAATCGAGATGTAATCCAATGTTTAGAAACCTCTAAGGATGTGAATCCCAAGGGCAAGCAATAACATATAGATTGAGTCAATGATATTTATCTCCAAAAGGGTTTGAAATTTGGATGATGTTAACTATTTGTTTTTTATTTGCTTTTGATCAAGCAATGCATTTTGTAACCCAAGAATAAGTACAATCCTATGGATTTGTAAGATAATATTTGTTGGATTCCCACTTTGACAAGTCCATCTATGCTTATCTCTAGTGAATGGTTAGATGCTTAACCCCACTAGCTCCCCTCCACAACTCATTAATGTCAATCGGGGTAGCCAAGTATCAACACCCATGAAACTCCCATGGCATGTTTTCCATCTCTACTAGAAGACTATAAAAGTGTGGGGTGGCTTCAGAACGACTATTCTTGCACCAACAAATAGATTAAAGGATTTTGGAAAATTCTAGAACATGGGTTTTAATAAGGACTTTTCATTCATAAGAGTTGACCCAATGTGGCAAGAGTCTCCTTTCAAATCCATCTTGTCAGAGTCAACCACATGATAGTGGTGTTTCATCCAATATCCACATTTATATCCCAGCTGGAAATACTCTTGGCTTTATAGTGTTACCAGTTGAGTCGTTCCCTTGGGTGAGTACTTTTTCCCCAAGACAAACCCTCTAGGATAAACAAAAGTGAATGAAGAATAATATTTGTAACTCAATCAATCCTTGATGGCAACAAGGAGAGCGAATATACATGAAAAAGCCCCCACTCACACTCACACAAGATTTTGTTCAATTTTAAGCCCAAATCGAAGTGTGGAGGTGATTGCTTTGTCTCACCCCAAAGTCATGAAAAAGGATTTTTGATTCTCAAGATCGCTATAAAGCATGAGAGAAGCGCATACATCCTTTTTCAATGGCTTTAGTTTAAGTAAGCTTTCACAAAAACACAATTGCACTTGTTCTTTTAAATTCCCAATGAAAAGTGTGTGTTCTTTTTAGAGCACCAAATCACAAGTGAAAGACATTTGTTCAATTGTTAACCCAAGAAACAAAATCTAGTAAGTTGTGCTCCGAAAGTTTGTTTTAATCCTTTTGCATTGTTCTTTTTAGAGCCCAAATTGAAATCTATTGAGTCCTAAAAGCTTGAAGTGATAAAATCCTTTAAAATTCAAATTATAAATGCTTCTAAGACTATCTAAAGACACTTGATACAATAGAGAAATGATGTCATCAGAAGCTTTCCTTTAGTTTCCTCCTCCCCTTTTTGATTTCCTAACCTAAAAAAGTGATCGAAATGTTAGATGAGATCAAAAAACAAAAGGATATAGGGGTTAGATGAATCATTAACCAAAACACCCTAAAACTTAGGTCAAGTTATCATTTGTTTTGACTTTAGATATAAATTTGCAAATTTTAACTCATTAATATTTAAGAAAAACCTACACCATTGGATAGCTTACGAAATTCTACCCCATTTAAAAAAAATATATCAAAAAAGACCTCTGTATGACTGAGATATGGTCATTTTAAAACTAACTCTAAAAGCACTAAAACAGTGATCATATGCACTAAAAGAACCTTCAAGAGTGCTAAAAGAACCTACAAGAGCGCTAAAAGAACCTTCAAGAGTGCTAAAATAACCTATGAGAGTGCTAAAAGAACTTGAAAGAGTGCTAAAACAACCTTAAAGAGTGCTAAAAGATGTGAAAAAAAGCACCAAAATAATCTACAAAAGCACGAAAACAATGTGCATAAGCACTGAAACAGTGCACAAAAGCACTAAAATGGAAAAATTAAAAAAAAAATGTGTTAGATTTGTAATTCAAGCCCTCCTTCTAGTGCCAAATGTGAAAACCATTTTCCTAGTACCTACAAAACAACATGAGTAAACAAGTTAAACAAGGAATTGCAAGCTAAAAAAAGGATTCCAAATGAAATCCATTTACAATTTCAAACTAGGAATGAAAATAACAAAGAACAGAATGAAAATGACAAACAAAGATTAAATCCTAATTAGATGTGTAAAATCATGATCCCATGGGGGAATTGGTGCCAATTTGATGTGAAAATTGGCCCTTTCCCAATTCCTAAGATGCAAGATTCGTATGCTGAAGATATTGGTCCACTTTGTTGATGAAGAATGAAGACTCCAAGCCAAAAATTTGCAAAACCTAGTTATGATTCAATGAAAATGGATGGAATTCAAGAGATATTTGAGCATGGTAACTTTGCTTGGATTGTGGATGATGAAATGAGGATATGAGCTCTTTATTTATAGAATTTCAAAATGGATGAATGTCCAAATTTGAGCAACGTGGGACTAACATTCAACCAATGGCAAGGTGCCACTTGTCAACATTTGATAGGATGAAGGTTGAGCACATTTTGATCCATGTGCAAGTTTGAAATTTGAATTTGGTCAGATGACATGTTTAGGGGGGATGAAAGATGAGTTAAATGCAAAGTGGGAGACATGTAAGAGACAATGTAAGAGCCTTAAATGCTTTGTTGGATGGACAAGTCCTTTTGGGGGGAGATTTCAAATTTGAGGAATATTCCATCTTTGATGCCTTTTTGAAATAAAATAGATGATTTATAAATCAATTAAATTGATTTTCATGTGCAAGTTGCAAAATCTAGAGGATTTGAGTGATTAGGATTAGTATTGATCATGATTTGATTAATTTAAATGATGGTAGTTGATTTGACTATTTTGACTTAGATTTGTGGGTTGAAATAAATCAAAAAGAGATGAAAATGATTAAGACCTAGTTAAATAAATATTTTGATTTATTTAACCAAATGGGGTGATGTTAGATTAAATTAGAGAAATTTTTGATTTATTAAATTTAATTAGATGAATTTTAATGATTTAATCAAATAGTATGGATTATTTAATTAAACAAAGATAGGGAGATGAAATGACCTAGCTAATTACACAAAGACAATGATTTAATTAAATTGAGGGATTTATTTAATTAAAAGTGGAATTATGATGACTTTAATCAAATAAGGATATTCGATTAAATGGTTAGATAGAGGGATAATTCAGGATGAAACGATGTTAGTAGATCAAGATTGAGTGTATGTACATTTTATGTGTCTACACCTCTAACATGTCCTCAACCAAATAATGTAGAGTCATGCGTGACATATCTCCTATAAGTACATCAAGTTGTGTAGGAGTAGGGATGCCAACCACTGTAAAATGATCCATGGTGGTCCATTGTGCTGAAAATGGCATGGATCAAGAATGTCTGGACATCAAATACTAACCTACACGATAATCAGATATCCTAGTGGTGGCAGCCGCAATCTCATCTACAGTGTCAATTGATTCCTTTGAAAGCAATGATAACCTCATTTGCTATGGGGTCTAGAGCTGGGGTGAGAGTAGGAGACTTCTCACCAACCAATACCCTAAACACTAGGTGTGGTTTATCTGCTCAAAAATAGGTGGGCCTATCAGCAATCCTGCCACACCCCTGACCAACATATGGTGGAATGTCTAGGTAGTTAACTTTGAGGCCCAAATGGACCTCAACATACAACTGCTGAACAAAATACAATGGAATCTGGACATTGTTTGGGTATAGACCATGTGCTGTGAGAAATTGTGGGTAGATCAATGAGGCCATAGCATGATCAACACATCTAGTGACCTGGTATCCCCTAACCTTACACACATTTTGATATAATGGAAAACAAGTGGTTTTTATCATTTCTTTGGTGACACTATCCTATATTTTTTTAAGGGGAGCGTCACCATGTACTTCTTCCCGCATGTAGGAAAGAATAGAATTCACTCTATCTAAGGAATATGCACTAGTCCTCTCAAGTTCATCTTTTAGTTTTTCTAGAGTATACAATATTAACATGCATGGTTCACTATATATCCCCAGGTTTGCACCCTTTGCTAATGAATCTCTCAATTTTTTAATCTCATTACTAGTATTTGCAAACAAAGAATCTGGCGCAGGTGGAACATGATCTGCATTTTCCATGTTATATATATATTACACCTAAAAGAGCAATGAGACTTTCATAAATAATATATCTAGGTAAAGGGAATACAAATCTAAAATAGTTGTAATAATTCATCTACTCATCAATAATATTTTCATACCATTAACAATTTAAAAATAATTGGAAGACAACTATAATCTATAACGTAGCATCCTTAAATGGTTCAAATTTTAAATGAAACGATGAAAGAAAGAATAAGAATACAAAGATTAGTATACAATTATTTGAAAATAATTGAGGATAAAAATATTTAATCTAATAGTTGTTAACATAGATGAACTTCAAAATACTCCATTATGTAAGTGAAAAAAAAGTTCTATTGCCTTCATTGAACCTAAATTTATCTAGTTAAGATATGTCTAAAATTAAGAATTCACACTAGAATATCATTATTCCATAAGAAGATCTCATAAAGAGGATGAATTTAATGGAAGATAATATAAAATACTCCATATGAGGATGAATTTTATCATTACAATATGAGTGAATCATCTCAATTATATAGCCAAGAACATAAAAAAATTATAGATTGGAAACCATCAAACTATTTAAACTTATAGATTGCATAAAGCTATAAATTGAATCATTAAAACTAATTTATTAAGAATAAAATTGAATAAAGTTTGACTTCATGTTGCATGTACTTGTTATAAATATCTCACTAATGCAACCATACATTTTATATATGTTAAAAAATATATAATTGTTATGCCCATAATTTTTCACTATATCTTGACGTGGATCTCCTTCAACTAGATCAATTAAAAATTATTTGTAATGCTGGAGGAAAATGGATTTAATATCATTAGAGTTGTCATGGAACTACCTCTCTTTATCAACGATAGATATTATCCACTCTCGAGAATGTAAATATGTTTGAGATAACTTAAAAATAATTTGTATCCCTTATATCCTTTCATCCAATGTAGCCTATCTCTTAATTGAGATCCTCTACCACAATTAAGTTCAAATCTTCCAAGTTTTATTTCAACAGAAGCAACCACTCATTGTAGAAAAGTTAGTAGTAAGTTCTAAAGCCAAAACAAGTTTTTTTTTCTATTTGGATCCATTTTTTTTTCCATTCTAGATCTCTTTCTAGCCATATTCTTCTTGTAAGATCATAACTTAAGGTAGTGCAATAGATTTAATCGCATCATTCCACAATTTTATCCACTTACCATTTTGGCAAGGTCTAGGACCATCAACCAAATGGATATTAGGGAAGCAAGGTGATCAATTTGATTGAGGTGGGAAGTGTTGAGCTTGAAAGATAGATTATTAGGTATGAGGAATAAGAAGTTTGAAAAGTTTAAAGAATTAGGAGGTGATATGTGAGATAGGTTTAATAGAATCTACTTAAATGAGGGTGTTTTGTGGAGAGGGGACAATGGAAAGAGAAATAAATAAGTTTTAATATATCAATACAACTAAGTTTCCCTTAGTTCACCATCTCTTTAGTTGGTCCAAGTGAACTAGTGATCAATATAGAATATTTTTTGTCTAAAATAGGATCTAAATCCCTCATGGTATTTCTAGTTAGGATGTAGGAATTCAATTATTTTTTAGAGAGTTTATGAGAACTAAACCAACTTGTATCTTGGTTTTTTCCACCATATCATATTCATCTCCTTGTAGCCATTTAGTCATATGGAGGGCATAAAAATCCATTCCCACAATTTAACTTGAGATGAGGAGTCATTAGGCATGTACAATAAAGAAAAAATGAATAGGTATTCCTTGGATTAGTAACTATAAGCACTAAGCACAATTGTTGTTGGGATACGCTCCTCAATAGAAGATAAACTTAGCCAAGTATTGGGAAAGGTGGGTCAACCTTGCATCCTAATATTTTGATTTATTATTTTTTCCTCATATTAGGAAATGAGGCATCTCACTTTGTGTTGGTATTTATTTGTCATTTGTTGAATGCTTCAAGGGAGGTGTCTAAGATGTTCTAAATGCATATAATATTATTATAGCTTTATAAGATGAAACCCTTTTATGACATTTCTTATGACATTTAAGAGCATGAATATAGAATATTTATAATAAATTATTGACCAACATTATGAAAAATCATAAGAAATCTTTTAAGAAATAGCAAAGTTGTGTCAAGGAAAAAAATGTGGACATTTACAAGAACTTTTTTTTTTAAGCAAAAGTGGGAGACCACTTATAATTTTATTTATATATAATATTTTACATATAGCTGGTGTAGGCAGACATACTGGTGGGAAAGAAGCAACATGAAAACCCCCAGTTGTAGTCCAAGTAATTTTTTTTACAAAATATCAAAAAGACCAGTGAGGTCCTAGTACAACTGACCAATTGTCTAATTACAATGTTACAAAAGCACACTGGTTGAATACATTAGTACATATGTGCATTCTCTTATGCACCCAAAATATCCAAAAGAAGACATCATACTAGACATACCCGTGAACCAAATACATAACACAATGGAGATTACAAAACCTTACTAAACATAAGATTGATAAGCCAAGAAGCCACTTTCAAAAAGATGCAGATTTTCCACCAACATATTGAAAGCCATTAACTGAGCTTTCTTTTGTTTCCACTCGTTTACCTTTGTGTTGGCAATCATGCTCAAATGAAGGTTTTGATTTGTTGTAATGTAACGCCCCGTTGTAGGAACCCCAAAGGACATCAACACAATATTTTTTTTTTTAAATATTCTAAACATACATGTGATGCACATTAAATCAAAAGTCATAAAACTTAATTAAACAAATTCACTTACACTTACGTCCATTGGGGTACACGAGGAGTCATTATGAAACTTAATTCCATACAATAGCAATAAAGAATAAAATTCAAAGATATAGTCCATAACAAAATAAACATTAACAAATGTAACACATACATGATAATTCATTGATAAGAAACCATTTGTGTACGTAAATACAACATATACATGATTAACTCAACACATTGAGTAACAACTACCATGGCCAATATCCACACTAGGTTTAACATTACATTATAGTACAATGTTCAAGAGGTACAATGATACAAAAGTGTTTCCAAACATGAACAAAAACCATTCAGCAAGATAACATAATACAAAAGAATAGATGAATACACAGTATCATAACCGACTCCAAGATGGATACAACTCTAGAGTCACCACAACACCAATCCACACCTCTCGATCCTCAACTGGGGACACAATGGGGTGCTTAGCACGTTCCACATGACCACGTGGGTCCTAAGACCCACCCCCCATGCTAAGAACATCCAAACAAAGAGTCCTCAACAAAGAACATCCAAACAGGGGACCACAAGACTCAATGTCATACAAAAGTATCATAAAACTCAAGGATTATAATCAACAACATTCATGAGTCAACATAAAAATATAAAGTCATAAATCTCATCACATTAATCAAAGCAATAACCAGTAAACAAGTAACCAAAGGATGATCATGAAACATTTCCAAATCAACTTAAATAATAAACAGAATACAATTCCAGAGGCAATAAGGAAACAAGGAAAATGGGTGTCAAGTGGAGAGTGTCATCGCATAGCTCTCATGGGATCTCCTGGCCCTTTGTCCAACTTGAGGCACTGACACCCATATATGGATCTCCTGGCTCTTCCTTCTACTTGAGGTGGTGGCACCATAGGGTAGCTCATGCAAACATGATTCCAGAGGCAACAAGAAACAAGGCACAAGGGTGTCTAGTGGAGAGTGTCATCGCATAGCTCTCATGGGATCTCTTGGCTCTTCCTCCAACTGAGGCGCCGACACCCATCTATGGATCTCCTGGACCTTCCTCCTACTTGAGGCGCTGGCACCATAGGGTAGATCATGCAGAGCCAATAACCTCTCATGGGGACAAGGTTACGACTTTGCTGACCATGGCCTTCTCAGTCTATTATTAGTCTATGATAGCCCTAATGCTTAGATGAGGCATCCAATATTTATTATCTTGTGTGTTTTACTACCCATCCCCCTAAATTCTATTTTTAGGTTATCACTTTTTTAACTACTCTTACGTGGGTTCTCCTATGCACTTCCTCTTACCCGAGGCACCGGCCCCCACAAAGAGCCACTCTCCCTAGAGACCCAACAAACATAAAACCAAAATCAAAGGGTTGTACAACATAACATGAACATTAGATCACAACAGAGAAACATGCGAGGCATTACCAATCTCGCTATAAACACATAATCAAAGTCTCAACAATTCTTGTACAACCCTTTCAAAATCATGAAACCAAAACACTTGCCACAACAAGGGCACATAAAGAGAGAATATTAACCGTCAATCATCTCAAGCCTCTAGAAAGCAAAAAGAATGACAACCCACAAATGAGGGTAAAATGAAGCAACAAGAGTTTTTCCCCAATAATTCCAACACAGGGATAAAATTTCCTCAAATATGAGATTAACTCAGAAAAGCCATAAAAAGGAAGATTCATCAAGACCCATCCACAAATCAATCAACCCTAAAATACAAATACAATCCACATATCAACAATGGTGTCACCTCAAAAAGGGAAACACAAAAGAAAATCAACCTTTAATTCAACAAAATCACTTAATATCCAAAAGCCACCAACTAGGCATTCCTTGGGAGACCTCAATTTTCTCCTCACAAGATGCCTAATCACTAAATGCCCACAAACTTACAATCAAAATAATCATGCAGTATTTCATACAAGCATTGATGCAAGCAAATTCTACAACAATCTTCTTGTAGGCACATACCAAGTATGGTAGTAGTTCCATTATAATAACAATCTAGTATAAGTATGGAACAAAAATACACAATATTAAATTAAGATGGCATAACCTACTGTACAAACAAAACAATTAAAATCTCAAGGTTTTGAATAACTATCCATATAAGAACCTCATTTATTAGAAACTCAAATTGTCATAAAGTTATCCACTAACTAACACCCAAGTGGAATAATTAAGAACAAAAACTCAATTCAAGGAACAATTAATTTCATTGACTCAAGTTTATAAAACTAGCATAATGAAGCCAAATAGAGTTTACTATAATACTTAGCCAAGGCCAAAGATACACAATTCCACTATTTAAGAGTGCAGTACCAACACCCACATGACACGATACTCCATAATTACTTAATTAGAATTATAAGGAATTCAGCAACATATACATTTCTACTCTATTTTATTTATTAAATAAATCCTTCTTTGACTATCAAGTCTCTTTTATTCCTAACTAGTTTTCAAATCTACTAACTACTTCCTTAATTAAATACTAGGCCACACCAAACATTTCTCATAATTTTAAGAAACAATCATTTAGATATGTATATATATATTTATATAAACATAAGCTTATACACATATATACATATTTATCCATTGAATGTACAAATATAAAGTTATTTATAAATACATAAATCTCATTTATTCATTTTTTCTGAAAAGAATTCTCAATTAAATTCTAGATAGTGTAATTAAGTGGAACTAAAGACAAGGCAATACGCACTAGGTAAGTAGTTACCAAATTTTACAACATAGTTAAATTGTTCACTTAAAAGGAAAATTATTTTGACCGATTAACACCGCATCAAAATCAATAGATAACTAATGGCTATATGATTTACTACACCTTTGTAGCTGTGACGGTTTGGTAATGGTTTCAGGTAGGCTACTTAATTCTATACAATGCCTCAACTCAAAACACTGTAACAGTGACAGGTTGCAAAGTATATTAGAAAGTGAATATTGGAATTTGGAAATATTGCCATCTTCTTGCATTATTGTCAAATCCCAAATGTTATCCCCAAGACTAAAGGGAAGGAGAATGGTGAGGTGCAAATACATGACTTAAGAGTAGGAGAAATAATATACAACTTTTCTTTTTTTTCAACTAGACGTAGTTCTGTTTGGTGGTGAGTTGCACTCAAGTTTGAAGTTTGGAAATTAATCTTCACCACGATCAACAGAAAGCTCTTTATTATGTTAGTGATTGAAAATATTTTATTTTCAAGTACTAGAAATGCGACAAATTGTTAGTAGAAACAAGCAGGATATTTAAATCTTTAAAATTTCCTATTAAGTTCAAGCACCGCAGCTGAGATAGGATGATAGAGAGAATATTTAACCCTTTAAACTTCCTATTATGTTGAAGTGCAGCTAAGACAGGTTGACAATGAATCAAAAAGAATATTTAAACCTTCTACCAAAGTAGTGATGCAAGGAAAAGAGGAGTTAAACATGGTATTGACTACCAAAGGAAAATTACCAGCAGTTTTCAAGAAGATAACAATGTAGCTCATAGAGACAAAGAAATATATCTACAGTTGGTTGTGACCGGCCAAGACTTGAAGAACCCCATGGCAAATATCTTGCAAATGTACCACTAACCTCAAGGAAAATATTGGTGATGCTAAATATAACAGTCTAAAAATTGGGCATGGGTTATGTATCAAATGACTAGCACTAATAGAGAGATGCCGATCCAGTAACAACATGCTAGGGAAAGTGTAAATCGAATGCTTGGAGATTTATATTAAATGCTCAGAGTGAATCTTATTCCCCAAGGATCCATTGCTAGTAACTTAGCGATCTAAAGAAGATGGGAGGTTCGCACCAAGGTTAGAGAGAAGGTAAACAAATCTTTAAATTCCAAACACAAGGAAACGATATCTAGCCAAGTACAAAAGAACACAAATGATTGGAATGGAATCAAATCTAGATTCATCAACGACATGATAGCATTGGACTACAGGAAGACCACAAGTCATGCATTTCAAATCCAATCTCAAGCTTAAAGCATCGATAGTAGGCTCTACTCATTCAAATCATAATAAATGAGCAAGTGACTTTTGGTTTCCAAATAGCGTATACATTTGGCACATTCATATACAAAACATATTTAAAATTTAGAAATGATGGAACTTGGTTCCCAAAACTTGGCAAGTTGGAGATCCGGTGATGAGATTGCTCATCTGTTGCACCCCTTGTGTCCTGCAAAAACCCCTGCAATTATTCTTCCCATGTTGCATAAATTGTCCACCTCCAATCTACTGTACGCCCCCCAAAAATGGAATGCTTCCATATTATGAAATCCGATGATTCTCCCCCAAAAAGATCCTTCCTCTTTTTTCTTTTCTTTTTTCTTTTTCTTCTTTTTAAAAAAAAAGAATCTCTCACAAAACAAAACAAAAACTCCAATAATCTTTGAGTTTTTTTTCTCTGTCATCTCTTCACAGTTAGGAATGATCTTGCATGAAAAAAATTCTATTCTTGTTTTCTTTTCTTTCCCTTCATTGTTTATCCTTATTGATTTTTAATATTTTATTTATTTTTATTTCCATTTTCAATAAAAATCTAATTTATCTTTATTTAGTAACAAGCCATCTACTTTCCATTTTTTTTTTTTAATCTTTTTAATAGCCTTTCTTGCTTTTATAATAATTCAAACTTTAGTTCAACTTTTAATATTTTATCCACTTTAATATTTTCTCACTTTAAAATTAAATTCAATCATTAAACAACAATTATCTTTCCTAATGAAAGTCATTTACTTCCAATGTTAATATAATTAACATTTCTTATAAGTATAATTCTTTATTTAATTCTACATAAATTAAATGACCTTATAATTAAATTAATTTTGATTAATCAAATCTAATCATAGTACTAGTGTTATAGCATTGCCTCAAACCAAATTAAATAATAAAATCATAAAATCATCAAGACCTTACCAATTCAACCAACCACATTTAAAAACACTTTTAACAACGAGAATGACACGACCACCCAAAAAGAACTACTTGAATGTCAAGAACAACTGAAACAAAAGGACACTACATTCTCCCCCACTAGGTTTCGACTTACTCCAGGAAGTCGATCTCAAGCATAAACAAGGTAACACAACAACTAGCAACAATATCAACAATCATACGACATCAATTGAGCAAAGAAATTGAACAACGTTTAAAGAAAATAATTGATACCAAAAATAGAGGTGAGGTTGCAACAAACCACAAGGATGGGGTGACGAACTAGGTTGAGGAAACTTCCTTGTCAGTTCCTATTTTGCACATCAATCCCATTGGGTGTTTATGATGGTCGCCCTGTCTTGAAAATGTAGGTGGAATCGAGGCTAATCCCTACAATCCTGCATACAAATAAATGTTGTGCACAATATATATATCACAAACATGTTGTAAGAGGAATTTTTAGTGTAATAGGGCACTCGCGAGTGAGTGATACCACACTGTCCCTCTCACCAAACCACATATAATCATCAATACAACACTAGTAACTTATAAATAACTTGTTACTTATTAGTTAGAAAGGCATTCTCATACTAATCCCATCAATAAATCTAGTTCAATATATGTATCAGAAAATGAATTACGACTTGACATTATAAGTATTTATTTCTATAGATCCAATTCCATTACCTTTATTGCTGAGTTTTTTAAGCCAATTACCTGTGAGTCATTAACTACGATGGAACAAAACACATTAGTATCAAGAATTCAAGCTAATTCTTTATCTTAAAATGTTATACTTTCATAAAATTGGAGTATAATTATCCACTCAAATACACTTTTTTTTGCTAGAACTCATCATTTTCACATAAAGCACTCTACTTCAATCATTATTCAACACCAAATCTCACAAAAAATTAAAGAAAAGGAAAAATTTTACACCTTCACAGATTCAGGAAAACATATTCTATCATTCAAAGACAACAAAATGGAAAATTCCATGCACACATGACATATTCACACACATAACTAACATCACTAGAAACCACATCACACAACAACACAAGGGTCCATAGTGCATCCATGGTAGGAAGGATATCGGTGCATTGTGCACTACACTGAGGGTCCTATTCTTTCCCATCAGTTTCTTGCACCATCTACCTGACACCAGCTAATAGAAGAACTTAGGTTCACAACCATGACAACAGAAAAGTGAAACTCAAGACTCAAGGGTCTAGGCACAAGGTTACATAGTGAGCACACATAGTGCCCAGTGTATGAACCTAGGCTTTGATACCATATTGTAACGCCCCATCGTGCGAACCCCAAATAACATCAACACAATAATTTTTTTATTTATTAAATATTCTAAACATACATGTGATGCACATTAAATAAAAAGTCATAAAACTTAATTAAACAAATTCACTTATGCTTACGTCCCTTGAGGTACACAAGGAGTCATTAGGAAACTTAATTCCATACAACAACAATAAAGAATAAAAGTCAAAGATATAGTCCATAACAAAATAAACATTAACAAATGCAACACATACATGATAATTCATTGATAATAAACCATCCATGTACATAAATACAACATATACATGATTAACTCAACACATTGAATAACAACTACCATGGCCAATATCCACACCAGGTTTAACATTACATTATAGTACAATGTTCAAGAGGTACAATGATACAAAAGTGTTTCCAAACATGAACAAAAACCATTCAGCAAGATAACATAATACAAAAGAATAGATGAATACACAGTATCATAACTGACTCCAAGACAAATACAACTCTGGAGTCACAGCAACAACACCAATCTACACCTCTTGATCCTCGACTGGGGATGCAATGGGGTGCTTAGCACATTCCACCTGACCACGTGGGTCCTAAGACCCACCCCCTATGCTAAGGAGTTGACAAGAAAGAGTCCTCAACAAAGAACATCCAAACAGGGGACCACAAGACTCAACATCATACAAAAGTATCATAAAACTCAAGGATTATAATCAACAACATTCATGAGTCACCATAAAAATATAAAGTCAAATCTCATCACATTAATCAAAGCAATAACCAGTAAACAAGTAACCAAAGGATGATCATGAAACATTGCCAAATCAATTGAAATAATAAACAAAATACAATCCCAAAGGCAATAAGGAAACAAGGAAAATGGGTGTCAAGTGGAGAGTGTCATCACATAGCTCTCATGGGATCTCCTGGCTCTCCCTCCAACTTGAGGCGCCGACACCCATCTATGGATCTCCTGGATCTTCCTCCTACTTGAGGCGCCAACACCATAGGGTAGCTCATGCGAACACCATTCTAGAGGCAACAAAAAACAAGGCACAAGGGTAACTAGTGGAGAGTGTCATAGCATAGCTCTTATGGGATCTCCTAGCTCTTCCTCCAACTTAGGCGCCAACACCCATCTATGGATCTCCTAGCCCTTCCTCCTACTTGAGGCACTGGCACCATAGGGTAGCTCATGCAGAGCCAATAACCTCTCATGGGGACAAGGTTACGACTTTTCCAACCATGGCCTTCTCAATCTATCATTAGTCTATGATAGCCCTAATGCCTAGATGAGGCATCCAATATTTATTATCTTGTGTGTTTTACTACCCATCCCCCTAAATTCTATTTTTAGGTTATCACTTGTTTAACTACTCTTACATGGGTTCTCCTGTGCACTTCCCCTTACCCGAGGCACCGGCCCCCACGAAGATCCACTCTCCCTAGAGACCCAACAAACATCAAACCAAAATCCAAGGGTTGTACAACATAACACGAACATTAGATCACAATAGAGAAACATGTGAGGGATTACCCATCTCGCTATAAACACATAATCAAAGTCTCAACAATTCCCGTACAACCCTTTCAAAATCCTGAAACCAAAACACTTGCCACAAAAAGGGCACATAAAGATAGAACATCAACTGTCAATCATCTCAAGCCTCTGGAAACCAAATAGAATGACAACCCACAAACAAGGGTAAAATGAAGCAACAAGAGTTTTTCCCCAATAATTCCAACACAGGGATAAAATTTCCCTCAAATATGAGATTAACTCAGAAAAGCCATAAAAAGGAAGATTCATCAAGACCCATCCACAAATATATCAACCCTAAAACACAAATACAATCCACATATCAACAATGGTGTCACCTCAAAAAGGGAAACATAAAAGAAAATCAACCTTTAATTCAACAAAATCACATAATATCCAAAAGCCACCAACTAGGCATTCCCTAGGAGACCTCAATTTTCTCCTCACAAGATGCCTAATCACTAAATACCCACAAAATTACAATCAAAATAATCATGCAGTATTTCATACAAGCATTGATGCAAGAAAATTCTACAACAATCTTCTTGTAGGCACATACCAAGGAGGGTAGTAGTTCCATTATAATAACAATCTAGTATAAGTATGGAACAAAAATACGCAATATTAAATTAAGATGGCATAACCTACTGTACAAACAAAACAATTACAATCTCAAGGTTTTGAATAACTATCCATATAAAAACCTCATTTATTAGAAACTCAAATTGTCATAAAGTTATCCACTAACTAACACCCAAGTGGAATAATTAAGAACAAAAACTCAATTCAAGGAACAATTAATTTCATTGACTCAAGTTTATAAAACTAGCATAATGAAGCCAAATAGAGTTTACTACAATACTTCACTAAGGCCAAAGATACACAATTCCACTATTTAAGAGTGCGGTACCAACACCCACATGACACGATACTCCATAATTACTTAATTAGAATTATAAGGAATTCAACAATGTATACATTTCTACTCTATTTTATTTATTAAATAAATCCTTCTTTGACTATCAAGTCTCTTTTATTCCTAACTAGTTTTCAAATCTACTAACTACTTCGTTAATTAAATACTAGGCCACACCAATCATTTCTCATAATTTTAAGAAACAAGCATTCATATATGTATATGTATATATATTTATATAAACATAAGCTTATACACATATATACATATTTATCCATTGAATGTAAAAGTATAAAGTTATATATAAATACATAAATCTCATTTATTCATTTTTTTCGAAAAGAATTCTCAATTAAATTCTAGATAGTGTAATTAAGTGGAACTAAAGACAAGGCAATATGCACTAGGTAAGTAGTTACTAAATTCTACAACATAGTTAAATTGTTCACTTCAAAGGAATATTATTCTAACCGATTAGTTACACCATATCAAGATCAATACAAAACTAATGGCTATATGATTTACTACACCTTTGGAGCTGTGATGGTTTGCTAATGGTTTCAGGTAGGCTACTTAATTCTGTACAATGCCTCAACTCAAAACACTGTAACAGTGACAAGTTGCCAAGTATATTAGAAAGTGACTATTGGAATTTGGAAATATCGCCATCTTCTTGCATTATTGTCAAATCCCAAATGTTATCCCCAAGACTGAAGGGAAGGAGAATGGTGAGGTGCAAATATGTGACTAAAGAGTAGGAGAAATAATATACAACTTTTCTTTTTTTCAACTAGACGCATTTTTGTTTGGTGGTGAGTTTCCAGAGATGTGCTCAAGTTTGAAGTTTGGAAATTAATCTTCACCATGATCAATGGAAAGCTCTCTATTATGTTAGTGATTGACAATATTTTATTTTCAAGTACTGGAACTGTGATAGATTGCAGTAGAAACAAGCAGAATATTTAAATCTTTAAAATTTCCTATTAAGTTCAAGCACCGCAGCTGAGATAGGATGACAGAGAGAATATTTAACCCTTTAAACTTCCTATTATGTTCAAGTGTGGCTGAGATAGGTTGACAATGAATCAAAAAGAATATTTAAACCTTCTACCAAAGCAGCGATGCAAGGAAAAGAGGAGGAGTTAAACATGGTACATCAACTGCCAAAGGAAAATTACCAGCAGTTTTCAAGAAGATAACAATGTAGCTCACAAAAAACAAAGAAATAGATCTATGGTTGGTTGCAACCGGCCAAGACTTGAAGAACCCATGGAGAATATCTTGCAAATGTACCGCTAACCTCAGGGAAAATATTGGTGATGCTAGATATAATAGTCTGAAAGATGGGCATGGGTTATGTATCAAATGACCAGCACTAATAGAGAGACGTCGATCCATTAACAACATGCTAAGGAAAGTGTAAATCGAATGCTTGGAGATTTATATTAAATGCTCAGAGTGAATCTTATTCCCCAAGGATCCATTGCTAATAAGGTAGTGATCTAAAAAAGATGGGAGGTTTGCACCAAGGTTAGAGAGAAGGTAAACAAATCTTTGAGTTCCAAACACAAGGAAATGATATCTAACCAAGTAAAAAAGAACACAAACGATTGGAATGGAATCAAATCTAGATTCATCAACGACATGATAGCATTGGACTACAGGCATACCACAAGTCATGCAATTCAAATCCAACCTCAAGCTTAAAGCACTGATAGCAGGCTCTACTCATTCAAATCATAATAAATGAGCAAGTGACTTTTGGTTTCCAAATAGCGTATACATTCAGCACATTCATATACAAAATAGAATTAAAATTTAGAAATGATCGAACTTGGTTCCTGAAACGTGGCAAGTTGGAGATCCGGTGATGAGATAGCTCATCTGTTGCACCCCTTGTGTCCTGCAAAAAACCCCGCAATTACTCTTCCCATGTTGCACAAATTGTCCACCTCCAATCTACTATACGCCCCCCAAAAATGGAATGCTTCCATAATCCGAAATCCAATGATTCTCCCCCAAAAAGATCCTTCCTCTTTTTTCTTTTCTTTTTTCTTTTTCTTTTTTTTTTTTAAACAAGAATCTCTCACAAAACAAAACAAAAACTCCAATAATCTTTGAGTTTTTTTTCTCCATCATCTCTTCACAGTTAGGAATGATCTTGCATGAGAAATTTTCTATTCCTGTTTTCTTTTCTTTCCCTTCATCGTTTATCCTTATTAATTTTTAATATTTTATTTATTTTTATTTCCATTTTCAATAAAAATCTAATTTATCTTTATTTAGTAACAAGCCATCTACTTTCCATTTTTTTATTTTTTATCTTTTTAATAGCCTTTCTTGCTTTTATAATAATTAAAACTTTAGTTCAACTTTTTATATTTTATCCACTTGAATATTTTCACTTTAAAATTAAATTCAATCATTAAACAACAATTATCTTTCCTAATGAAAGTCATTTACTTCCAATGTTAATATAATTAACATTTCTTATAAGTCTAATTCTTTATTTAATTCTAAATCAATCAAATGACCTTATAATTTAATTAGTTTTGATTAATCAAATATAATCATAGTACTAGCATTATAGCATTGCCTCAAACCAAATTAAATAATAAAATCACAAAATCATCAAGACCTTACCAATTCAACCAACCACATTTGAAAACACTTTTAACAACGAGAACGACATGACCACCCAAAAATAACTACTTGAATGTCAAGAACAACTAAAACAAAGGGACACTACATTTAATATTAGGCACATAACGATAACATAATTTCTTTTTGGATGAAGATCATGGAAGTTGCAAATCATGAATGCAAACATGACTTCTCAAGAAAGAAATGGCATGATATTTTCTATTTAAATCATCAATCTCCTCCATGGAAATGGTAGATCTATATCTATTTAGAACTTGGTAGAGATGTGAAGAAGTGTCATGCATTGTGGATAATAACATGCCTTGGAATATGTGAACATAGGTCTCTTCTTATGAAACAAAACCTTCTTTGAATAATTAACATTAGAAATTAATATAGTTTGGCGAGCATATTGTATAATCACACTAGAAACCAACAATGGAAGATTGAGAGTCTCAACTAAGAATTCCACCAAGTATAGATAACATTCATACTAGAAGCCAACAACAAAAGACCAAATTTCATAAATAAAGTTCATGTGTTATATATCATGCCTTTGAGGGGTCCACAAGTACCATGAGCCTTTTTAAATCCTTCTCCATCTAAATGCATCCATTCCAAGACCATTGGGAGGTGGGTATACAATATGAACGAAGTATTAATTTATAATGTTAATTATTGAAAGAAGGTATATAAATTATTTGACCATCTTAATTCTCATATATAGAGTTACATCTTAGTCAATTTCTCTTGATGTATGAGTTCCATTTATTTGTAAATTTTTCTTAACATAAAAACATATTTTATTTCATTAAAATTAACCTATCTATTCCATGTTACAAAGGATGCTCTTATTTTAAATTATAAGTATATAATTCAAAATTAATTAGTAATTTTCAAGATAGAGTACACACAATTTCTTTAGTTAAAATAAAATAATATTCTTATTTCCATGTGAGAGTTATGTAGAATGGTAGTTTGATGTCTTGAAAATATTTCTTTCATATATACTAAATTTTTATCATTGTACATTATGAGTCTCAATTATATATCCAAGCACATCAAAAATTTATAAAGTGGAAAGAAAAATAATCACACATTTATCATATTTTTGTAAGGTGTTCAAAAGACTAAAAGTTTCCCTAGAAAGAACTAATTAAGGAATAAAAAAAATGGAAAGTGTCTACCTCATTGTATGTTGACCTTTCCCATATAAAAAGATCATGGAAATGCTAAATGAGTTGATATAAGAATTTTTAAGAATGAAGGCACAAAATTCATAACACTTTAATCCTAAAAGCAACAAGAAAGGCAATGAATAAAATCTTCCTAGTTATTTTGAAAGAAACTTTAAAAGGTTCTAAATCCCCTTCACACCCCTTTCTAAATGAAGATAAAATAAATAAGTTACCAAATATTTCTTAGAGTTTAAGGTGGTGATTTTAATATGATTTGAGAATAAATAAGATAAATTAGATGAAATCAAGTTTTGTTGTAAAGGTGATGAATTTTGGGGAAATAAGATGAAAATAAGTTTGAACCTAGTTGACTCATTAAATGGCAATAAGATAGATTTAAAGGGGCTTTATTTAAAATCTGTAATAGTTAGATATGTACTAATACATTATATTCTCTATTAGATAGTTATTTCTTCCATAAACATTTCTTACAATCTTATAATTTATTAATAATAGTGATGTCTGCATCCCTAGACACTCTTTGATAACCACACTATTAATGTTTCTATTTTTACTAGAGGATACTCTAATTGAAAAGCATGTATACCATTAAGGATAAAATTTAGACTTTAAGTTGAAAGAAAATGTCAGATATTTAGAATAAAAATGGTGGGGATGGAATACAAGCTTCAAGAATCTCCTTGTAATAATTAATTGCAATAATAAATGATTAAACTAAACACGAATGGATATGTCACCAATAATTTTTAGATAAAATGACTAAAATTAGAACCAAGATATCTTAGTTCAAGTATCATGATAAAGGTATCAAATTCTTATTCAATGTAAACATAGCTGAGTTTGATAGATAAAAAGTTGGCCCCATTAATACTAGGGGAGCATTGTCTAATGAGATTAAGTTAACACTATATTCAATTTTTAGAAGTTAGAACCCTAACATTTATATGAGGCTTGTAAAATAGAACCTTATTAGGAAGAGTAGGAGAGGAGAAATGAACCCATAATAATTATACTTATACAAATAAAAATAATAATAATGTTTAACCATTTCAAAATGTTAAATTTGTTTCACTAATATGGTGATCAATAGCTAATTTGTACAAGGAGGTGCAAATTATAGGGAAATGAAGACTACATAAGAGGAGAATTTATAACATAGTAGCTTGGTTGTAGTTGTTTCTTTAGCATTGACTATTTTCTCTTTTTTCTTTTGTTGTTTAATATTTTATTTGATCTCTTAAAACTTATCAATGGTACTTGATCTTCATAATGATTATTTTCTTTTTTTCAATTATTATCATCTTAGAAGGAATACCATTTCAATTTAGAGCAAGGAGAAATGTATTTTTCTTTTAGAGTATTTAAAATATTATACTTATTTGATGGTTCCTTCTTAACCTCTTCCACTCCTTGGAAAAAATTATCCAACCAATTGAATCTCCTTATATTAATCAATATACTTCTATGATTTATGTATGTGTTTCTAGTGATTTACTCTTTATCCTTTCAATTTATTCATGATATACTTTAATAAAGTTATAACAAGTATATAATAGTTTTTCATAATTGGATTTGCCTTAAGAAACTCTTTAAAGGTAAAATTATTTGATAACGGAAGATATAAATTAAGGTTATTCTTTCTTACTTACCTCATGCTCATCCATATTTTTTGTCCATAAATATCTCAAAGCAAATTGTTGGATTTTGCAAACAGGGTAGCTATATTTTAAATATTCGCTCTTAGTCAAAGTCATTTATTTCTTTGTACAAATTTAAAATTGATTTATGTAATTTAATTAGCCGATAGACTATTGTAGGTGGGAAATCCCATCGGATTGTCTGCTGTCTGATACCGGATTGTGGGTTTTCCGATTTGCACAAACGTCTTCCCTGCGCATTCCAATAAGCAGCGTAGGATGTACAGTCCACTACGAAACATGGGAGTGAGCAGGGGGGTGCCATGCTTATTAACTGCACGATCTCGTCAATGCACCTTGTCTCATTGACCGCCGCTGCCCATATGAAATGGTCCTGTAATGGGGATGTGACATCAACAGGTGGCGGCGTTTTGCATACATATCTACCTAGAGCAGTTGCAGCTGGAACGTCTGACTAGAATGACCACTCCCAGTATGCTTAGATGAATTTATCTCTAGCATGTATGCTTTGATCGATGTCCATACCCTGTTTCAAAGCTTTCATTTTGGCGCAGGCAGAGTGGACGCTGGCAAAGGTTGTGGAATCTGAACCTGATACAATTTATGCAAAATCTTGAGGTAAGCTACCGGCCATGGTTTTTGTGCCACACTTTGCATAAAATTCTGTCAAAGGATGGTGAATGTTTTTACACCAGGGGGAAGCTACCAGTTTGGCACAGGTAGGGAGGAAGCCATCAGATTACGGTGGATTTATAGGTTTAAGGATATTGTGTGTTAGCTTAAAATTGATTGCTTCTGCTCTTATAATGGTTTATGTGTTATTGGTAGAGGGACGTCTCAGGGCAGCATAATGTGAATCCTGTTGCATTGTATTCCGTTGAAGTATTGGAGTGTGTATCTCTGCTAACCATGGTGGTTGCTTCGTGTTTCTTCCAGCGTTATGGCGTGTTAATCTTCTCTGGCTTGGAATTAAAATGGTTGTTTATGATAGGCCTGCTGCTAGCCAACCTTACAGGTGACAACTTTGAAAGAGATAAGTTTAAATGCCATCTCGATTTCTGTGTCACTAGATTATGTGTGCTTGTTCATTAAAGTGAGGATATAGTAATTCCTGACATCATGGCAAGATAAATCGAAGTAATTGTGTGATAATTGTCTTATTTCATATTGGGCTGCGTATATGCATTGCATTTATGGGAGGAGAATCAGCAGTTGTGCATGAGGGCAAGTGCATAGAGGGAAAGAGAATGACAACAGTCGTAGGAGAGGAGAAGATGGTGGTTATGTAAATCCATCACAACGTAAGGGATGTAGCGATTGCTTGAGATACACAATAGAGGAGAAAAATATGTGTATGGCAGTTCCCGTCAACATGTAGGAGAGGAAGAAAAGAACAATAGGGGAAAGCAGTAAAAGAGGGTTAAAATTTAGCTCGTGGAGGTCTACAGTTCAGTTCTGGCGTAGAGAGGCTTCTGTAATTGGAGAATTCAAAGCACAGTCTGAATAAAAAGTCATTTTCGAGGAGAGCGGAGGAGGGTGAGAGGCGTAGGAGAAAGAGTGGACATCCCTCATCTTCAATATTCATCACCATTTGCGTTCGAACCATGTATGTAGCAAAGGTGCCATATAATTTAATAAATTTAAATTTATTGCTGCTGTCTGCGTAGTAACTTACAAATGCACGAGTTATTAATTGTCTAATCTGGTTTGTAAATAAGTATTTAAATTCATGGAACTCCTTGTGGTTTTTATGGTTGGATGTTTTGCTGGACTAAGAAATAGTGGAGCTGGAAAATGGATAGCTGCAAATTTATAGAGTTTGAGTTGGAGAAAGCTGAAAGATTAAATGTTACATATCAAACAAATTTTCTCTGTGAAATATGTTGAAAACTAAACTAAAATTCCAAGAGTTCATTCTCATGCTCTTATGCCTTTGCTATGGGTGAGGCTATGGAATTCACTCTACATTAAGTGTTTATACAAATTTCTTTAATTTTGTCTTCTAATATTATTATTTTTGTGTTGTTTTGTTGTTCCTATCAAATAAGAGGTTCTTCATGTAAGAATGTAAAAGATGACTCTCAGTTTCATATTGCCTAGATAATTCGAGTAAAACCTCTTGACCTGATGCAGTGTCACCATCAGGGTTATGGACAACCTTTGTCTAATGGTGATATAGGTAAAAGGGAAGGAGTCAAAACTTTCAGAAAACTGCCCACATAGCTATACTGGTAATCCCTCTTGACACATGAGCAAGGGATTGGAGAATCATGCAGAAAAACTTATGTGGCAGATATTTTTTTATAGAGTAGAACTGAGTGAGAGAAAGGAGGGTATCGGGGGAGGCATTCTTCATATTCTTCTCTGGTAGCGGAGTGAAAAATAAATAAAAAAATCAAATCAAATCAACCATCATCTGATATGATCATTAGAGGGTAGAAGATTCTTTATCTATTTCAAGTTATCTCTATGCTTTCGCATTTTGCTTATATGTCTACCCAAGAATTTGTGGCTAAATAAACTGGCCAAAATTCCCTGTCGTTATACTTTCATTTGTTCTCTCTACCCTGTTCCAAAACTCCCATTTCACCATGATCGGGAAGATAGTTGAAGATTTAAAGGTTTATGCCTTTCACCTAATGATTTCTTTTGCCAAAAATCCTAAAACTCTTTTAGCAAATTTATTTTATAACTAGCAATCTTTACCTTTCACGAGAGAGCTTTATTTGGTGATATGTGTTGTTATGTTCATGAGTATGGCCCAAAGCAGTTCAAGCCTATAATATTGATATTCAATAAAAGCTTTAGGGAATCAATTATTAATAGCCTTAATACGGCTCGTTGGATCGTGTGTTTGGTAGGCGTTTACCATGGCCAATCTAATATGCCTGGTAGGTGTTTACCATGGCCAATCTAATATGCCTGGTAGGCGTTTACCATGGCCAATCTAATATGCCTATCTTCAGCATTAAAACAAAACAAAATTTCTTTTTATGGCTGCTATCAATCACGTTACCATAAAGGGAGTAGATAATACTACTCTCAATAGTATGAAGAATTTACTGTCACAAGCAGTTAATACCTTTATTAGAAAGTCTTAAATAAATTTCAAATCCGTGTGTTCTTACTTTTAAAATTTAGAAGGGCTAAATAGTCACATTCAAATAGTTATACATTCATTAAATAAACTTTTTTAAAGTTCTCAAGTTTCTTTCTTTAAAGAAAAGAAAGAAAATAATCGTGGGTTTTTCCTTAGTAATTTTTTCCTTTAAAAATAAAGAATTTAGGCTCTATTTTATTTATTTTGGTAATAGTATGATGTTATAAAGTTACTTAAACCAATAAAAATAAATAAAATAAAGGGGGCTTCTCTTATCATGGTTATATATCATAAATATTTTTAATTTTGATATTTGTTTTATTTTTATAATATAGTGTTTGTTTTATTTTTATAATATGGCATTTACTTGATTTTTTTCTTGTGGTCTTTTTGTTATTTGTTTTAAAATAATATATTGGGGTAATTTAATGACATTATAGATAAAACTAGAAAATATATAATCTATATATAAAATACGCTGAGATGCCTCTAGATGTTTAATTTTTTCAACAGAGCATCAATCCCACTTTTACAATATTCTCTTTTGCAGAAATCTACTACATACCATGAAAAAATCAACTACAAGGACGAGGTATCAAGACTCAAGTATACATATCAATCAACGACATCGACACCATCAACGACTTCAATATATCCAACTTCTTATGGTAATTTCGTTACAAGGTATATCATTAAGAACATCAACTGTACTTAATCCAATCGACCTTTTAAGTTACAATTCTTTCATTGTACAAAAAATATTATATTGTGAAACCATTTAGCATAGCATACCGATTTAAATAAAGTTTCATTTGTTCATTTTCAAATCTTCTCGCATCCCATTATCAATTGAATTTTGCTATAAATAGTTAGTCTTAAGAAAAGCAATTTACAATTTCTTGCAATTTTTTCCCCTACCCTTCATTATATTGCCAAAGTATATCCTCCTATCGGCATAACCATTGCACCTCGTTAAGGTGCAAGGGCTAGTTTTTAATAGTTTTAACATAGATATATGAAGAATAGTTTTAAATATATATATATATATATATATATATATATATATATATATATATAGTAAAGTGGACATATTTTTATATTTTCCTAATAAGTATAATGCCTAATTCTCCTCAATGGATTAAGATGACTCTTAATAACATAGTTAGCTCATGCAAATGTAATAGTGTAAAATACAATCATGAAGGTGCATTTAAAAATGATTTTTCCCCTATATGGGGGAGATAATGTGATGAGTAGCATATATATGTAGTGGGTGAGGATCATAAACAATGAATCCCTATCCAAGTGATGAAGTAACATAGATCTAATTGGCTTGATAATTATCATGTCATAATCAATTATGAGGGACCATGTTGATAAATAATCATGTAAGTGTAAGTAGATAATGATGTGATTGTGAAGGTATAAGTAAATCTAATTGTCCCTAGATGGAAAGGATAACACAATAAATATCATTAGGTGAATTGGGTATAAGAAAGGTAATATGTGATGAGTAAGCACCATTTCCCATATAAAATAGGATCACCAATAGTATAATTTAAAATGCATGATATTATCTGGTTATTTCATATATTTTCAATTGGGAGTGAAAAAATCAAATGCACAAGTGTTGAACTAGGGAATAACGGTAAAAGGACTAATCCAATTGGGTCAAAATTTACCAAAAAAATTACTTCTATGAAATTTGGATTATATTTAGATTTATATGAAGGATGAGTTCCCCTCATGGTAAAGCTCATTGGACAACACCATTTTTATTTTTTCATTAATTATCTTTGGTATATGTACATAGATCAAGTATAATGAGTTTACTTATTGTTTATCCAAGGTCTCAAACTCTTGTAATTGGTGTTCTTGATATGTGTAATCATCAATGCTATCACTAAGGGAGATACATAATGATAGAATCTTAAGCTCAAGAGGCATTATGGCCTCCATTTCATAAACTAAAGAGTAAGCCTAATGGGAGTTTGTATTCTAGTACAATATGCCCATAATGTTGGGACAAGCTATGTGTGCATATTAGTACCATTTTTGTCAATTAGCTTTTGTAATATTTATTTAATAGTCTTGTACTAGAAAATTTAATAATACCTTCATTCCTTCTAATCCTAATAGAACTATTTTATTATACATTTCATTCAAACAATCTAGTTTCTTTCCTCTAAATTTATTCTTCGATTCATACATTTAGTTCACCAACCATTTTTGGAGTAATGTCATAAGACTCAAAGGAAAAATATGAAGAATTTTATCCAAGTTTCCATTGTATGCACCCTAAACTTTATACCATGAATGTTTAATGAACTGTTTGATATAATGCCTCAAATAAATTTCCAATAGTGTTTTTGACGGAGTATGATATAAATAGTGTTTTTGATATAATGCCTCAAATAAATTTCCAATAGTGTTTTTGATATAATGCCTCAAATAAATTTGTTAATGAACTGTTTGATATAGGGTGCATACAATGGAAACACTATTTCTATCATACTCCATCAAAAATTACCATGAATTGTTTGATATAATGCCTCAAATAAATTTGTTAATGAATTGTTTGATATAGGGTGCATACAATGGAAACACTATTTTTATCATACTCCATCAAAAATTACCATGAACTGTTTGATATAATGCCTCAAATAAATTTGTTAATGAAATATTTGATATAATGCCTCAAATAAATTAGAGGTTCCCTGGTAGAAATGTATGCAAAATGTGGAAGCATAGACATGGCATGTTAATTTTTTGATAGAGTAGCAATGTATTATCAAAATAATGTATGTTGAAAAGACTTTAGAAACTTTCAAACAAATGTAGTTTCCATTCAACAAATTTTCAAAATTTTGCATTTAGGGTTTGAAAATTTAACAAACAAATGCATTTTCAACTCTATGAAATTTGAATTTGACAAACCTGGTGCTTGATATGCAAGTTGGGTTGATGAACTTTGGAAAGATGAAGTGGAATTTGCATTCACTAGAGAGATGAAGTCGTCACCATTTGCAAATCAAGTTCGGTTTGCCGCACGCATGTAAGCATAGGGAAAGCAATGATAGAAGGCGAAAATGACAGTGACATTCATTTTTTTTTGTTTTTTAAGGGGTTCGGTCAAACCCATGTTTGACCGAACCCCTTAAAATATTACTTTTTTTTAGGGTTTATGGGTTTAGTCAAACATATAATGTGGTTCGGCCAAACCATTGAGTTCGACCAAACCCGTCGACTATGGAAAAAGGAAAAAAAAAAAAGAAATTTCCTTCCTCATCTCAATTGTAAACCACTATTGTGGTTTGACCCTATACCATATAATCTATATCAACAAGGCAAGCCAACACAAGAAACCTCAATGATCCAATCGTATCTATGAGTTATATTGAAAGGTGTTAAGAATTAGACATCATTCAAAAAAAGGTCAAACCATCAACAAAAAAAACCTAAAGAGCCTAAAATGATATGTATTGTGACTTAGTGGCTATCAAGGATCGGGGATGAAAGGTACACCCAATCACACGCGAATAAGGGATTTCATAATAGGGAAGCACAATAATTAATCTTTGAAAGACTTAGAAAATGCAATGTGTCAAAGATTAGGGATTGAAGGAACCCTCAACCTCGTACCAAAATTGGTAGAGGGGCATTAAAAGGTCCAACATCACAATGAGACATAGTGATGACATCATAAACACACTTGAAATGTATGTTAGAATTAGGAAAAAATCAATTAAGGAAAATAATTTAAGAAAAACCAAGAACAAAAGGGAAAATAAAAAATACTAGAAAATGGTTGAATCCAAGAAAAAAACTTAGAAAAATTCATTAAAAAAATAAAAATGATCCAATAGAGAAATTAAAGCACAAGGAAAGGTTGAAACCCTAACTAGAAATGATGTGTGGACAATAAGAACCTCAAACATTAGCAACCTCTAGAACATAATGATAGATTTCACAACACATTGATTTTGCAAGGATGCATATGAGTACAAATGTAGTAAACCAAATGAAGTCAAATAATAAAAAGATAATCATAAAAAATCCCTCTTACAACCAACTTTCTGAATTTTCCATTTATGCAAGGTACACAAATTAATGTAGTTTTAGTGGTAGGTGAGGGGCAAGCCATATCTCACATTTGGGATCTAAGAATCAGAAGCTTACCTACCAACATGTCAGCATGGAAAAATTTGAAGGTTTGATGGGGTGACTCATTAGCTTAACTGAACCATTGAAGATTGAGGTATCCTAGGATCCTTTATAGTCATGTTGGGATGATTAACTATAAAGTTCTAATGGGTCACTAGATACACAAAAAAGGAAAGAAAGTCAGCTTTAGAGTATCAGGGATGATTCTATTCTCAAGTTGATATGAAAAACCATAAAATTCCAGTAGACCAAAATGACAAAGGAAAAAGATGAAAATAAATAAAACAAAAAGGAAGAAGGAAAAATGAAAGATATAGTATTAGAGTATCAAGGATGATTTTATTGTCATGCTATGATGACAAACCATGAAAGTCTAAAAATTCATAAGGATGAAAGGAAAAATGATTAAGAAAAGAAAGAAAATAAAAACCAAAAAGGTATAAATGAAAATAGGGGGGGTCGTCATTTGGCAAGCAAAAATGGGGAGTCGATGTGAGTCACAATAGTTTTATTTTATGTAAAGGATCTAGGACCCATGTTTTCCTACTTAATTTATAAAAATATTGAATATTAGTCAAATTCCACTTTGTACTCTAATAAATATAAATGGGTAAAAGCACAAACCAATGTTACACTTTCAGCCAACTAAATAGTTTTGAGTGAAATGGTTTTAGCCTAAATAGTTTCAAGTGAAATAGTTTCACCTGAAACCACATTGCCTATACATGGCACATATAGTTTCACGCAGATCACTTTTGTCCACAATTGTACAATCAAAATTTTGCTTTATAATTTTCAAATATGTCTAAATTCAAATATAAAGTTTGGGTTGAAACCATCTATGTGACATCCTTGTTGGTAGCCATCTTATCCTTTTCCAATTTTTTTAGAATTTTCCTTATTGAATTGAATATTTCTTTAGACTGAATGAATTATTTTAAAAAACTATAAATAACCTTTTGTAGGGCTTAGAGTTGAGAATCCAAATATATAATTTTATTGATATTTTGATTAGTTTTAATATAATTTTTTAAATATTGCAAATAATTTGTTATAATTAAAAATGAGGTTGACTAAGTTTTTTTTTTAAAATACTAAAATATATTACAATATTTTGAAAAATATATAGTGCACTAGAAAAGAGAATCCTCTCCAAAAAAAAGATAAAATTTGATGTCAAATGAAAACTATCAAATTATTGTATGTTTGAATTTAAAACATTATTATGTAGAAAATATACATCAAAACTTAAATATTGTTTTTCAATGCACTAGATAAAATTGGTTTTAAATTTAAAAAGTATAAAAACAAATTTTCAAAAAATTGAAAAATTACAAGCATCAAGATTTCTACATTTCATTTGTTTACATCATTTTGAAATTCAAAACGTAGAGATGACTTTTATGTGGTTGAAGTTAACCATTTTTATTTGTGTTGGTTGATTCCTTTATAAAATTGTGACACATGTTTGTACTTTTACCCAAATATATTTGGTAGGAAGGAAAAAAAAGTGAAATGTAAATATGTTGGGAAAAAAAAATATATTCATCCCAACATGAGTAGATAAGCATACACAAAATTAACTAAGCATATTAATATTTATAGGCATGATGAAGATTAGGGTTTTTTAGAACTATATAAATAAATGTAGGAATGTTTGTGTAGGAGTAGGTAGATATTAGCTTGTGTAACATGAAGATAAGTAAAGTTGAATAGATAATGTTTCTCTAACAAAAATATTATAGATCATATGCGCAAATTGAAATAGTGAAAAATTTCAAAGGAGACTATGAATTATTTCTAATTTCATGTATGAAGTTAAGTTGTTCTTATGTATTTAAAATGCAACTATGACAATATTTCTATAAATAAATGAATAAAGGATCAATGAATCTATAAAATAGGAAGATGTTGTTCAAGCTTAGTATGAGCTTGATTTTGATTTAGATGATGATAATATTGAAGCAAAAAAGTGATGCTATTACTGCTTTCAACTCCAAAGATAATGATGAAGTATATAATTGAATTTCTATTGATAAAATAATTAAAGCTAAATAACAATGATTTGAAATATTTTTCTTATCACTGGAATATTCTTTCTCTGAAAAAAAACATAACTATTGAGATTAAGACATTGGAGCTACTAAATATTTTAAAATAAAAGACAAAGGCTAATCGTACTGTAAAAATATTAACAAGAAATAAAAAATTTAATGTCATCTATTATAACAGACTATCATTTAATAACCCAATGAAATTGATATTTGTATAGTTCTAACCAATTATATGCTTGAACTTGATGGTTGTGTTTTGCTAAAGATGATCCTTGATTATTTTTTATAGGTTTATGCTATTATATTGTAATTCCTTTTTTCTTTATTTATTAGACAATATACCAAAATAATTAGTACATATGACATGGATGTGGGATAGAGGTATATGGTCAAATATTACCAATTAATTAAGTTAGGTGACTTGGTAAGAGGAAACACATGTTGGTCAAAGTAGGTGACTATCTAAAATATACAAGCTGCTTTAAAAAGTAAAAATAAATATAATGATCCATACAATGAAGAGTTAAGTATTTAAAATATATAAAGTAAACATGAGCTCACATGATCAAGATGGAGATTCCATTAGACACAAAAGAAGTAATTTTATTTACCGCGGGGAAATCTAGATAGGAAGGTAAGGAGATCGAAGTTCTGTAGATTGAAAAGATAATATTTTATTATCACACCAATGAAATTATTATTTTATAAAGGAGACACTCTATGGAGAGTCGAAACATATGAAAGAGAGTTCTTTCTACTTAGTTTCATAGAAGACAATTTTTTTTAACTTTGCATATTTATTAGTGAAATTTTTAGAATAGTTTTTTGGTTTTTAAATGGAATTTTTTAATAAACATAAATGTTTTTATGAATATATAAATAATTTTATAAATATTTTGTTGATTATTAGTGTCAAAATTTCACCTTCACATGAAAATTATGATTGATAATCTATAATCCTAATAATTGGTTAGTCCTTTTTCATATAACATAGTTTTCTATATATTTTTTCAATAATAGGTTGGGTAAGAATTGTTTTTTATATAAATTTGGTTTCATCTTCTAGTATGTGTTCCATTTCTAGAAATTGCATGTTTTTTTTTCTTTTTTCCTCTTTTTGCATCTTTTATTCTTTCTTTTACCATCATTTAGAATATTATTTTAAAAAAATATTTAATAATTTATTTTTTTAGATTTGAGTGAAATTATTTTAAAAAGAGATCTATAACATATATAAATTTTATTAATATAATTTTATCTTTTTGCAGTAAAGAAACAAATTAAGTTAGTTATCTATAAATTTTCATGAAAGCATGATAAAGTGGTTGTATTTTTAGTATTCCTTCCTTTCACTCTTTAAAATATCAAGTTGATTTTTGTTGCTAAGAAATTTGGTAGAGATAGTTAGGTTTCTTTCTCTTTTTAATCATAATCATAATGAAGTTAGGAATGGTGAATTTGTTGATGAATGATGGAGGTGTTAGGATGCATATTGGTAGAAGACAAAATTAGGACACTTTTAGATAATAAATCATGAAATAAATGTACATTATAATTTAAAATTCTTTCACAAACAATTTTTAGAATAATAATATTATTTTTGAAATTGATATGACAAATTCTAAACAATCATTACTATAAAATATTGACTTTACTAAAATAATTTTTTTAAATCATATATTTTTTATATAGCTAAAATTGAACATCACAATATAAGAATATAACTATATATAACTATATATATATATATATATATATATATAACTTAAATCTTCTATTTGTAAACCCTACATTATTCCACGTAACAAGATGAAAACACTCACCTGAAAATTGTACAAAAACTAAACTATCAAATTACTGAAATGTCATTTTCCTCACTGTTGTACCCAAAACAAATTTTTTTGCTTCACTAAGGAATTTTGCTTAATTAAGTCTAAACCTTGTTAAAGTGTTGTCAAATGGTCATTTTTGGGGTTTTCAAATATGGAGTTGGTGTCAGTACTATGTCAGTCTGTTGCTGAAGAGATTTAAGGAAAATGAAAATTTGAAGGAAAAACGTCAAAATTTTCTATCTTTGGAGAATGGAGCACATTCTCAAATACGCGCCCTATCTTTTCGGGGCCCAAATCCTATTTTTACGGTTTGTCACCTCCAGCAGACATTTGTCCGGCATCACGTCAGCTTCGCAGTGAGCTATCAAGCCTCTCGAATGGACCTGTTTCGAGCGAGTTACGGAGAATACAGTGCAAATCAAGGCGAGAGCGAGAATTGGCTAACACTAGAGAAAAGCGCAGCTTTTCAGAAAGGTGCCCATCTTTTTGAGGTGCCAAACGTAGGTTTTTGGCTAAAGGCCACCCAAGATGTTTATCTCACATTTGTTCGAGCTTTGCGATGCATCCGTCAGAGGGTGAATCTGAGTTGCTGAAGCACCTGAACTGGAGGTCAAACATAGGGTCAAATCTTAGTCAAAATATCAGAGGAAAAAGAAAAAGAGCACATTTTGAGAAAGGCGCCTAAGCTTTTCAAGCCTTTAATGCCTTCTTTCTGATGATTTCAGATGTTCAATGTGTCCGTGTCACGTTCAGCTTTTTGTTGCCTGTCTCCGTCAGATCAGAAGATGACTCAGTAGCCTGCAGTCGAGGTTTTTATATTATTTTTGAGGTTTCCGGAAATGGCTAAGTTTGGAATGAAAAGAGCAACTTTTGAAAAAGGTGACCTAGTTTTTCACCCCTCAGATGATGTTTTCTGGGGAAATGTGCCTTTGCAGCTATCGTACAAAACGAAGTTAGCTCCGCAGTGAACCTGAGATCCAGTCCTAGAAATTGATAAAACAAAAGTTATGAAGGATTTTGTTTTTCCCTTTCTACGAAATACATAAGTCAAAATTTGACTAAGTCAGGGAAAAAGTGCAGCTTTTCAAAAAGGCGCTTGGATTTTTGAGCCTTTAGATGTTAGTTTTATGACGTGTAGTCTCAAGATAGCTTTTGATCAGTTTTTGCTCAGCTCTGCGATGCACCTGTCAGCCAGCCAATCGAAGAAGTCAGTCAACCAGTGTCAGAGGATGAATAGAGGTCCCGGTAGAGGTTTTTGCTTAAATTTTCATGAAATTTGGCTAAGTCTGGAATTCGCTTGAGAGTTCAAAGTTGAATTTTCGAAAGTGAGTTGAATGGACGCCTTAACTGGAGTTCTGACTGTAGTTAGACTGAACGATTTCTGGGTTGTCATCTTCAGTTCGTATATTGGCATGTGGAGTGATCTTTTAGTTTGCATGTCGAGTTAACTAGTTTGCATGTTCAGTTAACTACCTTGCATGTTGAGTTAACTTGATTGCATGTTGAATTAACTGAAGATTATTATTGAATGTCAACTGAAGTTTGCATGCATGGCAAATTTGGTTGCAATTATGAAGATTTTGGTGAAGATGGCGCTTCATTGAATGTTAACTAAAGTTGAAAAGGGATGAATTGAAGCATGAAGCTTTATTTTGTGAAGCATGAAGCATTTTTAGTGAAGTATGGCGAATTTGAAGTTGTTAACTTTAGTCATGAAAAGGGTCACTATATTTAGTGTTTGAGAAGTGAAGCACGAATTGGTGAAGCTACGCACCTTACAAGGGAATGGCGCCTTTAGTTCTAAAAGGGTTGCTATATTTAGATTATATTTGATTAAAGCAT
Source organism: Sequoia sempervirens (assembly GCA_007258455.2). NCBI lineage: Eukaryota > Viridiplantae > Streptophyta > Pinopsida > Cupressales > Cupressaceae > Sequoia > Sequoia sempervirens. Next base: position 16,651,056 of record VDFB02193867.1, on the reverse strand, counting down.
GTGAAGTTGGCACATTCTTGAAGGCCAACTGAAGTTCCAAAAGGGTCGCTATTTTTAGCATATTTATTGCATGAATGTGGCGAATTCTCATCTCATTCTTGATTGCTAACTGAAGTTATCTAAAGGGCACACCTTAGGTCAATTTGATGAATCCAAAGCAAAGGTTGAAGATGGCGAACTTGATAAGGTTGCTAACTGAAGCTAAAATCGCATGGTTGAGTTTAACTGAAGACTTGAAAGGGTAACCCTAATGCATGACCACTTATTGAGCTTGTTTGAGTTTCAGTTAAGTATAATAAGGACCAATTAGAAGCCAAGCGCCATTTTAAAGCATTCTTTATTTAGTGCAAATTTTCTATGATGAAATTCTATATATTTCAAGAATGGCGTCCATTATTGCATCATCTTTTGCTCTAAAGCTTGTATTCTTTTGAGCGACCAGCAAGCTTAAGGTGATTCAGTTGTCCGTTTTCATCATTCTTCGAAGTGACGAGTTTAGATTGTTCAGAGGAAGTCAATTCTAGACTTTATTTCCACTTTGCATGCAGGTTTTATAAAGATTCGAAGAAGAGATTTGTAGATTTTTCAGAAGCAGACAAGAAAAACTTTCTATCTTCTGTCTTATTTCTTCTATTTCTCACCTTGGGTACTTTCTTCGCATGTCAAAGAAATTCAACACATATTCAGAATCTGATCATCTGGGTTCTCATATTTTAGCGTTTGCAACAAGACCCACTTCTTAGATTTTTTTGAGAAAATCGCCCCATAGTCTTCATTCTGAAGCTCTGAGCCTTTTTCCGAGAATCTCTTTGCATGTGGGCTTGAATTACATTTTTTTGACAATCCAGTTATCTAGGTTTGTTCAGAATTCAGTTGTGCACAAAACCCATCTTCCAGAAAAGCTTGAAAAATTTCTTCTGTCAGAAGCTATTTTTAGCCTTGTCCAGAGTTTTTCAGAAAGTTCTTCAAGTATATTCGACTTTATAGTCAAAAGTCATCATTTTCAAAATGCAGTTCAATCTCATTGATTACAAGGTGAAATCAGTCCTTACACATAATTTCACCAAGACTTCAGATACGGACCTAAATCATGTTTATCCAGTGGTCAATCTGAGCAGTTTAGAAGGTGTTAGCAGCAATTCGATGAGGAATCTTGAGCTTTCTGAGTTGCTGGCAGTGGCATCCATTCCTATTACTATCTTCGATCTTGAGTTCGTACTTGCTTGCATTAAGCATTATGACTCGTCTTCACGACAAATCAGATCGGTTGATGGAAGAGTGGTTTGCAGTCTCAAGCCGAAGGACATAGAGAAATGTTTTGCTATTCCTCCTTGTTCAGATAACTTTACTGTTGTTCTTGAAGCCTGTGAGAAGATATGGGATGCTGATCATCAACATTCATAGAGAAAAGTAGCTCAGAAATGGTTGACAATTCAGAAAACTAACTTTCCTAAGAAGGTTGGTCGTGGTGAATTTAAAGGGGAAGTTGCTATTTTGATAACCTTACTCAACCGAGTTACCGGTCAATCAGATGCTAACACTTTCCATCCATGGATGTTTTACCTGATTACCAGAATCCTTGATGGCACAGAGTGTTTTGACTGGGCTATGTTGATTAGTGATTGCTTACATCAACAAATTACTAACTTTCTCAAGTATCACGAGTTTCATATGATATCCTATTTGGTCTACTTGGTTGCATTTCAAGGTAACTTCAGACTTCTTAAGACCAATGGTACTCTCGGTGTTCAGCGTATTCATGAGTATTATCCACAGCTAGAGTTTTCTCAGTCTGAGCAGGACTTCCGAGTAGTAAATGATCACTTTTCCAAGAGGACCGTGAGAGATCTTGATGATGAGATGCACATTCGTATTTCAGCTGAAGCTAAATCAGCAATGGAGACTTGGGCAGATTGGTTCATACAATTTCCTACTTTCTCATACATTTGAGTTTATGGTTATGTTGGAGAGCCTCTGATGTTGCCAAGATATCTGTCAGACAAGATTGTCTTTATGGAGTTTCTCAGGCAAATGCAGCATGTTCACTTCTTTCTTCGTAGTCGTCATAAGGCTGCGGCTAATTTTCCATTTACGTTGGGAATTTTCACATGTGATGCAGCAACAGATGCTAGGCGTATGTCTACTGAGATAGAAAGGTTCAAATTCAAGCCTTATACTGAGAGACATTCCTATGATCCTCTCAGTCATTATCCAAATCGGTTAGAGCGAGGGATTGCACATGCGTCAGCACTTGAAGATTTCTAGGAAAATTGTGAAGATGAATTCGAGGTTCGTCGTCGTCACTATTGTAGACTTACTATTGGACAACTCTCTGATTACTTGTCAGAAGATGTTGATGGTTTGTCCGACGATGATGGAGAAGTTCTTCTCAATTCTTATGTCAAGGATCAAGTTGCTTGGCAGCCACTTCGCTCACTTGATTGGTATGCTAAGGAGAATACTTCTATTGAAGAGGTTTCTAGATCAGTTATCAAGACTAGTAAGTTGTTCTTGGAGAGCAAACGAACACGGAAGTCAGTTCCTGTAGCAGAGCCGCCAAAGGATTTCTCGTCATTGCCTTCTACTTCTAGAGCAAGACCCAGAGTCAAGGCTATTATAATACCTCGTAAAGGGGTTAGACTCAGTGGAAACATAGGGAAGAGAGCTACTGGTAAAAGGAAGCAGAAACAAATTGAGAATGTTCCTGAGGTTCCAGTAGAGACAGTTATTCAAGTTGAGCCTCACATCTCACCTCCTAGTTCGCCTCACGAGTAGCCTATCAACATAGATTCTGAGCCTGAGACACCAATTCAAGCAGGATCAGAGACATCTGAACCACCATAGGTTGATACATCAGGGACAGTCTCTTTCCGAATTGAAAATATTGTTCAGTCTTGTTGGCTCGAGAAGTCTTTGGGAAGACAGAGGCGTGAACTGTCATACAACCTTGATTTGTCTAAGTTTGGTGAGCCTTATCAGAAGAGATCAAACAAGAAGATTAAGAAATAAGTGCACATTGAAAAGACTCCTGAATCAAAAATTGTTATTGAAGTTGCAGTGCCTCCAAAAGGTAAAAGCTTAGACGAAGTCGAAGTGGGTGACTATACATTTACTAAGGAAAATATTGGTAGGACCACACGAGAGACAGATGTAACTCTTCTTAAGATTGTTACCAATAATCTTGAAGAGCGTATCACAAAGGATGGAGAAGATACGACTTTACTCAAAGCTGAAAATAGTCACTTCGTCAATACATTTCTGATCTTGTTCATGGGAATCCGAATAGAGCACCTGTTCTTCCTCAGAGTACACCTACAGAGAAATGAAAATTGGATCAGTTAGTCAGTCATGGCAGACTTTTGGATGACTGGATTGAAAGTTTATTTGCTGCTGGTAAAACTCTTCTTGCAAATTTGGATTAGTTGAGGAGTGAGGCACATAAACTCCGTCAGGGTATTTAGTTGCTGGATATTGCAGTTGCAGAGAGTTTGGCAAAGGATCGTGTTCCTGTATCTCAATTATCAATTGCATGCGATGCTTTGGAGGAGGTTGAAGATCAAGATAAAGTTTTCACTTGGAGAGAGCAGCATCTTCTCAGAATAGAAATTTTTCAGAAGATTTCTTCTAAGTTATTTTCACTAAAGGATGACGTGGTTGGAGTACTTGCACTTGTCAGTGGCTTCGTTGTTCATATTCCATGTCATTATCTTCTCGAAGATGGCACGTATGTGGAGTTGGAAAAAGTTCAAGTAGAATTCGAGAAGCTGATTTGTGACAGCCTTGAAGGTGAATCTATGGCGCCTAAATTAGAGAATGTTTCAGTAAATGCAGCTAGTTTGAGAAAGGCGACTGAAGAATGTAAAGATGGCATGCACAAAATTACCAAAAGTGGCAGAGATCTAAAGAAACAGACTGTTATTTTTAGCAGCATCAAAGTGCCAGATGATAGAGAGATCGATGAGTTCTTGGTCGAAGTGTTAGACCGAGTTGACATGGAGTGATCTGTCAGTTGGAACGTGCAGTTAGTTTTGAGGGTTGAGTCCTGAGCAACAATTAACCTGACTTCCAGTCTTCAGTTCACTTGCTGACTTAACACATGCTTATCTCATCCTTGGAATTATCAACACAGGAGTTAGGGTTAGGGTTTTCAGTTAACTAAAGGTAGTGGCCAGTTAACTTTGCTTTAAATAAGGACGTGCAAGCTTGCACATTGTCCAATTAGGTTATTTGTACCAATTAAACTGATGGTAACTTGCCAGTTAACTGTATAGTTTACTTCATTAGGGTTAGGCACATAACTTGCATGCATTGCAAGAACTGTAGTGAACTCAAGGTGATTTTAGGGTTACCTACACCTTGATGTATATAAATAAGAGCTTTTGCTCATTTGTAAATAAATTTTGCTTGAGAGAGAAATATATGCTGCGCCTACCTTGCCCTCAATATTACTCTTTTGGTATTTGTTCATGCATCTTTGCTATTACAGTTAATTGTTATGCCACATAGGGTTTCAAGAGATTGTAATAGTGAATTCTTTCCATAGTTTAGATAAATATGTCTTGTGAATCTTTTATTATTATGATCAAACGTTATGCCACACAGGGTTTCGTAAGATTGTCATGATAAAACTATTTTGTGAAGTATTTACTATGCTGATCGAATGTTATGTCACATAGGGTTTCATAAAGTTGTCATGGTAAATCTTCTCTTAGTTTAGATAAATCTGTTTTGTGAATCTTTTATCATTACAATCGAGTGTTATGCCACATAGGGTTTCATAAAGATTTTGATGATAAAGCTATTTTGTGAGTCTTTACTATGCTGATTGAGTGTTATACCACATAGGGTTTCATAAGATTGTCATTGTGAATTCTCAAATCTATTTTGTGCCTAATAAACTTGTTCAGATTGAGATAATAGTTGCGCCACCTTGCCTTCAAGTAGAGAATTTGAATGCGTTTATCGTCTGATAGTCATAACCTTGCTTCATTTTCTCATGCTCTTATTTTCTTGAGGAAACTGGATAGAATTAAGTTTAGTTGTAGTTAGTGAATCTGCGAAACCAGAGAAAATTCTCAGCTGCAACGTATATAGTTTTCGAGAAAGCCTTGTACCTCTACAGCTGAAACAAAAAGACAAGAATTAGTTTAGTTTATTTCCCTTTGCAAGTATTTTTGTAAAGCACAACGAGGGAGCTTCCCCTCCTAATTTGAAGAGCACTCATTGTGTAGTGTGCATAGCTGTCTGTACCAACTCTTACTCCAGAGGTGCTAGTTGTTACGCCAACAGTTTTCTAGCACCCACCGTGTGGCACGAGGCCTCGAAAACTTCATGTCACGGATATGACTATCTGGCATCCTACTACTCTAGTTCAAGAACCAGCACTAAGTCCGCCTGTTATTTAGCCGAATTTAGCATTCATTGAAGCAGAACAGTCAGATATCATCAGTAGCTTGCACACGTTTATTTTTGAAAATCATACATCTATGTCTTAGTGGAGAAACGCAACTACTACTCTTGATAAAGAAGAAGAAAAAGAAGATCTTGCAGCAAGTAGACCAGTTTTGCCACCTCCCGCGTGGGATTAAGCATCCTGGCTTATCAAGTTTACATCAGAAGAAGGAGAAGAAATCCTCCTATACAGCCAGATCCTATTTTTGAAGAAGCTCCTGATCAGTTTACTGAATCAGAAATCTTAGAAGAAGAATCTCCCACTCCAATTGCAGAGATGGGTGAACGTGTTATTAACAACAACAACAATGGTGAAGATTACAATGGTCGTAATAGAAGAAACGTAAGACGTCCAGTCCCCTTGCCTTGGGGTGACAATATTGGACTGTTGGCTTTACAAGGACATCATGAATTGCCCAAAGGATCACGCAAGCTTTTCCTGAGATTTCATGGCGATGGTTCAAAACATCCAGATGAACATTTATCATCATTCACGGCGGCTTGTTCTATTTTACATGTTGGCCATGAGGACATCGCCGTTTGTCTTTTCGTGGAGACTCTTGAGAACAACTCAGCAGATTGGTTCAATAATCTTGAGCCAGGAATTATTACCAGTTGGTCTGTCATGAGCGAGAAGTTTTTGGCAAGATTCAAGCCTGCCGAAGATAATCACAGATTATTTACACAACTCTCAAATTCGAAGATGGAAAAGCATGAACCGATGAGAGAATTCGTGGCAAGGTTTAATCGCCTTATTACACGTCTTTCTCACACTTTGAATCCATCTGATGAGATTTTGATGAGTTCTTTCATCAATGCATTGCCGTCAGAAATTGCCTTTTTCTTGAAGATAGCCGAAGAAGATGATCTAACACACCTTCAGGAGGAAGCAATCAAGCTTGAATATACCATGATTACAACCAACAAGATGAAAGATGATTCGATCAGGCCGCTCGTGCAAGCGTCGGCCGATCCGTTGCTATAGAAGGTAGCAAATGAGGTGACGATACTCAAACGGCAGTCACCACCTCAAGGGAAACTAGCCTTGCCTTCACCACCTTTTCAATCACAACTAGCATATCAGCCGAGAAGGAATAATTTTCAGCCGTATAATAATTTCAAGTCAAAGTTTTCGCAAGGACAACTGAGACAAAATAATGAAGCTGAAAAGGCTACGGTCTTTTGCACATTCCATGATTTAGCAAAGCATACTGAGGCTACTTGTCCAAAAAAACAAAGAATGAATCAGCTCATGGGATTTGTTGATTCTGCTCCTAGTTCAAACTTTATTCCTACCAGTTCAAACGTTGTCTCTTCATAGCCAGACGAGTTTGATGGCCACTCCGCAACGGGATATTTTGATCGAGAACCCGTTAATGAAGAAGAAGAAGAATCCCGTCATTTTTCTCTTGCAGTGAATCATGAGAATATCACCTCACCTGTGTTCACTCGTGCTCAACATTTCAAAGCACAAAAGGAGGAAGAGGAAAAACAGAATTTAAATACAAAAGCAAAGGAAGTAGCTTCTACTTCCAATCAAAAACCTTCACAAGAAAATATCTTGCCAGCAGCTTTAGATACATCTTCAGCAAGCTTTGACATCGTTTCTTCCATGATGAAGATGAAGGTACAGATATCTCAGCTGGAGTATTTACAAGATCATCTAGAGCAGTTGGATAGGATCTTGAACGTTCTTAAGAAGAAGAATGTCGTTTAGCTGACATTACTACAATCCTCTGTTCCTGCAGAAGAGAAGCTGAGACCGTTTTATATATCTTTATATATAGGAGGTTTCAAGCTGAGCAATTGCATAATTGACAATGGAGCTTCGTACAATGTAATGCCTTTACAGATTATGAATGCGTTGGGACTTTCGTGCACCCCGACTCATGAAAAGTGTTATTCACTTGAGTCCAAACTGGTGCCATTAGTTGGTCAACTTAAAGATGCACAAGTGAGGTTAGCGTTGTGTCCAGAGAAGAAGATTATGATGACTATCTTAGTAGCTGATATTCCTACCAGTTACGAGATGTTACTTAGTAGAAGTTTTTGCAAGGATCTCAGAGGAGAAATACAGATGGATTGGTCGTTCGCGACAATCCCATTAAAGAAAGGTACTTTCAAATTAGAGCCAGAAAATAAATCAAAGTTTACAGTGGTTAAGTCCCAGGACCCACATGCTCAAGTGTTGTATCAAGATACGGGTCCAGGCACATATGCTATGGTGTCTGAAGTGACAAATAATTGTCAGAATTTTTCACTTTCCACCGAATTATCAGATGAAGAATCAAAAGTGTGGACAATACAGTTTGATGGCAGTTGTTCGACTTCAGGTTCCAGAGAGGGAGTAGTGATTATCTCTCCCGAAGGTCATTTATATCCTTTTGCATATAGGTTGCAATTCAATTGCACTAATAATACTGCAAAATATGAGGCACTTTTGTTAGGTCTCAAAAACACAAAGGATATGGGGATCAAGCTACTTCAAGTTGAAGGAGATGTAGAGCTGATCGTAAAGTAGGTCAGAGAGCAATTTCACGTAAGAAAGAATCATCTCCAGAACTATAGGTAGAGGGTATGGAATGCAATCAATTGGTTCGATGCATATAATATCAAATACATTTCAAGAATGAACAATAGCAAAGCTGATGCGCTTGCAGTTTCAGCCGCTCTTTTTATGCCTAACTCTGACTTTCGTCAGAATTCATTTGCTATTGAGTTAATTTATAGACCAGCTATTCCTGATAATTCAGACAACTGGCAAGTCTTCAGTGATGATGAAGATATCAAAGAATTTCTTGTCATGGGAGATAACTACAAAGAATTGTTCTTTGAAGGGAGTCTAACTCCTCACAGAGAGTCAATTACTAAACAATCTGAGGTTATAGAATCTGGAATCATACAGTTGAAAGGAAATCAGATTCCTAAAGGTTTTGTATCCTTAGAGGATATTTTTGACAGGCATGATCATTACATCCAAGATCAGAAGAGGTCAGGTGTGAATACTTCGTTAGAATATAGTCAAGTCAACATAGGTACTGAAGACAAGCCTCAGTTTGTGAATTTAGGCAAATGTTGTACTTCCGAAGAAACTGAGAGGTTTATCACCTTGTTCAAATAGTACAAGGACATTTTTGCCTGGTCATATGAATATTTAAAGGTCTTCACACCTGTTGAATTGTCTCACACAATTCCGCTGAAGTCTGAAGTGAAGCCTTTCAGGCAGAAACAAAGACATTACAATTCGCGAATTCAAGATACTATCTACGCGGAAATTCAGAAGATGGTGGACTCCAGAATAATTTTTCCTATTCATCACTCCACCTGGGTGTCAAATATTGTTCCTGTGCGCAAGAAGAATGGAGAAATCAGAATTTGCGTTGATTTCAGGAATTTGAATCAATCGTCCTTGAAGGACAATTATCCCTTACCGATCATGGAGCATACATTGCAGACAGTTGCCGGATCGAAAATGCTATCACTTCTTGATGGTTTTTCTGGTTATAATCAGATTGCAGTGGCTGAGGAGGATCAAATCAAAACAACTTTCACCATGTCGTGGGGAACGTTTGCTTATGAGAGGATGCCTTTCGGTCTTATCAATGCCGGTGCTACTTTTAAAAGAGCCATGGATTTAGCGTTTGGGGATCTTAGAAATAAGATCATAGTCGTCTATCTTGATGACTTAACCATTTTTTCAGATAAACGAAGTGATCACTTTTCACACCTTGTGAAAGTGTTTGAGAGATGTAGGTATCATAAAATATCTTTGAATCTAAAGAAGACAATCTTTGCGGTTACGGAGGGCAAGTTACTTGGTCATATCATTTCCAAAGAAGGTACCAGAATAGATCTGAATCGGGTGGATCAATCAGAAACTTATCTCTCCCTACAAGTAAAATGCAGGTGCATTCCCTTTTCGGTAAAGTTAACTTTATCCGAAGATTCGTACCTGATTTCTTAGAGCTGACAAAGGAGATTTCAGCAATGATGAAGAAGACGTCTACTTTTGTGTGGACGAACGAAGGCAAACAGGCCTTTATTAAGATTAAAGAAGCTATTGCAAATGCACCAGTGTTAGTTCGGCCTAACTTTCAAAAGGATTTTATTCTTTATTGTTACGCGTCAGAACATTCGTTGTCTGCCATTTTGACACAGAAACTCAGTGAGGAGGGTGAATCTCCTATTGCTTTTATGAGTGCTAATTTCAAAGATGTTGAGATGCGTTATTCCCAGATCGAGAAGAACGCTTATGCTATCGTCAGAGCTGTTAAGAATTTCAGATTTTATCTTTTGAATTCACATACTACGGTGTATGTTACTGATCCAGCAGTCAAAAGTGTGCTTACTCAACAGGAGATGGGTACGAAAAGGGGAAATTGGATCGCGAGAGTTCAAGAATATGATCTGGAGATTAAGCCGACCAAGCTTGTTCGCGGGCAAGGTCTTTGTAGATTATTGGCGGAAGATGGAGATCGCAAGTTCAAGAGCAATGGTGGAATTGGTTTAGAAAAAGAAGTTGAAGAGGACCTACCTTTGGTCTTACTTGTTAATTCTGTAGAAGAATGGTACACACCTTTATGGTATTATTCAACGTATGGAGAATGTCCACATCACATGGACAAACAGTAGAAAAGAACACTGAAATTGAAAGCACAAAATTTCATGCTAGTTAACAACATTCTGTACAAGCGTGGCCTTGACGGAACTTTCCTATTATGTGTCGGAAAGGATCAGCAGGGAAGGTTGTTAGAAGCTTTTCATAATTAGGCATGCGGAGGACACTTTTCATCAAGGGTCACTGCATTTAAGATTCTACGAGCACAGTTTTATTGGCCAACTATGTTTCATGATGCATATGATTGGGTGTACAAATGTCAATTATGTCAGCAATTTGCTGGTAAAGTGAAATTGGCATCTTTTCCACTCAGGCTAGTTGTTATTAACGCTCCATTTCAGCAGTGGGGTATTGATTTTGTAGGACCGGTCAATCCAGTTTCCAGTAAGGGGCATGTGTTTGTCCTTACAGCGACATATTATTTTACAAAATGGGTTGAGGCAATTCCTACTAAACGAGCTACGTCCGAAGTGGTTTGCAGCTTTCTAAAGGAGAACATCATTTCTCGCTTCGGAGTTCCTCAGAAAATTGTTACTGATAATGCTACTTGTTTCTCATCAGAGGAGATTTTGAGTTTTTGTTTTGATCACGACATCATGTTGTCACATTCATCAGATTATTATCCTTAGGGTAATGGATAGGCCGAATCATCTAATAAGAACATTGTAACAATTATACGCAAGTTGGTTGAGTTGAATCAGTGAACTTGGCATACTAAGTTATATGACGCTCTTTGGGCTGATCGTATAACTCCTAAAAGAGCTATTGGCACCTCGCCTTTTATACTTTTGTATGGTACAGAAGCTATTCTACCCATTACATTAGAATTGTCTGCTTTGCAGCTGGCATCAGCAGTGGAAGACGAAGAATTTCATGATCCTATTCAGAAGAGAATTTTGCTCCTGATGAAACTTCAAGAGGAGAGGACGGAGGTTGTCGATAAAATCACTCAGCACCAGGAAAGAGTGAAGAGAATTTTTGATAAGAGAGCTCGTCACAGAGACTTTCAAATCGGAGATCAAGTCCTTTTGTGGGACAAAAGGCATGAGCCAAAAGGAATGCATGGAAAATTTGATTCCTTATGGTTAGGGCCCTTCCAGATTCATGAATCAGCAGGAGAGAACACTTATATTCTTTCACATCAGGATGGAAGGCTCTTCCCGCTTCCTTATAGCGGGCAATATCTTAAGCACTTCAACCCTCTGGGGGAGGAGTAATATTGTAAATATTTTGTAAGTATTTTTATGATTTATCATTATGTTGTTATGTTTTTCCCCGTTCTGTTATGTTATGTCGTGTTTTAGGTGATTTAAGTAGTCTTGTTTTACGTGATTTTTAGGTTAAGTTTTTAGGAACTTTAATGTTTAGGTGATTAGGGAAGTCCGGACTCCATATACCCAACTTATAAAGTCATTGGTCTACGAAACACCGAGATTCTAGGGATCTCCTATGTTGTAAGTATCCGACATGGTCACCAGATGGAGCCTAATGTTGTACCCAAAACCAAAATTTTTGCTTCACTAAGGCATTTTGCTTAATTAAGTCTAAACCTTGTTAAAGTGTTGTCAAATGGTCGTTTTTGGGGTTTTCAAATATGGAGTTGGTGTCAGTACCATGTCAGTTTGTTGCTGAAGAGATTTAAGGAAAATGAAAATTTGAAGGAAAAACGTCAAAATTTTCTCTGGAGAATGGAGCACATTCTCAAATAGGCGCCCTATCTTTTAGGGGCCCAAATCCTATTTTTAGGGTTTGTCACCTCCAGCATTTGTCTGGCATCACGTCAGCTTCACAATGAGCTATCAAGCTGTCGAATGGACCTGTTTCGAGCGAGTTACAGAGAATACAGTGCAAATCAAGGCGAGAGCGAGAATTGGCTAACACTGGAGAAAAGTGCAGCTTTTCAGAAAAGCCCATCTTTTTGAGGTGCCAAACGTAGGTTTTTGGCTAAAGGCCACCCAAGATGTTTATCTCACATTTGTTCGAGCTTCGCGACGCATCTGTCAGAGGGTGAATCTGAGTTGCTGAAGCACCTGAACTGGAGGTCAAACATAGGGTCAAATCTTAGTCAAAATATTAGAGGAAAAAGCAAAAGAGCACATTTTGAGAAAGGAACCTAAGCTTTTCAAGCCTTTAATGCCTTCTTTCTGATGTTTTCAGATGTTCAATGTGTCCGTGTCACGTTCAGCTTTCCGTTGCCTGTCTCCGTCAGATCAAAAGATGACTCAGCAGCCTACAGTCGAGGTTTTTATATTATTTTTGAGGTTTCCGGAAATGGCTAAGTCTGGAATGAAAAGAGCAACTTTTGAAAAAGGTGCCCTAGTTTTTCACCCCTCAGATGATGTTTTCTGGGGAAATGTGCCTTTGCAGCTGTCGTACAGAATGACGTTAGCTCCGCAGTGAACCTGAGATCAAGTCCTGGAAATTGATAAAACATAAGTTATGAAGGATTTTGTTTTTCCCTTCATACGAAATACAAAATTCAAAATTTTACTAAGTCATGGAAAAAGCGCAACTTTTCAAAAAGGCGCTTGGATTTTTGAGCCTTCAGATGTCAGTTTTATGACGTGCAGTCTCAAGATAGCTTTTGATCAGTTTTTGTTCAACTCTGCGATGCACCTGTCAACCAGCCAATCTGAGAAGTTAGTCAACCAGTGTCAGAGGATGAACAGATGTCCCGGTAGAGGTTTTTGCTTAAATTTTCATGAAATTTGGCTAAGTCTGGAATTCGCTTGAGAGTTCAAAGTTGAATTTTCGAAAGTGAGTTGAATGGATGCCTTAACTGGAGTTCTGACTGCAGTTAGACTGAACGATTTTTGGGTTTTCATCTTCAGTTCGTATATTGACATGTGGAGTGATCTTTCAGTTTGCATGTCGAGTTAACTAGTTTGCATGTTCAGTTAACTACCTTGCGTGTTGAGTTAACTTGATTGCATGTTGACTTAACTGAAGATTATTATTGAATGTCAACTGAAGTTTGCATGCATGGCGAATTTGGTTGCAATTATGAAGATTTTGGTGAAGATGGCGCTTCATTGAATGTTAACTAAAGTTGAAAAGGGATGAATTGAAGCATGAAGCATTATTTTGTGAAGCATGAAGCATTATTTTTTGAAGCATGAATCATTTTTAGTTAAGTATGGTGAATTTGAAGTTGTTAACTTCAGTCATGAAAAGGGTTGCTATATTTAGTGTTTGAGAAGTGAAGCACGAATTGGTGAAGCTACGCACTTTTCAAGGGAATGGCGACTTTAGTTCTAAAAGGGTTGATATATTTATATTATATTTGATTAAAGCATGTGAAGTTGGCGCATTCTTGAAGGCCAACTGAAGTTCCAAAAGGGTTGCTATTTTTAGCATATTTATTGCATGAATGTGGCGAATTCTCATCTCATTCTTGATTGCTAACTGAAGTTATCTAAAGGGCACAACTTAGTTCAATTTGATGAATCCAAAGTAAAGGTAGAAGATGGCGAACTTGATAAGGTTGCTAACTGAAGCTAAAATCGCATGGTTGAGTTTAACTGAAGACTTGAAAGGGTAACCCTAATACATGACCACTTATTGAGCTTGTTTGAGTTTCAGTTAAGTATAATAAGGACCAATTAGAAGCCAAGCACCATTTTAACACATTCTTTATTTAGTGCAAATTTTCTATGATGAAATTCTATATATTTCAAGAATGGCATCCATTATTGCATCATCTTTTGCTCTGAAGCTTGTATTCTTTTGAGCGACCAGCAAGCTTAAGGTGATTCAGGTGTCTGTTTTCATCGTTCTTCGAAGCGACGAGTTCAGATTGTTCAGAGGAAGTCAATTCTAGACTTTATTTCCACTTTTCATGTAGGTTTTATAAAGATTCGAAGAAGAGATTTGCAGATTTTTCAGAAGCAGACAAGCAAAACTTTCTATGTTCTGTCTTATTTCTTCTATTTCTCACCTTAGGTACTTTCTTCACATGTCAAATAAATTCAACACATATTTAGAATCTGATCATCTGGGTTCTCATATTTCAGTGTTTGCAACAAGACCCACTTCTTAGATTTTTTCAAGAAAATCACCCCGTAGTCTTCATTTTGAAGCTCTGAGCCTTTTTTTTGAGAATCTCTTTGCATGTGGGCTTGAATCACATTTTTTAGAGAATCAAGTTATTTGGGTTTGTTTAGAATTCAGTTGTGCACAAAACCCATGTTCCAGAAAAACTTCAAAAATTTCTTCTGTCAGAAGCTATTTTTAGCCTTGTCCAGAATTTTTCAGAAAGTTCTTCAAGTATATTCGACTTTACAGTCAAAAGTCATCATTTTCAAAATGCAGTTCAATCTCATTGATTACAAGGTGAAATCAGTCCTTACACATAATTTCACCAAGACTTCAGATACGGACCTAAATCATGTTTATCCAGTGGTCAATCTGAGCAGTTTAGAAGGTGTTAGCAGCAATTTGATGAGGAATCTTGAGCGTTCCGGGTTGTTGGCAGTGGCATCCATTCCTATTACTATCTTCGATCTTGAGTTCGTACTTGCTTGCATTAAGCATTATGACTCGTCTTCACGATAGATCAGATCGGTTGATGGAAGAGTGATTTACAGTCTCAAGCCGAAGGACAAAGAAATGTTTTGCTATTCCTCCTCGTTCAGATAACTTTACTATTGTTGCTGAAGCCTGTGAGAAGATATGGGATGCTGATCATCAACGTTCGCAGAGAAAAGTTGCTCGGAAATGGTTGACAATTCAAAAAACTAACTTGCCTAAGAAGGTTGGTCGTGGTGAATTTAAAGGGGAAGTTGTTGTTTTGATAACCTTACTCAACCGAGTTACCAGTTAATTAGATGCTAACACTTTCCGTCCATGGATGTTTTACCTGATTACCAGAATCCTTGATGACACAGAGCATTTTGACTGGGCTATGTTGATTAGTGATTGCTTACATCAGCAAATTACTAACTTTCTCAAGTATCACGAGTTTCATATGATATCCTATTTGGTCTACTTGGTTGCATTTCAAGGTAACTTAAAACTTCTTAAAACCAATGGTACTCTCGGTGTTCAGCGTATTCATGAGTATTATCCACAGCTAGAGTTTTCTCAGTTTGAGCAGGACTTCCGAGTAGTAAATGATCACTTTTCCATGAGGACCGTGAGAGATCTTGATGATGAGATTCACATTGGTATTTCAGTCGAAGCTAAATCAGTAATGTAGACTTAGGCAGATTGGTTCATACAATTTCCTACTTTCTCATACATCCGAGTTTATGGTTATGTTGGAGAGCCTCTGATATTGCCAAGATATCCATCAGACAAGATTGTCTTTATGGAGTTTCTTAGGCAAATGCAGCATGTTCACTTCTTTCTTCATAGTCGTCATAAGGCTGCGGCTAATTTTCCATTTACGTTGGGAATTTTCACATGTGATGCAGCAATAGATGTTAGGCGTATGTCTACTGAGATAGAAAGGTTCAAATTCAAGCCTTATACTGAGAGACATTCCTATGATCCTCTCGGTCATTATGCAAATCGATTAGAGCGAGGGATTGCACATGCATTAGCACTTGAAGATTTCTGGGCAAATTGTGAAGATGAATTCGAGGTTCATCGTTGTCACTATTGTAGACTTACTATTGGACAACTCTTTGATTACTTGTCAGAAGATGTTGATGGTTTGTCCGATGATGATGGAGAAGTTCTTCTCAATTCTTATGTCAAGGATCAAGTTGCTCGGCAGCCACTTCGCTCACCTGATTGGTATGCTAAGGAGAATACTTCTATTGAAGAGGTTTCTAGATCAGTTATCAAGACTAGTAAGTTGTTCTTGGAGAGCAAACGAACATGGAAGTCAGTTCCTGTAGCAGAGCCACCAAAGGATTTCTCGTCATTTCCTTCTACTTCTAGAGCAAGACCTAGAGTCAAGGCTATTATAATACCTCATAAAGGGGTTAGACTCAGTGGAAACACAGGGAAGAGAGCTACTGGTAAAAGGAAGCAGAAACAAATTGAGAATGTTCCTGAGGTTCCAGTAGAGACAGTTATTCAAGTTGAGCCTCACATCTCACCTCCTAGTTCGCCTCACGAGTAGCCTATCGACATAGATTCTGAGCCTGAGACACCAATTCAAGTAGGATCGGAGACATCTAAACCACCATAGGTTGATACATCAGGGACAGTCTCTCCGCGAATTGAAAATATTGTTTAGTCTTGTTGGCTCGAGAAGTATTTGGGAAGACAGAGGCGTGAACCGTCATACAACCTTGATTTGTTTGAGTTTGGTGAGCCTTATCAGAAGAGATCAAACAAGAAGATTAAGAAACAAGTGCACATTGAAAAGACTCCTGAATCAAAAATTGTTATTGAAGTTGCAGTGCCTCCAAAAGGTAAAAGCTTAGACGAAGTCGAAGTGGGTGACTTTACATTTACTAAGGCAAATCTTGGCAGGACCACACGAGAGACAGATGTAACTCTTCTTAAGATTGTTACCAATAATCTTGAAGAGCATATCATGAAGGATGGAGAAGATAAGGCTTTACTCAAAGCTGAAAATAGTCAACTTTTTCAATACATTTCTAATCTTGTTCATGGGAATCCGAATAGAGCACCTGTTCTTCCTCAGAGTACACCTGTAGAGAAATGAAAATTGGATCAGTTAGTCAGTCATGGCAGACTTTTGGACGACTGGATTGAAAGTTTAGTTGCTGCTGATAAAACTCTTCTTGCAGATTTGTATCAGTTGAGGAGTGAGGCACATAAACTCTGTCAGGGTATTCAGTTGCTAGATATTGCAGTTGCAGAGAGTTTGGCAAAGGATTGTGTTATTGTATCTCAATTATCAGTTGCATGCGATGCTTTGGAGGAGGTTGAAGATCAAGATAAAGTTTTCACTTGGAGAGAGCAGCATTTTCTCATAACAAAAATTTGTCAGAAGATTTCTTCTAAGTTATTTTCACTGAAGGATGACGTGGTTGGAGTACTTGCACTTGTCAGTGGCTTCATTGTTCAAATTCCATGTCATTATCTTCTCAAAGATGGCACGTATGTGGATTGGAAAAAGTTCAAGCAGAATTCGAGAAGCTGATTTGTGACAGCCGTGAAGGTGAACCTATGGTGCCTAAATTAGAGAATGTTTCAGTAATTGCAGCTAATTTGAGAAAGGTGACTGAAGAATGTAAAGATGGCATGCACACAATTACCGAAAGTGGCAGAGATCTAAAGAAACAGACTGTTATTTTTAGCAGCATCAAAGTGCCAGATGACAGAGAGATCGATGAGTTCTTCGTCGAAGTGTTAGACCGAGTTGACATGGAGTGCTTTGTCAGTTGGAACGTGCAGTTAGTTTCGAGGGTTGAGTCCTGAGCAACAGTTGACTTGAATTCCAGTCTTCAGTTCACTTGCTGACTTAACACATGCTTATCTCATCCTTGGAATTATCAACATAGGAGTTAGGGTTAGGGTTTTCAGTTAACTGAAGGTAGTGACCAGTTAAACTGATGGTAACTTGCCAGTTAACTGTATAGTTTACTTCATTAGGGTTAGGCACATAACTTGCATGCATTGCAAGAACTATAGTGAACTCAAGGTGATTTTAGGGTTACCTACACCTTGATGTATATAAATAAGAGCTTTTGCTCATTTGTAAATAACTTTTGCTTGAGAGAGAAATATATGCTGCACCTACCTTGCCCTCAATATTACTCTTTTGGTATTTGTTCATGCGTCTTTGCTATTATAGTTAATTGTTATACCACATAGGGTTTCAAGAGATTGTAATAGTGAATTCTTTCCATAGTTTAGATAAATCTGTCTTGTGAATCTTTTATTATTATGATCAAACGTTATGCCACACAGGGTTTCGTAAGATTGTCATGATAAAACCATTTTGTGAAGTATTTACTATGCTGATCGAATGTTATGCCACATAGGGTTTCATAAAGTTGTCATGGTAAATCTTCTCTTAGTTTAGATAAATCTATTTTGTGAATCTTTTATCATTACAATCGAGTGTTATGCCACACAGGGTTTCATAAAGATTTTGATGATAAAGTTGTTTTGCGAGTCTTTACTATGCTGATTGAGTGTTATACCACATAGGGTTTCATAAGATTGTCATTGTGAATTCTCAAATCTATTTTGTGCCTAATAAACTTGTTCAGATTGAGATAATAGTTGCGCCACCTTGCCTTCAAGTAGAGAATCTGAATGCGTTTATCGTCTGATAGTCATAACCTTGCTCCATTTTCTCATGCTCTTATTTTCTTGAGGAAACTGGATAGAATTAAGTTTAGTTGTAGTTAGTGAATCTGCGAAACCAGAGAAAATTCTCAGCTGCAACGTATATAGTTTTTGAGAAAGCCTTGTACCTCTACAGCTGAAACAAAAAGATAGGAATTAGTTTAGGTTATTTCCCTTTGCAGGTATTTTTGTAAAGCACAATGAGGGAGCTTCCCCTCCTAATTTGAAGAGCACTCATTGCGTAGTGTGCATAGCTATCCGTACCAACTCTTACTGCAGAGGTGCTAGTTGTTACGCCAACACTCACATTAATTATTAAAACAATATTCTAAAGGAATTGACAGAAGCTGAGGAAACTTCCTCACAAAATATTTTACCTGACATACATGCATTGAATTTGATTGACTTTCAGTGGGCTTCACTGAAGGCTTATCACAAAGTAATTGTTTTTTCTTTTGGATTTAGGATACGAGCACAGTTGCGCAAGACGGAGGTAAGTTGTTCTCAACACTTTCCATTATTAATAATAAAATGTAATTTGGATAATATGTCTTTTTTACTTTTGAAAAAGGTTTTATTAATTTTAAAGGTGGAATTTTTTCACATATATATATTTTTAGAAATTAATAATTCTTATTAAAGATGTTTATTTTGGTTGCAATTTGGATGATATAAGTTTTTCTTATTTTTATTACAGATTTTTTTTAAAATGATGTAAAATAATATATCTTGTTAGGTAAATTGATACTACTAATATTATTATTAATAATAAAATGTAATTTGGATAATATGTCTTTTTTACTTTTGAAAAAGGTTTTATTAATTTTAAGGTTGGAATTTTTTCACATATATATATTTTTAAAAATTAAAAATTAATAATTTTTATTAAAGATGTTTATTTTGTTTGTAATTTGGATGATATAAGTTTTTCTTATTTTTATTACAGATTTTTTTTAAATGATGTAAAATATTATGTCTTGTTAGGTAAATTGATACTACTAATATTATTATTTTCAATTTTTAGTTCTTGTGAAGAGAACTATAGGCACCATCTCCTCCTTAACTCATTATTAATATCTCTGTTTTTGACAAATGAGAGTTTATATATTTTTTTATTTAACAAATATTTATGTATTGTTAAAGTAACATGTAAAATATACAACAAAACATATTTCAGAAATAATTTTTTTGAAATATAATTGACTACAAAGTTTAGACCGTCACGATTTTCCTGGCTCCATTATCAAATTTAGGCTATTTTTAGTAATTATTAGTAACTGTAGCATAAATTTCCGACGAACCATTGTCGACCTTGAAGAGGAGCAAGGCCGTAAAAACGCAGTAACATGTCACAGAGGGAATAAGTAATGGGATGTGTAATCAGGAATATCGGACAAAGTATCACCACCCGCACCGCCATCGGGCCCTCTCCATTCCATCTTCTTTGTTGCGAAGGAGATTTATCCACAGGCAGAGGCTATCGTTATGCTGGCCACCGCTGGTAATGAAGATGCTCCGCATTTTGACCAGAGTGTAGCTTCCATTACGAAAGGTCATATATCCTATTCACCCTCTCTGAGTTTTTTATGTATTTTTCGTTAGCTTATATCAACGCTTCCTCCATTTTCACTTGGGGGAAAATGAGATAGTAGTGCAGCTCGGATGCTTCGCTTTGTGCTATACATTTATCAAATGGTATGCCAAGGTTTTGAAATGATATAAGGGTTTTGCTTTGTCGTTTCTATTATGCGTTTTCTACCATTTTAAATTCACTTCCATGAATTTTTAAATCTGTGTTGTTAATAGGTGTGTTTTTGGTTTTGGAAGTGAAGGCTGGCAACAATCATGTTGATCATAATGTAAAGATATGGTTAAAAACATGAGCAGCACAGCTAAAGATGCTCAACAATCTTGACAAGATATGTCTGGTGTAGAGATCAGTGTGATGGACGGCAATAAATGGTTCTCTATTGCTGGTGTTGATACACAAAGCGCTGGTGCTGATACAGTCATCATACAAGATGTTTTGAGTGAAGGTAATTAATTTTGACAAACGAGCCATAGGTTTATTAATTTGGGTTGTTGTACACCATTGTTTTTATATTTGTAGGTCAGATCATATTTTTATGGAATAGCTTTAGCAAGTTGATTTTTGGAGGATTGGTAAGTTCCCAATTTCATCATGAAATTGTCTACGTTTGTGAGCTGCTACGGTGTTGCCTTCTATTTGTCTTGGAGGCTTGCTTTGGTGGCTTCACCATTCTTAACATTACTGATAATACCAAAAGTTGTTTATGGATGAAGGCTGATGGCCATTGGTGGGAAGATGCCTGCAGAGTATAACAAAGCCAGCAGCATTGCCGAACAAGCTCTTTTGTCCATCAGAACTGTGTATTCCTCTGCTGCTGAAGAGAAAGTCATGACGAAATTCTCATCTGCACTACAAGGCAGTGCGAAGCTTGGGATTAAACAGGGCCTGGCAAGGGGTCTGGATATGGATGCCAATGGTGTCACTTTCGCTATATGCGCATTGATGACATTGTATGGAAGCACACTTGTCCTGCACCACAGAACTTCAAGAGGAAAGATTCTTGGAACAGGATATTGTCTGATCATTGTTGTCCTACTTTAGAAAAAATATATTTTTTGAATTATTTTCATTTGTAGTACATTTTGTGTTTTTTTGGTATATCTGGGTAAATTTTTATTAATAATATTCATTAGTTTTTTTTTTATTTCATTCTCTTTTGATTTTACAAACTTTGAAAATTGTAGAGCTGTAGGATTTATAAATTTAGTGTTATAACAGAGTCATACATATGCTTCTTAATTGGCATCAAAATATGCTTTCTTTTAGCATCTTTTTGCTACTATATGCAACATTAGGTATATCTTCTACAACATTGGGAATAATATGATCTTATTAAAAAAATAATTAAACATATTCTAATGTTTCCTATAAAGAATAGTATCTGATGTTCCCTATCATATAAAATAAATTAATTTTACTTGTAGCGAAATCTCCAAAATTTTGCTCAAGGTCAAATTTTCTTAGAATTTTTCAAAGTTCTTTTAAAATTCATGAGGAGATTGCTATTCCTGGAAGTCATTTAATTGTTAACAATAGTCATTTTGAAAAGGTAAAATTTTAATTTTTGGTTTTTGGATGTTCACTATGTGCCAAAGTCTACGAGGAAAATAATTATGTTAATTTTAAAATTTTGAATGATTTGATGGAGCAATAGGGTGTAAGAACAGGCCCAAATAATAAAACAACAACAAACAAGACAAAACAAAGCATAAATAATTATGAAATGGCTTAAAGAAATTATATTGATATAACTTGCTTACATACAATCCAACAACTTACCTCAATAGTACTGTTGTTCACAATGGTCAGCCTCATATTTATACTTGATGCCTCTAAGATCTAGAAACTTCTAATATTCTAGATATCTCTAAACTAGAATGTTCTCTTTCCTTGAACATCTTCTAGTTGCTTCTAGTTTCTAGAAGGTTCTAGCCCTTCTAGAAGATTCTAGTTCTTCTAGAAACATCTTGTAACTTTTCTAAAAAATTCTAGTTCTTCTAAAAACATCTTCTAACATTTCTAGAAAATTTTATTCCTTAACATCCCCCCTTAAGATTGGATATAATATTACAAGCAAGATAAAAATAAGAGGGGAAGATTACAAAAGAGTGGAGGATACAAGGGAGAGGGGAACATTATACTACCATCCCCCTTTAATGTTCACCTCTAACATACCAAGCAGTTTTTGCAATTTCAAGAATTTGGAATCAGTCATACTCTTAGTAAATACATCAATTGTTTGTTCTTCACTTGGACAATATTGTAGATGGACAATATTTGTTTGAACAAGATCTCATATGTAGTGAACATCAAGCTCAATATGTTTTGTCTTATCATGAAATACTGGATTGTTGGCGACCTGTATGGTATTTTGATTGTCACAGTACAAAGTAGTAGTAGAACTTTGGGAAAAACCAAGCTCAAATAGAAGATTTCGAATCCAAACTACTTCCTTTCCTGCTTCTTTTGCTACTCTATATTCTACTTCACATCAAGACAATGATGTAGTAGTTTTCTTTTTGCTACTCCATGTAATAGGGCTTGATCCAAGCTATAAAACATAACCTCCTATAGATTTCTTGTCATCGATATCACCTCCCCAATCTGAATCTGTAAATCCAACCAAAGAAATTGAGGATGTTTGGCCATAGTGGATGCCATAGTGTATTGTTCCACGAACATACTGTAGTATCATTTTTGTAGCTAACTAATGACTTTCTTTAGGTTCCTGCATAAATCTTGATACTTGATTAAGTGCAAAACAAATGTCTAGTCAAGAATGAGTTAGATAAACCAAGCTACCCACAAGTTGCTTGTATAAAGTAACATCAACCTTCTTGGAAGTACATTCTTTAGTAAGCTTAATTCTAGATTGAAAAGGAGTAGAAGCTAGCTTGCATTCTAGCATGTTAAACTTTTCTAAAATATCTAAAGCATATTTTGATTGGTAGAGGAATAGTCCATCATGTAGTTTGCAAACTTGTAAACCAAGAAAATAATTTAATTCTCCCAAATCACTCACATGAAATGCCCTTTTAAGTTTTGATTTTAAATCATTGATTATCCCAATATTCAGTCTAGCAATGAGTAAATCATCTACATAAACTGCAATAGGAATAATGCCATCTTGAAATTTCTTCATATAAAGATTTGGATTAGATCTACACCTTTTAAATCCATGAAGTTGAAAATATATGTCTATCTTTTCATTCCATGCCCAAGGTGCTTGTTTTAGACCTTAAAGTGATTTATGTAATGTACAAACAAGGTGAGGATTTTGTTCATCTACAAAACTAGGTGGTTGATTGATGTATATTTCTTCAGCTAAATCTCCATTAAGAAAGTATTTTTAATATCCATTTGATGAACATGCCATCCAAAACTTGCTACCAAAGAAAGAATAATTCTAACTGTGTTCATTTTGATGACAAAAGCAAATGTTTTTTCATAATCAACACCTTCCTTTTGATTAAATCCCTTAGCAACCAATCTAGCTTTATATCTTTCTATGGCTCCATTGGATTTGTATTTTATTTCGTAATCCCATTTGCAACCAATAACATTCTTTCCTTTGGCAAGGGGCACAATTTCCCAAGTTTTAGTTTTTACTAATGCATCATATTCCTCTTTCATGGCTTGCTCCCATTCTTTCTTCCCTCTAGCTTGCTCATATGAGATCAGGTCATTTATTTGTAAGACTTTTGCCATGAGGGCACTACCATTCCTTCCTTGGAGTTTTGGGCTTTGTCTTCAATACTCTTTGTCTTCTATCTAATTGGAAGTTCTTCTTCATCATCACTACTGTTAGTTAGAGCATCTTCATTAGTAGGAGTGCTCTTATTATCCTCATTAATAGATTTTTCATTGCTCTGTAAAATATATAAAATGTGAAAATCATTTTTGGTTGTAAGCTGTGAATGTTCATCAAACTTTACATCTCTACTAATAAAGATCTTTTTTGTTTCCAAATCATACAATCTATAAGCCTTTGACTCTTCACTATATCCCATAAATAAACACTTATGACTTTTTTATTCTAGCTTGTTTTTGTTTTCTTCTGGGATGTGGGCCTAAGCAATACACCCAAAAAATTTAAAATACCTGATGTGAGGCTTTCTTCACTCCAAGCTTCTTCAGGAGTAATATTTGTGAGGGATTTGGTGGGGATTCTATTCACAATATGTGCAGCACAAGAGATAGCCAATCCCCAAAATTTATTGTGTAAAATTTTAAAATGCAACATACAATGTTCCAATTCTAAAAGAGTTCTATTCATCTGTTTAGCTACTCCATTTTGTTGAGGGGTATATGGAATTGTTCTTTGTACCTTAATACCATGTTTTTCACAAAATGATTCAAATACATAATTTCAATATTCACCCCCATTGTTTGTTCTTAGGCATTTAATCCTTTTTCCACTTTGGTTTTCAACTAATGCCTTAAACCTTTGGAATATTTCAAAGACTTCATTTTTCCTTTCAAGAAAATAACCATACTCGTCTACTATAATCATCAATAAAAGTGAGAAGGTACCTAGCACCTGAGATGGAAGGATATCTCGGTTCACATAAATCACTATGAATGAGTTGTAGTGGATAAATTTCTCTCCATGATTTTCCTGAATCAAAAGGATCTCGATGGTGTTTCACTAACACACATCCTTCACATACACCTTCAGATGTTGAAATCTTTGTTAATTCTCTAATCATTTTCTTTCTAACCATGTCTTGTAATTTTCTATAATTTGTATGTCCAAGTCTAGCATGCCATAGTTTTGACATATAATCATTTTGAGCAACAAAAGCATGGGATTTTGTGTATTCATCATCAATGAATCCAATAAAATTAAAGAGACTTTCTTTATGGTCAATTCTACCAATAGCAATAATACTTTTTGAGTCTTTTCTATCTCTTACAATAACTTGATCAATAGTAACAACAAACTCATGTCCAGCTTTAGCAATTCTATATACTGAAATAAGATTCACCCCCAATCCTTCAACCAGTAAAACATTTTTTAAAGTTCCATTTGTTACACTAACAGTTCCTATTCCTAGAACTAATAGTTTCATTTTATTGCCAATAGTGATTTCTTGATCTGAATTCTTTCCTTCATGAAAATCAATAAATAAAGATCTATCTCCAATCATTTGAAAAGATGCTCCTAAATCTAAAATCCATTCTTTATTAGTATCTGAAGCAAAGTATCCTCCCTTTACTCTAGATGTATTTTTAGTTTCAAAAGTTTCCTCTACACTTGATTTTACTTGCCTAGAGATGGCTACAAAAATTTGTTTATCTGTCTTTCCATCCTTAAACCATTCTTGCTTAGGCTTGTATTGTTGTCTTTCATTGTTCCTCTCTTCAAACAAAATTTTTCCATATGATTCTCACCTCCACAATACCTACAAATGATAAGTTTTTTGTCCAACTATTTTTCTATACCTTCATTTCTAGAAAATTGGTTAGAGCTCCCATTATTTTGAAATTTATTATACCCTTTCCAATTCTTCTTTCCATCAACATATCTAGAGAATGATTCACCCTTAGCTTCATATGCATGATTCTTCTTAATGTAACCTTCTTTAATAAGTGTAATACCCCTCATGTTGCCGATACTCTTTGATACTCTTTGGTACTCTTATGTGTTGGTTTGATACTTGGTTTGTGATGGTGATTAGTTCATTGACTTGGTTGTGTGTGGATTCATAGTTTGATTGGTTTTCTGCACTTGACATTAATATGATGATTGATGATACATTTTCTGGTGGTTATATTATTTGTTTATGCTATAGTTTTCCTTAATAATATATGTGGTGATGTTGTGATTCTATGTTGCTATGGTTTCTGATGTGTTTGCTAGTGAGGCTTCGTGAAAGGACAGAGTAACATCACTTGCTTGTGAGCACTTTGATACCCCGTGATTACCTTTCATGGTGTGTCTGTAATGGAGATTTACATGCTACTTCATGTTTGTTTGTATGCAGTAATTGCAAGAACAAAGTCTCGATTCCACCTGTTTTGACAAGACAGGGCGAGTATTAAATTAACCCAACAAGTATGATGTTGAAAAAAGGAGTTGATAAGGAAGTGTCCCCATCCCAAGTCTGTCACCTCGTTGTGAGTCTTTCAATGTCATGGTCTTGACCTTGTCTTTGTCTCAATATCATTGTTGTTTATTTATTTTATTTGTGGATAGTTGGTATTTAATTTATCCCTATTTTATATGGGATTAATTAATGATATCTTGTAGATATGATTAATTGTATGTGATTGTAATTTATTTAAATTTTGGATTTAAAATATTATAAATTAAAAGATATTTAATTAATTAAAATGAAAGAGTAATTAATTTAAATAGATAATGTTTGTGATAATTGTAATTGTCTTTTTCAAAATATTAATGTTATAAAATCTAAGGATAATATCATGTGAGGATAAATGTGAAATTAATAAATTTTTAATTAAAGATTGTGAGATAAGTGTGAGCTTTTAAAGCAAGAAAAAGAACCAATGGATGGGTTGTATTTTTGAGAAAAAAGAAGAGTTTTATTTATTTTTCTTTATTTTTATTATGAGAGAAAGAAGTTTTTCTACACACACACAGAGGATGGTTCTTGGTTTTTTTTGGAAAAGGAAAAGATAGGTTTTTTGTGCTTTATTAAAACTGTTCTTGGAAGGAAAAATATAATATTGATCCAAAAGTTAGCTGAAACAAGGAATTGGAGAAGGAACTGTAGAGGGATTCTATTTTCGAAAAAGGAAGAAGGTTGTTCTGTTTGGATTTTCCATCAAACGAAGGACTCCAGGTTCTTTTCAATTAATTTATTCTTTTGTTTTTTATAGTTCCATAAGGGAAAATGAAAATTATATTTGACATATTCAAAATCAATATCTATGTTTTGAAAAAAGTTTAATTCCTATTGAAAAATTGCTTGTGTTAAACCTTTAAATCTTCTATAGAAATCTATTGAAAAACATTATGAATTTCTTCAATAAATCTTGCTGCTAAAATTCTTGATTTGAAAGAAAATCAATTTATTAGGGTATTAAAATTGTATACCCATATTTATTTTGTGATTGAAGGAAAATGAATTGGACTAGTTTTCATCCTATTTGTTTATTTATTTTGTATTATTTGGGAAAATATAATTATACATACACTTATATATATATATATATATATATATATATATATATATATATATATATATATATATATATATATATATATATATATATATATATATATATATATATATATATATATATATTGTTGTCAATCAGATTGCACCCGAACGCTTGAATAGTTAAATTCAGCAATCTTGTTGAAACATGGAATGATTCTCAGGCCTGTGGGTTGCCTAAAACTAAGAATCAATCTCCAGAGAGGGCTGGTTCCCTGATGAAAACCTCCTAAAAACTAACTGACTTGGTTGGGAAAGAGATAGAAAGCTTGCTTGAATTGAAATTCTAAAGCTACGAGAGGTGATTGCACCTAAATGATAATGACTTGCAATTATGACTCACAATAAACTTCTTAAAACTCTAATCTGCACAACCAGATTCAATAATTTAATCACTTGAATGATTTAAACAGAGGCTTTGATCTAATGCAATATTGAGGGAAAATGAGGTTTTCACGACAAAATTTATTAACCAATTAATAAGCACAGTGCATAACCAGTGAACTTAAACTAAATTGCATATAGATATGTGAAAAAGACAGAAAAAATCAGAGGTTTCAGAACTGAAACACAGTAATTCTTCGATCGAATTCTTCACAAAAACGATGCTCAAAATCTAGAAGGCAAACTCTAAAGAACTGAAACTCAAAGGAATCTTCTGCAATTACACACTTTGAACCTGTAAAAAACACTGCTATATTAATCTGAAAGCTGAGTTACAAGATAGTCTTCTTTGCTGAAAGCAAAGGTAGAAAACAAGAACTAGATTGAAAAAGATAAACTTTTTCAATATATACAAAAAAGGCACTCCAAAGTGCATGAATAGTAACTGAAAGTCATCAGAAAGTGAAAAGATGACAATTACAATGTGAAATCCGAGCACAAGTGAAAATCCCTAAAAAAGTGGCTCAAACTCATGCAAAAATGAGTGAACACCAACTCAAACTGGCGATCATAAAGCGTGTAACTGATCTGCAACTCGAACTGGACTGAAAATCTTTGAAAAAGTGGCTTAAAGCATGCAAAACTGCCTTGTTTTTATCAATCCGCCCATGCAACTCTAAAGTCCACCTTTGCACAATCAATCTTCAGTTTAAGCAAATAGTTATAACTCAGCTTTATATAACATTTATTTATTTGCATTTTAAAATACTAAATTAATTAAATTATTTATAAAATATCATTTAATTAATTAGCTACAAGATTTAATGCAAATAAACAAATGAAAATAATTCCTTTTGCAAAAATTGAATTTCCCCTTAAAGCTTCATACACTTTACCCAACATATATTAGGAAATGACTTAAATTTTTGGCCATAAAACCTTACACCAATCTTCATTATTTTTTGACAAGGCCGACCACTTAACCATGGAGAATAAAAAAAAAGATTATTGAAAATCATTTGCAAAAGTATCAAAATGAATTTAGGGCGAATGAATAAGAGGTCGAAATTATTAGGGTTCAAACCCTAAAAAGCAACAAAGACATTTCATTTTGCATTTTTATGAAGTCTCCTCTTTGCTGGGCACTGTGACTCCTCAAACCCTAGCCACAAACTTGCTGCTTTTTGGATTTTCACCATTGATGAAGTTTGAATCTGGTCATTTTTGGGTGAAATAAGAGCAAAAGACATTTTTCCAAAAACGTGGAGAGCATTTTGGACGTGATTTTCTATTTTAAATGGTGTTTTTCATTTTTCTGTGATCTTTGTGCAAAATGGGCACGAATCTGCATCTTGTTTGGCCGCCATTGACTTCTTTAGCTACAAAATTGCTGCAAGAACTTTTCAAATTCAAAAATAAGAAGATTTCATTAGGTATTTTGAGATAAAAGTCTGGTTATTTTCTGCATTTGTGCGAATTTCTTGAAGTTCTCTTCTTTTCTTGAAGCTGCCATGAACATCTGGAAGTATTTTTGAACAAGATTTGCTTATGAACTTCAAATCTGTGTCTTTCTTCTTTGAATCTGCAATATTTCTAAAAGTTTCTTCACTTTTGCACCACCATGAACATCTTTTGAAGTATTTTCTTTAAAAATAAAGAATAAACTTGCTTGCAAAAATTGAATCTGGTCTTTTTCTGCTTTAGATCTGTAATATTTTTACTCTTGTAAGCTACACCATGGACATAAATTTTTGTTTTCTGCAAAAACATAGCATTTTAACTCACAAAAGATGAAATGCTTCAATTTTTTGTTAAAATACATTCACGTTTTTCAAATCTAGGCATTTATCTCTCTTTGAATCTGCAAAAACTTCACTTTCAACCTGTGCCATGAGGATTTCCTTTTGATCTCTGCAAAACATTTCACTTGAACTCATAACAGATGGAAAATTTTGATTTTTTGTGTATTACAGCCATGTTTTTCTTAAATCTAGGCATTTAAACTCATAGAAATCTGAGATTTCTATTTTATAATCAAGCTTTTCTCAGATTTAAAAAAAAAACTTCTGGTTTGTTGTTAATCTTTCACTGTATAACTCTACAGGCTGCATTTTTTTGTTTTAAATGACTCAGAAATCTAAAGCTTCAATGTATTCTTGTGCTGAAGATGAAAAATTTGGTTCATTGTCCTGTGACACCTTTTGAATATTTTCTGATTTATAGCAAGTGTTGTTTATTTAATGATAATTGCTACTCCAATCTAGAACTTTCAAAGTAATGACTTTGCTTCCTAGTTACTTGTATTTTGAGTTGATGAACATGAAAGCTTTTTGTTTTCTACTATCTCTTGAACTTGAATTCATGATCACTACATGCTTTCGAAGCTATGAATACTTTAGATGCATGAATACTCTGTCTCTCTTTAATGTAAAGACACTCTACATTTCATTTAGATGCAATGTAAAGAAAAAACAAAGTAGAGCTAAACAACAAATGAAAAAGATGAATGTAATATGTTGCTTTACATATCTATTATCAATATTCGTGTACCTCGAATGAAAATTGTGAATATGTCCCTTTTGATATGCCAAGCTCAACCCTTGTGGGAGCCCGTTTTACTCCACATATATTATAAATGAACATGATGAACCTATTCTTGCACACTGAAACAAACATGTCAGCAAAATAAAAGAAGCTGAAAGCTTCCATTGAATTATGTCTTTCTTCTTGATTTTTTGCAATTATCTGATGAATGTTTGGTTCAATGCAAATTACATTCTTGTCTATAGCATAGGCGTAAGGTAGAAAGTAATTTATCATTGCTTAGATTATAACTCTAATACCATCTCCTTAATGATTTTGCAGGTTCATGGAACGATGGTACGAGGCTGCAGCTGCTTGGAGACACGACAGCTAAAGATACCAACGAAAGCGATTCATCATTACAGGCAATGATGAATTGCTTCTCTCGTTTACTCTTATGTTATTTTCAGTTGTGTAGCTTGTGCATTTAAATTTTGTAATCATCTCTTGATTGTTAGAAACAATCTCAGTTACTCTCACAGCTTGTGTGAGATTTAGCATTTCACAAAATGAATAAAAGCATTACTATGCAAATTTTCTCAATTTTCTATTTTAAACATTTGCACAAAAACTATGACTCATATGTAAGATGATCTCAATGATGATCAATGAACACTCAATCAGCAAAAGTATGAAAATTTTCTGTACCTATAAATGATGAACTTCATTCAGCTCTACCTATTTGAACTTGGAGTGAAAAATAGGTAACATTTATATTTGTACATAGCTCATGTACTGTCCTTTTTTTTAAAAAATCTTCTGTTAAAAAAATACAGAGCTCTGTGAATTTATATAATTTATATTTCATACTCAAATACATATGAAAGAAATGTTATATTTAAAATTAAAAAAAAAAATTAGGGGGAATGGTCGGCGAGCGTCGTACCATCCCTGACCCCTATGGTACTGTGAATAGACCGCAAGCTATGCACAGTAGCTGAGGTTGCAAGACACAACCATGTGGGTTGCAGCCTCCCCTATGGGAGGTACATAGTACAATGCTATGTGGGACTTTGTATTTAAAAGTCATCCTTTGTTTAAAATTCATTTTTTTATATTTAAGACTATTTATATATATATATATATGTTATAATATATATGTGTAGTGCCCCTCCATGTCAGTTGTTCTTGAATTTTGTGTGAAGTATTTGTTTGGGCTTCATTGTTCACTACGTTATTTGATTGTGTGGAAAATATAATATGTTATTAGTCATGTTTAAACAATTAATTAAATTAAATTGATTGGAAGGTTGTTTATAATAAAATTAGAAAATTAAAATAGAGTTCCTTATAAGGTAATCCAAATAAAATTATAATTTAAAGTAATAATAATATAATGTTAAGTCATTAATAAATACTAAATTTAATTTGTGTAGATAGAAGTCTGGTTCAAATTATAGTTGAAAAATTATCATTTTGAGAGATAATTGGTTAATCACAAAAAAATGGGGATCTTGAATATGAAAGTAGAAGATAAGATTGAAATTGTTGTTAAAGCAAAATAAAGATAGAAAAGGTGAAGTTTTGTTTTAGTAAAGCCTAAAAGATGGGAAAAATCAAGTGACTTTTAGCAAATAAGAAAAATAAGTATTGAATAGATGTTAAAGTGGAAAAAGACGGGAAGAATTGTATGCTAGCACATGCACAACTGGAAACTAGTTTTGAACGGGGGAGATGGTCAAGGCGTAAAAGATTCATTAAAGCTAAGCACTTGTGTTATCGAGAGTGGGATGGACAACACAAGAAGAAGAAGAAGAAGACATTTAAGACACGAAGACCCTTAGCCTGAAAAAGATACAAGATGCTCTCAGATCGTTTGAGCAACAACTTTTCCTTCTCCAGAAATGAGTCCTTAAATGACACATCATCAGCTTGCATCGGTGGATTGAGATCAAAGCTACTCTGGTTCATTCGAGGGTTGAGTATCAGGGAAGTTGAAAATAAAAGAAGGAAGAAGGCCTTGTTGGAAAGATGTCTTCGCATAAGATAAGGTCCTTGTACTAGAATACACACGCTAGGTATGTATCTTGAAAAATGAATTCTTGTGTCTTGGACAATTCAACATCACTCTTAGTTTGGTTTTCAAATTGAATTATCTTATGGACATGAATGGTATTTATTTGCAATTTGGGAAACTACTAGAGCCCCATCTTCTTAGATCTAAGCATAAGTATTGTGTCTTTTAAGGAATAGACAACAACCTGGTCAGAATCAGAATCTTGTAAACTGCGTTTCTTTTGTACTTGCATCCTTATATTTGCATGTTAATTTTATCACTAATTTTATCATTTTGACTCAATGGTTACCCTTGAGTCTTGGCATTTGATCTTTATGTACATATAAATTCGACCTTAATATATATGGTAGCCGATATGATATATAGCATTCAATTTGATGCGAATTTCAATTTGGGGAATATCAATCGTATTTCTCCTTAGCTAATCCTAGCCACGCATTTTGTTATTCCTCTCACCCATGCATTGATATCTCTTTCTGGAAACTTTTGAAACAATGCGCATACCTAGTCCATGTGTTCCCATTTAGCTCCCTTCTATCGGTGTTGTTGTAAATACAAAATATCACTAAATTCCTCTATTTCTTCTATTGATCTTATTATCTGATCTCTGCCACACGCCACCTCTTTCTCTGCCTTTGGTATTATAAAGTTATGCTAGACTTTGATGGGAATGAGAACCCATGGGAGGGCATCAGTTGTGAGGAGAGCAATGACAACTAACTAAACCTTCTTGATACTCTTGATTAGGATCCACCATGGCCTATGGAATTACTAGTATCCTTTTTAATAAGCATTATGAATATAATCCTGAAAGAGTTAAACGGCAGACATTCTTCTAATTTAGTTTTGTCAATGCATTCAATCAATGGAAATTTTCATCCTAGCTGATACAATTTAATAGGTACTTCTAGCTTACAAAACGCCTTTGAAGCTGTGGGCAAGATATAGCTTGCAATCTGATCGACTTGCTATAAGCCAATCTCCCCTTTCTTGATGAGCCATTGTTGCCTTTATTTTTGATGCTGGGTGTACCTATTTTCCATTATGCCCCCTTGATGTTATCATAGCCATTTAATTGCAAAGGTTAGTCTTTATGCCTTTAGGTTATAGAAAGTTGTTGTACTCGCCATCTATATAAGTGTCGATGAATTTTGGCTCATTACCTTGAGAATTAGCCTTATGTAATGGTTCGCGCCATCTTATTGGTCTGTAACGCTCTTGATGGCGGTGGCATGTTATTCAACCATGATGCCCTACATTGGCGCTAGAATGACATCATTATTCATATCAACCTTAATCTTGAGCTCTCTTAATGCTCTGTATTCACATTGTTGCCGACTTATAGTTATTGCTTGCCTTCAGTGTAATGGTTATAGGAACATCTTATAGCATGTAAATTCCAAGTTAGGCATATCTATCCTTTTGTTATGCATTGGTTGCTATTATATTCCTTCATTTTTTTTTTCATTATCCCTATTTGATAAGTCGCTGTTACGGACGCAAGGAAATATATGAGTCTATTGTTATTAATGTTAATGGAAAGTTAATTAGTTGAAGTTGATGTCTTTTTAAGAGTTTTTTTCCTTGTAACCTTTATACTTGAATGGTAAATCAGAATAGTTGACATTATAGATTAGTGCGTGTTATTGCAAGTTATTAATTAGTCATTCCTTTACATGATTACTTGGTTCAGAGGTATTTTTACTCCATTAGTTTTGTGTCAGAGTTATGAATGATTGTTGATGGATCCTTTCGATGCGTATTCATTTTTAGTTTACATTGATTTGACAAGTCTTTACTCTTTGATATTTGGGTTGGAAAATTCTATATGTTGAAGTTTTATGTCGAAACCTTATTGCTTCATTTTACCCTAGTTTGTGGGTTCTTGGTTCATCATTTTCTTGGACTTCTAGAGGCTTGAGATTATTGTCAATTGATGTTCTCTCTTTATCTGCCCTTAATGTGGCAAGTGTTTTGATATCATGATTTTAAAAGGGTTGTACATGAATTGTTGAGACTTTGATTATGTGTTTATAGCGAGATGGTTAATGCCTCGCGTGGTTTGGTCTTGAGATTAATTGCTTTATTTGTTACGGTACAACCCTTGCCTAGTTTGGTTTATGTTAGGGGTCTTAGGGAGAGTGGCTCTTCATGGGCGTCGACGCCTTGGAATGAGGAAGGGCTCAGGATAACCCACAAGAGAGTAATTAAACAAGTGATAACCTAAACAATATAATTTAGGGGGATGGGTAGTAAAACACACAAGATAATTAAAATTGGATTCCTCATCTATGCATTAGGGCTACCATAGACTAGTGATAGACTGAGAAGGCCGTGGTCGGCAAAGTTGTAGTCCCGTCTTCATGAGAGATTATCAGCTCCGCATTAGCTACCCTATGGTGTCGGAGCCTCAGTTAGGAGGAAGGGCCAAGAGATCCATAGATGGGTGCCAACGCCTCAGTTGGAGGAAGGGCCAAGAGAATCCCATGAGAGCTATGCGATGACATTCTCCACTAGACACCCTTGTTCTTGTTTCTTGTCACCTCTGGATATTGTAAGCTTTATGTTGTTTTAGATTCTTGTGAAAATGATTTATGAATGTTCTTTGGTGACTTGCTTAATTGTTATTGCTTGGGTTAAATGTGATGAGTTTCATAGCTTTATTTGGTTTTATTGACGCATGAATGTTGTTGATTATGTCATTGTAATCCTTGTTTTATGATACCTTTGTATGACGTTGAGTCTTGTGGTTCCCTATTTGGATGTTCTTGGTTGAGGTCTCTTCTTGTCAGCTCCTTAGCACAGGGGGTGGGTCTTTGGACCCACGTGGTCGGGTGGAATATGCTAAGCACCCCATTAGGTCCCCAGTCAAAGACCGAGAGGTGTGGATTGGTGCTGTTATAGCAACGCCAGAGTTGTACCATTCTATTCTGTCATGTGGTTCCTGCCCATAGTGGGAAACATGTTGTATCATTGTAAGACTTGAACAGTGTAAAGTAATGAAAAGGATGTGATGTAATATTTTGG
The DNA here is from genome assembly GCA_007258455.2 of Sequoia sempervirens. Lineage (NCBI taxonomy): Eukaryota > Viridiplantae > Streptophyta > Pinopsida > Cupressales > Cupressaceae > Sequoia > Sequoia sempervirens. The sequence goes on along the minus strand of VDFB02193867.1, from coordinate 16,615,981 downwards.
AATTGGTAAACCTTGTGTGGATATGGTTCCATATCAGATGTTATTCAAAGTGTTGTATTTATTTAAGTGAATGGTTTTTATTGATGGTTTTATATATATGGTTTGTCATGGATTACATTTGGCTTTCATTCTTTATCATTGATGTATGGCATTAAGTTTCATGATGTATCCTCGTGTACCCCAAGGGACGTAAGTGATTTTGGGTTTGTTTAAATAAATTTTCATGTCATAACTTATTATGCATTTCATGTATGTTGGTTTTACTTTAAAAAAAAAAATTGTGTGGTATTTGTTGCTTTAGTTGTCCTTTGGGGTTCACACGATGGGGCGTTACATCATGGTATCAGAGCATAGGTTCATACACTGGGCACTATGTGTGCTCACTATGTAACCTTGCGTTTATCACTGGAGTCTAGAGTTTCATTTTTTTTGTTGTTGTGTTTGTTGTGAACCTAAGTTTCCTCCGTTAGCTGGTCTTAGGGCAATGGTGCAGGAAATTATTGGGAAAGGATAGGACCCTCGGTGTAGTGCGCAATGCACCGATATCCTTCCTGTCAGGGATGCACTATGAACCCTTGTGTCATTGTGTGATGTGGTTTCTAGTGATGTGAGTTATGTGTGTGAATCTAGTGAGTGTGCATGAAAATTGCAAACTTGTGTTTTTGAAGGGATGAATTATGTTTTCTTGAATTTGTGAAGGCGTAATTTTTTTTCCATTTTTATTGAAATTGTTGTGAGATTTGGTGTTGAATAATGGTTATGGTGGAATGCTTTGTGTGAAATGATGAGTTTTAACAAAAGCGTACATTTGAGTGGATCATTATGCTTTAATTTTTACGAAAGTGCATCATTTAAAGGTAAAAGATTAGCTTGAAATTTTGATACTAATGTGTTATGTTCCATAGTAGTTAATGATTTTTAGGTGGTTGGCTTTAGGAACACAGTACTAAAGGTAACAAAGTTGGGATTTATAGAGATAGACACTTATAATGATAAGTAATAATCCATTTTTAATACAATATGTGAATATAGAATTATGGTTAGGACCATTAAGTGAATGTTCTTCTAATTGATATGTAGCAAATGGTTTATGAATTACTTGAATAGTTTAAAATATTGTGTAGGCTAGAGAGAGGGACGGTGTAGTATCACTCGATTGCGAGTGCCCTACTACGTTGTGAATTCCTCTCACAGTGTATTTGGAATATATATGTATTTGCACGACGTTTGTTTGCATGCAGGATTGTAGGAACAAAGTCTTGATTCCACCTGCATTGTCAGGACAGGGCGAGCATCCTAAACACCCAATGGGTCTGATGTGGAAAATAGGAGCTGACAAGAAGTTTCCTCAACCTAGTTCGTCATCCATCTTTGTGTTTGGCAAATGAGTTTGGTTGCAACCCCGTCACCACTTTCATTTTGGTATTTTTGGTTTGTTTACTGTTCATTGCTTCTTGACGACATTTAATTGACGATTTAATTTATGGTGATTGATGATATTTTTGTGTGACCATGTTTATGCTTGAGCTTGACTTCCAGGAGTAAGTCGATGCCTAAGGGGGGGAGGATGTAGTGCCCCTCTATGTCGGTTGTTCTTGAATTTTCTGTGAAGTATTTGTTTGGGCTTCATTGTTCACTACGTTATTTGATTGTGTGGAAAATATAATATGTTATTAGTCATGTTTAAACAATTAATTAAATTAAATTGATTGGAAGGTTGTTTATAATAAAATTAGAAAATTAAAATAGAGTTCCTTATAAGGTAATTCAAATAAAATTATAATTTAAAGTAATAATAATATAATGTTAAGTCATTAATAAATACTAAATTTAATTTGTGTAGATAGAAGTCTATTTCAAATGATAGCTGAAAAATTATCATTTTGAGAGATAATTGGTTAATCACAAAAAAATCAGGATCTTGAATATGAAAGTAGAAGATAAGATTGAAATTGTTGTTAAAGCAAAATAAAGATAGAAAAGGTGGAGTTTTGTTTTAGTAAAGCCTAAAAGATGGGAAAAATCAAGTGACTTTTAACAAATAAGAAAAATAAGCATTGAATAGATGTTAAAGCGGAAAAAGACGGGAAGAATTGCATGCAAGCACATGCACAACTGGAAACTAGTTTTGAACAGGGGAGATGGTCAAGGCGTAAAAGCTTAATTAAAGCTGAGAACTTGTGTTATCGAGAGTGGGATGGATGGCACATGAAGAAGAAGAAGAAGACATTTAAGACACGGAGACCCTTAGCCTGAAAAAGATACAATATGCTCTAAGATCGTTTGAGCAGTAACTTTTCCTTCTCCAAAAATGAGTCCTTAAATGACACATCATCAGCTTGCATTGGTGGATTGAGATCAAAGCCACTCTGGTTCATTCGAGGGTTGAGTATCAAGGAAGTTGAAAACAAAAGAAGGAAGAAGGCCTTGTTGGAAAGATGTCTTCGCATAAGATAAGGTCCTTGTACTAGAATACACACACCAGGTATGTATCTTGAAAAATGAATTCTTGTGTCTTGGACAATTCAACATCGCTCTTAGTTTCATTTTCAAATTGAATTATCTTGTGGACATCAATGGTATTTATTTGCAATTTGGGAAACTAATAGAGCCCCATCTTCTTAGATCTAAGCGTAAGTATTGTGTCTTTTAAGGAATAGACAACAACTTGGTCAGAATCAGAATCTTGTAAACTGTGTTTCTTTTGTACTTGCATCCTTATATTTGCATGTTATTTTTATCACTAATTTTATCATTTTGACTCAATGGTTACCCTTGAGTCTTGGCATTTGATCTTTATGTACATATAAATTCGACCTTAATATATATGGTAGCCGATATGATATATGGCATTCAATTTGATGCGAATTTCAATTTGGGGAATATCAATCATATTTCTCCTTAGCTAATCCTAGCCACGCATTTTGTTATTCCTCTCACCCGTGCATTGATATCTCTTTGTGGAAACTTCTGAAACAATGCGCATACCTAGTCCATGTGTTCCCATTTTTCTCCCTTCTATCGGTGTTGTAAATACAAAATCTCACTAAATTCCTCTATTTCTTCTATCGATCTTCTTATTATCTGATCTCTGCCACACGCCACCTCTTTCTCTGCCTTTGGTATTATAAAGTTATGCTAGAATTTGATGGGAATGAGAACCCATGGGAGGGCGTCGGTTGTGAGAAGAGAAATAACGACTAACTAAACCCTCCTGATACTCTTGATTAGGATCCACCATGGCCTATGGAATTACTCGTATCCTTTTTAATAAGCATTATGAATATAATCCTGAAAGAGTTAAATGACAGACATTCTTCTAATTTAGTTTTTTCAATGCATTCAATCAATGGAAATTTTCATCCTAGCTGATACAATTTAATAGGTACTTCTAGCTTACAAAATGCCTTTGAAGCCGTGAGCAAGATACAGCTTGCAATCTGATCGACTTGCTATAAGCTAATCTCCCCTTTCTTGATGAGCCATCGTTGCCTTTATTTTTGATGCTGGGTATACCTATTTTCCATTGTGCCCCCTTGATGTTATCATAGCCATTTAATTGCAAAGGTTAGTCTTTATGCCTATAGGTTATAGAAAGTTGTTGCACTCGCCATCTATATAAGTGTCGATGAATTTTGGCTGATTACCTTGAGAATTAGCCTTATGTAATAGTTCGCGCCATCTTATTGGTTTGTAACGCTCTTGATGGCGGTGGCATGTTATTGAACCATGATGCCCTACATTGGCGCTAGAATGACATCATTATTCATATCAACCTTAATCTTGAGCTCTCTTGATGCTTTGTATTCGCATTATTTCCGACTTATGGTTATTGCTCGCCTTCAATGTAATGGTTATAGGAACATCTTATAACATGTAAATTCCAAGTTAGGCATATCTATCCTTTTGTTATGCATTGGTTGCTATTATATTCCTTCATTTTTTTTTTCATTATCCCTATTGGATAAGTCACTGTTATAGACGCATGGAAATATATGAGTTTGTTGTTATTAATGTTAATGGAAAGTTAATTGGTTGAAGTTGATGTCTTTTTAAGAGTTGTTTTCCTTGTAACCTTTATACTTGAATGGTAAATCATAATAGCTGACATTATAGATTAGTGCGTGTTATTGCAAGTTATTAATTAGTCATTCCTTTACATGATTACTTGGTTCAGAGGTATTTTTACTCCATTAGTTTTGTGTCAGAGTTATGAATGATTTTTGATGGATCCTTTCGATGCGTATTCATTTTTAGTTTACATTGATTTGACAAGTCTTTACTCTTTGATATTTGGGTTGGAAAATTCTATATGTTGAAGTTTTATGTCGAAACCTTATTGCTTCATTTTACCCTAGTTTGTGGGTTCTTGGTTCATCATTTTCTTGGACTTCTAGAGGCTTGAGATTATTGTCAATTGATGTTCTCTCTTTATCTGCCCTTGATGTGGCAAGTGTTTTGATATCATGATTTTAAAAGGGTTGTACATGAATTGTTGAGACTTTGATTATGTGTTTATAGAGAGATGGTTAATGCCTCGCGTGGTTTGGTCTTGAGATTAATTGCTTTATTTTTTACGGTACAACCCTTGCCTAGTTTGGTTTATGTTAGGGGTCTTAGGGAGAGTGGCTCTTCATGGGCCCCGACGCCTTGGAATGAGGAAGGGCTCAAGATAACCCATGAGAGAGTAATTAAACAAGTGATAACCTAAACAATATAATTTAGGGGGATGGGTGGTAAAGCACACAAGATAATTAAAATTGGATTCCTCATCTATGCATTAGGGCTATAATAGACTAGTGATAGACTGAGAAGGCCGTGGTCGGCAAAGTTGTAGTCCTGTCTTCATGAGAGATTATCGGCTCCACATTAGCTACCCTATGGTGCCGGAGCCTCAGTTAGGAGGAAGGGCCAAGAGATCCATAGATGGGTGCCAGCGCCTCAGTTGGAGGAAGGGCCAAGAGAATCCCATGAGAGCTATGCAATGACATTCTCCACTAGACACCCTTGTTCTTGTTTCTTGTCGCCTCTGGATATTGTAAGCTTTATGTTGTTTCAGATTCTTGTGAAAATGATTTATGAATGTTCTTTGGTGACTTGCTTAATTGTTATTGCTTGGGTTAAATGTGATGAGTTTCATAGCTTTATTTGATTTTATAGACGCATGAATGTTGTTGATTATGTCATTGTAATCCTTGTTTTATGATACCTTTGTATGACGTTGAGTCTTGTGGTTCCCTGTTTGGATGTTCTTGGTTGAGGTCTCTTCTTGTCAGCTCCTTAGCATGGGGCGTGGGTCTTCGGACCCATGTGGTCGGGTGGAACATGCTAAGCACCCCATTGGGTCCCTAGTCAAAGATTGAGAGGTGCGGATTGGTGCTGTTGTAGCAACGCCAGAGTTGTACCATTCTATTCTGTCATGTGGTTCTTGCCCATATTGGGAAACATGTTGTATCATTGTAAGACTTGAACAATGTAAAGTAATGAAAAGGATGTGATGTAATATTTTGGCATTGGTAAACCTTGTGTGGATATGGTTCGATATTAGATGTTATTCAAAGTGTTGTATTTATTTAACTGAATGGTTCTTATTGATGGTTTTATATATATGCTTTGTCATGGATTAGATTTGGCTTTCATTCTTTATCATTGATGTATGGCATGAAGTTTTGTGATGTATCCTCATGTACCCCAAGGGACGTAAGTGATTTTTGGTTTGTTTAAATAAATTTTCATGTCATAACTTATTGTGCATTTCATGTATGTTGGTTTTACTTTTAAAAAAATAAATTATGTGGTATTTGTTGCTTTAGTTGTCCTTTGGGGTTCACACGACGGGGCATTACAATATGTATATATATATATATATAAATGTATGTGTATATATATATGTATATATACTATTGTAAATAACAATGATGTATAAAGGTATTTTTATAATATGATTTAAATGCATAATTTTTAATATAGGTTTTATTATATATATACATATATATGTATATATGTATATATGCATAAAAGCATATATATATAATTAAAGATGGTTGTTTATGCCAAGATTATAGAATAATTAAATGAATTTGCAATGTTATAGTTTAATTGAGTAAATTAGAATTAAAATATGTGATGTAAGTTAAGTTGAATATTCTCGAGTAAGTTAATTTATTTATTTCTTGGTGAAATTATTGTGTATTGAAATGTGTTATATGGCATTTTTTAACGTAATTTTGTACTTTTGAGATTATTAATTGAATCAATTGTGGTTTTCTCTTTATTGGATTTATGTCATGTGGGAAAGCCCTTTATTTAGTTTATCATTCTGTAGGAGCTTAAGTTATTGTTAGGGACTTCCAAAGGTGAGGAAATTGATGTTTCATATTTGATATTTGTACCCATTTTGAATATAGTTGTGACTTGAGTTTACACATGGGGTTGTACCATTTTATGGATGTTGTTTCATATAATTTTGGCGAGATGGTTTTTCCTCATGGATGTTCCATTTGTGGTTCAATGTTCTTGTTGGTACAACTCCTTGGTGTTGGATTTTTATGTATTGGGTTTCTAGGGAGAGTGGCTCTACATGGGGGCTGGTGCACAAAGGGGCTATCAAGGTAATCCACATTAGAGTTAGAGTAATAAGTGATAACCTAAGTAATTAATTAGGGGGTCAGTAGTTAAACATTAATAAGATAATTATGGATGCCTCATCCACCTGTTGGTGCTATCATAGACTAAAAGTGGGCCGAAAAGGCTGTGTTTGGCAAGATCATTGCCTCGTCTTCATGAGAGGCTAACAATTCCACATGAGTAACTCTATGGACCAATGCCTTGAGATAGGCTATCGGGATAACCATAGATGGAGGTGGCATCTTGCGATAGGTTGTCTAGATAATCCATGTAAGGCCATGTGATGACACTCTCCTCTAACATTCCCTTTGGGTTGTTTTATTGAAATCCTCTGGAAGTGGTCTATTGTTATGTTTCAGAAATTTATTGTTGTTATGAGATATTTCTTTGTGTTCTCTTTCTTTTCATGTCTGGAGTTTAGTCTTGCTTTACTGTTTGGATGTGCTTGGTCGGGGATCATTCCTTGTTTACTCCCAGCATGGGGGTGGTTGGGTGGAACATGCTACACACCCTATTGGGTCCCCTTATGATGTAGTTGTACCATTCAGTGTAGAGTTTTTTTGATGCACTTTGATCCAAGAGTCATTATTACTAGATGAATATTTGTACTCCATATGTATTTTATATATTGATATATCATTCCCACGTGTGTTGGGAAGACCGATGATATAATTTTATATATGTACATTCATTGAGATGTACTATCAGACTAATGTAATGATTTATCATACCATGTAAATCATTCTTGGATTACCATTTCTTAATACTATTCATGTTATGTTGTATCTATGGAAATATGTACTTAATATCTTCATGATTAATTTATTGTATTTGCATGTATGGCTTTATATGGATTATTCTTATCATTTTGGTTATCGTTAATGAATGTTTTAAATGATGATGTGTGAATGAATGGATTACATAATTGGTATTTTAATGTTCATTTGTTAACTTTTTCATGGGATAGTTTGGTAATGTCACCTCGTGTACCCCAAGGGACTTTGATGTGAAACTTGAAACATTAGTTATGTTGGAATACTTAAGTGCATTCCTTATGTTTTGAAAAATAAATGTTGCATTCTTAGTTGTTCCTTTGGGATTTGCATGATAGGGTGTTACAATAAGTTGAGCTTCTTCATCTAAAACTGACTTATAAAATTGATCAAAAGTTTGTTAGGGGGTATTAGGATTTAACTGAATAACCCTTTTCCTTGATTCTTTAAATACCTTGTAAGGTTGGGGAAGCATACTTTCAACCATTGCAATCAACTGAAAATAATTTTTTTCATATTCAATACCTATTTTCTTCAAATGGGCATTTAAATATGTAACCTCATTAAAGTAATTAGCCATTTTTTTCAAAATCAGCATGGCCTATGTTCACCATGTTTTCTTCTATGCTAAACACAGTAGTGATATCCACATCTTTATAATCTTTTTCTACATTCTCCTATAGTTCTATTTGATTATCAACATCAACAAATCTTCTATTAAGATTGGGACTCAAGGCCTTACCAATAATTCCTCTAGCTTGCTCCAACTTGAATTTCCTTAACACCTTTTTTTTTTTCTTTTGGTGAGGTTCTCCAATCTCTTTATTCACTATACTCCATAGAGCCTTTTGTCTCAAAGCATTCTTAATTGCAATCTTCCAATCTACAAATCCACTTCCATCAAAGATTGGCAAACTTCCACTTGTAGAGCCCATGTTAATAAAAAACAACCCTCAAACAAATAGATCAAACCTCTTCAAAGAATATCTTGCTAATCAAATATCAATCCAACAATATCTTAACTCTATTAAAAATATTTCGAGCTCTGATACCATGTAAGAATAGGCCCACATAATAAAAACAATTATGAAATTGCTCAAAGAAATTATATTGATATAACTTTCTTACATACAATCCAACAACTTACCTCAATAGTAGTGTTGTTCACAATGGTCAGCCTCATATTTATACTTATGCCTCTAAGATCTAGAAACTTCTAATATTCTAGATATCTCTAAAGTGGAATGTTCTTTTTTCTTGAACATCTTCTAGTTGCTTCTAGTTTCTAGAAGGTTCTAGCCCTTCTAGAAGATTCTAGTTCTTCTAGAAACATCTTGTAACTTTTCTAGAAGATTCTAGTTCTTCTAGAAACATTTTCTAACCTTTCTATACAATATTATTCCTTAACATAGGGTATCTCTAAAGGATAAGTGAAATATTAGAGGGTTTCAATTGGTCAAAACCAAATATATCTCTTAAATTTTTGAAAACTAACACGTTACCAAGGTAGGGTGGAAATAAATTTACCATTCAAAATTGTATTTACTTATTCTTCCATGAAACCAAGAAAAAGCCTAAAACATGAGTTTGAAAATTTATCTATGTGATGCTTCAGACAGAAGAGTTAAGTCTATATTGATTGGTCAATTAAAATGGGAGTTTTGGGATCACATTTCTTTTGACGTTCACGTGTCTTACATATACTTCCAGATTTCTAATGTTTAATTCTTTTGAAGCAGTTTAATTTTATCTAATTTTTTTTATAAATACTATCATCAGAGTTAAATGTCAATAATTTTAAGTTTAGTTTAAATAATTTAGAATTTTTTATTCTTTTTAATTTTATATTTTAAAATATTTATATTTTAATAAAAATAATTTTATTGATTTTTATAATACTTAAACTATTTGTATGACTATTTTCTTTAAAAAAATTATTTACACTTGCATAGAGTAGAATTATTTGTTAAAGCTTATTTTTAATTGTATTTACACAAACAAAATTAAGTTTAATTTTTTGGAAAGTTTTCAATTGTAACAAGTTTTATGCTAGAATACAAATAATCTCCCTTTCTAAGAAAATGGTAAAACTACACATTCAACAATATTTATTTTGATTAAATGCATCATATACAATAAAGACATATTTTAAAAAAATTGTCTTTGTAATTACCAAACCAGTAGTTCAAATCATTTCCATCTTACATTTTTTATTTATTTAAATAGACATTCAATGAATTCATTTGAAGGTTTTCTTTAGATTTGGAGCAATAGATTACATCTTACATTTTATTTATTTAAATAGACATTTAGTGAATTCATTTTAAGTTTTTGCTATATATCTAGAACAATAAATTATTTTTGTGAAGCTCAAAGTTCTTACAATTTTTTTTTTGGTGATTAAACTACTATAACTTGAAGAACAAGAGCAACATGCAAAAAAAAAAAAATTCTTAATTTTTTTTTAAATTTTTGTTCATTAAACTATTCACAAAACTCCTTTTGTGAGTGCCTAAACTATAGAGATTGTAATATGATTGAAAATGGAGAAACCTTTGTAAATACTTTTCTCATATGTTTAGTAATTTATTTAGAGGATATTTTATGAATGATTCAATTATGTAATTAAACATTCAAATGAATATTTTATAATATCTAAATATTTAGAAAATTTAAATGTCAAATTTAAGAAAATGTAGGTAGAGAGATTAATTAAATAATAAACATTTAAGAAAAGATAGTTTTATAGTCTATGAAAATAAGCTGAAATGTACTATTTTTCACCATATTTTTATCTAATATTTAGGTAGAAAATGAATTTTAAACTATGGTAAAAAAAATGCATAATAAATGTGGAAGTATAAACATATGTGAAAACATCAATAAGGTAAGGTTAAATAAACAAAAAATATATACAATTAGAAATAGAGGAAGAAAAAGAATTAGCCCAAATTTAGATAAGAGAGATAATCAAATTATATTACAAATTTAACCCTATGAAATATTTATTTTAAATGTTTCAATCTTGTAATTATATATTTAGGTTAGGGTTATAATTAATAATTTTAGCGATATAATTGAAATAATTAATTATAACTCTTTTTATGATTATTAATTATCTATAATTCTTCTTAATTATTATAATTCTAAAATAATTATAAATATGGTTAGGGTTAGGGTTAGGGAAATGTTTAAGATTAGGATTAGAATAAGGGTTAGAAGTATAGTTAAAATTACAATTATAACTATGGTTAGTGTAAGGGTTAGGATTGAATTGAGGCAAGGTTTAGTGTTAGTGTTAGGGTTGGGGTTAGGGTTCAATAAAGATTAGAGTTAGGGTTAGGGTTAGAATTCAATTAAGGTTAATGTTTGATTAGTTAGGGATAGGGTCTAATTTTGGTTAGGGTTTCATAAGAGTTAGGGTTAAGATTAGGGTTAAGGCTAGGGTTAGGGTTCAATTAGTGTTAGTGGTTAATTATAATTATGGTTTGATTTTTTTTAGTGTTCACTTAGGGTTAGGGCTAGGGTTCAAAAAAGGGTTGGGTCAAGGTTTGAGTTATAATTCAATTATGGTAAGGATTCAGTTAGGATTAGGGTTATAGTTAATTTAGGTAAGGGTTAGTTTTAGTGTTAGGGTTAGGTTTCAATTAGGGTTTATGTTTAATTAGGATTCAAATTTAGGGTTATAGTTCAATTATAATTAGGGTTAGGGTTAAGGTTTAACTAGGGCCAAATTTATAATTCAAATAAGGACAGGGTTCAATTTGGGTTAGGGTTTAATTCTAATTGCAACCCTAATCCTTACTTTAACCCTAATTCTAGCTCTAATTCTAACTCTAACTCTAACTCTAACCCTAACTCTAACTCTAGGCCTAACCTTAACCCTAGTACTCATAACATTTCTAACTTGAACCATAACTCTCAATATATGTCCAACCCTAATTCTTAATCTAACACTAATTTTAATTATAACTGTAGTGCCCTCCATTGCGACCTTTCAAGATTTTTTGTAAGTGTTTATTTGTGTTCTCGTTGTTTAACTTATCTATGATAGTTCAAGTGAAATTTATATTAATTTAATTAAATTTGAAGTTGAAATAATGTGAATAAAATCAGAAGTAAAATTATAAATAATAAGTCGAGGTCATAAATATTATGTGTATGGATTTAATTAAATAATTAAATTAATATTTGATTGGTTATCTCATGGATTAATTGTCAAATAGGAGAAAATAATATGATTTAAAACAAAATAAATTTTAATAGAATGTTTTCTATAGTAAATAGTAAAAAGCAAAATAAAAGATAGAAAAAAGATAAGATTTTTAAAACTGAAGTGTTTTAAAACAAGAAAAGCTGGAATGAAATAAAAATTAAAAAAAAAAAAGAAAACCGACGGGCTTCCCAATAAAATTGTTCAATTACTTTTCAACATAAAAGAAGGACCAATCTTCTATTTTAAAAAAGAAAAAGAAAAAAGAAAAAAGGTAATTACTTATCTCAAATCACCTATGGACACGGGGAAGAGTCCAGGAGAATTGAAGAGAATCCAACTTTCCTGAAGTCCAAGACCCGCTTAAAAAATAGAGATGGTTGAAGATGGGTTCAAGGGGGTTCAGGTGCTGTACTGGGTTCCATAGTGTCAAGGGCAAGCAGAATTCAGCAGAAGTTGGAGTCCACGTTGGAACCCACTTTGCTTGAGGTCGAGGATGTCTCATTTCAGCATGCAGGTCATGAGGCTGTCAAGGCCAATGCCAGTGCCACTGAAACACATTTCAATCTCAAGATTGTTTCTTCCAGATTTGAAGGGCAAAACCTTGTGAAACACCCTAGACTTGTTTATGATCTTCTGAATGAAGAGCTCAAGACTGGATTACACGCCCTCTCCATTGTTGCAAAAACTCCTACAGAAGTGGAGTCCAAGTGATACTTAAACCAGGACATGGCTGCATTTCCCTCTCGTTCTGTGTCTTCTGGATGCAGTTATCTCCCTCATAGAAATCGCCAGCTGACTTTATCAACGCTCTTATGGTATGCAAAAGAAAAGGAGGATCTTGCTGATTGAAGAGAATTGGATTTTGGGTAGATCGCTAGTGGAGGGACGTCTACCTTCCTAATTTAGGTATGCTTTATTCCATTTATTCTTGATTACTTACTAATAGGAAGATGATTATGATGTTATGAAACTTTATAGATGCCAATAGATCTCTTATCGAATTCATTGAAATTCAACATTTAATCATCCTTGTCGAACTTATGAATTTGGGATGGGAATTTAGATTATCACATTCGCCTATTAAATTCTCTTGGACATAAGCAAACGGATCTTTCTCTTAATCTGCGAGCTCTCCTTTCTGCATGGTTTAGAAACCCACATTGTTGAGGATATCATCGTGTGTGCCTTATTTGTATTCTGCAATTTCTCCCCATGGAACAAACGTTTCTTTGAGGCTTTGTCAAACAAATTTGGGGTGGTCTGTTCCTTGTTGGTTGATACTGAACCTTGGAATCTATACTGGATGAGATTTGTTTCCCTTCAAGCCCAAACTATGGGTAGCTGATTCCATTTCTTCAGAATGTGAAATTCTAGTTCGATGCTTTTATTTTCTTGTAACATAGTTTTTCACCTATTTGCTGCCTTTCCTTATATTGTTATGGTGTTGACCCATGTTTCAGATCGTCCTTCTATTTAGCATCACCCTTCCTCTCCGGTAGAATATTCTATCGGATTAATAGATGGAGATGGTGTGCATCTCTCTGAACGATATCTCTGCAATAGTAAACACTCTCTTTCTAACCATATTGGCTACATTTCTCCTCTATACAGTTGGCGTTGCCTTTGCATTGCCTTCTTGTTGCACCTCTAGGAGCCTTCACTGCATATTTATTATTAGTGGTTCAATCTACAGTTAGATCCCTTTATTAGGATTCAAAGTATACATTACGCGGTATGGTGTGTAAATAACCTTCTTAATTCTGTTGGAAACCTGACACTTCTGCAGTACTTGAAAATAGAATGTTGTAGAGGTTAAATTAATCTCTTTGTTTGAGTTGCGCACTTGAACATCACAGGAAGCTCAAAGTGTTAAATAATCTCTCTAATTTCATTTTTAACCAGTCACAGCCGCACACTTGAACATAATAAGAAGTTTAAAGGTTTAAATCGTCTCTCTATTTTCATTGCCAACCTGTCTTGCTGCAGCGCTTGAATAGGAAGTCTAAGGTTTAAATAACCTAGCTTTATCCATTCTTTTGCAAGAAAGTGGCCGTTTTTCCCATGGCGTCATTGGAAGAATTGAATTGGGTCGGCTGTGGCACAAATTCATCTAATTGTTACCTGGTGGATTACTTTAAGTATGATTGTCTTTATGGTTGCTCTTGAATTATGGGGTTATTTGAATTAATTTCAAATATTTAGAAGTAATAAAACAAATAGGATTATAATAAGTTGGGAAATGTCTATCATTCATGATAATTAATGATTAAGTAAATATTTGATATATCTATATAATTATATATTTATATAATTATTATTAGATTGAAGTCTTTGAATATTACATGTGTATATTCGTATATAGATACTAAAACAAATGCAAATCTTTAGGATAATGAAGATATGGAGTAAAAGAAGGGGAGAGGGATAATAGTTCTTTGATGGGTTTTGGTAGTATCTGATTTGAGGAGCTAGATTGGGTAGTTAAGTGAAAATGGACAATATGTTGAGCAATGTTGAATTAGATAATTTATCATAATTGTTTTCCATGTAACTCAAATATTTAATTATCATTGTATTTAGATTGACTAGGTATGGGGTTTTATAAATGTGGTTGGTAGGTTTGGTTGCAATATAAGTAAACCATTAGGAAGCCTTTTATTTTAGATAAAGTTTCCCTTTTTAGCATTTCTATGTACTTGATACGAATGCATTAAATCTTAGAGAGATATTAGTGGGAATTTCTTAGTTTGATCTAGTACATCATACCCTGTGGTCTTTTAATGTTATGTATGAATAGGTATATGTAGTAGTAATGCATTAAACCAAATCTTTTAGGAAGAGGCATTTTAATCCTAATATAGGAAAAGAGAGTAAGATAGTGTCTCACCTTTTAGACGATTTTCTTTTAATTTCTCTTTTAAGAGGATATTTATAGGGTAATTATATGAGAGGGATAGATTCTTCTATGGATATCATTTAGTAATCATATGAGTAATTTAAGATGAATAAATATCTTCCTTTGGTTAAGTAATTACTCTTTAAGAGCATTAGTTTATTAAGTGAATAAATTAAGTATGGGAAATTATATGGTTAAACTTTGAATTCAAATAGTTGGGATAATTATATTTGCAAAAGTAGAAAATGTATCTTTGTTTCTTTAAAAGAATGAAAGACTGTATTAAACAGTGAATTTGGATAGATATGTATAGTGGAAACTAGGGAATCTATTAAGAAACTTGAAAGACTCTCTAAGTGGATAAAAGGAGTACTTGAACTGATATTCTTTAAATGTGGGTTATCTTATTTCCTCATGATTGACTTGAGTTGGTTAATGTTCAAGTGGAAGTGATAATTGATCTATGGAGTAATCATGTTGTGTTGTAAAGGTTATTTGAATTAGGAATTATGTTACTTGTTGGGTATTGTATCAATGGTTGAAATTTATGTTTGAATTTGTAATGAAAATTGGTTATGTTTACTTTGGTTGAGTCATAAGATTTCATTGGGATATCTTTTATTTTATTTCAATTTATTTCATTTTATTTTATTTTGTTAGTCATTCTGGTTGAAGAGATTTTCAAATGTTAAGGTCTTTGTGTAGGAACTACATCACTTTGTGTACCTTCCCTTTTTGGGTAGTTGTTCTTTTGGTTTCCAGAGGCTTGAGATTATTGTCAGTTGATGTTCTCTTTTTATGTGCCCTTGATGTGGCAAATGTTTTGATATCATGATTTTAAAAGGGTTGTACATGAATTGTTGAGACGTTGATTATGTGTTTATAGCGGGATGGTTAATGCCTCACGTAGTTTGGTCTTGAGATTATTTGTTTTTTAGTTACGGTACAACCCTTGCCTAGTATGATTTATGTTAGGGGTCTTAGGGAGAGTGGCTCTTCGTGGGCGCCGGTGCCTCAAGATGAGGAAGGGCTCAGGATAACCCACGAAAGAGTAGTTAAACAAGTGATAACCTAAACAATAGAATTTAGAGGGTTGGGTAGTTTAAAAAAAACACAAGATAATAAAACATTGGATTCCTTGGCTATGCACTAGGGCTACCATAGACTAGTGATAGACTGAGAAGGCCGTGGTCAGCAAAGTCATAGTCTCGTCCTCATGAGAGATTATCGGCTCCGCATTAGCTACCCTATGGTGTCGGTGCCTCAATTAGGAGGAAGGGCCAGCAGATCTATAGATGGGTGCCGGCGCCTCAATTGGAGGAAGGGCCAGGAGAATCCCATGAGAGCTATGCGATGACACTCTCCACTTGACACCCTTGTGCTTGGTTGTAGTTGCCTCTGGTGATTGTATCTTTATGTTGTTTTCGAGGGCTAGGGAATCCATAGATGGGTGCCGGTGCCTCGGTTGGAGGAAGTGCTAGGGGATCCCATGAGAGCTATGCAATGACCCTCCCGACTAGACACCCTTGTTCTTGGTTCTTGTCACCTCTGGATATTGTAGTCTTTATGTTGTTTCAGATTCTTGTGGAAATTATTTATGGATGCTCTTTGGTGACTTTCTTAATTGTTATTTCTTGGGTTAAATGTGGTGAGTTTCATAGTTTTATATGATTTTGTTGACTCATGAATGTTGTTGATTATGTCATTGTAATCCGTGAGTTCATGATAACTTTGTATGATGTTGAGTCTTGTGGTTCCCTGTTTGGATGTTCTTGGTTGATGTCTCTTCTTGTCAGCTCCTTAGCACAGGGGGTGGGTCTTCAGACCCACGTGGTTGGGTGGAACGTGCTAAGCACCCCATTGGGTCCCCAGTCAAGGATCGAGAGGTGCAGATTGGTGTTGTTGCGGCAAACTCCAGAGTTGTACCATTCTATTATGTCATGTGGTTCCTACCCATATTGGGAAACATGTCTGTATCATTGTAAGACTTGAACAGTGTAAAGTAATGGAAAGGATGTGATGTAATATTTGTCATTGGTAAACCTTGTGTGGATATGGATCCATATCAGACATTATTCAAAGTATTGTATTTATTTAAGTGAATGGTTCTTATTGATGGTTTATATGTATGCCTTGTCATGGTTTAAATTTGGTTTTCATTCTTTATCATTGATGTAAGGCATTAAGTTTCGTAATGTATCCTCGTGTACCCCAAGGGACGTAAATGATATTGGGTTTGTTTAAATGAATGTTCATGTCATAACTTCTGTGTGTCTCATGCATGTTAGTTTTACTTTAAAGAAAAATAAAATTGTGAGGTAATTGTTGCCTTAGTTGTCCTTTGGGGTTCGCACGACGGGGCGTTACAATAACCCTAACATTATTTCCTAATAATAAATATATCTCTAACCTTGACCTTAACCCTATACCTAAACCTAATTTTATATCTAGCTATATAACCCTAACCCTAACCAAAGTATTAACCCTTACCCTAACCCTAAATCTAACTATAGCTCTAACCCTAACCCTAACCCTAATTATATCTCTAACAATAACCCTAATTATAACCTTAAACCTAACTCTAATTCTAACCTCAATGCTAATGGTAACCCTAATTCTATCTCTAATCATGTTCTTCACCTAATCCTAACCCTAAACCTAACCTTAACCATAACCCTTATTCTATCTCTAACTATAACCCTAACCTTAAACCCAATCCTAACCCTAACCTCAACTCTAATTATAAACCAAATCCTATTTTTATCTCTGTAACATTGACCCAAACCTTAATTATATCTCTAACACTATTGCTAACTTTAATATTAACCCTAACACTAATGTTAACCCTAACATTAACTCTAACCTAACCCTAACCCTAATTATAGTGATAAGTTTAACTCCAACCCTAACCCTTACCATATCCCTAATTCTATCTCTAACTATAACCCTAATCCTAACCATAATCATAATTGTAACCCTAACCCTAATTCTATCTCTAACACTAACCTTAATCCTAATCCTAAACATAACCATAAATTTAACCCTAATGCCAACCATAACTCTAATTTTAACCTTACCATAACCCTAATCCTATTTTTAACCTAACGCTAACCTCAACCCTAACTATAGAATTATACAAACCATAATCATAAGACTAAACCTAAACCTAACCCTAGCCCTAATTCTATCTCTAACCTTAACTCTAACCTTAATCCTAACCCTATCCCTAATCATAACCCTATTCCTTACCCTAACCTTAATCCTAACTCATTTAGTGTTTTACATGTTGTGTTACGAATGCTACTAGCATATATATATTTAATAATATATCTAAAATATGCCAAGAGATATCCTTCTCAAGGCGCCTATTTTTTAATCAGTTTCTCATATAAAAATATAATAGGTACCTTAAGAAGGATATCTCTCAGCGTATTTTATATATATTATTAAATATATATATGCTAGTTATTTCTCTATTCAATTTAAATTTCTTTAGACATAAATAAGAATTGTAATAGTCTTTGTATAAATAAGTACATTTCTTTTTTGTGGCAATGATTTCTAATTATAACTATTATTTATTTATTTGTTTTATCAACATTGTTGCTAAAACTTATAAAACACAACTAATTAAAAAATAACTATTTTATAACTTTTTAGCAAGAACTTCGCTGCCCCACAACCCTTGTTTAAAATATACTTTTTATTATTTTAATTTTCAAAAACTTGTCAAAGATGTCTAATTCCCACCACTATAATAGATATTTGTGTATCTCCAACAATTTTATTTTATTTTATTTGAGTAGAATAAAATCTTCCACATATTACATATTTCAAATATTCTAAGATATATTCCCCTTAATTTCTATTTCCAAAACCTGCTAATCCAAGTCAAAGAAGCCATTATTAGTTACTTGTGATAGGTGATTCTACAATTAAATGTTACATAAACTCAAACCTTCATTTGTTGGATTCACAATCCATTTTTAGTACCTTGATTATGTTGGTGATTTTTTAAGAACCATACTTATTCTTACCACATACCTATGAACTTTTCAGGATTCAATTATCAATAATGGTAAGGATTGGGAAACACATAAGTAAGGGTTCTTAGGCCTTTACTTCTTCACTTTGGGCTCTATAAAACCTAGGAGGGTAATCCTAAATATTGTGCTTACAGATATTGGTGTGTCTAGGTATCAAACTAAGAATAAACAGAGATTCTCCTTAAATGTTTAAATAGACACAATACCCTAAAGATTTGGCTGACCCTCATGGCAGTGAGTAACATTAAACAAAAGAAAATGTAATTCATTAAAATTCACACACATCTAGAAAGAGATTGACAAGTAAGTTGACTTTAATTTTGTGATCAACTATTGAATTGGTCACCACAATTTTATTATAATTACTTTTCTAAACCAGTGCCATATTCTTGGAATGGAGCCAAACCAAATACCCACATGATTAGATAAAAATTTCACATTTGAAAATACCTGAAGCATTGAAAATATTGCATTACAATATTTCCACTTATCATCTCCACAATTTACTTCTTACTAGCATCCTCATACATGACTTATTTCAAACCCACTATTATATTTAAGCATTTACATACATTCATTGAATTAATGAGAAAGAATGGAATAATAAATCCATTGGAAACCAACAAAGAAAAATAAGATAACCATTGATTATATTATTCATAGTCTATATAACTTGTTCATAGGAGAGTAACATGTAGAAAATTTATACCATTCTACTATACGTATTATCATTGTTATTATCAAAAACCATATACATATCAACTGAATTTATCCCTAAAACATTTTTTATTTTTATTTTTAAAAAGGGGTAAAAACTTTATTAAATATCTGAAAGCAACATTACAGCAGAAGCAAAGGACCGAGGTCCCAAGGAAAAACAAGCACAACGAACCAAACTAAGATAAAACAACCAACACCATCATCTATCACCATTCCCAACCCTATCTTCAGCAAGAATATTCGTTAAATCAAGACGGAGCTCCTATGGAACCAACTTCCACTCCTCAACTCTCCATCCCTTAACATGCTCAGAAGCCCAATTCGCCAAACAATCAGCTGCCCTATTCCACTCTCGTGGAATATGGAAAAAGTCACTATTTCCATCAAAGAACTAACGTGTAGAATTTGTTGCACAACCCTAGCCAATTTCTGGCTGACATCTGCCACTTTTTTCTCAATAAGAAAATTGATCAATATCTGGGAATCAGATTCACAAACAATCCTTCTCCATCCCAAAGCATGAGCTCTCTCAAGAGCGTTAAGAATAGACAACCCTTCCACCAAGTTGATGGTCTGTGTCCCTTCATAGATTGAAAAGAGGAAAATCACCAAGCCCAAAGAGTCCCTACCAATCCCCCCAATACCAGCTGGTCTAGGATTGCCCCTTGAAGATCCATCAGTATTGATCTTCAAAACACCATATGGTGGAAGTTACCATTTGCTATCCCTATCAATTTTTTGCTTCTCTCGTTGTCCTCTCTAAACCCTTACCAAAGCCAAAGACGACCCTTAAATCCCCAATCTCTCCACCAACTCTGTATCCCTTTTCACCAAAGGGAATTCCACTTCACACCTAGCTTCCACTATTTCTTGAACCATGCCCAATAATCTCTACCAAATTTGTTGCACCAGCCTCCGCTCTCCACGAAATATCCTTCGATTGCGTTCCAACCAAATCTGCCACAATAAGAAGATAGGCCCCACAAACCACACATCCTACAAAAAGGAGGCCATAGAAGGGGGCCGACCCATCCCCTGCCAAAAATCAATCAAGGAGGAAGCATGAACACAAGGAATTTTCCAAACACCCCACCAAAAATGCCAAAGCTGGAGGGAAAAAGAGCAACAAAAAAATGAGTAGAGTCCTCCTCATTAGCCCCACACATAACACAAATAGAAGGACCATGGAAACCTCTCTTTCAAATGTTATCCCAAGTCAAACACTTATTCCAGCCCAACATCCAAACAAAACAATTACATTTTGGCCAAGAAAGCTTGTTCCAGACCTTCTCCCACCACTGAATTTCAGGCCCAGCCAACCTATGAGACAATAACACACTATAACCAGAGGCTACAATATAGGTCCCCTTAGGATTGGGGAACCAGGCAAGCACGTCATCCTCTCGGAGAGAGCTACATCTTCGATTGGAGAGGATACTTTGCAACACAACACAATCCTCCTGCAAACCAACATTCAACCACTCAACTGGGGACTTCCAGTTGGCCATCTCCATCTGACCACAGGAGGAAAAGGACTTAAAATCACTCACCCGCGACCAACCAGCCTCAAGAAACCTCTAGAAAAGATTCAACAAGTTGGGAAATTGAGAGGTGATGGGAGGAAAACCATCCCAAGAATCAGACCAGAATTGGACCTCTGTCCCCTTCTTGCAGATCCAAAATAATCCTTCCTTAATAAGCATAGCCCCTTTTTTGAGGGTGCCCCATATCACAGAGCCCTTCCCCACAAGGAGATACCTAGAAATATTGGGTTGAGGGATCCCCGGGAGATACTTCTGAGAAAGAACCCTAGCCCAACTCTTGTCCTACTCATTACACCACCTCCAATATAGTTTAGCAGCCAAAGCCTCCCCAGTCAAAGCCGATTGCCTCAAGCCCAGTCCACCATAATGTTTCGTACTGCAAACAACCTCCCATCTAACCAGACTCCATTTGGAGGACTCCAAGCAACCAGCCCATAAAAATTGTCTTGCCACAGAATCAAGGTCCTTAAAAAATCCCATAGGGGCAACTTGAAGCATGCATCTATAAATGGGCAAAGCCTGCACCACAGACTTAATCAACTGGACACGACCAGCAAAGGATAACTATCGATGAGTCTAGTGATTAACTTTCACCCGAAATTTATCCAAAATGATCTGCCAAGACTCCCTAGGCAGTCTACTCACCGAGATGGGAATGCCAAGGTAAGTCACTAGGAGAGTCCCGATCTGAAATCTCAAAGTTTGGGCAATCCTCTGCTGAATGGGGCCCGGAGTGTTGAAGAAGAAAATGGAAGACTTGCCCTCATTAATCTGTTGACCGGAGGCAACCAGGTAAACATCCAACACTCTCCGTAAATTAGAGGCCTCTCTCATTGTAGCCATCCCCATCAAAGCAGTATCATCCACAAATTGCAGGTGAGTTTGTGGAGGTAAGGTGCCACCCCACCTCCAACCTTGAATGAGACCAGACTCCACATTCCGTTTAATCCATCTCCCCAAACCTTCAGCCAAAAGAATAAACAAGTAAGGGGAAAGAGGATCACCTTGACGAAGCCCCCTAGAAGCACCAAATAACTCAGAATGACTCCCATTGATAAGCACAGAGAAAGAGACTGAAGTAACACAACTCAAAACCCATTGAATCCATTCTTCAGCAAAACCAAAAGCACCAAGAACCGCTTGAAGGAAGGACCACCTAACTCTGTCATATGCCTTAGCCATGTCCAGTTTGATAAACATCACTTTTTCTTTAGAGCTAGCCATAGAATGGATGACCTCAGTTGCAATAACAATCCCATCCAGAATTTTCCTACCAGCTACAAAACCACTTTGTTCTTCAGAGATCAGCTCCTCAAGCCCCTTTTTCAATCTGTCAGCAATAAGTTTAGAAATAATTTTATAAATTACATTGCATAAAGAAATGGGCCGAAATTGGCTTAACCTATCAACCCCCTCACTCTTGGGAATAAGAGCCAGAAAAGTAGCATTTAGGGCCCTTAGCATCTGCTTATTTTGTTGAGATTCTTGAACCACAGCCAGGAGGTCAACTTTGATGATATCCCAAAATTCTTGAAAAAACTCAATTGGGAAGCCATCTGGACCAGGCGCCTTCCCTTTCTTCATATTGAAAACAATCCCTTCAAGCTCTTCAAGTGAGATATCACTCATGAGTTGTCGATTCAAATCTCTAGACACGAGAGAGGGGATACAAGAAAGAATCTGCGCTTCCTCAGGAGACCCCCCTTGCGAGTCCTCCCTAAAAAGAGATTCAAAGTACTGCACCACCTCCCTTGAGATTTCTAAGGAGGAAAGATGGTCTCCCCTGTCATTCACTAGACCAGAGATAGAATTTCCATGTCACCTAGATTTCACTAAATTGAAAAAGAAAGTTGTATTTGTATCCCCTTCCTGAAGCCGTTCAATGCGAGCCTTCTATTTCCAATACATTTCCTCTCGTAGTTCCCATTCTTCAAGAGTTTTCATAGCCCAAGCCTTGTCCTGAAGCAACTCAATCATCACCCCATCCTCCCTTAACCTCCTCATGATACCATCCAAATCTTCCTGAGGCATTGCCTTTGCATGAAAGACATGCCCAAAGTACTGACGATTCCACCATTTGAGCTCAAATTTAACATATTGAAGTAGTTTAGCAAAGGTATACATTGTCGTACCATAGGCTGGTCTACCTTTCTTCCACCAGTCAGTCACAAAGGCATTCAAAGAAGGGTGCGCAACCACATAAGTTGGAACCTAAAAGATGGCAAACGAGGCACATGAGTTGACTTAGTAGCAAGCTTAATAGGCCAATGGTCTGATCCTCTCCAATCCAAGATCTCAGAGAGAGATGACCACATCCCTCCAACCCAGTAATAGGAAACCAGAAATCGATCTAATCTTTCTACAATGCACAAATCACCAACCCAACAATTGTTCCAAGTGAATTGACCATTGCTGGGTTTGATATCAACAAGATTCAAGGTAATGATATTGTCACGAAGTAGCAGTGTAGAGGGCTCCAACCTTCTAGTACCACCATGTTTCCCAGCCAACTCACAAAAAGCATTGAAATCTCCACCCAAAATCCATGGATGAAAAGGCATCATGTTATAGATAAGCCTGATATGGGACCACAGACCCTGTTTACCCTAAAAATTTGTAGGAGCATATATATTAGACAAAAGAATGACTTCCCTTTTCTCAAAACTAGTAGCAATCATAGACATAGAGGATTTAGAAGAAATCCACCAAAGAGGTCAAATTCTTTGAAGATTCCATAAATATGCCAAAACCCCAGAAGCTCCATGAGCTCCAATGCACTAGCACTTCCCACTCCTCCACAATTTGGGTGCCAAGCCTTGCATATTCTCAATAGATAACTTAGTCTCCTACAAAAAGAAGACATCAGGACCTTGCCTTTTAACTAAATCATGAACCACTTTTTGTCTAGGGTCACTGTTCAAGCCCTGTACATTCCATGACAGAACAATCATTTAAAAGGGCTTGAAAAAAGAGAATCCAAAGTCTTTACTGACCCTGACTCCACCAAATTCTCGCCTACCAGTTTAATCTTTTCCACATCCTTTTATCTGCCAGGTTTAACAAATTTCTCTGCCCCACCCTTCTTAATATCCTTCTGCAAAATGCCCAATTTGGGAGAAGGCTTGATCTTCTTAGTTGGGTTTGAACCAGTGTTCTTCCGAGGAGAGAAGAATTCTTACCTACTAATGTAACAACAGCCGAGGGTTCCTGCACCTCTGAAACCATCATCTGTTGATCAACTTCCATGTGCAGACAATCATCCCTTTGTGGCTCCAAAGAAGAATCAAGAACAAAATCCTCCTGAGCTAAGCCCACAAGCCCTTGATCTAATTTGATCAAATCTGGGTTCACCTCCTATTGGCTAAGCTCATCCAAAACCTCAAATCTGTTAAAGGTACCTTCATCCTGCCTTTCTTTAAAAGGCCTCTTTTGACCCCTATTCTGATTTTGAGCCTTGACCAGAGCAAAACCATCAGGCACACCTATCTCATTAGGAGAAATGCTCTTCCCCTTATCTATTTCAGGAAGATTGCTAGCAGGTTGTGAAGTCTGCGACTCCACTGGCTTATACCCTGGACATCTCTATTGCAAATGGCCATATTCTCGACAAAGCCAACAACGAAAGGGAAGAGTTTCATAATATAATTGTTGCACCCAAGAATAAGAGCCCGCACACATATCTATTGCATCAGGAAAAGGCCTACTTAGATCAATCTCAACACAAATGCGTGCAAAATTCATTACCTTTTTACCCAAAGTTTGCGATGAAGTCCCAACTAGTTTTCCCAACACTAAGTCCAAAAGGTGCAGCACATCCTCTCGACAGCATTCCACCTAGAACCTCGGTAGATGAACCCACACAGGGACATGATTTGGAAGCTCCGCAGCGGGGTTAAAACCTGTATGCCATGGCTTGATAAAAAACCCTACCTTATTATGAAAATAAGGGCCTCCCTCAAATACCCTATTGCGATCAGCAATGCAATTAAAAGTAACCATGAAATAATTGTTCACTAGCAACATTATCTCCATTTCCCCCTCCGGCTCCCATGTCCTTCGAGTCCAAACCTCCAAAAATTGTAAAGAAACCCTCATCCCCAAAAATTTACAATATAAAGAGTGAGCTGAGTAATACTCAACATCTTCAGCAATCCTTTCAGATGGAACAACTAGTTTTGGCCTCTTCTTACACCTCCCGAGACATCCGTTAATCTTCGTGATCCTCATGCCATTGGATAACCCTGTATCAACAATCCATGTATTTAGAGCAAACAGATTGTTATAAAAGGTCTTCATCCCTTGACTTGAAAATCGTGAGCCAATTGCTACCCGAAAATCCAAGTTAGGGCACCCCACTGACATCTCACCCTTCGAAGCCATCAACCCCAAGGCAATAAACTCAATCCCTACACCAAAGAAAGGGTGGGGAAGCCCTCTCCACACCCTTCCACTTAGCACCACACCAATCACCAAACACCCGCACCTCAAACCCTTCCCACCCACGCAACAGAGAGAAGGAACAAATAATTTAGGAAGAGAATGTAACCTGCACACACGAAGAAGTAGTCACACACCCCACCAAACACCACCACCCTACTCAAAGGATGTAGCAGACCCACCTCCCAGGCGGACACCCAACATCGAAAAAAAAGAAAGTAGGAGTGAGCCAAAGGCAAACCACGCACCCCCGAACACAGCTACAGGTAGAAAGGAAATCAAAACCCCCAAACGTGCACAAAGAGACCCACCCAGACGGTGCACAACAAGCAAAGATCTAGAATGAGCTAGGGCGTGGATGCCCTAGCTTAGCTCCCAAGCACGCAGACCCGAGACATGATCATTGAAACTTTCCTCATCCCTAAAACATATTACTAGAATGTTTAGTATCCATTTTTGTCTTTGTGTATAACCCCTTCAAGGAAAACTACCCATTGACCTCCCTCTTGTAATCAGACTTGAAATACCTTTTATTAGACAAGGGAGAAACAAGCATCAGGAAAAATTACACCTACATTTCACTTTCTTTTCAAAATTAATTTCACAAGAATGTGAAAATATTCCCCAATTAGTTACAAGTAATCATTTGTAGGATAGAGGTAGGAAAAAGGAAAAACTCCAAAAAACCATTTAGTCAGAGAAAACCCATTAATCTTAGAAAAGTGTCACCATCACAACATCAAAAACATGCAAGTTTACACCAAACTAGGAAATGCCACCATCAACACTAAAGGCACAAATAAATAGAGACCCACATCACAACAAATAAGCACAAAGGACTAAAAACCGAGCTCAAGCTCAGAAAAGGAATGAGATGTCACTTTTCCTTGTCAACAACAAAGTATGCTTGATTAGTGTCCTTATTGAAAGTGGAGTAGCCATCGCCACCTCATCCTCAAAATCAATCAAATAAGTCATGGTCATGAGATAGTGGTATAACCTAAATCAGTTTTAGCTCCACTTTAAGAAGAATCATTCGAGACTTCAACAGGAGAATGATGACATCCTATATAAGGCTAATGATACTTATTCTTTCTCACAACTTCCCTCTCAAGCCTATTAATTTTCTTCTATTTACCCTTGACCAATTCCTTCAAGATAATTCAACTTCTTAGATGATAAGAACACTTGAGGACACCTCATGTAGACTTTTTGAGATCTCTTGTTTTCTTCTTTGGAGTCATAGGGATTTCAGGCATATCTGGTTCGCTCTGGGGAGAATTACCTTCAGACTCAAGAGGGTTGAGTCTCCTAGACCTTCGAACCAGGCTAACAGACACACTTACCTTACCCATTTCTTCATTGAGAAAATTATCAAAATTCCCTTAGGACAAAGATACCACACAACTTAGAAATAACAAGCTCAAATTCTGCAATTACTTTAGAAAATTTCACACACTCCTAGACTCTTAATTCTTGCAAAAAAATCAAATGGTGGGAATAAAAAGTAGGTGATCTTCATTAAATAGAGCAATTGGAGATTTTTTGCATTAATTTTTCAAGAAAGCTTGTGTGAGAGCACAGGCAATCAATTACCTTGATTTTGAACCTCAACTGTCAAACACACCTTGAAATAAATCAACGAATAATCAATTAGGATGATTAATTATGACAAAGGTAAACACATGCAGTTGATGCTACTCCATAATAAAAAAAATCAAGTGAGATAAATGTTCTCTTGGATTGTATATTAACCACACACTTAGCATTTAACCAAACATGTCGTGTCACATTCACTCACTTGCCTATGGGAATTAATTTACTTGCAATTCATCACAATAAGACAACAGGGGGAAACTATGATTTAACTTTATAAAATTAGCTCGTACTCTTCCCTATTTCAATTTCACCTTCCCAAGTGTGTACCAACACTTGACAGATTTGAAGACCATAAAAATATTTCCCAAATTTCATATGTGTGCCCAAGAATTAGTTTTAATTTAGTTTCATTTTTATCTTAGAACAATCTCAGACAATATTTTAGTAGCACCTTATCTCCATCTAAATCCATCTAATACTTAAAAATGTTCCATGTGGCATTTGCATGCTTGCTCGTTGAAAAACATGTGACAAAAGTGGGCCCTTCACGAGATGGTGGGGAGTGGTCAGGATCGATCCACATGACCCACCATCGACCGTTGATATCTATTCTCTAGAAACACATGCCATCCCTATAGTCTGGTGGGTCCATCCATGGAGTGACAAATGTGACTTTTCCCACTAGCCCATGTGATTATTTTAATGAAGAACGAAAACAAATGGGTGTGTAGGGAATGGTCCTAATGAAAACACGTGTTGAGGTGTCCATCATTGATATTTCTCAAAGCTACTCATGCTGACCTTTTGGGAGCACTGGTCCCATTACAAAAATGACACACGACCATCACTCACTAGCTCGCGTGTTTAAAATAATATGAAATAAAACAATATGGGCACGCGGGGAGTAGCCAAGATGTAGCCATGTTACTTAATTACAACAGTTGATCTTCTTCTAATGGTTCCAATTATTTGTACCAAGGAGAATGGGCCCACCAATACACAAGACATGTGGCTAATGCTAGACAATACATTCAAATAAAACAATGAGGAATCAAAATACTCGGGCGCATGGAGAACGATGGTGATCAGCACTTGATGATCGAATGGCCAATGTAAAAGCCTAATTTTGCATGCGCCATAAAATTTAATTTTAAAAAAGGGCAACTACTAAGCCGATGGGAACTTGACCCTTAGGGACAAAGGATTTAAGATTTAAGTAATGAAAATCAAGCTCGACCATAGGAAGATTTGAATATTGAAAAGGTACTTGGTGAACGATAAACCTAGACCCAATGGGCAGGTGAAAGCAATGATTTTAGTGGCATAAGAGGTAAATTTGAACAACCACATACCAATAGCAACAAGTCAATGCAAAATTAGAATGGCCAAGGGTTTTTTTTAGGCTTGTAGGTTAAATTTGAAAGGTTTTGGCAACACAAAACCTAAAAAAATGGTGAGGAACATAACCCTAAGCCAAACACAAGAGTAAAAGTGAAGTATTTACAAAATTTAAAATGGAACCAAGAGAAATTTTTGAGGGGTTCCATCAGTGGCTCCTGTTAGGGACACATGCCTCTCATAGGCATGGTGAGATAAAGAAAACATGGGTGAAGTAGACCAAGCATAGATGACAAATCTAGGACAACCAACATATATACAATTTTTACATAGGTCATAGGTTATAAGGATCCAATCTCACTTGTCTAAAGCCTTCCCATGAGGTACAAGTTATCAATATACACCTTGCAATTTAACTAGGCATGAACTGTACTTGGTGGCCCTAGGCCACCAAACTTTGGGATGATACTTGTCTCTATTAAAAACCTTATTTTCCACTATCTGTATCAAGCTAAGGCTAAAAATATTCTCATGAATTTCCCACCCCCTAATCACACCTCTATCATTGGACCTAGCCATTATGAATTTATCATTGTTACTCTTATTAATGTTTGGTTGTGAATTGTGGTCAATCATTAACTAAAACACATGAATAATGGAGTATTCTATCTAACTTAACTTGCTACTGTACTCCACCAAATGCTCATCTAACTAGATAGGGAAGGTGAAATACTCATAATCTATTTGCTCACTTATTAATATAAGGGAAAATATCATATTCATTTTGTGCAATAAACAAAAACCATTCATAAACAAGATCCTATTCAAGCTGATGTTCATATTCATCAGAGCAATATAAACTAATTATGCTATCTAATGCTCCATTTTCCTAAAAAAATAATTTCTTAGATTCCACAACACTTTTATTTTCACTTAAAACTAGATCATTCCAATAAAGGGAATCATTCATATCATCCCTAACCTCAAATAATTTTTTTGTTTTAGGATCACTGACACAATTTGATTCTTCCATCCCGTTATCATTGTTCAACTAGATTTTTTTTTTCAAAAGATGGATCAACTAGTTCAAAATTGATATGATCAGTAGTAAGGTATTCAAATGCACCATTAAGTGATAGGTTTATTGACTCATATGTCCATGATTGATGTAAAATTAATCATAACTCTTGTTCCACCAAGTAAATTTGTTCACTCCCTTCATCAACAGGACTTTGGCTAAAAACAATCATGTCCCTCTCTACCATAAAATTTGTACATCCCACTTCTATTTCATGTAAATACTTAGAAGCAGGACCCTGATGACTAGCATTACCAATCCCATGATTAAATGTAGGCTCTAGATTCTGAGTATAGACATTTTTTTCCTCAAATTCATCACCAATCATACCATTAGGATGCTTTAATCATGAAATAGTTGAATTGCATTGCAAGAATCCATCACATGCAATATGTTTATCTACTAGTGAGGAGAAAATTTCATGAGTATTGACATAGTCATGTTCCTCGGGCAAGAAGGGTGCCTTCAATTTTTTCTCACAAAAGGGTCTCTATTCCTCATGAGAGTAATTAGAATTTTCATCTTCATTACCCTAGCTACTAGCTTTTAAAATATACATCAACACTATTTGCAAGTATGACAATATCATCATCCACACTGTTGTGCATACATTCATTCTTTGGGAAAACTCTTGATCTTTTCCAATAAGTTTAGCACCTTTGCTAGTTTGAGACCTCATTTTTTTGTTTATAGTCATGTTTTGCTTCCTCAAAAATTTTGATCCAACCAATCATCTGATCAAAATCCTGAGGTTTCAAGTCTTTGGGCAAGGTATTGAGCCCTGGCTCATAAATGTGACAAAATATGTCCATGCATATTGAATCTTTAGGTCGTAGCCTTTTAGGAATTTCTAACAAGGAATCCCGAAACCTTTCTAACAACTCATATGGTGATTCCTCCGTATATCTCTTTATGTTGGATAACCTTTGAATTAACAATTCTTGATCATCATCATTTGAACATTGTTGAAGTCTATTCTGAATTTCTTAATGATCAATACATTTTTTGAATGAAAAAAATGATACATCGAAAGTATCATCACATTGATCATCCTTTTCATCCTTATTTATTTCATCTTTATGATATGTATCTGGACAACAAACACTTTCAACCATATATCCCTTCATCATTGAGTATTTCATAGTGTTTTCAATATCCATAGCAATATGATATGCCTACTACAATGTTCTAGGATCCTTATCCTTTATCAAATAACTCATCTTATTTTCAAAAGCACCAAGATACATAATCAAACATTTTGCATCACTAGGTCTCAAGTATTTAGGAATATCTTTTACAACTTTCATAAATATGCGATTGAAAGAAGGAACCAACTCTTCTTCATCTTGTTGGATTTACCTAAATATTTTTGTTATCTCATTTGGACTGATCCTTTCACCAAATTTTTCCACAAATGCTATCATAAAAGCATCCCTTGAAGCTATAGAACATACGAGTAAATATGAGTACCAGTCTCTGGCATCCTCTTTTAATGATTGAGAAAACAATTTCATGACAACATCCTCATGCTTTATCTCAAAATCACCCATCAAATCTATAAATGCATTTAGGTGTTTGGAAGGTAGCTCAAAAAATTTCCTTGTAAATTTTGGTAAATGTTTCCTAATATCATTAGGAATCTTGTTAGGAAAACCTTTAATACCACAAAAACTCAATGGATTATATCTCTCAATAGATAACTTCTTTTGAGGGCACGATAGAAGCTGCATACCTGACATACTTTTACTTGATACATTCTACTAGGAAATACAGGGAATGATATATTTCTCTTGTGTCTTTATTCAATCTTCAAATATTAACTTCATAGTTGATGATAAACTACCTCATCATGATTATAAAGGTGCACAACTCAAATATACTCATGCCTTAAAGCTTTCTAAAAGGAAAATTTAAGAAATAAGCATACTTCTTCTGCTCAATATAGATACTAAAAATTTCACCTGAGAAGTATGTAAAATGACTGCCACTATTCCCTTCCCTAGTGCTTTAATTCACTTAATTGGGAACAAAGTATTTCTTCCACATCTCTAAGAATGGCTTTCATACAAATTTATTTCTTCTTGAAAATCAAAATAGGGGAAAATACTTGGATATATTTGCATAGATATTCTAAATTATGCTTAGTCAAGTTCTCTGCATTGATTCACCACCTCCTTTGTAGAGGATCAAACTTAAAAAATATGAAGTTTCTTTCACCGGTTGATTTCACTTTAAGCTTCCTTTTCCTCAAACAATTTTCAATGGCACAAAGTTCTTCAAAGTCGCCACCCACTTTTAGTCAGAACTTTATTTTAGAACCTTTATGACTCTATCAAGGAAAAATGATCTACTGTAAAGTTTTTCTCAATTAGTTCCCTAGTGGAGTTGCCATTTTTGTTGGTGATTTTTTAAGAACCAAACTTATTCTTAGCACATACCTATGAACTTGTTGGGATTCAATTATCAATAATAGTAAGGATTGGCCAACACATAAGTAAGGATTCTTATTCCTTTACTTCTTCACTCAGGCTCAGTAAAACAGATGAGGGTAATACTAAATACTGTGCTTGCAGATGTTGGTGTGTCTAGGTATCAAAAAAAGAATAAATAGATGATTCTCCTTAACTATTTAAATAGACACAATACCTTGAAGATTTGGCTAACCTTCATGGAAGTGACTAACTTTAAACAAGAGAAAATGTAATTCATTAAGATTCACACACACACAAAAAGAGATTGACAAGTAAGCTATTTTAATTTTGTGATCAACTATTGAATTGGTCACCACAACTGTAGCATAATTACTTTGCTAAACCAGTGCCATATTCTTGGTATGGAGCCAAAAAAAATACCCACATGATTAGATAACAATTTCATATTTTACAATAACTGAAGCCTTGAAAATACTGCATTACAATATTTCCACTTATCATCTCTACAGTTTACTTCTTACTAACATCCTCACACATGAATTATTTCAAACCCACTATTATATTCAAGAATTTAAATACATTCATTGAACTAATGAGCAATAATAGAATAGTACATCCATTGGAAACCAAGAGAGACAAATAATATAACCATTGATTATATTATTCATAGTTTGTATAACTTGCACATATAAGAGTAACATGTAGAAAATTTATACCATTTTTCTATATGTATTATCATTGTTATTATAAAAAACCATATACATATTAGCTAACTTTATTCCTAAAACATATTACTAGAATGTTTAGTATCCATTTTTTTCCCTATGTATAACCCCTTCAAGGAAAACTACCCACTGACCTCCCTCTTGTAACTAGCCTTGAAATCCCTTTTATAAGAAAAGGGAGCAACAAGCATCAGGCTGAATTACACCTACACTTCACGTTCATTTCAAAATGAATTTCACCAGAATGTGAAAATATTCCCCAATCAGTTACAAGTAATCATTTGTAGGACAAAGATAGATGAAAAGCAAAACTCCATTTAAAACCATTTAGTGAGAGAAAACCCATTAGTCTTGAAAAAGTGTTGCCATCACAAAATAAAAAACATGCAAGTTTACATTAAATCGGGAAATGTCACCATCAACACCAAAGGAAAAAATAAATAGAGACCCACATTACAACAAGCTAGCACAAAAGGCCAAAAATTGAGCGCTAGCTCAGAAAGGAAATGAGATGTTACTTTGACTTGTTAGGAAAAAAGTAAGTATGCCAGCTTGGTGACCTTATTGACAGTGGAGTAGCCATCACCACCTCATCCTTAGAATAAATCAAATTAGTCATGGCCATGAGATATTGGTGGTAACCTGAGTCAGTTTCAGCTCCACTGTCAGAAGAATCATCTGAGACTTCAATAGGATAATGAGGATGTCCCAAAGAAGCCCAATGATACTTATTCTTTCTCACAACTTCCCTCTTAGGATTATCAATTTTCTTCTCTTTACCTTTGACCAATTCTTTTGAGATAATTTGGCTTCTTAGATGATAAGCATGCTTGAGAACACCCTGTGTATATTTCTTGAAATCTCTTGTTTTCTTCTTTGGAGTCACATGTATTTTAGACATATCTAGTTCACTCTGGGGAGAATAACCCTGAGAGTCAAGAGGGTTGAGTCTCTTGGACCTTTAGACTAGGCTGAAAGACACACTTACCTTACCCATTTCTTGATTGAGAAACATATCAAAATTCCCTTAGGACAAAGACACCACCCAACTTAGAAATAACAAGATCAAATTCTATAATTAGTTCATAAAACTTCACACACTTACTCCTAGACTCTTAATTCTCACAAAAAGATCAAATGGTGGTAATAACAAGTAGGTGATCTTCATTAAATAAAGTTATTGGAGAGTGTTTGCATTAATTTTCCAAGAAATCTTGTGTGAGAGCGCAAAAAATCAATTACCTTGATTTTGAGGGTATGTGCAAGATCATGATGGGCCAAAGAATGATAATATAATGGATATATATAGGGTATGTGGCTAACAAATTTATTTTTACCGAAAATTGATGAAAAGAAAAGGGTTTTTAAATGTGATTCTTAGCTTTCCACCAATATAGATTATGCTTTATAATTTTGAATTTAATAAATAATTATTATTTATTTTCTATTTGAATTATGACTACAGTCCTGATTGATAGGCTAATTGAAAAACATCTATAGCTTTCAAATGGTATCAAATTTTTTAAATCCAAAAACATGTGTCATATTCTATGATTAGCATACTATAGGATTAAAAAAAAAAAATTGAATTTCATGAAGTTTTGACCAAGTTAAGGTTGTCAGACATACGAGTTTTTATATTTTTTAAAAGTTGTAATAAAAAATTCATAATTAATTATTTACTTGGAAAAAATTACAAAAAAAAAATGCATCACATTGGGTGGGACATGAGTCCTCTACCTATATCTAAAATCTTATTAAAAAATATTTTCATTTTATTGTGGTAAGGGTTGTCAAACAGATACCTACTTCTTAATTTTTCCCTAAAATTTAAGTACTACTGCATTGAAATTTCAAATCTTCACCAAATAGATTTTATTTTTGTTTTTCAAATAAATCTAGTCATTTAGAAATTACATTCAATTTGCTACAAATTCTATACTTACACATTTTTGAAATAATATAGCTAACTTATTCAAATTTTTACGTCAAGTTGCCTAACTATGATTTTTCTGAATTGTTTGCCACTTTAAAAGGGCCTATTTTTTCCATGATGTTCCTGTACATGCCCCTGAACTTCAACCATCAATCATACCTTGAAATAGATCAATGAATAATCAATCAGGATGATTAATTATGAAAAAGTTAAATACATGCACTTGATTCTCCTCCATAATCAAAAAAGCCAAGTGAGATAAACATTCACTTAGCTTGCATATTAACCACACCATTAGCATTATCCAAACCTGTTGTGTCACATTTACCCGCTCACCCATGGGAATTAATTTACTTGGAATTCATCACAGTAAGACAACGGGGAGTGATCATGATTTAACTTTATAATATCAGCCTATACTCTACCTTATTTCAATTTCACCTTCTCATGTATACTAACACCTAACAGATTTGATAGTGATAAAAATATTTCCCAAATTTCATATGCATGCTAAAGAATCAGTTCTAATTTAGCATCATCTTTATCTTAGAATAGTCTCGACAAATATTTTGGCAACACCTTATCTCCATTTGAATCCATCTAAGCCTTTAAAATGTTCTACATGGAATTTGTACACTTTTTTGTTGAAAAACATGGGACACAAGTGGGCCCTTCACAAGATGGTGGGAAGTGGTTAGGATCGATCCATGTCACCCACCATCGATTGTCGATCTCTATTCTCCAGAAACACACACCATCCCTACAATCTAGTGGGTCACTCCATGGAGTGATAAATGTCACTTTTCCCACTAGTTGGTGTGATTATTTTAATGAAGAAGAAAAAAAAGGGCACAAGAATGGTCCTAATGAAAACACGTGTTGAGGTTTCCATCATTGATCTTTCTCAAAGCTACACACGCTAGACTTTTGGGAGCATTGGTCCCACTATACACATGACACATGGCCATCACCCGCTATCCTGTGTGTTTAAAATAATATGAAATAAAACAACAAAGGCACATGGGAATTGGCCAATATGTAGCCACATTACTTAATGACAATCGTTAATCTTCTTCTAATGGTGCCATTTATCTATACCAAGGAGAATGGGCCCATTATTGAAACAAACACATGGCTGATGCCTAATAGCCCATTAGAATAAAATAATGAGGAATAAAAATGCTCAGGCATATAGGGAATGGTGCTGATTATCCCTTGATGATTGAACAACTAATGTAAAAGACCAATTCTGCACATGTCATAAAAGTTAATTTTAAAAGGGGGCCACTACTAAGCTAATGAGAACTTGACCCTTAGGGATAAAGGATTTAAGATTTAAGTCATGAAAATTAATCCCAACCATAGGAAGATTTGAATGCTAAAAAGGCACTTGGTGACCAAAAAACCTAGACCCAAGGGGCTTGTGAAAGCAACAATTTTAATGGCATAAGATGTAACTTTGAACGACTGATACTGGGAACAACAAGTCAATGCAAAATTAGAATGACCAAGGGTTTTTTTTTAGGCTAGTAGGTTAAATTTGAAATGTTTTGGAAACACAAACCCTAAAATGATGATGAGTAACATAACCTAAGCCAAAAATGAGAGTCGAAGCCAAGTATTTGCAAAATTTAAAATGGAACCAAGTGAATTTTTTGAGGGGTTCCACTAGATTACATGTTTTTTTTTCAACTTTTAGTCTTTTATTTTTTTCTTCCCACTCATCGAATGTTTGTTGCACTAAGAAACTACATTTGAAATTTCTAGAATGGAGAAATACACATGGGTAATTTTTTTCATGAGTTGGAGCACAACTATCATATGTTGTAACTACAATAATATTAAATATCTACCAAAGGAAAGGATTATTCTATTGAGATTCATCACTAAATTTTTTGAATTAGTTCCTTCATGGAAGTGGTTGAATTATACTGAGTGGATGGCATTGAGTTATGCAACAATCTCACATCTCATGTTACACAACTGCATCACTCAAATTTGGTGCTGCAAAACTCATTAAAAACTCACACTTGAAGAGTGCATAATCAATGGCACCTCATGAAATGTGATGGCTTCATCTAATACTGTTATCTATAGTTCAATAACAACTATTTTTTCATGCAATAGAAGCAACAATATTTTTTTTCTTAATAAACTACAGTTGTCTATGTAGTATGTTTAGCAATAGGATCCAGGTTCTTTTTTTATATCTTTCAACATGATCAGTGTATGTTTACCTTACATGATTGATTCATTCTTTTCTCTTTATAATAGTTTGCATGTTACTCATATTTTTGGTCTATATGACTATTGAATACTTTGAATGAGTGTTCTATATATGTTTGTTGTTTACATATGAATTACAATACAGTCAATCATTTTTTTAGTATGATGTTTGCTCTATTTTATGAGCAAATCCATTCAATTATTTTATCTTAATTTCCATTATATTGTTAGAATAATTTTATAAGTCTTATTCTTCAATTTTTTTTAGAGTAGGTTGTAGAAATATTCTTTTTATAGAGATCAGAAGGGTAATAGTTCTCTCCAAGAAATTTTAAAATGGAAAATAGTGGCAATTTTCCATTCCAACTTCCACTATTTACCAAAGACAACTACAAATATTGGAGTATAAAGATGAAGACCCTACTATTGGGTAAAAGCAAGAAGTTGAGTACAAGAAGAGGGGAAATTTCAGGCAAAACAAAAAGTTTTAAAGGAAATGCATATGTGTTTTCTAAAAAACACGTACACATTACGGATCAGGTACTCGAGACGGAATCCGAACGCATATGTGCTCAACAACGGGTATGCTAACCAAAAACGCGTACACATTTTTTGAAGGTATTTAGTTTTTTAAAACTAAACGGTTGCGTTTCATTTTGTGTTTTCCCAACGGGTCAATGGGTAATGCGTATGTGTTATGAAACGCGTATGCATTTCATTTGAATAACGCATATGCATTTCTGTAATGCGTATGAATTATTTAAAAATTAAATTTTCACACCACATCCAGCCTTGGTTTGAGGTTTGGGAAAGGCTTGGCAATCTGAGCCTTAGCCTTTGACCTGCAACTAAAAAACTAAGGCAGATTAAAGAAGAATGTCCAACTTTGACAGCATAGCTAATGGACTTTTTTTCTGAATGAATCTATAAAATTAAAACCCATTAGAGAACACAATGTATACTTTCTAAATATATAAATTTTGTTAAAATTGAATTATTTTTGCTATTTTTTAATTAATTTCTAAGCAAACTAGTCCTTAAACTTGAAATATCAAGTTTTTTTGGTTTTTAAATAACTTTTTATTGGTTAATTTTCTTGTAAAATAATTTATATGGAATCAAACTTCAAAAAATTCTCTACACAATGAAAAAAAAGAGTCAATTTTTTTTTTGTTTAGGTCCAATTATGTTGTCAGTACACATTGATTTAAAAAAAAATCAATTAAGGCCAATAAAAATTTAATAAAAAAAAAATTCAACCAAAATTATAAAAAAAAATCCACATCAAACTTCATGTTGTTAGCTCTCTTTTCCTAAAAGGAATTATGAAAATAATTTTATTTGGGTCAAAAAGTGTTGTCCGTACACCTGCTTGGTATGGTAAAAAAATAGGGACTTTTAAAAAGTGGTTTTTATAGATCCCTATCAAAATTTAATTTCTATAATCTGGGTATTTTAATAATTTACATATTTGGAAACTAGATTCAAAATGGTAGATTTCATAGTACTGAATTTTTTCAAGATTCATTGTGTAAGTGCCTCAAATTTTTAGTCCAAGTGTGACAAATTCTGAAAAACAGCAAAAACATTTCTACTTTTTGAGCTTTTTGTGTACCCAACTTCTTGCATCAACCCTATTATCCCAAGATATTTGGGAATTAGTAGAAGTGGAATACCCAGAATTTGTAGATGAAAATGCTTTGAATGTCTTAACAAAAACCAATGAAGTCAGTTCAAAGACAACAAAAAGAAGGAAAATCAAGATCTATTCACCATTCAATTTGCATTGGATATTTTAATTTTTCCTCATATTGTTAGTATGGAAAAGTTAAAGGATGCACAGGATGCTCTAAAAAATACATACCAAGGATCTGACAAAGTAATATTGGTAAGACTTCAAACCTTTTGAAGATATTTTAAAAATTTAAGGATGAAACAAGCCAAGTCTATTCAAGAATTTATTACTATGACTGAAAGCATTGTGAATCATCTTAAAACTCAAGGGGAAAGTGTCAGAGTAAAAAATTATAGAAATTTTTTTGAGATCCCTTCCTCCAAAATTTGATCTAGTCATCATAGCCATTGAATAAAGTAAATATCTAACTACATTCAAAGTTGCAGAGTTGATAAGTTCTTTGCAATCTCATGAGGGGTGTATGCAATGTTCTATAGAGAACATAATGCAAGTACTCCAATCTACTATAAGAATTGAAGAAAAATTACAACCCCTTCTCATTCAAATAAATATCAAGGTGAGTCTTCTTTTAATAACAAATGATGACATAGAGGAAGAGGAGGAGTAAATCATAGATAAAAAGAGGAAGAAGTTCAGTGGATTGTAGAAGCATCTAGTGTAGATATTGTGAAAGGTATGGATACTATGAATCTAAATTTAGAAAGGAAAAATCTGATTTAAACTAACCAAGGGCCAACTATGTTGAAGAGTCTTTTGAAGATGTACATAAATTACTCCACATTCTTCACATGGAATTTGGTAAAAGAACCTTAAAAGGATGTGTGGTTCTTTCATAGTAGTTTCTCAAATTATATGATAGGTAAATTTGATCTCTTTGTCAAAATTAGATGAATTCATGAGAAGTCAATAAAATTTGGTGATGATAAAGAGGTTGATGTAATGGAAAAGGTACCCTTGTCATGAAAACTAAGAAAGGAGAGAATAATTTTATTCATGACACTTTACATGTGCTAAAATTACAATATAATATTTTAAGTATTGGGAAGCTTGTAGCAAAAAAATATAAGGTTGTGTTTGAGGATAATTATTGAAAAATATTTGAAAAATTAGTTAACTATCATCTTGTGGCAAAGGCCTGTATGATAGAATAGATTATTTGCACTTGTGCATTGGTTTATACTAAGATGCATGCCCTCAAAGCAGTCATAGATGATTCATGGTTATGGCACTGTCAATGTGATAGTCATTTAAATTTTTAAGGATTAAGTTTTCTTCATAAGAAGAACATGGTGAGAGGACTTCCTACAATTTATGAAAAAGAAGAAGTTTTCTTAGGGTGTGCACTTGGAAAGTAGCATCAAGATAGTTTTCTAGTGAAAAAATCATGGAGGGAAAAATCTCCTCTAAAGCTTGTGCATGTTGACATTTGCGGTGACATGCAAGAGGAATATTTGGGTAATAATATTTGTTTTTTGTCTTTTATTGATGATTTCTCTCACATGGGTTCATTTTATTAAGCATAAATCTCAGGCATTTGAAAGCTTCAAGCATTTTGAGGATATGATAGAAAAACAAAGTGGGTATTATCTCAAAATACTCGTTGAACAAATAGAAGGGAGAATTCACTTCTAAATAGTTTTCTAATTTTTGTAACACCGATGGAATCAAGAGATAGCTTACTATAGCTTATACTCCTCAACAAAATGGTATTGTAGAAAGGAAGAATTGTACCATTATGGAAATGAGACAAAGTATGTTATAGTCCAAAAATAAATTCTAAATTATTATTAGGGAGAAGTATTTGCAAAAATAGTATATATTCTAAATCAAAGTCAAATTAAAGTCACACAAAATTAGCTCAAAACATCACCCTACAGGAAGCCTAGAGTAGTCATAAGACTTCAGTGGCTCATCTTCAAATATTTGGCTATGCCACAGATCATGTTCATATTCTATTTTAAAAGATACTTAGATGCAATAAAAGGATATAGATTCCACAACCCTGACATAAATCAATGGATTGTTAGTTGGTATTTAATTTTTTGATGAAGGGGGAGTATGGCAGTGGAAAGATGATGTATGAAAAAATAAAATAATCATGAGCATGGAAGATAATAGTGTTCCTCCTCTCCTCACGAGCTTAAGTCAAAGTTCAAGATCAAATTGCAATCCTCCAAGCTCACCAAGTTCCTTAGGTGATAGATCAAGTCTAGCATCAAATCCAAGCTCTTTAGTGAAGGTACAAAGTTTAAATGAAATTCATCAAAGGCTTTCTAATGTAAATCCAATTTCCAATTTTTTCTTTCTTAGTACAATTCAAGGGTATGTGCAGGATCATGGTGGGCCAAAAAGTGGCAATATGTGAGTGATATGATGGTCCATGTGGCTGACGACTTTTTTTACCCAAAATTGATGAAATGAAAAGGGTTTTTAAAGGAGATTCTTAGCTTTCCACCAATATAAATTATGGTTTAATTTGAATTTAATAAATAATTATTATTCATTTTTTATTTGAATTACAACTAAAGTCCTGATTGATAGGCTCATTGAACAACATCTATAACTTTCAAACAATATAACATTTTTTGAATCTGAAACATGCGTCACACTCTATGCTTTGTATACTATAGGACTAAAAAAAGAAAAAAATGAATTTCATAAAGTTTTGACCAAGTTAAGGTGGTCAGACATATGAATTTTTATATTTTTTTAAATTTGCAATAAAAAATTCATAATTAATTATTTACTTGGAAAAAATTACAAAAAATATTCATCACATCGGACATGAGTCCTCTACTTATATCTAAAATATTATAAAAAATATTATCATTTTATTGTGGTTAGGGTTGTCGGATAGACACCTACTTCTTATTTTTCCCGAAATTTAAGTATTACTACATTTAAATTTCAAATTTTCACCAAATAGATATTTAAAAAAAAAACCGTAGTTTATAAACTGCATTCAATTTTCTACAGATTCTATTCTTACATATTTTTGAAATAATATCAATAACTTATTCAAATTTTTACGTCAAGTTTCCTAACTCTGATTTTTCTGAATTTTTTGCCACTTAAGGGCCTATTTTTTCCATGATGATCTTGCACATACCCTCAAGTTGAACCTTCTATGTATGAAGTAGTTGTGAAGTAAACAATATGGATTGATGTTTGAAATAAAGAGATGCATGCAATTGATAAAAATAAGACACAAGAATTAATGTAACATCCTAAAGACAAACAAGGGATTGGTGTAAATTAAATTTATAAGTTGAAATACCATGTTGATGGTTTTGTGGAAAGACACACTATAAGATTAGTTTCCAAGGGATTTGCACAAATTCCTAAAGTAGATTATTTAGAGACATTCACCTTGGTTGAAAGATTTGACACAAAATATAGTGGCTAGTTTATCAGATGGATGTAAAATAAACCTCCATGAATGGTTATATTGATGAGGAAGTATATGTGGAATAGCCTATGGGCTGTAAATTTCTAGGTAAAGAACACTTTGTTTACAAGTTGGAAAAATCTCACTATGGGTTGAAGCAAGCTCCTTATGCCTTGTATGCAAAGATTGGCAGTTATTTCTTGAAGAAAGGAATCAACTGACATCCCTCCGACAAAACTTTATATATACAACATCTTGGTAATAATATTCTCATTATCTTTCTTTATGTTGATGATCTTATTTATACAAGTAATAGCCCAACTCTCATGCATAAATTTCAAGAAAAAATGAAATAAGAATTTAGCATGCTAGATCTAGGACTTGGGAATTATTTTCATGGTGTGGATGTGTAAAAGAAATATAAAGGTATGGGTATGCGCAAGATCATCATGGAAAAAACAAGCCCTTAGGTAGCAAAAAATTTAGAAAAATCAGAGTTAGGAAACTTGACGTAAAAAATTGAATAAGTTATCTATATTTTAGAAAAAAAAAGAAGTAGGTGTCTGTCTGACCACCCTAACTGCAATAAAATGATAATATTTTTTTATAAGATTTTAGATATAAGTAGATGACTCATGTCTTGATGTGATGCATATTTTTTTTTAAAAAATTTCCAAGTAAATAATTAATTATGAATTTTTTATTACAACTTTTAAAAAATATAAAAAATCGTATGTCTAACCACCTTAACTTGGTCAAAACTTCATGAAATTAATTTTTTTAATTTTTTAATCCTATAGTTTGTGAAGCATATAATATGATGCATGTTTCAGATTAAAAAAATGTGATACCATTTGAAAGCTATAGATGTGTTTTAATCAACCTATCAATCAGGACTTTAGTCATAATTCAAATAGAAAATGAATAATA
Organism: Sequoia sempervirens; assembly: GCA_007258455.2. NCBI lineage: Eukaryota > Viridiplantae > Streptophyta > Pinopsida > Cupressales > Cupressaceae > Sequoia > Sequoia sempervirens. Next base: position 16,573,374 of record VDFB02193867.1, on the reverse strand, counting down.
ATTGTTTATTAAAATAAAAGTAAAGAATAATTTATATTGGTGGAAAGCTAAGAATCACCTTTAAAATCCCTATTTGTTTCATCAATTTTGGGTAAAAAAAAGTCACTAGCCACATACCCTACACATACCTATCATATCACCACTTTTTGGCCCATCATGATCCTGCACATACATGTATATTTATTTCTCTAAAAAAGTTTGTGTTGGATGAAACCTAGAAAAATGAAGTGGGTGGGGTTCTAATATTTTTGAAAGATAGAAGTAGGGTTTAGGACCTTTCCACTTATTTTCATTATATTTCACTCAACGAAACCCTAGAGATCTCAATCCAAGGATGGAATAAAGGAAAAAGATCTGAAATAAGATGTCCTTGTGTATGACTAATGATTAAAGAGGATTTCATCACCAAGGAAGGGTTTGGAAATACAACAAAATGAAACTGATATGTAGACTTAAGTAAATGACCTAGAAATGAACTTAAATTAGAACAACAAACTGGGCATAAACAGAGGTGCACCTGGAAACTGAATAAGCTTGAGTTGAGGTCTAAAATGATAGAAATAATGATATGTGAAGCACACTAGGACTCATACCCTACTAGGGTCTTTTTAGTACCAGTCTAGGGTTTCGGCCAAAAACTTGAATTTAAAATTGCTTAATCATGATGTACAAAAAAAGTCTAAAAATAGGTATACTAGGAATCATACACCACAAGTGGTGATTTAGTCCCATTATGATGGCTGCTCTAAAACTTTGATATCCTCTAATGATTTCTTTTAGCTTCCCTCCTACCAAATCTCTAATTTTGAAACATTGAATTATGCCCTGTAGATGACTTTCTATGATCTTGCTATGTAGATGACAACTATGACAACTTGACAACTATTTGTCCAATCTTTCTCTTGAATGGATCTTTAGCCTAGATCTGCAATCACACATCAAAGAGAGGGAAAAATGTTGTTTTTTTAGTGGGTGATCCCATAATAGTGGTTTACAATTTTTGGCCAAACTGGACACTAAAATTATTATTTTTAACTAAATCTTCATATTCGGGCACCTATAGCGGCTAAACTATGAGGAATTTAAAGATGGTGTAAACTAGAGTCTCATCAAATTTTGTCTGTAGATTCTAAAAATATTTTTTCAAAATTTTTGGAATCAAATTGTACTTCTTTTTCCATCTCCCACAAAAATAGATTTTTTTCAAAAAAAACATTTTAAAAAAGTGACGCACACCGTATAACGCATAATATTTTTTCCATGAAGGATAAAATTCTAATTCTTTCAAATTTAGATTTGTAACTCTAATATCTAGTGCTTGCACTTGGTTAGATAGTTTTTTATTGAATATTTTTTCCTTAATCAAGTTTCAAAGTCAAATGAATTACAATTCGACACAACACATGTATAACGCGTAACTTTTTTTGTATATGTCAAAATTTTATTTTATTTTTTTTGTTGGATCAAGGACTTCAATATCTGGTGCACTCATATTTTTCAATTTTTTTTTTGATAATCTTCTATTTTTCCACATGTGAAGAACAAAGAAATTCATTTTCGATGAAAACCTATGTTTAATAAAACTTAAAAACAAATACATAACAAAAACAAAACATATTAAAATTATATTCATTGGATAGCTTGTTCTAAGGAATACCATAATCATTTGAAATAAATTTTAAATGAATTCATTTGATCCCCCAAAATCTAAATCAAAGTGATTTTTTATCAGCATTTTGATAGGTGTAAAGGAGACGCATTTATGGGTATGGTTTAAAACTAGCGAGGTTCTATCCAAGGGGGTTTGATCTAAGGTGATTTGATCAAACCCTCTTCAATTGGAATCCTTAAAATGGAACTTTTTAAGGCTTAAATCATTATATTTTCAAAAATATGTGATTTCAGCTAAAATTCGTTCCTCTCAGGAATTGTAAACCACTATTATGACAACAATCTAGTGGATAGGGGTTTTCATTGGTCAAACCCCGATTTGGTAATCAAACCTTGAAATTGTAATACCCCTCCGTGTCGGTTGTTTTGGACTTATGTGTGAGTTTTTGTGTGTGCTTCATTGATTACTGTGTTATTTGATATCATATGTTTGTAGTCATGTTTAAATAATTAATTAAATCATAAGTGATTTGCAAAGTTATTTAAAATGTAATTAGAAATTTAAAAATAATAATCAATTAAATTAAATCAAATGATTTAGAGCAAATGATTAAATTAAATTAATTCAATAAAAGTAAAAGTGATATTATTAGATAAATTGACGTAAATTGTTAAATTGAAATTAATAATAATTATGAACAAAATAATCTTCAAAAGATAATTAACATAATAAGGAATTTAAATAGATAGGAAGCTGAAATGTTTTGGAAGTCGAAGAGAATTGTAGAATATGAAAGATAAATAATAGCTATATTTAGCTTATGGAAGGGTTCGTTGGGGATTGGTAACTAATCAAGAAAGAAAATAAGGGGGAAGAACGAAGGAGGAGGATACTCTGCTTGATGAGCATTCTCGCCTCATGTCTGTAAGCAAATTTGAACCCGTAAGCATTACTTTTATTTCGTAATAATAGCTTGTCTCACGCTCAAGAATCTAGTAGCTATAAACCCTCAATATTTTGTTATGATTTTCTTTTCTCTTTATTTTGTAAAAAGTCTGAATAAGCAACTGTAGAGAGATTGGTTGGGTTTGTCTCCTTTAAAGCAAAATATGCTTGATAGGGTATCGTTTCATTCTGCTGGTAAACTTTGTTGATTAGTATGATCATTGTGGGCTAACAGTTCCTATACATTGTTTCTTCGGCGTACGTTTAATATTCCAACATTTCTTAGGAAAGATTTGTAATTGTATTTATAATCTTCTACACATCGTCAAAATTATGTCTCATTGATCTGTCAATAATGAGTTTCTGTAATATCTAATTTATGCATATCTCATGTGGCGGCACTCTGTCAGCGGATTCGCATGTCCTGCCATGTCTTTGCATTTCAAATACATGTCTCCCTGCGCACTCAATGATCAATTATAATTTTATTGTGTTTGCTTGTACTTCGATGGGTATGAGTGTATGGCAGTTGGTAGTTGCTTATAGCCATTTATTTTCGGCATCCAGCATCAACCCTTAGTTTTTGTTTGGTGTGCCTTACCTATGCTTCCTCTTTATCTTGTATATATCTTGGGCACACGAAACTTCATAATGTTGCTGTTATACTTCGATGGATGCCCCTCCTTCATTTCTGGTTATCTTCTTCTGTCAATCTATAACAGTTGCAGCCCTTGAAAATATGTTAATAATGCAATTAGAAGGCGATATTTCCATATTCCAATATTCACTTTCTAAATACTGGGCAACCTGTCACAGTTTTAGCGTTTAGAGTTGAGGCATGGTACATAATTAAATAGCCTCCCTGAAACCATTGGCATACCACCACAGCTGTAATGTTTAGACTTGCAAAGGTGTAGTAAATTAAAGAGTCTCTCTGGGTTCATTGTTCAACCTGTCACAGCGACTCACTTGAACTTGGTAGGGTGTATAGATTTAAATAAACTCACTGATTTTATTATCAAATCCCAAATATTGTCCGAAAACTGAAGGAGAATGGCTTCTCACGTTTTTGCAACCGTATCCATCTCAAACTTGGAGGAAGCTTGGTTCGTGTGTCTTCTCTGATGCCGTCAATGAGCTGATTGTTCAAGTGAAGAAATTGAGGACCAATGAGCAGATTATTTAATTCTCTTGGTCTACGCAATGTTTCAAGCCTTTGCTAATTACCCTCTGTTCAGTTGAAGCTGAGAGAAATTGATGTTATTGGATACAGTGTTTAGATGAGCTCCTTCGCATAGTCTAGTAATCTAAATTTTTTTAATCTCCCGGATACCATTGGCAACCTTCACAGCTGCAAATTTTTGACTTGCATGGGTGTTCAAACTTAAATAATCTCTCTTATTTCACTGTCAACCTGTCTTTGCTGCGGCACTTGACCATAATAGGAAGTTTAAAAGTTTAAATATTCTCCCTTATTTCATTGTCAACCAGCTCTCTCATCTTCATCTGCCAACCCAATTTTTTTCTTCTATATTTTTGCATAGATATTTTGTTTTCACCTCTGTCATTGCCTTTGCAATTCTTTGGCTCACCATCATGCATTTAGGGTAGTCTGCTTTATTCTCTTGGTCATCTAATAGCTTCACTGGATGGTCTACGCAAAAACAAAGTCCTTAAAAAGTTTAGCTTTAAATTTCTTTCATAGCTTATTAAGTTCCCTCCCTTTTCTTTGATCTTTTAAAGGATGGCTTTATAATAAAGTAGAAAGTTAAGATGGAATTTTGGTTTTGTTTTTAAGAGAGAAATATACATATTCTCTTAGATTTTATTTCTTTTAATATTTATAGAAGTTACTTTAGATTAGGAAAAAGTAAATTGTGTTATTTATTTATGTTCGTTTAAAATTAAAATACAATAAAATAATTTGGGATATTTATTACATAAGATAGTTGAATATGGAAATGTAAGTAAATAGGAGAAAATTAAATTATTATTGTGTTTAACTAATTGGAAAGATAAAGTGTAATAAACGTTCTTGGAAATTTATCAATTGGATTGTATTAGTTAATTAAAGGTTGAATATCTTTTGTGAGTCCATTCCAATGTAGTTTCCTCTTGAGTTGATTTGATTTTGAGGGGATCTTTATATGTTCTAAATGGTGTTGGTAATAAGTTATTGTTATATAAATGTATACATGTGTTGAATTATAGTGTTAGAAATAGAATAACTCGTGCTTTATAATTATGTGGTAAGGTAGATAAACATAGTTGAAATTAAATTAGAAAAAGAGAATAAATTAAATTTTTATGTAGTTAAGTTGGAGAGTTATATAGAGGGAGATTTCTTTATGTCAAATTTTTGATAATTTGTGTAAATATTGATAGATTAGTTTATTCTTAATTTGGTTAGTTCCAAGTGGAATAGTTAAATTGGAAATATTGGAAAAGTGGAGTTTTGCATGTTATAGGTGCCTTGTTCAAATGTGTGCTTGCATTATGTAAGTAAAATTATGTGAAATTCTAAAGGTTGATCTCTCTTAGTGGTTGATTTTAAGTCTTTTATAGGGATAGTTATATAGGATGCGAGTGTTGGATTGATTTCGTTATTTGAGTGGACCAATTTTCATATTAAGTTTGAGCATTGGTTGGTCGTTCTATTGTATTAGTCATTGACTTTGTTTGAGTCATTTTGAGTCAAATTGTAAGATTGTTGTGTAATGTATGGTTGGGTTTTCCGAGAGAAGAAAATAGAGGTATCCCTTGGATTTCCGATTTAGTTTGTATCGAAGTTGTGGATGTTGTTTGAATGGAGTTGTTGATTTTGTTTTAATGTATTCTCTCATTATTTTTGAATTGAAATAGTTCTTGTGGCCTTGCAATAATTGTTGTCATTGTCATGTTGCTGTCCTTCTGAAGGTGATTTATGTACCACTATAAGGGGGTTCTTGTGAGGAGAAAATTGAGGTCTCCCATAGAATGCCTAGTTGGTGGCTTTTGGTTTTATTAAGTGATTTTGTTGAATTTAAAGGTTGATTTTCTTTTGCGTTTCCCTCTTTGAGGTGTCACCATTGTTGATTTGTGGATGGGTCATGATGAATCTTCCCTTTTTATGGATTTTCTGAGTTACTCTCATATTTGAGGAAATTTTATCCTTGTGTTGGAATTATTAGGGAAAATTTTGTGTTGCTTCATTTTACCCTTGTTCGTGGGTTTTCATTCTTTTGGCTTCCAGAGGCTTGAGATGATTGATAATTGATGTTCTCTCTCTTTACGTGCCTTGATGTGGCAAGTGTTTTGGTATCATTATTTTTGAAAGGGTTGTACGAGACCTTGTGAGACTCTGATGTTGTACTTGTTAGCGAGATGGGTAATTCCTCGCAATGCTTTTATGTTGTGATTCTTTGTTCAAATTATGATGGTACAACCCTTGGTTCCTTGGTTTTTATGTTGTTGGGTCTCTAGGGAGAGTGGCTCCTCGTGGGGGCCGGTGCCCCGCGTAAGGGGAAGAGCACAGGAGAACCCACAAGTGAGTTGGTAATCAAGTGAAAACCTAATAATTAACTTAGGAGGGTTGGGTAGTAATATCATTACAAGATTAAAAAAAATGGATGCCTCGTCTTCAATAGTGCTTCCAAAGACTAATGGAAGGCTGAGAAGGCCGTGGTTGGCAAGGTCGTGACCTCGTCTTCACGAGAGGTCTACGGCTCCGCATGAGCTACCCTATGGTGTCGGCGCCTCAAGTAGGAGGAAGGGCCAGGAGATCCATAGATGGGAGCCGGCGTCTGAGTTTGGGAGGAAGGGCCAGGAGAACCCATGTGGGCTATGTGATGACACTCTCCCCTAGTTGCCCATGTTTTTTACTTTATTGTGTTCCTCTGGAAGTAGGTTGTGGGAGTTTGTATAGATTTTTGATTTTTGGATTTATCTTGATTAATGATTTTTCCTTGATACATCTTTGGTGTACTTTGAGGATTTGTATGATCTCATTGATATTTGACTTATGACCTTGTACTCTTTTGATACTGTGATATGATGTTATTGTATTGCAATTTGGAATTGTATTATGTTTATTAATTTAGTTTGGTTGGAAGTGTTTCATGATCATCCTTTGGTTACTTATTTATTGGTCATTGCTTTGATTTACGTGATGGGATTTGTGATCTTAATTTATTATGTTGACTCTTGGATGTTGTTGCAATTCTTGAATTTTATGATACTTTTGTATGTTGTGAGTCTTGTGATTTCGTGTTGGGATGTTCTTGGTTGAGGACTCTTCTTGTTAGCTCCTAACACGGGGGGTGGGTCTTCGGACTCACATGGTCGGGTGGAATGTGCTAAGCACCCCATTGGGTCCCCAGTCGAGGATTGAGAGGTGCGGATTGGTGTTGTTGTAGCGACTCCAGAGTTGTATTTGTCTTGGAGCTAGTTATGATATTTTGTATTCATTTGTATCATGTTATCTTGTTGTATGGTTTCCATTTATGATTGGAAACACTATTGTATCATTGTACCTCTAGAACATTGTACTGTAATGTAATGTTAACTTGGTATGGATATTGGTCATGGCAATTATTATTCAATGTGTGAAGTTAATCATGCATATGTGGTATTTATGTACCCAGATGGTTTCTTATCAATGCTTTAGCATGTATGTGTTATATTTGTTAATGTTTATTTTGTTATGAATTATATCTTTGGATTTTATTCTTTATTGTTGTTGTGTGGATCTCAGTCTCGTAATGACTCTTCGTGTACCCCAAGGGATGTATGTGCTAATGAATCTACTTAAATGAAATTCATGTTATGACTTAATGTGTATTACATGTATGTTATGTTATCTTTAAAAAAAAAAAATTGTACTATAATTATTGTTCAATTGTCCTTTGGGGTTCGCACGACGGGGTGTTACAGAAATGAAATCAAATAACATGAAGGAATGATGAATGAACAAATATTCAATATTGTAACTCACCAAACCATTGAACAAAAGGCTACAAACTTGTATGTAATGGCTAGCATGAATGTGGATCTTGACTTGAATGCTTGCTTGAATCATAAGATACCTACAACACAAATGTCAAGTCAAAAACAAACATGATGCATGATGATTTTGACATGATACTTGAATCTTGAATAATGCTTTGAATGCTTGATAATCAACTCTTGAATGCTCTTGAATGCTCTATAATTTTCTTGAATGATCATAAGATCACTTAAATTGATAGGATAAAATATGTGTAATAACCTTGTATTTGTACTTGTTTATGTCATTTTTTTTGAAATTACATTGCTACAAGATGACATTAGATCTTGGAAAATAAAATATTCTGCAAAATTGAATTCAATATAGGTCCAAGATAAGCGATAATCATACACCAATTTTGGTGTATGAGTCCCATTAAGCTAAGCTTGGGACACATTTTTTCAAAAATGTTATATTTTATGCTAAATTTAGATCTAGGCCCTAAAGCGTAGGTGGGACCTATTGACAATGGTTTTACTCACAATAAATAGGTTGAATAAAATCTCCATAGAAAATACCACAAAGAGCCTATCCTTCTTGTAATATATGGAATAGAGACAACCTAAGGGGAAATTCTGCATTCACAAAGCAAATATTGGCTTCTGTTCAATCCCAAGCCTTTGATAACTAGGTCATGGTTGCACTAGGGTTGCTCTCGAGTAATGATGTGATAATTGGTGTTAATATCAAGGGGACCCTTTTATACATACACACATATATATCTATTATTTCTTTGAACATCTTTGGTTAGCATTCCTAATTGTAATAATAAATTCATACATCATGAAACCAAAAGATTTGACATAGAATTTCATATATCCTCAACAATTTCTTTGCTATCACTTAAGTAGATTAAGCATTAAGCATTCAAAAATTTCATGGAAAATAAAACATTTTCAACAAAATTATTCCCATTCACTTATATTTTCTGAAACATTTTCAAAAATATTAAACGTCTATTCTAAAACAAAATATTAAAGTATTAAAAAATAAAAGTTTCTCCCAATTATTCTCCATGGATGCCCCAAAGAATTAATTGAAATAGAGCAAACTACTTTATATTTCACTAGATTGCTTCATAGCTATGTATAAAATGGTGCAAGCTTTTAAAGAGAGAGAGTTTCTTTTATGGACACCGAGTAGGTTTTGTATGCACCCTTAAACGACACAACATACAGTCTTGTTGAACTAAACTTACAAAACCAGCTACAAAATATACTTCGATAGGTAGCTATCCATAAAACTTTGATATCAATTAATGTCTATGTTCATACAAAGTTTTACGCCAAAATGGTTCAAAAAATAGGCAAAAAGAATAAAACTTAAAAGAAGTTTTTTCTCCTCTAACATCCACAAATTCTGAACTTAAACGAAAATTAAACATTTTTTGGCCTTTTATAGAACACAAGAGGAAATCTAAGGGACCAATCTCGTCACTTGATGCATGTGGAATATTGTGACCAATAGGAGAATTGCAATTGAATTCAATGGAAGTCAACTCCAATTACTTGTTGAAGCTCTTCGAGTTCTATTTTTATCTAGAATGTTTGCTAGGATGATACTTCGAGTCATGATAATATGTAGGGGTTCCCATATATTCAGAATGATAAGATGGAATTTTCACCCGCTACACTTTGCTTGGCTTTGGTTTCGTCACTCTCGAGAATGGGCTATCCTAAAAAATAGTGTTTGTTACCACCACATGTGAAATACCAAGATCCTCAGCATTTCGATAAAATTAAAGCCATATGCATTATCACTTCACAGAGTGATCCAACTACACTGAATTTTATTCCATCCATGACTCAATTTTTTTTGACTTTCCATACCTGAGCTTTGCATCACAATCAATATCTCCTGAGATCACAAAATTCCAAATATTGAATCCCTTTTAAACAAATGTGTCACAACATCTCATGTAAATAAAGCCATTATTCAAATGTTAGTATTAAATTCCATAAAAAATCACTTTCAAAAAGCATATCATAAACCCTTGTATATATATACCAGATCACCGAGATCACTATACAAATAAAGTGATTTAACCTTTCCTTTTCACATTAAAATTTGGTACCTAGTACTCGGTATTTAGCTTTACTCACTTTCCTAGACCTCGGTTAATGCTAGAACTCCATCTTACCAGACTCCATCATATCAGACCAGAGTCTTTCACTTGAACTTCACATTACCTTTCACCTTTTTTGTGTTTTTGGTACCTAGTACCTAGTGCACGAAACACTTACCATACGAAGTACTTTCTTTAATTAAAGATTTCTCTTTCTTCTTCTCTACTTCTGGTGATCTTCCAATTTTTTAGCTCTTGCCAGAGGAGTTATATTTTTTCAATTGGGTCCCCAAGTCTTTTCAGTCTTGGGGCATGTTGTGAGACCACACAACAACTTGCAACCAATAAAACCAATTTTGAAATTAAACTTGAAATCAAATTGTGAGTTGTAAATTAAAACTTATACATATTTTAGGACAATGAATTTCTACCTTTACTTAGATTCTAGCATAGAAAGTAAAACTCCACCAGAAACATCTTTGTTTGCTCTTGATTAATTCCAGTTTTCAAAACTTAGTAAATAGAATCAGTTCATTAACATTGAACTGCATAATATAGTTATCCTCCAAAGCCAACCAAGGATAGAGCCTTGCTACCAGTCAAGCATCCATAGCCCCAACAAGGTTATCTCCATAATTCCCCCAAATATAGCTCTATTGCTAGTTAGACATCAATAGCCCTGGTAGAGTTATTTGGACAGCCTAAAGAGTTGATATCACTTTTTCTCTTTTTTAATAAGAATATAGCAATGATAGCTCATTTTTCACTTTTGATATTGTAATAATAGCTCATTTATCAACTTGCAAGCATTGAAGCACAACTATTAGGTTGGGAATTACAATGGTAGTGAAGGTTACTTTTTTATTTTTCATTCAATGTAAAACCCTTCATCAGTTCACTACTTCCCAAAAAATTATTAAATGATTCCCTGTAAGTGTGTGTTTCGAGCTAAATTTCACTAATTATGCTAAATCCTAACTAATTGTATCTCATCAGATGTTAAAAAATATGCATAAATTAAAATTTAGAAATAGACAACTTAATCACCAAATTTAAATCTAAATTTAGAAACATTAGTTACCACCCATTCAATTAAATTTATGGTAACTTCTAAAACTTCTACTAACTATCTCAACTTGATGGTGCTACATTTCATTAATGGATCAAAATGTCATGATTACCTTGAAAAATGATCACCACTATTTTGCATTAAATTCACACACCTTGTTTAGCACGTATTATCTCTCTACTTCTTTGGGTGATGATGTGTAACATCTTGCCAACTTCATTCTCTTATATAATCCACACACATAACACCTCCACAATCATTATTCCTTTTTTAAAAACAATTGGAAATGACCCCTATTAATTCTAAAATCTCCAACTTGCTTGATTCGCAATCTCTGTACTGTTCAGTTTTGAAGCAATTCACCAAATATGTGTAAAGAATTTATTTGATTTAACCTTTAATTTTGAAGATTATCATTCAGCTGCTACCTCATGTACAATTTCCAAAAAAAAAGTTACTCAAGGCAACTATGTACTGCTACCCTATTCACGACTCTATAAATTCATGCATTTCTTCTCGAATTCTCCACACTTTTCTTTTCTTTCTCTTTTTTTATATATTTTTTGTAATTCCACTTCTTCAGTGCTTTTTCATTTGCTTCTTAGTCATGGATACTCCTATTTTCTAGGGTTGTTTGATGCAGGAGCATCCAGGGGTGTAAAGACAATCTTGCATCACCCAAAAATAGTTAAATTTCAAGTTTCTCAATTTTTAGATGTTTTTACATTTTTCGATAACCTTTTCATCATAATAAAATTCTCAATTTATGGTTTTTATTTTCTATTCCTGGGTGGAAAGATATTGTAGTTTTAGTTTCCTAGATTTGCACCTGAAGATCTTCTGAGTTAGATTTGAGGCACTTAGATTTTTTGGATTGGCCTAGAAACTTTCCAAAATCAACATGGCATATTTTGAGTGTGTTATTGACTTCATGACCTTTCCAACGGTTGAAACGGTTCGCGAATCAGAGTCCCAGATCAAAAGTTATGGCCCCGGGAAGTTGGTGCACTTTTTAGAAGATACAATTACAAATGCTCTTTTGAAATTTGAACTTCATGTTGTAAATTTTTGGCCTGAAACCACCTAAACTCAAATTTGAATTTTGTTTTGGCTCCAAAAAAAAGAAGAGCTCTATTTATGGGCGGGTTTCTTATTTTTGGGTAACTTATTGGGGACAAGCTCGCATATTGCAAAAGGGTTATTTTGTAGCATTCTGTAACTTGCATGTGTTGTAGAACTTGGGTATTTGAGATCCTCTGCATGTAAGCAGCTCCATTTTCTAAATAATAAAATTATTCTCTTGTTTGTGGGTTATTTGCTAAGTCTCAGGCTACACCCTTATCAAGTGGTATCAGAGCGAGGTTTTCTTGAGCATGTGGACAGATCGCTGATCGTGAGGCAGTTTGCACCGAGACCGTGGTTGTGGGTCGAGGTTAAGAAAGATGCCTCCAAGAGTGATGCCTAGTAGGCATGGTGGTGCCAGAGGTGGTTGAGGGAGCAGAAATACTGGTCGAAGAGATGCACTGGCAGCCCTCCAAAGAAAAATTGATGTGTTACAAAAGTAGTTGAGAAGAGGGTTAAACCCAAGGGAGGAAAGTGAGGATGAAGGAGAGGAAGAACGTTCAAATGTAGAAGAGGAAGAAGAAGCAATTGATCAAGAACAAATGTGGCTAATAAGGGCTATTTCAAAGATTGAGAAAAGACCTAGAGTAGAAGTCCTTAGTTATTCCAGAAGTCTGAACCCAGAAGAGTTGATCAACTAGATCAACGAGCTAGAAGAATATTTTGAGTATGAGAAAATAGACGACCCAGATCGGGTTAAGTTTGTGAAAATGAAGCTAAAAGGCCATGCCAGTATTTGGTGGAAAGAGGTCCAGTTGGAAAGAAATCAAAGAGGAAAAGGAAATATCACTAGATGGGGTCGCATGGTAGAGAAACTGAAGAAGCAGTTCATACCAATGGACTATGAGTTAGATCTGTTGAAGAAATTACAAGGGTTGAAGCAATGAAGCAGATCTATGAAAGAATATATTGAATATTTTCATAAGATAATCATCAGAATAGGCCACACAAAAGCCAATAAGGAGAAGATAGCCTGATATCTTATTGGGTTATGACCGAGCATTCAGGAGGAGTTAAGCCTAGTCAGAATGACCACCATTGAGGATGTGTATTATTTTGCTCTGAACGTGGAAGAGAAGCTAAACAAAAGATTTGATGGCAAGCAAAAAGGATGAGGAGGTCAAAGTGGAAGGGGTAGTGGAAGACCTTTAGGAAGCCAAAATGATGATAAAAAGAAAAGTGAAGATGTAGGTACCAGTCGAAGCTAGAGGAATGAGAACTTCTACCACCCTCGTGATCAAAACAGTGGTGATCAAAGAGGTAGAGGACGAGGGAAATATGGACAAGGATTTGGAAGAGGTGGTTTCAAAGGAACATGTTTCTAGTGTGGTGAAGAAGGGCATCAAGCCTATGAATGTACACAACAACAAGGAAGGGCAGACAAAAGGCCAAAAGTTCATGGAAGGGTTGCGCATGCAGATGAGGAGGCCCAATCTAAACATTCAGATGATGCTAGAAAGGGAGAAGCCCTAGTGATTAAGAAATCCCTGGTGACTAAGGAAAAGGAACCAGAATAGAGGAAGAATTTGTTTCACACAAGGTGCAAGTGTGAAGGAAAATGTTGTGATGTCATTATTGACAGTGTGAGCCCCGATAATCTAGTATCAGAAGAGATGGTCACAAAGTTGAAGTTGAAGAAGGAAAGGCACCCACATCCATATCAAATTGTCTGGTAGCAAAAAGACCACAGTTTTTGTCAATGAGTAGTGTCTAGTAAAGTTCAAGATCGGGAGCTACCATGATGAGGTACTATGTGATATCATCCCCATGGATGCATGCCACATGTTGTTGGGGAAGCCATGGTAGTTCAATAGGTGAGCTATAAATGATGGAGATGCAAACACTTATTCCTTGACAAAGGATAGGTTTCATCACAAGTTGAAACCCCTGAAGGAGACCGAAGAAAAAGTATGTAGAAGTGCTAGAATTTGTTATGTAGATGGAAGCAAATTTTTAGAAGGTATGAAGCATGAGGGTGTGTGTTATGCATTGATTCCTAGAGTGAGTAAGGAGGATAGTGAGAAGGTTCCAGAAGAACTTTCTAGGATGTTGGATGAGTTTCAAGATATTGTTTCTGATAATGTACTTGAGGGTTTACCACCAATAAGGATAATCAGTCATCAGATTGACTTGATTCTTGGAGCCAGTTTTCGAAATAAGGAAGCTCATAGAATGACTCTAGCAGAAAATGGGGAGTTAATCAGACAAGTTCAAGAGTTGTTGAGAAAGGGTTTCATACGGAAGAGTTTGAGTCCATGTGCAGTACCTACAGTACTAGCACCAAAGAGGGATGGGGAGTGGAGGATGTGTACAGATTCCCAAGCCATAAACAAGATAACAATGAAGTATAGATTTCCCCTGCCAAGGATGGATGAACTGATGGACTATTTGAGTGGAGCTCAGTACTTCACAAAGATTGATCTAAAGAGTGGATATCACAAGATCTGGATTTGAGAGGGAGATGAATGGAAGACTACCTTCAAGACTAAAGTGGGCCTGTACGTGTTGTTAGTCATGCCTTTTGGACTAACCAATGCATCGAGCACATTCATGCGGCTCGTGAACGAGGTACTAAAAGAATTTCTGGGAAGTTTTGTTATTGTGTATTTAGATGATATTTTGATTTTCAGTAAGACGTTGGATGAGCATTTGATGCATATTTGGAGAGCCTTTTAGAAGTTAAGAGAAGAGAAAATGTTGATTAATTTAAAGTGTAGTTTTATGAAGAGGGAGTTAGTGTACTTGGGGTTTGTTGTCTCAACAAAAGGTCTCAAGATGGACCCAAAGAAGGTGAAGGCTATTCTGGAATGGCCTACCCCAATAACTACTACCGAGATGAGATCTTTCCATGGTTTGGCTAGTTTTTATAGAAAGTTCATTAGAAACTTCAGTAGTATTTGTGGACCCCTAACTGAAACAATGAGTTTTGAACTATTGAAGTAGAAGGAAACAGAGCAACCTATTCTAGCCCTCTCAGATTTCAACAAGGTGTTTTAGGTGGATTGTGATGCTAGTGGTTGTGCCATTGGAGAAGTGTTGAGCCAAGAAGGTAAGCCCATTGCCTATTTCAATGAAAAGTTAAATGATGCCAAGAGAAAATATTTTATATATGATATAGAATTTTATGTAATAGTTCAAGCATTAAAGAAATGGAGATATTATTTGTTGCCAAAGGAATTTGTTCTATATACTGATTATCAAGCCTTGCAGTACCTAAATAGTCAGGGAAAATTAAATCAGAGGCATATGAAATGGGTAGAGTTTTTGTAGAGTTATACCTTTGTTTTGAAACATAGGAGTGGGAAGTCAAATAGGGTTGCAGATGCCTTAAGTAGGAGGCATACATTGATGAAAAAGATGCAGATTGAAGTGATTGGATTCAATGAACTCAAGACACTGTATGCAAAAGATCCTAATTTTGTACAGGCATGGAAAGCTTACAAGGAACCTATTACAGTGGACAGGACAAGGTGGCTGGATTTCATAATCCAGGATGGAATGTTATTTAAGGGAAGTCAATTGTGTATCCCAAGTAGTTCCATGAGGGAGAACCTGATAAAGGAGAAGCATAGTGGAGGAATGGCAAGACATTTTGGTGAAGATAAGACCATTGCCATTATCAGTGAGTATTATTATTGGCCTCAGTTGTCACAGGATGTGAAGAAGTTTGTACAAAGCTGTAGGGTATGTCAGATGGCTAAAGGAGTGAGTCAGAATACAGGCTTATATCAGCCCTTACCTGTACATGAGTATCATGAAGGTGGTGCAGAGGAAGTACCAACAATGGAACAATGTGGGATTCCAGCACCTACTTTAGAAAAGGAGGAGATTGAAGAAATCCCGGATAGTCATGTGGGAAGGAGTACCAGGAATAGGCAATATGAAGAATATCTAGTAAAATGGAAAGGAATGCCTGTTGAAGATTCATCCTGGTTGCCTAAACTAGAGGCTGACCATTTGAGTTTTCCCTCCACCATTTGAGACGTGATTGGGTCACTTCTCAAATTACCCTGGGTGTCTGATGAAGGAGCATCTAGTGGTGTAAGGGCAATCTTGCATCACCCAAAAATAGTTAAATTTCAAGTTTCTTAGTTTTTAGATGTTTTTACATTTTTGGATACCCTTTTTGTCATAATAAAATTCCCAATTGATGGTTTTTATTTTCTATTCCTAAGTGGAAAAATATTGCAGTTTTAGTTTCCCAGATTTGCACCTAAAAATCTTCTGAGTTAGATTTGAGGCACTTGGATTTCCCTGATCAGCCTCAAAACTTACTAAAATTGGCATAGAATATTCCAAATACTTTATTGACTTTGTGACCTTTCCAACGGTTCAAACGGTTCGAGAATCGGAGTCCCGGATCAAAAGTTATGGCCTCAGGAAGTTGGTGCACTTTCTAGAAGATACAATTGCAAATGCTCTTTTGAAATTTTAACTTCATGTTGTAAATTTTTGGCACCAAAGTGCCTAAACTCAAATTTGAATGTTATTTTGGCTTCAAACTAAAGAAGAGCTCTATTTATGGGTGGGTTTCTAATTTTTGGGTAATTTATTGGGGATAAGCTTGCATATTGCGAAAGGGTTATTCTGTAGCATTCTATAACTTGAATGTATTGTAGAACTTGAGGATTTGGGATCCTCTACATGTAAGAAGCTCCATTTTCTAATTAATAAAATTATTCTCTTGTTTGTTGGTTATTTTCCAAGTCTTGGGATGCACCCTCATCAAGTTTTATCAGAGCGAGGTTTTCTTGAGCGTGTGGACAGATCACCAATCGTGAGGTAGTTTGCACTAGGACCGTGGTTGTGGGTATTGGTGGAAGAGATGCATTGACAGCACTCCAAAGATAGATTGATGTGTTACAAGAGCATTTGAGAAGAGGGTTAAACTTAAGGGAGGAAAGTGAGCATAAAGGAGAGGAAGAAGGTTCAAATGTAGAAGAGGAAGAAGAATCAATTGATCAAGATGCAATGTGGCTAATAAGGGCCATTTCAAAGATCAAGAAAAGACCTAGAGTAGAAGTCCCTAGTTATTCTAGAAGTCTGAACCCAAAAGAGTTGATTGACTAGATCAACGAGTTAGAAGAATATTTTGAGTATGAGGAAATAGAGGACCTAGATGGGGTTAAGTTTGCAAAAATGAAGCTAAAAGGCCATGCCAGTATTTGGTGGAAAGAGGTCCAGTTGGAAAGAAATCAAAGAGGAAAAGGAAATATCACCAGATGGGGTCACATGGTAGAGAAACTGAAGAAGCAATTCATACTAGTGGACTATGAGTTAGATCTGTTGAAGAAATTGAAAGGGTTGAAGCAAGGAAGTAGATCTATGAAAGAATATATTGAATATTTTCATAAGATAATCATCAGAACGGGCCACAAAAAGGCCAATAAGGAGAATGTAGCCCGCTATCTTAATGGATTATGACTCAGCATTTAGGAGTTAAGCCTAGTCAGAATGACCACCATTGAGGATGTGTATCAGTTTTCTCTAAAGGTGGAAGAGAAGCTGAAAAAAGATTTGATGGCAACGAAAAAGGACGAGGAGGTCAAAGTGGAAGGGGCAATGGAAGACCTTTAGCAAGTGAAAATGATGATAAAAAGAAAAATGAAGATGTGGGTACTAGCCAAAGCCAAAGGAATGAGAACTTCTACCGCCTTCATGATCAGAATAGTGGTGATCAAAGAGGTAGAGGATGAGGGAGATATGGACAAGGATCTAGAAGAGGTGGTTTCAAAGGAACGTGTTTCTAGTGTTGTGAAGAAGGGCGTCGAGCCTATGAATGTCCACAACACCAAGGAAGGGCAGACAAAAGGCCAAAAGGTTGTGGAAGGGTTGTGCATGCAGATGAGGACGCCCAATCTAAACATTCAGATGATGCTAAAAGGGGAGAAGCCCTAGTGATTAGCAGAGCCCTATTGACTAAGGAAAAGGAACCAGAACACAGGAAGAATCTATTTTGCACAAGGTGCAAGTGTGAACGAAAATGTTGTGATGTCATTATTGATGGTGGGAGCACTGATTATCTAGTGTCAGAAGAGATGGTCACAAAGTTGAAGTTGACGAGGGAAAGGCATCCACATCTGTATCAAATTTCCTGGTTGTAGAAAGACCACATAGTTTTGGTCAATGAGTAGTGTCTAGTAAAGTTCAAGATCGGGAGCTACAATGATGAGGTACTCTATGATATCATCCCCATGGATGCATGTCACATGTTGTTGGGGAGGCCGTGGCAGTTCGATAGGTGAGCTCTACATGATGGCCATGCAAACACTTATTCCTTTACAAAGGATGGGTTTCATCACAAGTTGAAACCCCTGAAGGAAACCGAAGAAAAGGTATGTAAAAGTGCTAGAATTTGTTACGTAGATGGAAGAAAATTTTTAGAAGGTATGAAGCATGAGTGCATGTGTTATGCATTGATTCCTAGAGTGAGTAAGGAGGATAGTGAGAAGGTTCCAGAAAAAGTTTCTAGGATGTTGGATGAGTTTCAGGATATTGTTTCTGATAATGTAACTAAGGGTTTACCACCAATAAGGATGATTAGTCATCAAATTCACTTGATTCCTGGAGCTAGTTTTCCAAATAAGGTAGCTCATAGAATGACTCCTGCAGAAAATGAGGAGTTGAACAAACAAGTTCAAGAGTTGTTGAGAAAGGGTTTCATATAGGAGAGTTTGAGTCCATGTGCAGTACCTACAATTTTAGCACAAAAGAGGAATGGGGAGTGGCGGATGTGTACAGATTCCCGAGCCATAAACAAGATAACAATCAAGTATAGATTTCCCCTGCCAAGCATGGATGACCTGATGGACTATTTGAGTGGAGATTAGTACTTCAAAAAGATTGATCTAAAGAGTGGATATCACAAGATCTGGATTCGGGAGGGAGATGAATGGAAGACTGCCTTCAAGACCAAAGAGGGCCAGTACGAGTGGTTAGTCATGCCTTTTGGGCTAACCAATGCACTGAGCACATTCATACAGCTCATGAACGAGATACTAAAAGAATTTTTGGGAAGTTTTGTTATTGTGTATTTAGTTGATATTTTGATTTTCAGTAAGATGTTCCAGATGAGCATTTGATGCATATTTGGAGAGCCTTTGAGAAGTTAAGAGAAGAGAAACTCTTGATTAATCTGAAGAAGTGTAGTTTTATGAAGAGGGAGTTAGTGTACTTGGGGTTTGTTGTCTCAACAAAAGGTCTCAAGATGGACGTAAAGAAGGTGAAGGCTATTCTGGAATGGCCTACCCCAATAACTGCTACCGAGATGAGATCTTTCCATGGTTTGGCTAGTTTTTATAGAAAGTTCATTAGAAACTTCAAGAGTATTTGTGGACCCCTAACTGAAACAATGAGAGGGGATAGAAAAGAATTCAAGTGGAGCACTGGAGTGGCAAAGAGTTTTGAATTGTTGAAGTAGAAGGTAACAAAGCAACCTGTTCTAGCCTTCCTAGATTTTAACAAGGTGTTTCAGGTGGATTTTCATGCTAGTGGTTGTGCCATTGGAGCAGTGTTGAGCCAAGAAGGTAAGTCCATTGCCTATTTCAATGAAAAGTTAAATGATGCCAAGAGAAAGTATTCTATATATGATCAGAAATTTTATGCGATAGTTCAAGCATTAAAGAAATGGAGACATTATTTGTTGCCAAAGAAATTTGTTCTATGTACTGATCATCGGGCCTTGCAATACCTAAATAGTCAAGGAAAATTAAATTAGAGGAATATGAAATGGGTAGAGTTTTTGTAGAATTATACCTTTGTTTTGAAACATAGGAGTGGGAAGTCAAATAGGGTTGTAGATACCTTAAGTAGGAGGCATACATTGATGACAAAGATGCAGATTGAAGTGGTTGGATTTAATGAACTCAAGACACTGTATGCAGAAGATCCTGATTTTGTATAGGTTTGGAAAGTTTGCAAAGAACCTGTTACAGTGGACAGGACAAGGTGGCTAGATTTCATAATCCAAAATGTCATGTTATTTAAGGGAAGTCAATTGTGTATCCAGAGCAGTTCCATGAGGGAGAACCTGATAAAGAAGAAGCATAGTGGAGGAATGGAAAGACATTTTGGTCAGGATAAAACCATTTCCATTATCAGTGAGCATTATTATTGGCCTCAGTTGTCACAGGATGTGAAGAAGTTTGTACAAAGTTATAGGGTATGTCAGATGGCTAAAGGAGTGAGTTAGAATACAGGTTTATATTAGCCCTTACCTATACCAGAGAGGTCGTGGGAGGATATAAGTATGGACTTTGTTCTTGGTTTTCCAAGGAGAAAATGAGGGAATTATTCAATCTTTTTGGTGGTTGATAGGTTTCCAAAGATGACACATTTCATTCCATGTCAGAAGACCCGTGATGCAATCCACATTGCTGACTTGTTCTTCAAAGAGGTGGTGAGGGTACATAGTTTTCCAAAGAGTATTGTTTCAGATCGTGATACCAAATTTGTGTGGTACTTTTGGAGGACCTTGTGGAAGAAGCTAAAGACAAAATTGAAGTTCAATTCTGCACACCATCCACAAATAGATGGGTAGACAGAGGTTGTTAACAGGAGTCTAGGTAACCTACTGAGATGTGTGGTAGGAGATAAACCCGAGGGAAGGGACTTGATCTTACCCCAGGCAGAGCTTTCTTACAACAATTCTATTAATAGAAGCACTGGTAGATCACCATTCCAGATTGTGTATGGAGGTAGCCCCAGAACAACTCCAAAATTGAGGAAGATGGACCAAGAGAAGAAAATAAGTGTTAAATCCAAAGATTTTGTGGAACACATCAAGGATATACATGAGAAGGTAAGAGAACATATTAATAAGACGAATATGTATTATAAGGCTAAGGCAGATTAAAAGAGGAGGTATAAGGAGTTTCAGATTGGTGATGAAGTGATGGTCCACTTGCGGAAAGAAAGGTTTTCAGTGGGAACATATAACAAATTGAAGATGAAGAAGTTCGGTCCCTATAAAATTTCGAAGAGGCATGATTCAGGGAATGCATATGAGGTAGATTTGCCAGATGGATTTAACATTTCCCCTGTGTTCAACATTTCAGATTTGATAGAGTATCATGAAGGTGGCGCAGAGGAAGTACCAACAATGGAACAATGTGGGATTCCAGTACCTACTTCAAAAAAGGAGGAGATTGAAGAAATACTAGATAGTCATGTGGGAAGGAGTACCAGGAACAGGAAATATTAAGAATATCTGGTGAAATGCAAAGGAATGCCTCTTGAAGATTCATCTTGGTTGCCTAAAGTAGAGGTTGACCGTTTGAGTTTTTCCTCCACCATTTCAGATGTGATGGGGTCACTGCTGAAATTACCCTGGGTGTCTGATGAAGGAGCATCTAGTGGTGTAAGGGCAATCTTGCATCACCCGAAAATAGTTAAATTTCAAGTTTCTCAATTTTTAGATGTTTTTAAAATTTTGGATACCCTTTTTGTCATAATGAAATTCCCAATTTATGGTTTTTATTTTCTATTCCTAGGTGGAAAGATATTGCAGTTTTAGTTCCTAGATTTGCATATAAAAATCTTCTGAGTTAGATTTGAGGCACTTAGATTTCCTAGATTGGCCTCGAAACTTGCTGAAATTGGCATAGCATATTTCAAGCACGTTATTGACTTTGTGACCTTTCCAACGGTTCAAACGGTTCGCGAATCGGTGTCTCGGATCAAAAGTTATGGCCTCGGGAAGTTGGCGCACTTTCTAGAAGATACAATTGCAAATGCTCTTTTGAAATTTGAACTTCATGTTGTAAATTTTTGGCACAAAACCACCTAAACTCAAATTTGAATTTTTTTTTTGCTTCAAACTAAAGAAGAGCTCTATTTATGGGCGTGTTTCTAATTTTTGGGTAACTTATTGGGGACAAGCTTGCATATTGTGAAAGGGTTATTTTGTAGCATTCTGTAACTTGCATGTGTTGTAGAACTTGGGGATTTGAGATCCTCTGCATGTAAGAAGCTCCATTTTCTAAATAATAAAATTATTCTCTTGTTTGTGGGTTATTTTCTAAGTCTCGAGCTACAGCCTCATCAAGTGGTATCAGAGCGAGGTTTTCTTGAGCATGTAGACAAATCACCGATCGTGAGGCAGTTTGCACCGGGACTGTGGTTGTGGGTCGAGGTCAAAAAAGATGCCTCCAATAGTGATGCCTGGTAGGCGTGGTGATACCAAAAGTAGTCGAGGCAACATAAATACTGGTGGAAGAGATGCACTAGCAGCCCTCCAAAGATAGATTGATGCGTTACAAGAGCAGTTGAGAAGAGGGTTAAACCCGAGGGAGGAAAGTGAGGATGAAGGAGAGGAAGAAGGTTCAAATGTAGCAGAGGAAGAAGAAGCAATTGATCAAGACCAAATGTGGCTAATAAGGGTCATTTCAAAGATCAGAAAAAGGACCTAGAGTAGAAGTCCTGAGTTATTCTAGAAGTCTAAACCCAGAAGAGTTGATCGACTAGATCAACGAGCTAGAAGAATTTTTTGAGTATGAGGAAATAGAGGACCTAGATCGGGTTAATTTTGTGAAAATGAAGCTAAAAGGCCATGCCAGTATTTTGTGGAAAGAGGTCTAGTTGGAAAGAAATCAAAGAGGAAAAGGAAATATCACCAGATGGGGTCACATGGTAGATAAATTGAAGAAGCAGTTCATACTAGTGGACTACGAGTTAGATCTATTGAAGAAATTGCAAGGGTTGAAGCAAGGAAGGATATCTCTGAATGAATATACTGAAGATTTTCACAAGATAATCATCAGAATAGGCCACATAGAGGCCAATAAGGAGAAGGTAGTCTGATATCTTAATGGGTTACGACCAATCATTCAGGAGGAGTTAAGCCTAGTCAGAATGACCACCATTGAGGATGTGTATCAGTTTTCTCTAAAGGTGGAAGAGAAGCTGAACAAAAGATTTTATGGCAAGCAAAAAGGATGAGGAGGTCAAAGTGGAAGGGGCAATGGAAGACCTTTAGGAAGCCAAAATGATGATAAAAAGAAAAGTGAAGATGTGGGTACCAGCCGAAGCCAAAGGAATGAGAACTTCTACCGCCCTCGTGATCAAAACAGTGGTGATCAAAGAGGTAGAGGACGAGGGAGATATGGATAAGGATCTGGAAGAGGTGGTTTCAAAGGAATGTGTTTCCAATGTGGTGAAGAAGGGCATCGAGCATATGAATGTCCACAACACAAAGGAAAGGTAGGAAAAAGGCCAAAAGGTCATGGAAGGGTTGTGCATGTAGATGAGGAGGCCCAATCTGAACATTCAGATAATGCTAAAAGGGGAGAAGCCCTAGTGATTAGGAGAGCCCTCATGACTAAGAAAAAGGAACTAGAACAGAGGAAGAATTTGTTTCGCACAAGGTACAAGTGTGAAGGGAAATGTTGTGATGTCATTATTGATGGTGGGAGCGCTGATAATATAGTGTCAGAAGAGATGGTCACAAAGTTGAAGTTGAAGAAGGAAAGACACCTGCATCTGTATCGAATTGCCTAGTTGCAGAAAGACCACAAAGTTTTAGTCAATGAGTAGTGTCTAGTAAAGTTCAAGATCAGGAGCTAGCATGATGAGGTACTCTGTGATATCATCGCCATGGATGCATGTCACATGTTGTTGGGGAGGCTATGGCAGTTTGATAGGCAAGCTATACATGATGGCCATGAAAACACTTATTCCTTTACAAAGGATGGGTTTCATCACAAGTTGAAACCCCTTAAGGAGACCGAAAAAAAGGTATACAGAAGTGCTAGAATTTGTTATGTAGATGGAAGAAAAAATTTAGAAGGTATGAAGCATGAGCATGTGTGTTATGCATTGATTCCTAGAGTGAGTAAGGAGGATAGTGAGAAGGTTCCAGAAGAAGTTTCTAGGATGTTGGATGAGTTTTAAAATATTGTTTATGATAATGTACTTGAGGGTTTACCACCAATAAGGATGATCAGTCATCAGATTGACTTGATTCTTGGAGCTAGTTTGCCAAATAAGGTAGCTCATAGAATGACTCCAATAGAAAATGAGGAGTTGAACAAACAAGTTTAACAGTTGTTGAAAAAGGGTT
Source organism: Sequoia sempervirens (assembly GCA_007258455.2). NCBI lineage: Eukaryota > Viridiplantae > Streptophyta > Pinopsida > Cupressales > Cupressaceae > Sequoia > Sequoia sempervirens. The sequence continues at coordinate 16,549,480 of VDFB02193867.1, read as the reverse complement.
TGATACGAGAGTGTTTGAGTCCATGTACAGTACCTACAGTACTACCACCAAAGAGGGATGGGGAGTGGAGGATGTGTACAGATTCCTGAGCCATAAACAAGATAACAATCAAGTATAGATTTCCCCTGCCAAGGATGGATGACCTAATGGACTATTTGAGTGGAGCTCAGTACTTCACTAAGATTGATCTAAAGAGTGGATATCACTAGATTTGGATTCGAGAGGGAGATGAATGGAAGACTGCCTTCAAGACCAAAGAGGGCCTGTACGAGTGGTTAGTCATGCCTTTTTGGCTAACCAATGCACTGAGCACATTCATGCGGATCATGAATGAGGTACTAAAATAATTTCTACTAATTATTGTTATTGTGTATTTAGATGATATTTTTATTTTCAGTAAGACATTGGATGAGCATCTGATGCATATTCAGAGAGCTTTTGAGAAGTTAAGAGAAGAGAAACTTTTGATTAATCTAAAGAAGTGTAGTTTTGTGAAGAGCGAGTTAGTGTACTTGGGGTTTGTTGTCTCAGCAGAAGGTCTCAAGATGGACCCAAAGAAGGTGAAGGCTATTCTAGAATGGCCTACTCCAAATACTGCTACCGAGGTGAGATCTTTCCATGGTTTGGCTAGTTTTTATAGAAATTTCATTAGAAACTTCAGTAGTATTTGTGGACCCCTAACTAAAACAATGAGATGGGATAAAAAAGAATTCAAGTGGAGCACTGGAGTGGCAAAGAGTTTTGAATTGTTGAAGTAGAAGGTAATAGAGCAACCTATTCTAGCCCTCTCAGATTTCAACAAGGTGTTTCAGGTGGATTGTGATGCTAGTGGTTGTACCATTGGAGTAGTGTTGAGCCAAGAAGGTAAGCCCATTGGCTATTTTAGTGAAAAGTTAAATGATACCAAGAGAAATTATTCTATATATGATCAAAAATTTTATTTGATAGTTCAAGCATTAAGGAAATGGAGACATTATTTGTTGCCAAAGGAACTTGTTCTATATACTGATCATCAGGCCTTGCAGTACCTAAATAGTCAAGGAAAATTAAATCAAAGGCATATGAAATGGGTAGAGTTTTTGTAGAGTTATACCTTTGTTTTGAAACAAAGGAGTGGGAAGTCAAATAGGGTTGTAGATGCCTTAAGTAGGAGGCATACATTGATGACAAAGATGCAGATTGAAGTGGTTGGATTCAATGAACTCAAGACACTATATGCAGAAGATCCTGATTTTGTACAGGCTTGGAAAGCTTGCAAGGAACCTTTTACAGTGAACAGGACAAGGTGGCTGGATTTTATAATCCAGGATGGCATGTTATTTAAGGGAAGTCAATTGTGTATCCTGAGTAGTTCCATCAGGGAGAATCTGATAAAGAAGAAGCATAGTGGAGGAATGGCAAGACATTTTGGTCGGGATAAGACCATTGCCATTATCAATGAGCATTATTATTGGCCTCAGTTGTCATAAGATATGAAGAAGTTTGTACAAAGCTGTAGGGTATGTCAGATGGCTAAAGGAGTGAGTTAGAATATAGGCTTATATTAGCCCTTACCTGTACCAGAGAGGCCGTGGTAGGATATAAGTATGGACTTTGTTCTAGGTTTTCCAAGGACACAATTAGGGAATGATTCAGTCTTTGTGGTGGTTGATATGTTTTCAAAGATGGCACATTTCATTTCATGTTAGAAGACCCATGATGCAATCCACATTGCTGACTTGTTCTTGAAAGAGGTGGTAAGGCTAAATGGTCTACCAAAGAGTATTGTTTCAGATCGTGATACCAAATTTGTGAGGTACTTTTGGAGGACCTTGTGGATGAAGCTAAAGATAGAGTTGAAGTTCAATTTTGCACACCATCCACAAATAGATGGGTAGACAGAGGTTGTTAACAGGAGTCTGGGTAATCTACTGAGATGTTTGGTAGGAGATAAAACCAAGGGATGGGACTTGATCTTACCCTAGGAAGAATTTTATTACAACAATTATGTCAATAGAAGCACTAGAAGATCACCATTTCAGATTGTGTATGGACGTAGCCCTAGAAGAGCTCCAAAATTGAGGAAGATGGACCAAGAAAAGAAAATAAGTGATAAAGCCGAAGATTTTGTAGAACACATCAACGATATACATGAGAAGGTAAGAAAATATATTAACAAGATGAATATGTAGTATAAGGCTAAGGCAGATTAGAAGATGAGGTATAAGGAGTTTTATATTGGTGATGAAGTGATGGTCCACTTGAGGAAATAAAGTTTTTTAGTGGGAACATATAACAAATTGAAGATGAAGAAGTTTGGTCCCTATAAAATTTCGAAGAGGCATGATTCAGGGAATGCATATAAGTAGAGTTGTCAGATGGATTCAACATTTCCCCTGTGTTCAATATTTCAAATTTGATAGAGTATCATAAAGGTGGCACAAATGAAGTACCAACGATGGAACAATGTGGGATTCCAACACCTACTTTAGAAAAGGAAGAGATTGAAGAAATCTTGAATAGTCATGTGGGAAAGAGTACCAGGAATAGGCAATATGAAGAATATCTAGTGAAATGGAAAGGAAGGCCTGTTGAAGATTCATCCTAGTTGCCTAACGCAAAGGTTGACTGTTTGGGTTTTTCCTCCACCATATGAGACGTGATGGGGTCACTTCTCAAATTACCCTAGGTGTCTGATGCAGGAGCATCTAGTGGTGTAAGGGTAATTTTGCATCACCCGAAAAATAGTTAAATTTTAATTTTCTTGGTTTTAAATGTTTTTACATTTTTGGATACCCTTTTTGTCATAATGAAATTCCCAATTTATGATTTTTATTTTCTATTCCTAGGTGGAAAGATATTGCAGTTTTAGTTTCCCAGATTTGCACCTAAAAATCTTTCGAGTTAGATTTGAGGCACTTAGATTTCTCAGATTGGCATCGAAACTTGCAAAAATTGGTGTAGCATATTTCAAGCACGTTATTGACTTCGTGACCTTTCCAATGGTTCAAACGGTTCACAAATTGAAGCCCCGGATCAAAAGCTATGGCCCCAGGAAGTTGGCACACTTTCTAGAAGATACAATTGCAAATGCTCTTTTGAAATTTGAACTTCATGTTGTAAATTTTCTGCACCAAACCTCCTAAACTCAAATTTGAACGTTGTTTTGGTTGCAAACTAAAGAAGAGCTCTATTTATGGGTAGGTTTCTAATTTTTGGGTAACTTATTGGGGACAAGCTCGCATATTGCGAAAGGGTTATTCTGTAGCATTCTGAAACTTGCATGTGTTGTAGAACTTGGGGATTTGAGATCCTCTGCATGTAAGAAGCTCCATTTTCTAAATAATAAAATTATTCTCTTGTTTTTGGTTTATTTTCTAAGTCTCGGGCTGCACCCTCATCAAGTGGTTTCATAGTGAGGTTTTCTTGAGCATGTGGACAAATCACTGATCGTGAGGCAGTTTTCTCCAGGACCATGGTTGTGGGTCGAGGTCAAAAAAGATGCCTCCAAGAGTGATGCCTGGTAGGCGTGGTGGTGCCAAAGGTGGTCAAGGCAGTAGAAATATTGGTGGAAGAGATGCACTGGCAGCCCTCCAAAGACAGATTGATGCATTACAAGAGTAGTTGAGAAGAGGGTTAAACCCAAGGGAGGAAAGTGAGGATGAAGGAAAGGAAGAAGGTTCAAATGTAGAAGATGAAGAAGAAGCAATTGATCAAGACCAAATGTGGCTAATAAGGGCCATTTCAAAGATCAAGAAAAGACCTAGAGTAGAAGTCCCTAGTTATTCCTGAAGTCTGAACCTAGAAGAGTTAATCGACTAGATGAACGAGCTAGAAGAATATTTTGAGTATGAGGAAATAGAGGACCCAGATTGGGTTAAGTTTGTGAAAATGAAGCTAAAAGGCCATGCCAGTATTTGGTGGAAAGAGGTCCAATTGGAAAGAAATCAAAGAGGAAAATGAAATATCACCAAATGGGGTCGCATGGAAGAGAAACTGAAGAAGCAATTCATACTAGTGGACTACGAGTTAGATCTATTGAAGAAATTGAAGGGGTTGAAGTAAGGAAGTAGATCTGTTAAAGAATATATTGAATATTTTCATAAGATTATCATCAGAACGGGACACACAGAGGCTAATAAGGACAAGGTAGCTTGATATCTTAATGGGTTACGACCGAGCATTCAGGAGGAGTTAAGCCTAGCAAAAATGACCACCATTGAGGATGTGTATCAGTTTTCTCTAAAGGTGGAAGAGAAGTTGAACACAAGATTTGATGGCAAGCAAAAAGGATGAGGAGGTCAAAGTGGAAGGGGCAGTGGAAGACCTTGAGGAAGCCGAAATGATGATAAAAAGAAAAGTGAAGATGTGGGTACCAGCCGAAGCCAAGGGAATGAGAACTTCTACCACCTTCGTGATCAAAACAATGGTGATCAAAGAGGTAGAGCATGAGAGAGATATGGACAAGGATCTGGAAGAGGTGGTTTCAAAGGAACATGTTTCTAGTGTGGTGAAGAAGGGCATCGAGCCTATGAATGTCCACAACACCAAGGAAGGGTAGAAAAATGGCCAAAAGGTCATGGAAGGGTTGCACATGTAGATGAGGAGGCCCAATCTAAACATTCAAATGATGCTAAAAGGGGAGAAGCCCTAGTGATTATGAGAGCCCTGGTGACTAAGAAAAAGTAACCAGAACAGAAGAAGAATCTATTTCACACAAGGTACAAGTGTGAACAAAAATGTTGTGATGTCATTATTGATGGTGGAAGCACTGATAATCTAGTGTCAGAAGAGATGGTCACAAAGTTGAAGTTGAAGAGGGAAAGACACCCACATCCATATCAAATTGCCTAGTTGCAAAAAGACCAAAAAGTTTTGGTCAATGAGTAGTGTCTAGTAAAGTTCAAGATCAGGAGCTAGCATGATGAGGTACTCTATGATATCATCCCCATGGATGCATGCCACATGTTGTTGGGGAGGCCATGGTAGTTTGATAGGCGAGCTATACATGATGGCCATGCAAACACTTATTCCTTAACAAAGGATGGGTTTTGTCACAAGTTGAAACCCCTGAAGGAGACAAAAGAAAAGGTATGCAGAAGTGCTAGAATTTGTTATGTAGATGGAAGAAAATTTTTAGAAGGTATGAAGCATGAGCGTGTGTGTTATGCATTGATTCCTAGAGTGAGTAAGGAGGATAGTGAGAAGGTTCCAAAAGAAGTTTCTAGGATATTGGATGAGTTTCAGGATATTGTTTATGATAATGTACCTGAGGGTTTACCACCAATAAGGATGATCAGTCATCAGATTGACTTGATTTCTAGAGCTAGTTTGCTAAATAAGGTAGCTCATAGAATGACTCTAGCAGAAAATGAGGAGTTGAACAGACAAGTTCAAGAGTTGTTGAGAAAGGGTTTGATACGGGAGAGTTTGAGTCCATGTGTAGTACCTATAGTACTAGCACCAAAGAGGGATGGGGAGTGGAGGATGTGTACAGATTCCTGAGCCATAAACAAGATAACAATCAAGTACAGATTTCCCCTGCTAAGGATGGATGACCTGATGGACTGTTTGAGTGGAGCTCAGTACTTCACAAAGATTGATCTATAGAGTGGATATCACTAGATCCAGATTTGAGAGGGAGATGAATGGAAGACTTCCTTCAAGACCAAAGAGGGCCTGTACGAGTGGTTAGTCATGCCTTTTTGGCTAACCAATGCATCGAGCACATTCATGTAGCTCATGAACAAGGTACTAAAATAATTTTTGGGAAGTTTTGTTATTGTGTATTTAGATGATATTTTAATTTTCAGTAAGATGTTGGATGAGAATCTAATGCATATTTGGAGAGCCTTTGAGAAGTTAAGAGAAGAGAAACTGTTGATTAATCTGAAGAAGTGCAGTTTTGTGAAGAGGGAGTTAGTGTACTCGGGGTTTGTTGTCTTAGCAGAAGGTCTGAAGATGGACCCAAAGAAGGTGAAGGCTATTCTGGAATGGCCTACCCCAATAACTGCTACCGAGGTGAGATCTTTCCATGGTTTGGCTAGTTTTTATAGAATGTTGATTAGAACTTCAGTAGTATTTGTGGACCCCTAACTGAAATAATGAGAGGGGATAGAAAAGAATTGAAGTGGAGCACTGGAGCGGCAAAGAGTTTTGAACTATTGAATTAGAAAGTAACAGAGCAACCTATTTTAGACCTCCCAAATTTCAACAAGGTGTTTCAGGTGGATTGTGATGCTAGTGGTTGTGCCATTGGAGTAGTGTTGAGCCAACAAGGTAAGCCCATTGCCTATTTCAGTGAAAAGTTAAATGATGCCAAGAGAAAGTATTCTATATATGATCAAGAATTTTATGCGATAGTTCAAGCATTAAAGAAATGGAGACATTATTTGTTGCCAAAAGAATTTGTTCTATATACTGATCATGAGGCCTTGCAGTACCTAAATAGTCAGGGAAAATTAAATCAGAGGCATATGAAATGGGTAGAGTTTTTTAGAGTTATACCTTTGTTTTAAAACATAGGAGTGGGAAGTCAAATAGGGTTGCAGATGCCTTAAGTAGGGGGCATACATTGATGACAAAGATGCAGATTGAATTGGTTGGATTCAATGAACTCAAGACACTATATGCAGAAGATCCTAATTTTGTATAGGCTTAGAAAGCTTGCAAGGAACCTGTTACAGTGGACAAGACAAGGTGGCTAGATTTCATAATCTAGGATGGCATATTATTTAAGGGAAGTCAATTATGTATCCTGAGCAGTTCCATGAGGGAGAACCTGATAAAGGAGAAGCATAGTGGAGGAATGGCAAGACATTTTGGTCAGGATAAGACCATTGTCATTATCAGTGAGCATTATTATTGGCCTTAGTTATCACAGGATGTGAAGAAGTTTGTACAAAGTTGTAGGGTATGTCAGATGGCTAAAGGAGTGAGTCAGAATATAGGCTTATATTAACCCTTATTTGTACCAAAAAGACTGTGGGAGGATATAAGTATGGACTTTGTTCTTGGTTTGCCAAGGACACAATGAGGGAATGATTCAGTCTTTGTGGTGGTTGATAGGTTTTCAAAGATGACACATTTCATTCCATATCAAAAGACCCATGATGTAGTCCACATTACTAACTTGTTCTTCAAAGAGGTGGTGAGGCTACATGGTCTGCGAAAGAGTATTGTTTCATATCGTGATACCAAATTTGTGGGGTACTTTTGGAGGACCTTGTGGAAGAAGCTAAAGATAGAGTTGAAGTTGAGTTCTACACACCATCCACAAATAGATGGGCAGATAGAGTTTGTTAACAGGAGTTTGGGTAACCTACTGAGATGTTTGGTAGGAGATAAGCCCAACGGATGGGACTTGATCTTACCCCAGGAAGAATTTTATTACAACAATTCTTTCAATAGAAGCACTGGTAGATCACCATTCCAGATTGTGTATGGAGGTAGCCACAAAAGAACTCCAGAATTGAGGAAGATGGACAAAGAGAAGAAAATAAGTGTTTGAAGCTAAAGATTTTGTAGAACACATCAAGGATATACATGAGAAGGTAAGAAAACATATTAACAAGATGAATATGTAGTATAAGGCTAAGGCAGATTAGAAGAGGAGGTATAAGGAGTTTCAGATTGGTGATGAAGTGATAGTCCATTTGAGGAAAGAAAGGTTTCCAATGGGAAAATATAGCAAATTGAAGATGAAGAAGTTCGGTCCCCATAAAATTTTGAAGAGGGATGATTTAGGGAATGCATATGAGGTAGAGTTGTCAGATGGATTCAACATTTTCCCTGTGTTCAATATTTTAGATTTGATAGAGTATCATGAAGGTGGCATAGAGGAAGTACCAATGATGGAACAATGTGGGATTCCAACACCTACTTTAGAAAAGGAGGAGATTGAAGAAATCCTGGATAGTAATGTGGGAAGGAGTACCAGGAACAAACAATATGAAGAATATCTAGTGAAATGGAAAGGAAGGCCTGTTGAAGATTCATCCTGGTTGCCTAAGGCAGAGGTTGACCATTTTGGTTTTTCCTCCACCATTTGAGACATGATGGGGTCACTTCTCAAATTACCCTGGGTGTCTGATGCAGGTTCATCTAATGGTGTAAGGGCAATCTTGCATCACCTAAAAATAGTAAAATTCCAAGTTTCTCAGTTTTCAGATGTTTTTACATTTTTGGATACCCTTTTTGTCATAATGAAATTTTTAATTTATGGTTTTTATTTTCTATTCCTAGGTGGAGAGATATTGCAGTTTTAGCTTCCCAGATTTGCACCTAAAAATTTTCTGAGTTAGATTTGAGGTACTTAGTTTTCTTGGATTAGCCTTGAAACTTGCCAAAATAGGTGTAGCATATTTCAAGCACATTATTGACTTCTTGACCTTTCCAATGGTTCAAACTGTTCATGAATTAGAGTCCCAGATCAAAAGTTATGGCCCTGGGAAGTTGTCGCACTTTCTAGAAGATACAATTGCAAATGCTCTTTTGAATTTTGAACTTCATGTTGTAAATTTTTGGCACCAAACCACCTAAACTCAAATTTTAATGTTGTTTTGGCTTCAAACTAAAGAAGAGCTCTATTTATGGGCAAGTTTCTAATTTTTGGGTAACTTATTAGGGACAAGCTCGCATATTGCAAAAGGGTTATTCTGTAGCTTTTTGTAACTTGCATGTGTTGTAGAACTTAGGGATTTGAGATCCTCTGCATATAAGAAGCTCCATTTTTTGAATAATAAAATTATTCTCTTATTTGTGGGTTATTTTCTAAGTCTCAGGCTGCACCCTCATCATTGTTCTCATAGACAGAACATTTTCTTGGGGAGCATCACACCACAAAGCCTTGAAAAGTTCTTTATTGTTAGGACTTCCAATTTCACTATGCCAAATTTATGCTTAGTCCTTGGGGAAAGATATGTTGTATCCAGCCATTACTTTCATTTTTACTAGATGACATAGCTTCTCACTTTGTAGTGTCACTTTTGGACGTTGGTTCACCTATTGAAGATGCTCACACTACTTCCAATTTAATAATTAAGCTTGAATTCTTGGAGAATTTGGACACCATTTTAGCTGTTGCACATCTGACCATTGGGATTCCCTCCATGGATGATATTCCTTGATTCTTGGAACATGAGGAAGTAGTTCCACTTTGGCCTTTTCTTACTAATCTCCATATCCAAGATTTTGAAACTCACTGGGAACTTTCCTACATAGGGTATTTGACCTTGATAGAAGAGGTGTCCTAGATCGACTAAATAACTACTATCATTTGTAAATTTCCTCACCTTACCTTTTGAATTTTTTTTTAATTTTCAACAAGGATTTTGATATCTAATGTATATACATGACACACACACACACACACATATATATACAATTTTTTTGGTATCCTTGTTAAAAGAAAGATTTCAATGTGTATGGCTTTATTTTCTCATTTTTGGTTCAGTTTTACAAAATGTTTGAATTTCACCCTCATGTATAAGATACATTTAAGCAAAATTTGCTAATGCAGAAGCCAAGCAACGAAAGAAAACAAAAAAAATAGAGCAAGCAAATGAAAGAAAAAGAAAGAAAACACAAATAAAAACCCTAAAAACAACTAAACTAAAGCTAAACTAAACTAACCCTAACTACCCTATATCTAATATCACAACAAATTAACTCTAACAAAGGAATTTATTTCAACTTATATGGCTATTTTCTCTATAGTTTTAGTATGAATTACAATAGTTTTATCTTTAAATTCTCTTATCAGTATTTTCAATATTCTACTATAATAATGAAATATCTTAAATATTTTACATTTAAACATCATACATTTCAAGGTGTACTTACCCAAAATCTAGCTTAAATGTATGAAAATGATCTCATTAGAGACTGATTACACACATTTTGTCTAGTGCGACAATACTATACCTTCTCCTAGCCATGGTCCATTTCCATGAATGGCTATGTTCACTTCTCTATTTTATTCTCTTTTGAAAATCTTCATATCTTTGATCTTGTCTTTACTTTGTATTGTGTTAGACCAAGATATATCACTATTTATATCATTATTAGATAGAGAAAAAGTAAAAACTTGATATTTTGTATCTTGTATAAAATCAGGAAAATGTCTTCTTATAGCTAATTAATTCTCAGCTTGAAGCACAATACACACATTTCCCACTCGATTTGCCTGCTTTATCTCATTATCTGCATTTTTCACGTATACAGGGAATGATGATTCACCCATATTTTTTCCTTGTTCATGATAAAATATCTTTGAATCTTGATATTCTCACCTATTCTCCAACAAGATGTTAGGATTTTCTTTAAAATAATCACAGTTTCCTAACCTTTTTGGTTCATTCGTTAATTTTTTAATATTTCCAACTTCACTAGGGTAGAATGTTTCTCTCATTAACATTATTTTTCTTCTAGTAGTTAAAACTTCTTCTGTTAATGTAATTTCTCCACTTACGGATAAACTCACCCTTGTTAAAAAAATTTCACATTCAAGTTCACCGTGATCAGTTCTATCATGAATTATACACTTGGCGACTCTACCAAAAGTGAACAGACTCAAAGGATGTAGTTTTTGATTAAAGATTTTGTAAATTTTTCCAATTTCCATAATGAAAACTAGCTTGTAATCAAATCCTCATTTACAAGCTTCTTGCCAAATTTAGGAATAAAATTTCAAAGCACAATTCCATTCCCAAAGGATAAAACCTAAAAATATTAAAGAAATAAAAGAGAAAAGACATGCGTGTCTGTTGCTTGTGGCTACCCTCTCCTTCTAGTGCTAGTTCCTATTAATAATGGTTTTACTCGCAGTAAATAGATCAAATAAAATCTCCATAGACAAGACTGTGAAGAGCCTATCCTTCTTGAAAGATATGGAACAAAGACAACCTAAGGGGAAATTCTACATTCATAAAGAAAAGATTGGCTTCTATTCAATCCCAAGTCTTTGATAACCAGGTCATTGTTGCACTAGGGTCACTCTTGGGTTATGATGTGATAATTTCTATTAATCTCAAGGAGACCTTTTTACACATACACAGATATATATCTGCTATTTCTTTGAACAACTTAGGTTAGCATTCCTAATTGTAATAATAAATTTGGACATCATGAAACCAAAAGATTTGTCATAGAATTTTATATATCCTCACAATATTCTTTGTGATCACTTAAGTAGATTTAACATTAAGCATTCAATAATTTCATGGAAAATAAAATATTTTCAACAAAACTTTTTCCATTAGCTTATATTTTTTTGAAACATTTTCAAAAATATTAAACATCTATTCTAAAATACAATATAAAAGTACTGAAAAAAAAGTTTCTCTCGATTATTCCTCATGGATGCCCCAAAGAGTTAATTGAAACAAAGCAAACCTCTTTATATTTCACCATATTGCTTCATAGCTATGTATAAAATGGTGCAAGCTTTTAAGGAGAGAGGGTTTTGTTTATGGACATTGAGTAGGTTCTATATGCACGCTTAAATGGTGCAACATAAAATATTGTTCGATTGAACATACAAAACTAGCTACAAAAGATACTTAGATAGGTAGCTATCAATAAAGCTCTAATATCAATTAATGTCTACGTGCATACAAATTTTTACGCTGGAATGGTTTAGAAAACAAGAAAAATGAACAAAACTTAAAAGAAGTTTTTTCTCCTCCAACATCCACAAATTATGAACTTAAGGGTATGTGCAAGATGATAATGGAAAAAATAGGCCCTTAAGTGGCAAAAAATTCAAAAAAATCAGATTTAGGAAACTTGACGTAAAAATTTGAATAAGTTATCTATATTATTTCAAAAATATCTAAGAATAGAATCTGTATAAAATTGAATGTAGTTTCTAAACTACCAGGTTTATTTAAAAAATAAATCTATTTGGTGAAAATTTGAAATTTCAATGCAATAGTACTTAAATTTTAGGGAAAAAATAAGTAGGTGTTTTTCTAACCACCCTAACCACAATAAAATGATGATATTTTTTTATAATATTTTAGATATAAGTAGAGGACTCATATTTGGATGTGATGCATATTTTTTTGTAATGTTTTTCCAAGTAAATAATTAATTATGATTTTTTTATTAGAACTTTTAAAAAATATAAAAACTCGTGTGTCGAACCACCTTAACTTGGTCAAAAATTTAGGAAATTCAATTTTTTTTTAATCCTATAATATGTGAAGCATAGAATGTGACGCATATTAAATTGGATTCAAAAAATGTGATACCGCTTGAAAGCTATAAATATTTTGTAATCAACCTATTAATCAAAACTTTAGTCGTAATTCAAATAGAAAATGAATAATAATTATTTATTAAATTCAAAGTAAAGCATAATTTATATTGGTGGAAAGCTATGAAATCCCTTTAAAAACACTTTTTGTTTCATCAATTTTGGGTAAAACAAAAGTTGTCAGACACATACTCTACAAATACCCATCATATTGTCACTTTTTGGCCCATCATGATCTTGCACATACCCTTAAATGAAAATTAAACTTCTTCTAGCCTTTTATAGAACACAAGGCTTAGATGGATAAGACAAATACATGAGAGGAAATCTAAGTGACCAATCTCATCAAGGCACGTGGAATATTGTGACCAATAGGAGAATTGCAATTGAAGTCAATAGAAGTCAACTCCAATTACTCGTTGAAGCTCTTTGGGTTCTACTTTTATCTGGAATCTTCACTAGGATGATACTTCAAATCATGGTAATATGTAGGGGTTCCCATATATTCAGAGTGATAAGGTGGAATTTTCATACCCTACACTTCGCTTGGCTCTAGTTCCATAACTCTCAGGAATGGGCTATCCTGAAAATTAGTGTTTGTTCCCACCACATGTGAAATCAAGATCTCCAACATTTCGATGGACTCAAAGCCATCTACATTATCACTTCCTAGATTGATTGAACCAGACTAAATTTTATTCCATCCATGACTCAAGTTTTCTTGATCATCCATACCCAAGCTTTGCATCACAATTGATATCTCCTACAATCACAAAATTCCAAATATTAAATCCCTTTTAAACACATGTATCACATCTCATGTAAATAAAACCATTATTCAAATGTTAGTGGAAAATTCCATAAAAAATCGCTTTCAAAAAGCATATCACAAACCATTATATGTATATACCAAATCATTGGGATCATTATACAAATAAAGCAATTTGACCTTTCCTTTCCACATTACAATCCGGTATTTGGTACCTGGTATTCAGCTTTACCCACTTACTTTCCCAGACCCCAGTTAATACTGGAACTCCATCTTACTGGACTCCATCATACCAGACTAGAGTATTTCACTTGAACTTCACATTTCCTTTATCCTTTTTTGTATTTCCAGCACCTAGTACGTGGTGAGTGAAACAATTACCATACCAAGTACTTTCTTTAATTAAAGATTTCTCTTTCTTCTCTACTTCTGGTGATCTTCCAATTTGTTAGCTCTTACCATAGGAGTTATATTTTTCACTGGGGTCCCCAAGTATTTTTAGTCTTGGTGTGTGTTGTGAGACCACACTATAGGATCCATATGCCCAAGGTGGCATATCACTCCTAGATCACTAAATCTAGGCCATACAAGCCAAAATAATTGAATTATGATTGGTTACTTGATATATGTTGGGATCATCCTCAAAAAGATGCATGAATTAAGGCTCGTGGATGTAAAATAAGACAAAGTAAGGCATAAAGAAGCTCAATTTTAATAGGGAGGACCTGAACAAGTGTGAAAATGTAAGGGATACATTTTTCTACACTACATTTATCACCCACTTTAGTGAGATGATGAAATTTATTCAAACTCACACTAAAGCAGATAAAATCACATCAAAAGGGGTCCAAGTGTACCAATGCTAGTAAGATAGGACAACAATGACCAAGAGGGTTGTGCAAGGCCCCAGGATCAAGATCATATGGAAAACCAACATAGGGAAAAAATTACACACATGTACATGATATAAGGAGCAACAACAAGCCACAAGCATACACTGCCAAAGATAGAGAGAAAAAAAAATAGAAAAAAAGAAAAAGGATGGATCAAGCCTCGACTATTTGTCTCACATGTTGTGGATCAAATATAAGTTATTTTTTCAAGAACATTTATAAGTGGAACATGATGTTTTCTATGCAAACCAAACACACAAGGGCTAGTGAAACCTTAGGCCATGCACTATGTGAGCTCCAGTGGGACACATATGCATCCGCCCAGTATGGGATCACACAAACAAGAAAATGGCTATGGGAAAGTATGCCTAAGTTTGGATCCCATATGTACAACTATGCCAAATCTATACCTCCTGATAACTTTGATAATGTGCCACATGACAATGAACTTCGAGCTCCATGAGGAAAGAAAAGATTCATATGCTTGACACCCATGAACAAACAAGATGGCACCATAGGAAAACAAAGCATATTATGCAAGGTGGCCATATAATAGACATTGTCAATGCAAAATATTGTAAAGTACACTCAAATGAGTTTTTCTTAATTCATGCAAGGTATTAACTTAGGGAACATTGTGCCTAATGTCTCAAATAGAGGACCAATCGAAGAATGGAGGATTCACAACTAGGGGATGCAATGTGTTGGGTCAAGCCACTAAGAGGAATGTAATATGCTAAGAGAGATCATTCTCTTGAAGGGCATCACTCCCAATATCACCAAAAATCAAAATACACAATGCATGAAGTAAGAATACTACACAATTAAACATCATTCACAAGATAATAATGCCAATATATGCCCCACATTTTAAGAAATTGCTAAACACTATGTTGTGAGCAATTACTTTAAAGTAGCAAATGATAAATGCTAATAATAAATAAGACATGAGAGCTTCTTTGGAAAGCCCTATGCCAAGTCATATGTTTCTAAATGAAGCTACATCATGAAAAGGGGTTGCCCCAAAAATGAAATCCCAAAATCACATAAGGGATGCATGGATTCAGGGTTAGTATGTCTTTGCTACAATATTTTTAGAGAGCTTAGAGCTGTCATCATTCCCCAAATACTCATAGAATAGGAAAAATGATACAAAGAGAGAAAAAATAAAGAAAATATTTTGGGTCAACATGGAAGAGACCTAAATGTCTCGATACCTTGTGTCATCCCCAAAAGGAAAACACAAGACAAAGAAAAAGATAAAGTGTTTATGACATGGAGAAGGGTGTATGGGTCCCATTAGGCTAAGCTTGGGACACAATTTTTAAGAAATATTGTATTTTATGCTAAATTCAGATTTAGGTTGTGAAACCTAGGTGGGATCCATATGCCCAAGGTGGTGTATGAGTCCCAAATCACTAAATATGGGCCATACAAAACAAAATCATTGAATTATGATTGGTCACTTGATATATATTGAGATAATCCTTAGAAAGATGCATTAATTAAGGCCCGTGGATGTAAAATAGGATAAAATAAGGCATAAAGAAGCCCAATTTTAGTAGGGAGGGCTTGAACAAGTGCGAAAATTTAAAGGGATACATTTTTCTATACTACAATTGAGTATTTGAAGTAGTTTACAATGATCACATGCATTATAGTTGCAACACCTATAGACCTCAGTGAGAAATTAACCAAGAAAGATCTACGTTCCAAAGTGGATGTTACTTTTTATAGAATTTTAGTTGGGAGCCTCATGTACCTCACTAAAAATAGACTTGATATTATGTATGTAATGAGCCTCATCTCTCAGTTCATGTAGGATCTACATAAATCTCATTGTTGTGCTACAAAAAGAATCTTAAGGTATGTGAGTGGTACACAAAATTTTGGAATTCATTATTCAGCCAATGATAAGTTTGAGCTAGCTTGTTACATAGATTTTGATTGTGCTAGTTCAACGGATGAAAGAAAATCAGCATTTGGTTATGTTTTCTCACTTTGATCTAGAGTTATATATTGGATACTTAGTAAAATATAGGCAATCATGACTCTCTCTTCCACAAAATTAGATTATATTACAACATCAACTAGTATTCAAGCCATATGGATTGGAAGGATTTTTGAAGATCTCCATTTGGTTTAGGAACATCCAACAACTGTTTTCTGTGATAATTGTAGTACCATTGCAATGACCAAAAATCCTATGTTTTATGCTTGATCAAAGCATATTGAGATCAAACAAAATTTCACACATGACTTGATACAAGATGGGATAGTGGAATTGTAGCTTTTCCCTAAATCTAAACAAGTTGTAGATATATTTACCAAATCTCTTCCTACAACTAGTTGTGTTGCTTTGAGAAGTCAATTGACAATCATCCCCATTGACACATGTAATACAGGGGCTTCATGCAATAATGCTATATGTAATTAAATAACAACTATTTTTTCCATGCAACAACAACAACAATTTTTAATTTTTTGTTGTTTTTTCTTAATAAACCACAATTTTCTATGCAATATTTTTAGTGATAGGATTATTTCTATTTTTATATCCTTCAATATGATCAATGCATGTATACCTTGCATGATCATTGCATTTTTTTCTCCTTTTTAATAGTTTTCATGTTACTCCTATTTTTAGTCTATATAACTAGTGAATGTACTTTGAATAAGTGTTCTATTGATGTTTGTTGTTTATAGATGAATAATACAATACAATCAATCATTTTTTAGGTCGATTGTTCACTATGTTTTATGAGTAGATTCGTTCAATTATTTTATCTTAATTTTTAGTATATCATTAGAGAAATTTTATAGGTCTTATTCTTTAACACTCTCTCTCTTTTGTTCGAGTTAAAGAAACTAGGATATGGGTATGTGCAGGATCATCATGGAAAAAATAGGCCCCTAAGTGGCAAAAAAATTAGAAAAATCAGAGTTAGGAAACTTGACATAAAAATTTGAATAAGTTATCTATATTATTTAGAAAATATATAAGAATAGAATCTATAGCAAATTCAATGTAGTTTCTAAACTACTAGGTTTGTTTAAAGAAAAAAAAATATATTTTGTGAAAATTTGAAATTTCAATGTAGTAGTACTTAAAGTTCAAGCAAAAAATAAGAAGTAGGTGTCTGTCTAACCATCCTAACCACCCTAACCACAATAAAATAATAATATTTTCTTATAATAATTTAGATATGATTAGAGGACTCATGTCCTAATGTGATGCATATTTTTTTTTAATTTTTCTCTAAGTAAATAATTAATTATGAATTTTTTATTACAACTTTTAAAAAATATAAAAACTTGTATGTTTGACCACCTTAACTTGGTCAAAACTTCATGAAATTCAATTTTTCTTTTTTAAATCCTATACTATATGAAGCATAGAATGTGATGCATATTTTAGATTCAAAATTTAATGTGATACCATTTGAAAGCTATAGATGTCTTTCAATCAGCCTATCAATCAGGACTTTAGTCATAATTCAAATAGAAAATGAATAATAATTATCTATTAAATTAAAATTAAAGCATAATTTATATTGGTGGAAAAATGGGAATTTCCTTTAAAACCTTTTTTTAATTTCATCAATTTTGCGTAAAAGAAAGTCATCAACCACATACCGATCATATTGCCACTTTTTGGCTCATCATGATCCTGCACATACCCATATCTAGATATTGCTAGTTTGAATAATTAATCTATTCACTATACTTAAGTGTACTTAGTTTGATGAGGTTAGACAACATATTGTCTAATTTAATGTGCAACACTTAAGCCTCTAGAGGTTACCAAGTTATTTGGTAAACCTCTATAGTGTAGAAAAATGCACTCCTTTATATTTTCACATTTTGTTTGGGCCCTCTTAATTAAAATGGGTGAATGGGTCCACCCTAGGCCTTTGAACATAATTTTAAATTGTTTTTAGTTGTATTTTATTGTCTCTAAATTGAAATTTTGATGTTGGATTTTAATGCTTAATTTTTTGGGAAATTAATTATTCATACCTATAAATACAAGGCTATTTCATCAAATTATTCCTAGATTTACAAAAGACATTTAGATTTAAAGTGAAAGTTTAAAAGACATAATATTGTGATCAAGAGCATTCGAGAGTAGATATATCAATAATTTTGTTGTAGAAATCAATATCTCAAGCATCATGATAAGGTCTTAAGCATAATGCATGTTTTTGGAGCCAACATTGTGATGTAGGTCTCAAAGATCAAGTCAAAGAATTCAACCCATATTTCAAGCATAAAGATCCACATCCATTGAAGCCATTTCATGCAAGATCAAGATCAATATTGTAGACTTCAAAATGTTTTTTTGAGGGTTTGGTGAGTTAGAACATAGCTTGTCCATTCATCAATCTTTTCACATTTCATCATTTCAATTAATGGTTTAATTACCCAAATAGGGTTTGACCAAGGAAAACCTCCATTCACAAAAAACAAACAATTTTCCCCTCTTGTGTTTGTATTGCAGATTTTGTGTTGAAGAAGGATTGAAGACTTTTTGAAGTGCAAGATTGGGAAAGTTGTCAAAGTTGTAATCAAGCCAAAAAATTGACCTATAGATTTGATTTATGAATGTCCAAAATTATAATCCAAATCAAAAGAAAGCTATAGATTGACATTAGAGGCTCCTAAAAGTTGTTTAAAATGCCTAACAAAATACCCATTCACCCATGGGTGAATAAGCCCCTGACAACCTTTCAAAATTTCTTTTTGGTAAACATCACTTAGACCTTCTCAAATCTCTAGATTTTTTTTTTCTATCAATATTGAGCTTTATATTGCTATTTCAAGTTTGAACTGGCATAATTGAGTTGATTTTCTATTTCTAGTTTTTCTTCCAAAAGTGTTGTTTATGCTGAAACACCCATCCTAGAGCATAAGGAAAGTAGTAGATTCCCTGATTTAGTTGACTCACGTAAGGGTTGTAAGTCAATTCTTTGTGTGGATCTCATTTCCTAAAGAAATAAAGTAAAAAAAAAGGTCCATATTTGATCAATAACCCCAACCTATTTTTCTATGTTTCATTTTGGTGAGCCTAACTTTATACAACAAAATTATGAAAATTGAAGTCCATTCAAACCCTATATCTAGGATTTGCATTACTTTTAATTTCATTGCATTGATTTCCATTTCATTTAGTGTTGTTTACTTGCATTAGTTTTCATCTCATTTAGGGTTTTACATTTGCATTTTTACATTCTTTAAAATCTAAAAAATTCAAAAATTTCATCAATTGTGTAGAGTATTTGCATAACATGGCATGATCAACAACTTAAATAAAAAAAATTAATGAAAATTGTATTTAAAATTGGGTCTTTTTTATTTTCATTTAGCATCATTTTACACTTTCATTTGGATCTATTTTTGTAGAAATCTAAAACTGTAACCACCTATTTGAAACCATAATCTGAAAACATAAGTATCAACTCAAAAATCTATAATTTGATTTTTCAAAACCTTGAAGCAAGACCCATTCACCCATGGGTGAATGAATCCTTGATCAGCAATTTTTGTAAATTTTTGGGAATTCAAAACCGTCAATTTGCATTATGCATTTATGTAACTATCTTTGTTTTAGTTTGAAGAATTTTTGTTTTCTGAAATCATTTACATCAAGGTTAATTAACCAAATTCAAGTGCATTTCAAAATAAAAATTGGACTTAAAAGTCATCATTTTTCATGTTTTTGCATAGTATAATTAAAATATTATCTTGTTTAAAATATAAAAATTGGTTATATCTTTGCATTACATTTCCTGTTTTTGAGTGTTTATTGCATTTATCTAGTTCCTACTATCAATTTTGGGTGCACCCTAGATTTGGTGAGACTTGTATGAGCTTCACAACCTGGTGTCCTATTGGATATACTATAGTGAGACTTAGTTCAAGACTCATTCCATCCTGTAATACATCACTCACCATGGATCTTGGGTTTTCCAACTCTTTCACTCATCGTGTTGACACTAGTCAACCCACTATGGATCATACACCAACAACTAATGTTACTAATGTTGATTCAATGGTTGCTAGTATCCTCAAGAGAACCTTAGAAAAATGCATGAAGAATTTGACAAATTGCAAAAATTTCTTAGTTTTGAAAATATTATTGACCAATATTGTGCTTCCCGTCATAGATAACATGATGATAATGATTAAAAATGAACAAGGAATAGAATTTGTGTGTAGCCTATCACATATCATTAATCAATGTGTCCCTTCAATGGCTAGTTGTGCTCAAGGTTTGGGGTATACTTAAAGTCAAGGTATAAATCTAGTTCCTCCTTCCATAACCATGACCTCTATTCTGACATACACTAATCCAAGTATTACTACAACCATACAACCTACTAGCAATGGCCATACTACCTTAGGTATTTCAATAGGGAATCCCTTTAGCTTTGTGCATTCAAATCTCATATTTCTAGAATCCATCTTCCCTCACAAACTTATAATTCACTTTCCCTCTGAATACATATACACTGAGCCACCTTATTCACCTCCATCTCATAGCAAAAACAATGATTAAGTGTCCTTAACCAACTCTTGCAAAGTGTTTTATCCCTCCAACAACTAATTGCTACATTGAACCAAAATCAAAATGACCAACCTTCACAATATGTCAAAACAATCTCCTTATCCTTGGAGATATTTAGAACAAAAATACCACAAGGTATAGAGATTCCTAGATTTCAGAAATATGGTGGGAAAGAACATCTTGTTAGCCATGTTTCCATGGACACAACCTTATGTAGTGACTTCACTTTTTAGGATAAACCCTTGGCTAAACTCTTCCCTAGATCCTTGAGAGGAACTTCCTTGTAATGGTTTTTCTCTTTACTGAATAACTCAATACATTCATTCAATGAACTTTTTGATGCCTTTCTTATTCATTTCCAAGTGCATATGGGTCTTACGGTGGCCTTACCTAATTTAATCAGATGTAAGAAAAAGGATGATGAAGAGGTCATTGAATTTATCTCTCATTATCAATTGTTTTAATCATAAATAAAAATTAAGATTCTCAATCTTGATCTTTAATGAATTTTCATTAATTTTTTAAAAAATAAGATTCAAGATAACATTGGGATGATGCAGCTATCTTCCTTAGTTCATTAGGAAAAAGAGATCCCCTAGGGAAAGATTGACTTTCAACCCTTAGGTGAGTCAACCTTCATGGGGATCTTGTTCTTTTCCTTATGATCTAGGATGGGTAAATTATCCTTAAAAATACTATTGGGAGGTGAATGAAAAATATTAAATGGATACAATTATGGAATATAACACATGAAATTATTAAATTAAACCTTAATCTAATAGAATCCAGAAAGAAATTATAGATTTAAGAAGGGCTTAATTTTATGCACCTATGATAAAAATCCTATGATGAGTGTCCTCTTGGGACTCACTCACCCAAGGGGGATTGGGTCTTGCTACAAGGGTTGAAAAATTTCTTTCACTATCCTTTGGTCCTATGTCTGCACTCCCAATTTGTTCGAGTTTCACAGTTGAAAATTCATAATTAAATTCTAAAAGTTTTTTTTCGTGACTTGATAACAACTTTGATAACTTTTGCAATTTTTCTCCTTTAATAGATCTTCAATCCTTCTTCAACCTACAATTTCTGAAACACATAAGAGGGAACAATTATTTATTTTCAGTGAATGGGTTTGCCTTGGTCAAACCACATTTTGGTAATTAAACCTTGAATTGAAACAATGAAACATAAAAAGAATGATGAATGAAAAAGTGTTGTGTTGCCACTCACCAAACCCTTGATTTGAAACCCTCAAAGGATTGAAACTTAGTAGATCTATCATTGATTGATGATGTGATCTTGATGCTTGAATCTTGATTTTAAACTTGAAACCTACATCAAAATGTTAGCTCCAAAAACATGCATGATGCTTGATAACTTTGACAAGATTCTTGAGATATTGAATACTACAAAAAATTCTTGAGAAATCTTCTCTTGATCACCCTTGAAAATAAACTTATCTCTTGTGAAATTTGGATTAATGCTATAGGATTTGAAATGATAAACAAACATTTCTTTTATAGATGATTTTCTAATTTCCCAAAAATTAAACATTACAAGATGACACTTAAAACTTGAATTTAGGACTTTACGATGCCATGAAAAAAATGTTTAAATTTTTAATATGTGATCTTAAAGGGGGCCCCTTAATGCAAAGGCGAATGGGTCCTAACATAAATTGCTAGGACCTATTCCTTTTGGGGTGTTAAAAATTATAATTACATTAATTAAATCATGATTGCCCTTTGGAAAATTATAATTAATTAGGCTTGTAGATGCAAAATAAGGAAAATTAGAGGCTTAATTAAGTCCAATTAATTAGGGGACCCAAACATATTGTGAAAATGTAATGAAGTACATTTTCTGACACTAAACTTGTGCTTGGTGCATCTCCATTGTTTTTATTGCTTGATATCTAAGTTCCTCCAACTCAACCAACTATGATCTAACCTTATTACCATTGACTCCTCTTCTATCATTTCAAGTTGTTTGACCAAATCAAGAGTTGAAAATTCAAGAGAGCTAGGCAGCTCCTTACCTCCTTACCATAAAGGAGCATGTATAGGGAGATTCTAATCAACATTTTATGGGTTTTCCTATTGGCCCATACATGTGATTTCCATTTTTTATGGCATATCCCCTAACTATCCTCAATAGTTCTACTGATAATCCATATTTTTTTGTTTGTTGACTTAGCTAGTCCATTCCTTTAAGGATAATTGTTTGAATATGTGTATAATAAGACACCATTCTTACATCCCATTAACCTATATTCATTCCCAAAAAATCCAAGGCATAATAAAAAATAATAGAATTGAGAACACCAAACCTTGTCAATAAATCTTCATAAAAGTTTAGGATAACACTCTCATTGGCTTCTTTCAATACTACAACTTCATTCCATCTTATAAAATTAGTCAATATAAATGAGTTCCCACTTGTTACCTACACTATAAGGTGGACTAATGGCTCCAATAAATTAAATACCCCACTTCATGAATGGATGTTTAACTTGGATAGACTACAAAAATAGAGCTACTAGCTTTTCTTTACCTAAGAAAAAGGAACATTTTCTACATTTTCTTATCAATGCATGTGCATCCTTAAATAGACTTGGTCAATAATAGTCTTCCCTCATTATCTTCAATTTTTTTTATGTACGTGCAAAGTGTCCAATAGCTATTCCATTACGAAATTATTGCAAAACATTGTCAATTTGGTCAACATATATACATATAAGTAAAACACCATTGAAATCCTTCTTTAAAATTATCTCATTCAAAATTACATATGAGATATGTTATAGCCAAAATAACCTTAGTTTAGTTACATACATTCACTTTTTTTGAGGAAATGAGTCATGACGTGCATCAAACTTAGAGGAGAAGCACACATAGTTGTTTGGGAGTCTTCTTGAATGTCTAGAACACTCACCTGAGCCTCTTCTTCATTATTTTCAGCATCATCTTCTAGTTACTCACACAAGTATTTCCATCTCACCAATTTTTTTACTTTTATTTCTATAGCATACTCAATGAATCTCGTAATCCAAGTTGTCCTCTCCCCATTCAAGTCCTTGCTCAAAAGAAATCCTTGACAGTAGGATGAGAAATCATGAAGTAAACTTGTTTGAAATAATATGTATGAATTCCTTTAGGCTCCTAATACTAATAATAACATTATTTTTAATAAAAGTATACCTTTTCATATATTCTTCCAAGGCTTTGCTAAAGAAGGCTATTAGCTACTCCAAGCCTTCATTAAATTTTCTGCAGTAACATAGCTGATATAACTTGTCAATATTTCCATAAGCATACAAGGAAAAATATTTATAAAAGATAGGGTTTAATAGGGTAGGTGTTTCTACTAAATCTTATTTTATCCATTAAAAATTTATGTTTCCTTTGTCCATCTAAAAACCATTTTTTTCTTTAACATAAATGTTAATGGCTTTAAGAAATCAACAATGTGTGATGTAAACCTTCTAAAATAATTTTGTCTTCCTAATAAAATATACAACCCCTTTTTGTGAGATGGTAAAGGAAAAGTTGAGATAGAACTCACCCTTTTAGGATCAATTTTAATTAATACCATATTTGAACAACATATAACCAAGAAACTTACCTTCATTAACAACAACTTAGATGCATTTCTTTGGATTGAGGGATACACTATAATCCATAAAAATTTCAAAAAACTACCTTAGATGAGTGAAATGATCCTTTGCATCCTTCGAAAAAAATGATATCATCAAGGTATACAAGAGCAATCTTGTTCATGATACCCTAAAAAGACATATCCATGGCCCTTTGAAAAGTTGCCCCAGTATTAGATAATCTAAAAGGTATTTTCTTCTAGGCCATAGTACCTCATTTAGTGGTAAAATTTATTTTGAAGTGATATTCCTCCTTCACTGAATTTTTTTTGAAACTTGAAAAGCCATACAACAAAGAAAATTTCTCTAAATTTGATACAACCTACAATATTTTCTTCATAGAAGGCAACAAATAGCAGTCCTTAATTGAAGCTCTATTTAAGTTCCTAAAGTCTACAACAATTTGATTCTCAATTTTTTTTTCTCATAGGTATTAATTAGAGACCCATTATGTGTTTTTAATAATGAAAATTATACTAAATTCTATCATCTTGCTTAATTCATTTTTTATGAGATGTTCAAGCTTTGGGTTCAAAGGACTTTGCCTTTGTCTCACTTGTTTTGTATTTTTTGAAATAGCTCAGTAGTATGTTTTTATAATTTGTGATTAAATACTTTTAAATCATGGTACTCACAATAAAAAATGCCATCATACTCTTGGTGAAAAAAAATTAATGCATATTTTTCCTCTTTGGTACATAGCTTGCCTATTTAGAGAATTTTAACTTTTAAATTTCAATGTAGTCATAGTTTTCTTTAACTAGAATATTATCCTTTTCATTCCTTACTTGATAATCCATGTTGAAATAGACTCTCGAGTCACCAACCCCTTTGGAAAATTGTTTTCCTTCCGCTATAGAATTTGATTACCAAACTATTGTTGCAACTTTTGTTGGTTACCAGCTACAAATTCAACTTCTTCAATGAAAAAATAGATAATTTAGTTTTCATTGTCAAATACTTTATAATGCTCCTAATTATCAACTATTTATTGAATTACAACCACCTTTACATACTACTATACCTTGCTATTTTTGTTTCTTTTGGAATGTCATACTCAAAACCTATTGTAACAAGCCTATCAACATGTTTATTCTTATTTCTTGGTATTGATACTAGGTTAAAGTAATAAAAATATTCAATAATAACTAAAAATTTATTATTATATCACTTTCAAGTAGATTATTCCTTTTCACAAGTAATGCCTCTCACCTAATTTATAGGAAATTTTTTATCCAAAAAAACTTGCAAAAAACCAATCCCTCTTTTCTTTCCCATTCCAAGTCATGGATGGGAGCTTTCTACTCAATATTTTTTCTAGTACAAGTATATATATATATATAGACACACACACACACACACACACACACACACACACACACACACACATATATAGTAACATATATATATATGTATGTTACTATATATATACAGTTGTTAATATATATATATATATATATATATATATATATATATATACCTCTCACCTTGGGGAGAAATAATTAGAGAACCTCCATTTGCACCATTTTTTTCTTATTTTCCCATAAAGTATAACTTCCATACTTTATTAGGTTGTTGTTTGATGTTGTTGTTCCTCTTTCTTAACAATGTTAGGAATCATACAACCTTGATCATGCATGATATACACACCAAAGGAAACTTCTTCCAACTATTTATTTGAATTTTCTTCATTATATTCAAGTCAAAAGGATAGAGAGGGGTGTCAAAGTCCCTCAAATTGGTCATAATGATAAAGAGGGGTGTTAAAGTCCCTAGCTATTATCCAACACACGCTCTAGCTAGTTGACATAAGCACTGATAAATAATTATATAGTTGAATCCTAATAGCCCTTGAGTTAGAAGCATAAATATTGAGAAGATTCCACTTAGTAGCATCCCTTTCATCTTCCATGATGGTTTCTAAGCAATTTCGGCTATAGAAGCCTTTAGTACCTTTAATTCTTACAAGGTTCCAAAGAGTAGAAATTCCACCAAAGGCACCTTCCACATTGCAAGTATAATACTTTGTCATTGGCCATATGTTTTTTAACAATTTTTTTTAAGGATTCCTGTTGTATTTTTGTTTTTTGGATAAGGAGGACATCAACTTTCAAGTCCATAATGGAGAATTTAATAATGTGTTACCTCAATGGGTTGTTCAACCCATGAATATTCCAGGTCATGATCTTTATAAGGAAAAATAAAATAGTGTTAGTATCCTCTTGATATTGACTAGTAGGGAGAGGTCTTCCCAAATATAGTTGTTAGTTTTCATTTTGTTTGAGAGGCCCTCTAGGGTCCTTTGTTTTCTTGAAGCCACCTCTCTAGCAGCCTCTTTGGATCTTGTATCCCTATGAGAGGGTCTTCCCTATTTTTTCTCACCCCCCACATCCACTTTATTTTCATTTTTAGATTTTTAATATACCTAAATCCATACCTCATCCATACTATCAGTTTTTAAGTATAAAAGAGAATCCAAATTATCAAACCCTAATAATGCAACAAAATCATGCATACTCTTGTTGAATTTTTCTTGATGTAAGACTTCTTCTTCATCGAAAGAAACAATTAAGACCTTCCCAATGTCCACTTTTGAGGTCTTAGGAGAATTATGGGGTCCATAACATAGTTAATAGTATATTCTAGAGTCACTTCAATATGTTGGGTCTGGGGAAAGGGTTCCTTGGGGATTCTAGTGGTTCTATTTTTTTATTTTTCTCTTCACTATTCCCCTCCCTTTGAATAACTGGTTCCAACACAACTAAAATATTAGCCTGGGAAGGTCTCAACAGCCCATTCCTAGTTTCACCAAAGCCCCTAAACTTAGAGGCAGGGGAGACAATCACCAAAAATATTTCATATTTTTGGGCTTACTATTTTTTGTAGGAGTGGCTAAGATGACTAAACTTCCTACAAAGTTGATAGAAAATGCCAACATTTTCATACTAAATAGCTTGAGTCCACAACCCAAACATATATTTTAGAGTTGTTGAGGAAGGTAAAACTTTGTTAATTGCTATCTTCAAATAGATTCTTGCAAAGACAAGCCTTGATTTTTGAAAAGTAACTTTTTCAATAGCTAAAAGCACCAAAAAGAGTTAGCAATTCCTTGGAAAACTTTTTTATTCCATAACTCCAAAGGGAGTCCTAGAAGCCAAACCCAAGTAGGAGCGAGTGAGCTAAGATTTTTAGAAGGGTCATGTCTAGGCTTCCACTTACAAATCGAAATACAAATTTTAAAGTTCTTGCCCAGTTCCCATGACTCTCCAATCAATTTCTTAATCATATATTCATGGCTCAAATTTTAAAATGCTAAGATCAACTTATTTAAATTTGGATATCAACAAAATAAAACAATTGTGACACTCTAGGGAATCCTAGTTGTAACCCTATTTTCTAGGACTTAGGTTATTAACGGAAAAAACATTAAGTAAATGCATTTGTTCAATGCTTGTAATTTCTTGAAAAATGATAAAATAGGCCTTGAAATGCATAATTTTAGGAGATTAGGGCCTCACTAGGAAGTGTTGAAAATGCATAAATGTAAGGGTCACTAAAGTACGTCCAAACTAAGTGTGAAATTATACTATCACCTTTCAAGAGAGTACAATTTTTGATGCTACAATTCATT
Source organism: Sequoia sempervirens (assembly GCA_007258455.2). Taxonomy (NCBI): domain Eukaryota; kingdom Viridiplantae; phylum Streptophyta; class Pinopsida; order Cupressales; family Cupressaceae; genus Sequoia; species Sequoia sempervirens. The sequence continues at coordinate 16,521,726 of VDFB02193867.1, read as the reverse complement.
CCAATAGTAATTAGGTTGGATGAAAAAAATGTTTATATGTGTTAAAAATAATCTTTGTTTGATATTGTAGTTTGTTGTTTATTATGTGTTTCAAAATATAAATTTGGTATCAAAGTAGATGATCAAGGAATATCTATGAAGTTGAAAAAAGTCAAGTATCTATAAAAGGAGATCAAGCTACAAGCGATGAAGTATAAAATATTGTTGCAGGGAAGTGTTTGAATTGTAATCATTTCCAGCTAGTAAATAAAGGTAGATTTGTAGCTCCAATGGAAACAATACATGTATTTGGTTATCCTCCAATCTCCAATGGAAACAATACATGTATTTGGTTATCCTCCAATCCAATATAGCTATTATGCTATTGTGAAGCTGCTACTACCTAGGAAAGAATCCCCTAGCTTCCATGAGAAAAGGTGTAAGACCATCATAGTCAAAACTACCCCAAAATAGAAGTTATTTTACTATGTTTTTGTTAGAAACATATACAAGATCCTGAGGGATCCTAAACATCAATGATAAAGTGAGTCAATTTGAATAAGAAGATCACAACCTTTGAAGAAAAATATTGTAGAGAAGATAAGAATGCCACACAATAGAAAGTCACCACTTATTGATTGTTTGGAGGCAAATTTAAGGAAACTTTTTTATCCACCAACATAAAAGGTAGATTGGTTTTTGCATCTATGGGTAAATCCAACAATAATGAGATCATAGGTTTTGAGCTACTCTTGAAGGGAGACAAAAAATCATCATTGTGTTGCAAAAAATTGTATAGTTGGACATTTTTATGCTCATTTGAGTCTCTCTTATGGATTTTAGCATGATTTTTCCTAGATTTAATGTTGTAATGTGGTCAATACATTCACATTAGGTTTTGGACTCTTGTGAATCAATAAGAATTCTATGATGTCTTGTAAAAGTGTTGTGAAGTGTGGTAACCTACTTTCACACTTTTCTAGGACCCTTTTACTATAATTCACCTAAATAACCCTTTTTTATCACTTACCAAGTCTTATTTCAAAGTTTTGTAAAGATTTGTAACAAACTTTCATGCTTTTCTAGGATTTTCATAAATAATTCAACCCTTTCTTATGTTTAAATGGCCCCTTAATGCACTTTCAAGCCCTACTTAAGTGTGTTTTGGAGAATAACCCTGTTAAACCTCAATAAATGCACTTTAATTCTTGACACCCATTAAAATTTACCTGGTGGGATGAAGTTTCCACCTAGGGCGACTTAGTCCCACTATGCAGAAAAATCAAAATTATTTTAATTTTCTAGTAGGATTTTATTCTCTTAACCTTAAGGTCAGCCTATTATGTGTTATTTTTGATAAGTATTGTAAAATAAAGTATAAATAAATGGATTTCCTCTCATTTTTACCCCCAATTCATCTAATACATTAATCCACACATTAGCATACATTCATTCATAATTATCAAGCATTCTAAGCATTGTCAGGCATCCATTGGAGCATCTTCTTGCATATCTTCAAATTTTTGCATCAAGGTTTTGGTGAGTTGTAGCATTACATGTTGTTCATTCATCATTCTCCTTCTATTTCATTTCATTTTCAAGGGTTTGACCAAGGAAAACTCCTATTCTTTAACCCTTAATCCTTTTTCCCCTCTTTGCATGTGTGTTTTGCAACTCTTGTATGTGTATTTATCAAAAAGAAAGGTGATAAAAAGTGGTCACCAATCCATCAAAGTCTTTCAAGTCAAAAAATCCCTAATTGAGGCTTGGAGACCTCTTTCAACCTGATTTCTGCAAAATCTAATATGAAAACCTATCAAGAAAAGAAGTGAAGATTGAGAACTTCAGATTACTACCCCAAATTTCTTGAGATTCCTAGGTGGACTAGGTCACCATTTGTGGTGAATTAGTCCCACTGCCATGCCTAAAAAGTGATTTATGTATGTCTAGATATCCTTTGGGAGAAACTTGTATTGGCAAAATCTTCCTGAAATAGGACTAAGTCGCCCCACTCGGCCTAAGTGTCCTAGTTGGAATCAACAACAAATTCATAGGATTCCAAAGCCTCTTTGCATCACATTCTAGTTTCTAGGTGCACCTATCCAATCTCCTTCATTTTTGTTATTGTTTACTTGCATTCTTAGGTCATTTTGCATATCACAATGTGTTCTCAAACAACTTGCATTTCTTAGGTTTTACATTAATAATTCATTTCATTTATCAGTTTATTACATTTAGACATTGCATTTAGGCATATTTCATTCATTTTATTGTATTATTTTTTAGTTGGGACATTATGTATTTTGGCCCATCTCTCTCCTTTTAGGTGGAAATCCCTAGAAGTGCAAGAGAACCTTGGATACCAAAATCGGCATCCACATTTTGGTGAACCTAACTTTAGAACATTTTACTTTTGATTTCAAGTGCATCCTAGGTATCACTTCCATCAACATTGCATTATGTTTTGCATTGTTTACTTTTCATCCTAAGGTTTTAAAAAATTGTGTTAGTGAAAATATCATATAGCTTGAATTTTTGCATTGCATCTCATTAAAAATTCAAAAAATTCAGCATTTTCATCTTATACCTGCATCTGAAAACTTAAAAATCATAAAATTAAATTTCAAAATTCTGAAAAATCTAAAAAAAATCACAACTTGGACTAATTCACCACACTGGGTGACTTAGTCCTCTTGCACATTTTACATAATATTTTTTGTCATTTTCTGAGCATTTTCTACATTTCTATTTTCTGTTATTGCATTTTTGTGTTTCTTTCCAGAATTGTAGTTATCAACATTTTATTGCTCTTAGTTTGCATTGCATTTGCATTCACCCATATTTAGAACCCTTTGCATGAGTGTTTGGTGTCCTATTGTTAATACCTTATTGAGAAGAAGTTCAAGACTCATGTTATCCCACATTAATACACTCGTTGTGGATCTTGGGTTATCTAAAGCTTCCACTTCTGGTATTGCAACTAGTACACTAGTCATGGATACTACCTTTAGCAACTCTTTTCTTTCCAATAACATGCAAGTTGACACACAAAGCAATCACATTCTAAAAGAAAAAATCATTAACATTCATGAGGACTTAAAACATCTTCAAGATCAAGTGTGTCTTAAAAAAATTTCAACCACTACAATTCCTGCTATAGAAAACATCCATTGCATGCTTGAAAGTGATGAAGGCCTAGATGTTATGAATCAAATTATTGAGATATACCACAAACAGATTCCATCTCTAGTACATCTCAACCAACAAACACTATGGTTAGCTAGGGAGGACCTCACACTCCTCCTTCTATAGTAGCATCCATACCTACCTATACCACTCCTCAAGTCACAACAACAATGCAACATTTTAGTAATGTGATTCCTTCCTTGACTATTCCTGATATCATTCCTAATTGTTATGTGGCATTACATGGTCTATCCTCTTCCACCATAACATCTATAAGAATTACCTTCACTTCCCTATCAATACATACACTCCCTCACAAATTTCCCTTCCACCTTATAACACAACTTTTCCAAACCCTCTCCTCCATGCAAAAAAAAATTTCCACCATAAACCAAAACCAAAATGGACCACCCACCTATTATGTTCAAAGTAGCCCATTATCTTTGGAAATATTGTGAACATCAATGCCACAAGGAATAGAGATGCATAGTTTTGAGCAATATGGAGGGAAGGGCAATCCTTCTAAGCATGCTAATGCTTACACAACCTTATGTAGTGACTTTTTCCTCAATGATAAACTATTAGTAAAATGATTTCCTGGGACTTTAAAAGACACTTCCTTGGAATGGTTTCCATCCTTACCAAACAATTCAATTTGTTCATTCAATGAACTAGCTGATGCATTTATAAATCATTTCCAAGTGCATGTGACTCCAAACAAGACATTGTCCAATTTGATGAGATGCAAAAAACATGAAGATGAAAAGATAACTAATTTTATCTCACTCTTTCAGTGACTTTATTCTCAAATTGATGTCAAGATTCCTAATCCACATCTTCAAAAGATGTTTATAGAAAACTTGCAAACTAAACTTCAAGATAAACTCACCATGATGAAATTTTCCTCCTTTATGCGCTTGTGCACCGCCCTTTGTGATTATCACAATTCGGTTAGTAGTCGTGATGCAAAGTTCACTTATAGTCAAACTAGGAAATTTAAACATGCTAATCAAAACAATTCACAACCATTTAGAAGGAAAAACAAAGGGTTCTTATTGTTCAATCCCCCTCAACAATCAACTCAACCCATAAAAAACAAAGTAGTAGCTATTAAGCTACGATACCTTATAGTTATGGAGAACAAAAAAAGAAAATTTACACTGTTACCAAACATCCTTCATAACAAAATGTCCCAACTTTTGCAACAACAAATGATTACCTTACCTTTTGTCAAACCACCTGATCCTACTAAGCCTTTACCTACAAACTTTAAATCTAATGTTTATTGTCATTATCATAGGAAAAATATACATGACACAAAAAGTTGTAAGCATCTTAAACACCTTTTGCAAGACCTCATTGATTCTGGCCATCTATCCATTGCAGGTGTTAATGATCAAGGAAATAAGTTTGTTGCCCCTCCAAATCAAAATTTTCAAATTTTCACTAATCACATGCCTAAACATAATGTTTCATTTATCAAATCTAGTGAAACTCCAAATAATTATGTGATGAATGTCCATACAAATACTGAACATCCTAATCATATTCCACATATCACCACTATTAATCCTGTGGATGAAATGGTAGGTGTAATAGACATTATCCCTCATAAGGGCCAACCTAAGAAATCTCTTGATATTACTTTCTCCTCTCAGGACATACTTTGAAATCTCATTGATGGTCCTTTTTACATAGTTGGAAGTATTCATGATAAGCCCACTAATGGGATACTCATAGATCCCACCTATGGAGAGAATGTGATCACTAAGGAATTTTTGGTATTACATGATCTTTATCAAGATGATTATGATAAACTGAAAGCATGGATAAAAACACACAATGGTTTTTTCTTTCCTACAATAAGATTGATTAGCCTTCCATTACAATAGGAACAAAAACATTAGATGTATCATTCTCCATTATCCCTCAGTTGGACCAGTTTCATTTGAGGCTAGGCCATCCATGACTTCACTCAATGAAAGTTTTCCCTTCGGACATACACAAATGTTTAAAGTTTCCCTTTGACAACAAAATATCCACTGTTCACCATAGAAAATTTAATCCTTTGTCTTCTAAAGGAAACTTCAACTTAGAAGCCTTTTGGCCTGAGCCTATAGAACCTATAATGCCTCGTAAAGACTTCTTTTTCATTGCTTACCAAAAATTTAAAGTAAAGAAAATTGCAAAATTGTCTCTCCGCAACATGTCCCCATCCACTTTTGACACTTCTCTCCTAGATGAAATAATGTTTCCACCAGAAAAAGAATCACCTAACCAAACTCAACCAACACCTGAAACTTCCCCCACATCATGCAAATGACCAAGAGATAATGATAAAATATTCATCATGCCTACTCGTAGAAAACAAGTTTATAAAGAAAAGGAGAAAGTGGATGAAAAACCTCCCATGGTTCCTTCCATTCCTCCCCTTAGGGAAGAAAAGAAACCCATGGTTGATCAGCCCAGTCCTTCACAAACACAAGTTGACAATAAAACCAAAATAAATAGAGGAGATAGGGAGTGTAGGTGTAGACATCGTACCCTTACTCACAAGTTACAACATGAAGAAAATAAAGAAAATAAAAATACACATTTGAAAAAAGCAATGCGTGATGACTCTCCTCCTCAATTGCAACAAAATGATCTTGTACAATTGTTACCTATTTTCACTACATCTCAAGATAGGTAGAGCTAAATTGCATCCATTAAAGAGGGTACACAAATATTTTCTACTTAAGTATTCATTACATTCCGCAAATTTGATTACTTATGAATTTCAAGTGATATTATGAAAATATTTTTAATAGAACTCATAAATTTGCATAAAAGAATGATGTTTTTATTCATATTGGAAAAAATGAAGTCCCACACAAGCCGCAGGAGTAGTCGATTTGATATTTATAATCAAATGATGAATACTAAAAAATAAATGCATATCATACAACTGGAAATAATGTAAACATAAGATAGAAGGTGATTCATCATTTCCTAGAATGACGAATGATCATTACACTTGAAATCTTTAGTTGTTGTGCTTTCAAATTGATCTAGCTCCAAGCTTCAAAAGCATATGCAAGAATGATGAAATGTGGTATTAGAGATTAACTATAAGCAATGGCAAATCATATCCTATCAAATGCCTACATTACCAACAAAAATATAACATACATTCGATCAGGCATCCATCAGATGATTTCACTATTCAAAAGAAAACATAATTCAATGGAAGCTTTCAACTTCATTTATTTTATAACATGTTTGTTTAAATGTGCAAGAATAGGTTCATTATATTTATGTTCAATTTCACCAGATATATGGACAAAAATGGGCTCCCACAAGGGTTGATACCATCATATCAAAAGATAACCTCTCATTCACATCATTATTTGAGAGTTATCAGATATTCAGTTCCAGTCATGTCAAGAAAGAGATGTTGTAACCAAGAAGAGATTCATAAAGTAAATTTATTTCAACATGGTGAAAATAGTTTGAGCAGGCATCTTATTGCTCATCTAAATACTAAAAGAATGATCAAGACATGTTAGGGAAAAGAGTCCTATAGGTGCATAAAGACAATATTCCATGTATTAAAAATGAAACATCAATACAAGAGTATGAAAACCATCAAAGATTTAAAACATAGAAATGATACATCTATCTTAGTAAAGAATGGAGCAAAAGTGCATCATTTTTTCCAAGGAGATCATGTTTGCATGCACATTTTTATGTTACTATTTTTCTTCATGATTTATTTCCTTTATGATCATGTTTCTCCTACTATTTTCTTCATATGAATTGCAATTATGAAGAAGAAAACCAATAAAATTAAATAATCTTCAAGTGAAATCTACTTATTAATTTAAAAGGTCATATGAATTAAATTACGAATACAGAAAATGAAACTTTAGGAGCAACAATAGTACCACTAATAAATGATAGCTCTCTTTTTCAAATGATGGCTGATTTAAATATTATGTTCATGAATTACAAGGTGACCTATATGGCAATGACTCCATGAATATAAAGTCAACCATGCTAGATGACATGAAATAGAAAAGATCACAATGTAGCTTATACAAAAATGACAGTCATATGACTAGAGAATACTATGATGAAAACAACCCTATAAAAGAAAATGATAGCATCACCACAATATGCATTCAAAGCCCTTTCATGAATACTCCAATAGCATATAACATTTTACTACACAAAAAATAGTCTTCCTAATGCAAATTGGATATTTGAAGAAAAGAAAGAAAATCATTTACCTTCAAGATTGAAAACTGTCAAAGTATCAAGAAGCAATTACAGGCATTCACATTTTTATGGAAACAACAAAGAGAGAAATTCATTTCCTCTTTTTCATCATTCTCGAAGGGTTTTTAGGACGACAGCTACAAGAAATATAATATGTACTAAAAGAGAAATAGACAGTCACCTATAGGCATAATACTTCTCCTTACATACCATTCTCATTCAAGAATAGTTTAGATGGCTCTTCTTATGACAACGATTCAAGATTATACTATAGAGTTTCACTATTGAAATCAATGCCAACTTGAAGATTCAGAATAAGGAATACTTACAGTGGAACAATTCAAAGAACAAAGTGGAGATAACAAAAAGAAATCTGATCAAACAGAGGAGTGATAAAGAGGTATATTTCCCATCCATGGCTAAAGACAATATCAACAATAGGGAGGACCAATTATATATAACTCACTGCCTATTGTTCTTTACAAAGAAATGAAGAAGCAATTGATGCATGTGTCTAAAAATGACAATAAGTAAAGGAAATTCAAGACAAGAATGGAGTTGTCACTTTTAGAAGTTTTTCATATGAACAGAGGTCTATATAACTTTCATTTCAACTATATTTTCTGCATGAGGTTTCATTCATATTATAATCTTGAATTATCTATTCACAAACATGAGGCTAGGGTTTCAATCCTCGTGGCTATTAAAGCCATGAAGTAGAAAATCACATGTTTTTGTAGTAGGAAACCATGTCATGCAAAGAAGGAGCCCTACTCGAGCTCAAACAATAAGAGAAAACATTTAGAAGTAGGTTCAAAGACCATAGAAATGGAACGGGTCTATAGGGATGATAACAGAAAAGCATATCCTACAGAGATACCCAGAAATGCAAAGGAGAGGTTGCAGCCTTCTATGATAAACATATGCAAAAATTTCCTTATTTCCTTCACTAAATGTATAGGAAATGCAAATATTTTCATTACCTTGTCCTCAGTGATATTATCTAGAAAATGGTAAAGGAAATACTAGATTACATGGAGGAAATCTTACCTCTTATTCGATATGAGAGGATATATTCAAACGCAGTGAAAAGATCAAGAAAGCTAGTCCATGGCAGCCCAAATGAAGCAATGAATCAACAAAGAGAAAAGAGCATCAGAAGAAATGCATAGCCACAACTGTAGAAGGCGTGAAGTGAGCAAAAATGAAGAGGGTTATGACTTACCATGAATTCTTTGTGGAAATCTTCAACAAACCATCTAAAATAGTAAAATATTTTGAATAATCAAGCTTATAGAGACTCTATTCCATGGTGGCCTCTTTGATGCTACAGAAATAAAAAGGAAATAATGAACAACTTGAGTTTTTGACCTTCAATACCACTAAATAAATCTGCAGGTCAAACTATAGACTTGTTCACCATGGTGGCACGACAAGTTCTCCCCATGGAAATGCAAAAATGGATGAGCATAATGATTAGGTTTTCTTTTCCCTTAGTAGTTTTACCATGCTCAAATCGAATGATAGGCATTTTTGTCCTTTCTTTTAAGAAAAATCAATTCATTGTATTATCACCATGGTATTGACTTCAAAGTCAATGAAACCTAATGATTTAAGGAGGCTTGTGTGATAACCAATGCCATGAAATCGCTAAGGCCGAAATAACATTTGGAGGAAAAAATATATATATATCATCATATATTACATGATATGCATATACTGCATGAGGAGGCTGACAACATGTGAGAAGACTTTGAGTCTTCTTGACTTTTGATTAGCCAAGTGAGAGCTTAGGGTGCTATTATGGGGAGTCATAAGGGGAAAATTATTTTTTGCAAAACATTTATTTTATTATTTTTCCCTTATTCTATTTTGTAAAGTTGTATTTGAAGGATATTACTTTTCAATAATTTTTGAAATCAAATATTGTAAAAAGGTGAAAATATATAAAAAAATTTCACTCATGTGCATGTGGAGTTGAGGATTTTGCATTGGGCAAGTTGATAAATATGAGGAGGATTTTACATGCTTGGGCCCACTTTTTGTGGGATTTTTAGTTTAGTTTGGGTGCTCTATGGGCCAATTACAAGTTGAAAGCCAGTTGGAACATGAGTTCACTCATTTTTGCATAAGTTTGGGCTATTTTTATCAAGATTTTCTCTTCTACTTAGATTTCACATTGGAGATGTTGTTTTCACTTCAGTTCTCATTCAGTTCTATTACTAGCTACCTTGTGCATGCCTTTTGTATATATTGAAAAAAGTTAGTCTTTTTCCTCTAGTTCTTGATTTCTCTTACTTTTGCAATTTTTGCAAAGAAGGCTTCTTGTAACTCAGTTTATTTTTTAAGATTAATACATTCAGCAAGTTATTAAACGTTAATCAAGTTTTATCAATTTGCAAAGCTTTCATTTTACTTTTCAGTGTACTAAGTATTTTCCTTCAAAATATTAGGTGTCATGCTATGTGAATGATTTGATAAGGAATCAATCATGTTTTAATCTCAAGAACCTTTATTTTCCTATCTCATTGATATGTGTTTGTATACAACTAAGTGATTCCATAGGTTATATGTTGTGCATTTGACTTATTTTAATATTTTAGTTGTGAAGATGTTCTTTTCCCTCAAAGATGGTAATATAGTCAAGCATTTATATAAATTATTTATGTGGTTAAACTGTTTAGATTTAGTTGTGTAAATAGGTTTATTGGAAAGTAATCATGAAACAAGTTGCATGCAACATCATAATATAAGTCCATTTCCAGAACATAAATTAGTTTTTGTATTTATTTTAGCACTTTCTTCCCTTTTCTCAACCAGTTTCATTAGTTAAAACATAAGAACAAATAGGAAGCTAGCCTAGAATCTAGAGGTTCAATCTCATTATAGGTCACCCACAACCTAAGTTTGATCCAATGTTACATGGGATTGCAAAGCTTTCTAGCCCTACATGTTGGTGCAAATCCGTGTGATAATAATTTTTGGCATGCTCGGTGAGACTCTGAAGCATGCTTTAGAGAAAGAATTCAAGAGTTCAAGCTATTTTTTTGGTATATATAGCAGTGTATTTTTTCCTTTCAGAGGTTACAAATTTATACTTGGCGACTCTAAGCATATTTACTGGTTCCAACAAGACCCAGTGCTAGTATGTTTCAAAAAAAATATTTATTTATGATTTCTAGCTAATTATATGAGTAAAGATGTCGAGTTTTCATAGTCATCATGTATGCCGACTTTTGTTTCATGAAAATTTTGTCAACCAATCACCCTATCAACCATGTAGGCCAATCGTGCTACTAATTTTATCCCAAACAACCATGTAGCAATAGCCTACTAGCATGCTCAACATGCTTACCTCCCACCCACCCCTACTTAGCCTTTAGATCAATATTCATATGTCCACAATCAGCTCCAAGAGGTTGATGATATGAAAAATAACATGAATAACATGAAGAACATATTGTTAGAATTCACAAAGTAGATAGAAGAGATCAAGAGGCATCAAAAGAATGATCAGCAACAAGTAGAGATGGCCTATCAAGCCTATCTCTATGAGCAAGAATTACTGACATAGAGGAGATAGTTTGAAGAAAAGCTCAGAAGGGAGTTAGTTGTACAGGGGGAGTAGATCAAGTCTTTGCTTGCTCAAAAGCATGATATCTGAACAACTTCTTGCATTTTAGATCAGTTTCAAGAGGAAGAATTTCCAAGTTATGAAATCCCAAATTTTACAACCATTCATCCTTCACAAGTAGAGGAAATTAATCTAGTACAACCTAGTGTAGTTACAGAGCAACCCATTGATAAGGAAACTTTAATCCTCATAGAGAAGGTCAGAAATGTAAACCCATTGTGTTTAGCTTTGGAAGTTTACTGATTAGAGTAGCAAAAGAATGAACAAAAGTAGCAAGAAGTTGTTGCTGCTTGTATTGTGTCCCTAGCTCAAAATTACCATATTGACTCATTTGAAAAAAAATATAATGTTGTTTATAACATGGATAAAAATAGAGTGCAAGAATTACTAGTCAAAAAAATTCACTTACAGGATGCCCAAGCTTCATTTGAGAAGGCACCATATGAGGATGAACAATTAGTTTATTTGTCTAATCAATTACCTGGTTTTATTGAGCAAGCTGAAAAGAGCACATAGGAACCTAACTTACCAGTTAATTTGAAACACTTAGAAGATATTGTAGAACATGATGTGTTGTTGGGTCAAGATGAATTTCAAGCCTCAATCCATATGAGATAGCAAGAGGTTACCAAAATTGGATGACCAAGCATATTGGTACTTGTGTTTTGAAAGGATGATCTTGAATCTAAGGTAAGCCCTCTCATGCCACAAAGTAGCAAAGATTATGAAGAGGCCTTATTTTGGAATGACCTTGAATCCTTGTTTCAATCTTAGATGACAAATAAGAGCAAATTGAACATGTTCATGTAGAGAAAATTGAAAGTGAATCTCAGAATTTTTTTGATTTATTTTATGAACTCCCTCAATTTGTTGATGAAAATGAGGACTTCACATGCATAATAACATCTATGCTTGGTATGGAGCAACTAAATGATAAAACTCATTTGGACTTAATGCAAAGTTATGAGTTAGATGAAAATGTGTTTTCAGGCATAATAGAGGCCTTCTGCTCTAACATAGCTAATAAGCTAGTACTATATGAGCCAAAAATGTGTGATCAACCTGTTCAAATCAAAGAGCCACACATTCCTTCATTTCATAATTTATGTGAACCAACTCTTTTAGATCAAATTGAAATTGAGGCAACAAGAAGGAAGAAAATATTGCACTACAAGTGGAACCATCTAATCAGCAAAATGGAGAGACAACAGTGTATAAACATGAAGGCAGTAGTGAGAGGCCAAGTTTTATCCTCTCAAAAGGGTGCTTGATCATATATTTATCCAAAGAGGAGTCTATAGAATTAGGAAAAAGGCCTGATTCTACCAAAGCATGTGATTACAACTACAGAGCAGTAGGTTACTCTCGTCTATATGCCTCAAAATAGCATCTTTGGTCATCAATAAAATAAGGGAGGTGTGATTTTTATGGTGCTCCAAGTTTCATTGCATTAGTTAATCAATTGTTAACCATTTACATACTTCATTTTTATTAGAAAGGGAAGCTATTTTTCACAACCAGTGAATGGTCATATCTGAGCACTAACATTGTTAGTTAATGCAAGGTAGGGTAAAGTTTCAATTATGCTTTCAATAAGTGCCCTGTGGCACGTTTTCATTCTAGTATTTTTTTGCTTTCAATAAGGTGCACATTGGTTTCCAAATTTTTTCTTAAATAGAGTTGCAGTAGTTTCTTTCTGTTTGTTTGGTTTAAGCTAAGTGACAAAGGTTTTTCAAAAGTTTGAAAAGTAGAGATTGACTTCATGCCCAATGGATAAGCTATATACTGGTCTATGGTGCTTAGTAGGCAAACACTCCACAAAGGTCGCCAAATTGTTACCTATTTTTCACTACAGCTCAAAACAGGTAGAGTTGAATTACATCCATAAAAGAAGGTACAATTTATTTATTTTTCTTACGTATTCATTGCATTCCACAAATTTGATTACTTATGAATTTAAAGTGATATTATGAAAATCTTTGTAAAAGAACTCATAAATTTGCATAAAAGAATGATTTTTTTATTCATATTGGAAAAATTGAAATCTCACACAAGCCACGAGAGTAGCTGATTTGATATTTATAATAAAATGATGAATACAAAAAGAAATGTATATCATACAACTAGAAATAATGTAAACATAAGATAGAAAGTGATTCATCATTATCTTGAATGACAAATCATCGTTACACTTGAAATCTTCAGTTGTTGTGCTTTCAAATTGATCCAACTCCAGGCTTCAAAAGCATTTGCAAGAACAATGAAATGTGGTATTAGAGATTGAATCTAAGAAATGACAAATCATATCCTATCATATTCCTACATTACCAAAAAAAATACAACATACATTTGATCATGCATCTATTAGATGATTTCATTGTTCAAAAGAAAACAAAATTAAACAAAATTCAATGGAGGCTTTCAACTTCATTTATTTTGCTAACATGTTTGTTTAAAAGTGTAGGAACATGTTCATTATATTTATGATCAATTTCATCAGATATGTGGAGAAAAATGGGCTCCCACAAGGGTTGAGACTGACATATCGAAATGACACCTCTCATTCATGTCATTATTTGAGAGTTATCAGATATTTAGTTGCAGTCATCAAGAAAGAGTTGTTGTAACCAAGAAGAGATTCATAAAGTAGATTTATTTCAACATGGTGAAAATAATTTGAGCAGGCATCTTATTGCTCATCATACTAAAAGAATGTTCAAGACATGTTAGTGGAAAGTGTGCTATAGGTGTATAAGGACAATATTCCATATCCTAAAAATGAAACATCAATACAAGAGTATGAAAGCCATTAGAGATTTAAAACATAGCAATGATACATCTATCCAAGTACAAAATGGAGAAAAAGTGCATCATTTTCTCCAACGAGATCATGTTTGCATACATATTTTTATGTTGCCACTATTTTTCTTCATGATTTATTTGTTGTCTGATCATGTTTCTCCTACCATTTGCTTCATATGAATTGCAATTATGAAGAAGACAACCAATATAATTAAATGATCTTCAAGTGAAATCTACGCATTAATTTTAAGGGTCATATGAATTAAATTGTGAATGCAGCAAATGAAATTTTAGGAGCAACAATAGTACCACTAATGCATGATAGCTCTCTTTTTCAAATGATTCTTGATTTAAATATTATGTTCATGAATTACAAGGCGACCTATATGAAAGTGACTCCATGAATATAAAGTCAGCCATGTTGGATGACATGAAATAGAAAAGCTCACAATGTAGCTTATACAAAAATGACAATCATAGAGAACATTGTTATGAAAACAATCCTATACAAGAAAATGATAGCATCCCCACAATATGCATGCAAAGCCCTTTCATGAATACTCCAAGAGCATATACCATTTTACTACACAAAAATTAGTCTTCCTAATGCAAATTAGATATTTGAAGAAAATAAAGCAAATCATTTACCTTCAAGACTAAAAATAGTCAAAGCATGAAGAAGCAATTACATGCATTCACATTTTTATGGAAACAACAAAGAGAGAAAGTCATTTCCTCTTTTTCATCATTCTCAAAGGGGTTTCAAGATGACAGCTACAAGAAATATAATATGTACTGAAAGAGAAATAGACAGTCACCTATACACATTAGATGTCTCCTTACATACCATTCTCATTCAAGAATAGTTCAGATGGCTCTTCTTATGAGAAAGATTCAAAATTATACTACAAAGTTTCACTATTGAAATTAGTACCAACTTGAAGATTTAGAATAAGGAATACTTATAGTGGAATAGTTCAAAGACCACAGTGAAGATAAAAAAAAGAAATTTGATCAAAAAAAGGAATGATAAAGAGGTATATTTCCCATTAATGGCTAAAGACTCTGTCAACAATAGTGAGGACCAATTATATACAACTCATTGCCTACTCTTCTTTACAAAGATAGGAAGGAGCAATTGATGCATGTCTAAAACTAACAGTAAGTAAAAGACAATCAAGACAGCAATGGAGTTGTCACTTTTAGGAGTTTTTCATGTGAACAGAGGTCTGGATAACACTTTTCAACTATATTTTCTACATGAAGTTTCCTTCATATTATAATCTTAAATGATCTATTCAAAAACATGAGGTTAGGGTTTCAATCCTTGTGGCTATTAAAGCCATGGAGTAGAAACTCACATGCATTTGCAGTAGGAAACCATGCAATGTAAAGGAAGGAGCCCTACTCAAGCTCATTTACAACAAGAGAAAACATTTAGAAGCAAGTTCAAAGACCATAGAAATGGAATAGGTCTATAGGGATGATAACAAAAGAGAATATCCTACAAAGATACCCAAAAGTGCAAAGGATAGGCCACAACCTTCTATGACAAAAATATGCAAAAAATTCCTTATTTCCTTCACTAAATGTATAGGAAATGCAAATATTTTCATTATCTTGTCCTTGGTGATGTTATCCAGAAAATGGTAAAGGATATACTAGCTTACATGGAGAAAATATTACCTATTATTTTCTGTGAGAGGATATATTCAATCATGGTGAAAAGCTCAAGCAAGCTAGTCCATGGCATCCCAAATGAAGCAGTGAATCAACAAAGAGAAACGAGCATTAGAAGAAATGCATAGTTGTGGCTGTAGAAGCCATGAAGTGACCAAAATGAAGAGGGTTATGACTTACCACACATTCCTCTATGGAAATCTTCAACAAACCATCTGAAATAGTAAAAAATGGTGAACAATCAAGCCTATAGAGACTCTATTCCATGGCAGCCTCTTTGATGATACAGAAAAAAAAGGCTATAATGAACAAGGGTTTTCGACCTTAAATACTAGTAAAGAAATCTACAGGTCAAACTACAAACTTTTTCTCCATGCCGACACAACAAGTTCTCCCCATAGAAATGCAAAAATGGATGAGAATAATGATTAGGGTTTCTTTTCCCTTAGTATTTTTACTATTCCCAAATCAAATGATAGGCATTTTTGACCTTTCTTTTAAGAGAAATCATTTCATTGTATTATCACCATGTTATTGACTTCAAAGTCAATGAAACCTAATGATTTAAGGATGCCCATGAGATAACCAAAGCCATGAAATCACTATGTTCAAAATAACATTTGGAGGAAAAAATATATATATTTCATCATATATTACATGATATGCATATATTGCATGAGGAGGCTAACAACATGTGAGAAGACTTTGAGTCTTCTTGACTTACGATTAGTGAAGTGAGAGCTTGGAGTGCTATTATGGGGAGTCATGAGGGGAAAATTATTTTTTGCAAAACATTTATTTTATTATTTTCCCCTTATTCTATATTGTAAAGTTGTATTTGAAGGTTATTACTTTTCAATAATTTTCCAAATCAACTATTGTAAAAAGGGGAAAATATATAAAAAACACTTCACTCATGTGCATGTGCAGTTGATGATTTTGCATTGGGTGAGTTGATAAAAATGAGGAGGCTTTTTCATGCTTGGGAACACTTTTTGTGGGATTTTCAGTTTAGTTTGGGTGCTCTATGGGCCAGTTATGTGCTGATAGCCAGTTGGAGCCTGAGTTCACTCATTTTTGCATGGGTTTGGGCTATTTTTATCAAGATTTTCTCTTGTGCTCTGATTTCACATTGGAGATGTTTTCAATTCATTTCTCATTTAGTTCTATCATTGGCTACCTTGTGCATGCCTTTTGTATATATTGAAAAAAGTTAGTCCTTTTCCTCTAGTTCTTGATTTCCCTTTTTTTTGCAATTTTTGCGAAGAAGGCTTCTTGTAACTCAGTTTATTTTTCAAGATTAATACATTCAACAAGTTATTACAAGTTAATCAAGTTTTATCAATTTGCAAAGCTTTCCTTTTACCTTTCAGTGTACTAAGTATTTGCCTTCAAAATCTTAGGTGTTATGCTATGTGAATGATTTGATAAGGAATCTATTGTCTTTTAATCTTAGGAACCTTTATTTTCATGTCTCATTCATATGTGTTTGTATACAACTAAGTGATTGCACAAGTTATATGTTGTACATCTAACTTATTTTACTATTTTAGTTGTGAAGATGTTCTTTTCCTTCAAAGATGATAATACAGTCAAGCCTTTATATAAATTATTTATGTGGTTAAACTATTCATATTTAGTTGTGCAAATAGGTTTATTGAAAAGTAATCATGAAACAAGTTGCATGCAACATCGTTATCTAAGTGCATTGAAAGAACAAAATTTAGTTTTTGCATTCATTTAAGCAGTTTCCTCCCTTTTCCCAACCATATTCATTAGTTAAAATAGAAGAAAAAATAGGAAGCTAGCCTAGAATCTGGAGGTTCAATCTCATTATAGGTTACCCACAACTTGAGTTTGATCCAATGTTACACAGGATTGTAGAGATTTTTAGCCTTGCATGCGGGTGCTAATCCCTGTGATAACAACAACAACCATAATGAGAGGTACACCCTTCATTGGACATTATCATTCATCCTCCTATTGTGATTAATCTGGATGATGATGATGAAATCACTAAAATAGACGAAGAGGTCCATAATGATCTGAATACATTATTTTCCTCTTCAATTCACTTAAATGACAAATCTCCTACAAAAAATTCCAAACCTAGTGCTTACCCTAGTTTAACACTTTCTCTTATCCTTTTGGCTAGTTACCCACCCTCAACATATAATGAACATGACTAGGAGGTGGATGACCTACTCGATGGTTGACTCACATTTTCCTTACTAGTATTTTTCTTTTTCTTTTGTGTGTTTGCATGTGCATAATGTGTTCCCCTATGATGTGTTGTTTGATGTTATCTCTCTTTGTGACATTCCTCTATTTGTATCTTCATTCTTCTTTAGGTCGTACATCACTTTTTCCTTTTCTTTTGTCTTTTGCTTTTGTTTTCCTTTTTGGGATGACGTAAGGCATTTAGACCGCAATGTCTCTTTCATGTTGACCCAAAAGGCCCATTTTCTTTTTCTTTTCCTTTTTCTTTTATCTTTTTCTTGTGTTTTCCTTTTGGGGATGATGAAAAGCGTCGAGACATCCTAGGTCTCTTCCATGTTGACCCAAACATATCTTTCTTTTTCTTTGTGTCATTCTTCTAGTTCTATGCATTTGGGGAATGATGACAGTTCTGAGTTCTTTACAAAATATTGTAGCAAAGAACATACTAACCTTAAATCCATAGATCCATTATGTGTTTGGTGTTTTCATTTTGGGGGAAACCCCTTCCCTTCCTTTCCTCTTTTTCCTTTCTCTCGCATGACGAAGCCTTGCTCGAAAACATATGACTTGGCATAGGGGCTTTCCAAGTTGGCTCTAATGTCATTTCTTTTTTTTTTGCATTTTTCATTTGCTACTTTAAATTAATTTCTCATAGAACAGTGTGTAGCAATTTCTTTAAAGTGGGGGAATACATTGGCATTATTCATTTGCATTTTTTATCTTTTTTCTTAGTTCTTAGTGTAGCCTTGTTACTTCATACAATGTGTTTTGTTGCTTTGTGGATGACATTGGCTGTAATGTCCTGCATGAGCATGATCTATCTTAGAATATTACATTCCTCTTAATGGCTTGATGTGATGCACTGCATCCCCTAAGTTTTGAATCTTCTATTCTTTGATTTGTCCTCTCTTGGAGACATTAGACACAATGTTCCCTAGGTTAAATACCTCACATGAACCAAGAAAGAATCATTTGAACATCTTTTTCATTTTGCATTTTGCATTTGTTATATGACCTTTTTGTATAAAACAACTTGCATGCCTATGGTACCACCGTGTCTATTCATGAGCTCCAAGAATATGGAGTTTTTCTTGTCTCATGAAGCTAGAAATGTCATTTTCCTTTGTGGCACCTTATTAAAGTTATTAGGAGGTATAACTTTGGTATGGCTAAGTGGGAAGCCAATTGAGGCATGACTTTCCCCATAGCCACATTTGTGTGTGAGTGCATACTAGCCATTAGTGTATGTTTCTCACCTTTTTGGCCTTCTCACTTGGTGGACAACCATGAGCTCTGTCACCTGAAAGTGAGTATACATTTTTTTTTTTTGGACAAATAACCTAGATATGATCCACAATAGAATGGAAAAATGGTTGAAGCTTGATTTGATTCTATCTTTCTATCTCCTTTTCTTTATTTCATTATTTTTCCTCATTTTCATGTGTGTTCCTTTGTGCTTATGTTTGGTTTGAAATGGGATCTTGATCCTAGGGACTTGATCATCCTTCTTGATTATTGTTGTCCCATCTTACTAAGAATCAGTGCATTTGGATCCCTCTTAATATGCATGTTGGGCTACTTTAGGGCGAGTTTGAAGCAAGTTCATCCCATCACTAAAGTGAGGGCATAATGTGTCTCCAAAAAATGTATTGATTGACATTTTCCCACTCATTTGAGTCTCTCTTATTGATTTTGGCTTAATTTTTCCTAGATTTAATGTTGTAATGTAGTCAATACATTCACATTAGGTCTTGGACCCTTTTTAATCAATAAAAATTCTAAGATGTCTTGTAAAAGTGTTGTGAAGTGTGGTAACCCACTTTCACACTTTTATAGGACCCTTTTATTATAATTCACCTAAATAACCCTTCTTTATCACTTACCAAGTCTTATTTCAAAGTGTTGTAAAGAGTTGTAATAAACTCTCACACTTTTCTAGGCTTGTCATCAATATTTCAACCCTTTCTTATGTTTAAATGAACCCTTAATTCATTTTATGGCCCTATTTAAGTGTTTTTTAGAGAATAATCTTGTTAAACCTCACTAAATGTACTTTAATTCCTGATACCTAGTAAATTTTCCCTAGTGGTCATCACCACCTAAGGTGACTTAGTCCCACTAGGCACAAAAATCAAAATTATTTTAATTTTCTAGCATGATTTTATTCTCTTAACTTTAAGGTCGGCCTGTGATGTGTTATTTTTGGGAAATATTGCAAAATAAAGTATAAGTAAAGAGTTTTTCTCTCATTTTTACCCCCAATTCATCTAATAAATTCATCCACACATTAGCATACATTAATTCACAATTCTAAAGAATTCTAAGCATTGTCAAGCATCCATTGGAGCATCTTCTTGCATATCATCATATTTCTACATCAAGGGTTTGGTGTGTTGTAGAATTGCATCTTGTTCATTCATCATTCTCTTTCTATTTCATTTCATATACAAGGGTTTTATTACCAAATTGGGGTTTGACCAAGGTAAATCCCTATTCTCTAACCCTTAACCCTTTTTCGCCTCTTTGCATGTTTGTTTTGCAAGTCTTGTATGTAGATTTGTCAAAAAGAAAGGTGATAAAAAGTGGTCAACAATCCATCAAAGTCATTCAAGTCAACAAAGCCTTAATTGAGGCTTGGAGACCTCTTTTAGCCTAATTTCTATAGAATCTAATCCAAACACCTGTCAAAAAGAGAAGTGCAAACCACGAGCTTCAGATTCCTACCCCAAATTATGGACTAAGTTGCAATATGTGGCAAATTAGTTCCATTTCCATGCCTAAAAAGTGATTTTTGTATTTTTGGTTAGCCTTTTGGCAAAAACCTTTTTTGGTAGAATCTTCCTGAAACATGACTAAGTTGCCCAACTTGGCGTAAGTGTCCCATTTGGCTTCAATAGTAAATTCTAAAGGATTCTAGAGCCTCTCTTTATCACATTCTAGTTTCTAGGTGCACCTCTTTAATCTCCTTCATTTCAGTTATTGTTTACTTGCATTCTTAGGTCATTTTTCATATCACAATGTGTTTTCAAACAACTTGCACTTCGTAAATTTTAAATTGATAATTCATTTCCTTTATTATTAAATTATTACATTTAGACATTGCATTCAAGTATATTGCATTCATTCTTGCATTAGTTTTGAGTGGGGAAATTACACATTTTGGTCCATCTCTCTCCTTTTAGGTGGAAAACCCTAGAAGTGCAAGAGAACCTTGGATACCAAAATTGGTATCCACAATCACCAAAGTATCGATCAAAAGTAAGGTAAGAGGAGGATCAAAACTAAGATAAGAAGAAAATTGAAAAACTCAATTAAAGATGTAAAAGAGATTGTTGTGTTCAATTTAAAAGATAATAGAATAATCGAAAGAGAAGAATATAGAAATTAAAAAGAAAGAAGAAAGAAAACATACACACATAAATGAACACAAGAATTTATAGTGGTTCACCCAAATATGGCTATGTCCACTTTTAGCAAGGGATTCTCATTTTATTGATTCTCTATTTTTTCAAACATCACATATATATATATCCAATATCACTTAGTACAATACTAAAATTATCTTCATTTTTACAAGGAAGATTCCATGCACATGGAATTCATGTGGAAGAGACTATCCTTATTACTAAACATAGGTAGTGGATGTGAAACATAAGCAGTGGTTACAAATGACAACCATCAAAACGTAACTCTAGCCATTACACTTGACTTGGATTCACATGTAGCCAACAATCTCCCACTAGAAGACAAGTCATATTAGAAAGAGAGGTGCTTAGAGATATCCCTTATTGTAGGCTTATTGTCACATTGAGACAAGACAAAGATAAGCTCTATAGAAATCCAACTTATCTCATGGTACAATCTTTATTAAAGCATCCACTTGACCTATCAAATGAAATTCAAAGAATACAAAAGGAAACCTGGGTATGTGCAGGATCATCATGGAAAAAGTAGGCCCTTAAGTGGCAAAAAATTCAGAAAAATCAGAGTTAGGAAACTTGACGTAAAAATTCTCGAATAAGTTATCTATATATTATTTCAAAAATGTGTAAGAATAGAATTTGTAGAAAATTCAATGTAGTTTCTAAAATACTAGGTATGTAACTTTTTTTAAAAAAATCTATTTGGTGAAAATTTGAAATTTCAATGTAGTGGTACTTAAATTTCAGGGAAAAAATAAGAAGTTGGTGTCTTTCTGACCACCCTAACTGTAATTAAATGATAATATTTTTTATAAGATTTTAGATATAAGTAGAGGACTCATGCCCTGATGTGATGCATATTTTTTGTAATATTTTTCTAAATAAATAATTAATTATAAATTTTTTATTACAACGTTTTAAAAAATATAAAAACTCATATGTCTGACCACCTTAACTTGGTCAAAACTTCATGAAATTCAATTTTTCTTTTTTTAGTCCTATAGTATGTGAAGCATAGAATGTGACGCATGTTTTGGATTCAAAAAATGTGATACCGTTTGAAAGCTATAGATGTTTTTAAATCAGCCTATCAATCAAGACTTTAGTTGTAATTTGAATAGAAAATGAATAATAATTACTTATTAAATTCAAATTAAAGCGTAATTTATATCATTGGAAAGTTGAGAATCTCCTTTAAAAACCCTTTTTGTTTCATCAATTTTGGGTTAAAAAATAGTCATCAGCCACATACCCATCATATTGCCACTTTTTGGCCCATCATGATCCTACAGATACCCACCTACCACCCACATGAAAATCATAAAAATGCCTAAATGAAGGCCAAATTTTACACTAAAAATAAAAAATAGTAGAGTCACAAGCTTCCACACGAGTCCAGGTGGTGCGGGGTTAGGAACTATTTGATTATTCAACATATTGGATTCATCCACACTCTCCCAATGGTTCAAATTAGAATTAAAATTCCCTACCATGTTTGATGAAAAAGCATTCACCTCCTTTGAAGTAACTGATTCTAGGTCCCACACATGAGCTTCCAGGATCTAGGTATATAAGTTTTGATCATCCTTACACATAGCCCACTTGGAGTTAATTTTTTAATCTTCTAGTTTAATATATTAATCACAACCTTCACTCTACCCAAACTAAGAATTACCATCAATTTCATATACCCCAAGTTCTTTGGCATCATTCTACTCACTACCATCTAACTTGTAGTACCCCTCCATTTATGCTTATGCTTTCTTTTGTTATGTTTTCACACTGGTAGACCATGATATTTTGTTTGGATATTTTGATCGCTGGTTTTGAGTGACAGTGGGTTTATTCTATGACATGATGATACATTATTTGGTGATTACTGATTTTAGACATGCTTTGAGATAGCTTAGATGTTTACTTTCAGATGATTATTGCTATGAACATGTTTTGATGGACTAACAATTATTTATTTCGTCAGTCTGATGTGACGTGTATTGGTGTGGAGAATGTAATCGCATCACTCGCTTGCAAGTGCCCTATGATATCTATGATTTTCTCCGCACGGTGTGCCTGTACAATGGTTTATATATATATATGCATGTTATTGCTTAGTTGCAGGAATTGTAGGTACATGACACCAACTCCACCTGGTTACTCAAGTCTGAGCATGTCAAGACTCAACGAAAATGTTGATTGGGAGGTAGTAGTTAGGTTCATCCTAGTTTAGTCTTTAACCCGGTCACTGTACATAGTCAGTTTTAGTTTTTGGTCATAGATTGTCTTGTCACTTCCTGTTTGGATAAATTGTTGAAAGGTAAATTTGGTTCATTTTAATGTTAGTTTATTGTGCTTTAATTTATTATTATTTAAATTAATTTTAAATGTTAAGGAAATAAAGTTTTAATTAATTAATTAATTAATTAATTAGTTTGTTTAGTTAAGTAATTTGATCGTAAAGGTTGAATTTATTTAATTAAATTAATTAATTAATTAAATTAATATTCTTAAATTGTTTTATATGTGAATAGATTTTATTTGAAAAATTTAAATGTTTTGGTGGGAATGCATTTTTAATTAATAAATAAAATTTGTATTGAAATTTGTTAATTTTAAAATAAAATAATTATATGCATGCAATTTGAAAAAAAAAGTTATCCGAGAAGTGGTTGAGATATTTTTGCATTTTCTCGACATGTGTGCAAGTTCCATTTATTGATTATGGTTGAGGAAATTTGTTTACAGAGGTAAAATTGGATCTGAGAAATCACAGAGGTTATGCTATCATTCACGGGAAAATATTTTGGTGCTCTGTAAAATTCTCTGTATATGTTTTATTTTGGAATTTTGTTACAAAATTATGGAATATCTCTGGTTGCAATTTGGGTTCTATTCTCGAGAAAAGTTTTGGAAGGCTATAGGCAACAACAGAGGATTTCATCTCCAGATTGTCTTCAAAAGTTTTGGGAAATCAAGTATTTTTCTTGTGGTTTCAATTTGTTATTATTGAAAAGAATTTCTATGAAAGAAAATATCATTTATTTGGAATCCCTGTACTCTTCGGGAAAATTATTTACTGTATCATTCTTTTGTGAGGAATTGTTGTTTTCAGAAAATCTCTGTAGCCTTCTCTTTGAAAAAGGAAAATTGAAACCTTTTTGGTTATTTAGGATTTGAATGAAATTATACTGTGCATGTTTCTTTAAAAAACCCTGAAGAAATTTGATAATTTCCCCGAAAATCCCCACTGTAACCTGTAGAAATTTCTTTATTTCTTCATTAGAAACCTCTATGAAATATATATATGTTATCATATATATATAATTATAAATTGAATTGTGATAGGATCTTGTTATTTATAATAAAATTTGAGTTCATATGCTATACAGGAAAAATTTATTATTCAAATCTTCTTTAAAAAAAATGAAAATCACGTATTTTAATTGTGCTCGTTGTACGGTGAATTTAAAAATAAAATAAAATAAAAAATACAGAGTTTTAGGGGCGAGTGCAGCCTCCATGGCTGTGCACAGCAGCTGTCGGCTGCTAGGCGCAACTATGGCAATGGTCGCACCCTCTCCCAACAGGGAGCCGCAGTCGGGGGCTGCGAAAGCCTACAAATATTGTTTTATTTAATTTAAATCAACAAAAAATTTCATAAAATGTAATTCATTTTTATTAGAAGTTTTAAATACGATTTTATTGGTGATATTTATAAATTCAGATTTTATTATATATATATATGTATGTATATATGTATATGTATATGTATATATGTATGTATATATAAATATGTGTAAATAAATATAATTATTTGTATATATATATATAATTATATTTATTGAGGTAGGAAAAATAATTTTAATAATTTAAAGATTTATAAAATATTTTCTTTAAATTATATTGCATGTGAAATTCTAGATTAACTAGAAGTGAATTTTAATTAAGTTGACTTAATTGTATGCAAATTATATTGCTTGAAAGGATTTAGTATATCCTAATGTAGATGTATTATTTTCTTTCAATTTGCTTTAAATCTTGTTTCTTTGTTGGGAAAATTGGGAAAGTTTTAAATAAACAAGTCTTCCAGATCAATTTAATACCGTGGGGATTCTGATTGTTAAGTTGAGTTTATGTGTTGGCTAAGTTGTGTACATGATATTAGCTTTGTACTTAGATACCTGATTTTTGTTAACATAGACATTGATGTTCGTCATGAATGGTGTTGAAATTGTCTATTGTATGTTTTACACTTTGTAAACCTTAGTCAAGAAAACTTAGAAATCCTTGTTATGTTTAGGGGAGTGGCTTTTTGTAAGGGCCGACACACAAAGTGGTGTCAGGGTAACTTGCAAGGAGTTAGTAAGTCAGTGATAACTAAATGACACAATAGTTAGATTAAAACTCTTAATAAGATGTTATGCTTCACTTATGACTCTTGAGCTACTACAGTCTTGAGTATAAGATGAGAAGGCTTATAATGGAAAATCAGTGTCTTGTTTCTTCAAAAGACATTCGATTCTACAATGATTTACAATGGGGCTAGATTTAATAAGAGGTTACCAGGGTAACCCATGTTGGGGCCAGAACCTAGGAAGAAACACCAGGGTAACCTTTTCAATATTGTGATGACACTCCACCTAAAGTAACAATTAACCTTGTGTATGTAACACATTCAATTGTCAAAATATAGAAGCAATGTAACCATTAGTTTGTTATGTACTAGTGTCTAGGGTTAGTAGAGTATGTCTAGGTAACCATATTACTATCTCCTAGCACGGGGGGTGGACCTACGGGTATCACATGGTTGGGTGGAACATGCACCCTACTCCGTTGGGTCCCGAGTTTGATCATGGCATCGAGAGCTTCATGGATGGAGAGCTCACACTTGGAAACTTATGTGTACATCTTCTTTGAAAATTTTAAATCTTATATTTGAAAACATCCCTCAATTGTATATGAGGTGAACAATTTAAATGTAAATGTAATTATTATTGAACTACCTCATCAGATGGATGAGTATTGTATTATTTTATCAAATGCAATGTGAGAAACAAATTTGTACTTTATGTTATCTTGAATGGAGTTTCAAATGAAATGCAATGTTTATCTTTAATTTTTATGTTATTAATTAATATGTGCAATGCGAAATACTAAAGCCGTCTATGGAAACTCAAAGTAGTGTAACGTCACATAGCTTAATGAATGTATGCAACTAATTAACTAAATAATTATACTTAAAAAAAAAAATTATTACACCCTTATACACAATTGCAACATTCTTTAGGTTATTAAGAAGGGGCATTACTGATTGGTATCAGAGCCAAGGTTACAAACAATGGACACTCTGGGTAATCGCGAGCCCATTAGGTTGACCTAGTACGTAGTGTCGCAAACTATTAACCTTGGTTGATTAGTATCTGAGACTCATTATTTTTATTTGTAGGAATATGCCTAGGCGAGGTGGAAGAGGTCG
Organism: Sequoia sempervirens; assembly: GCA_007258455.2. Taxonomy (NCBI): domain Eukaryota; kingdom Viridiplantae; phylum Streptophyta; class Pinopsida; order Cupressales; family Cupressaceae; genus Sequoia; species Sequoia sempervirens. Next base: position 16,495,070 of record VDFB02193867.1, on the reverse strand, counting down.
TGGTAGAGGTCGAGGTGGAGGCCAAGGGCCAATCCCTCAGGTTACTCCCCCTCTAAACCCTCATCATAGTGATCAGGTAGAATAGTTGGATCAAAGGAATGAGGGATAGAATCCCACACAGTCAGGAGTAGAGGGTTCTTAGATACGTCCATTATTAGAGGAGGTCCTAGCTCGAATTGGACCCAGAAAAGAAGTTGAGCAGGAGGTTGTCAGAGAGAGATAGATCTCCTAGGAGAGTAGATGACTCAGTGCATCAGGATTCTATTATTGTAGGACACATGAGGGATTTACTGAGGGAACGTCCTCCTACCTTTGATGGTTTAGGAGGTGGCTTAGAGGCAGAGACCTAGCTACTGGAGTTGGGTAGATGCTTCACCATGCACCCATACGGTAGCAATACCCATGTGAGATGTGCTATTATGCATTTGAGAGGATTCACCTATACTTGGTGGCACTTGGAGGAGCAAAAGCTCCACTTAGATATTGGGTTAATGTCTTGGGAGATGTTTCTCGAGAGGTTTAGAGCATGATTCCTATTGGAACACTGGAGGCAGTGTAGGGCTGATGAGTTCCATGATCTACGTCAGTTGGCTCTTGCTATTGAGCAATATGAACGTAGGTTCTATGAAATCAAGCAGTATGCTGGTATTGGCAATGATGAGCCTATGCTAGTACAACACTTCATCAAGGGTTTAAATGGTCGCATTAGTGGTGGTTTCTGAGTCTTTGAGCCAAAGACTATGGAAGTTACGGTGGAGAAGGCTCGCATAGTGGAGGAGAACCTTGTTATGGCATTAGGTGGTCACACAGGAGTGCAAATTGGCAGTGCTCCTATAGTAGGTTTTAGTCCACGGGGTGGACAGGCATAGACAAGTGGTTCCTCTAGGAACCAACAGACACCCACAAAGGGTGGGCAGCAACAACAATAATGAACACCTCAAAAGAACAATAATCCACAACCATAGCAAGGTAATAGTCCTCAAATAGGAAAGGGTCACAACTTGTGGTGCAACAAGCGCAATAGGCAGAATCAGCCTATGCAAAGTGCTCAATCTACTGTCAATAGGGGTAGTTTCTAGCAATCCAATGCACCTTCGGGTGGTAGAGGATTCGGTAGAGGCATAGGCACAGGTTGTTACTCATGTGGGCAGCAAGGAGACATAGCTAGGTAGTGTCTGATGAGAGGTTCTACTAGTTTTGGGCCTCGATCTACAGTTTTAGAGCCTCCAGTGGGTGATGTAGGATGATCACATACAGTATATGTTGTGGTTAATGATTGTCAAGCCGATCACTAGAACACAGTGGTCGAGACTTCAGGTAAGTTACATGGTGTTAGTGTTTCCATTCTTTTTGATTCCGGAGCTACTGAATCCTTTATTTCACTGACCATCGTAGACCGTTGTGGTCTTGTGGTGGTAAAGCAAGGTGGTAAGTGGCAAGTTGAATTCACCTCTGGGGTGAAAGTAGTGGTAGAAAACTTAGTACGAAATTGTGAACTTAAAATTGGTACGTTGACTACTTTAGTATATTTATATGTTACACCCTTAGGATCATATGACATAGTCCTAGGTATGGATTGGCTAGCATCTTATCATGCTGTAATTGACTGTTGACTTAAGATAGTTAGTTGCATTAATGATCTAGGTGCGAAAGTGGAAATCATAGGTGTGAAAAAACCTATCTCTTTGCAGATGATATCTGCTATGCAATTAAAGAGATGTCTTCGTCAGGGATGTCAACTGTTTGCAACAACAGTTATTGATTTGGAAGAAGGTGAAATTCGAGAGGTGTCTTTTGATGATCATCCTATTCTTAGGGAATTCACTAACGTATTTCCCGATGACATACCTGGAATGCCACCGAAGAGGGATATTGACTTTAGAGTTGACCTAGTTCTTGGAGCTGAACCTATATCTAGGGCTCCTTATAGAATGACAACTCAAGAGTTAGAGGAACTTCGTATCTAGTTAGAGGAATTATTAGAAAAAGGATTCATTCATCCAAGTGTTTCCCCTTGGGAAGCACCTGTCATCTTCATAAAGAATGATAGATCTCTTAGGCTGTGCATTGACTATCGTCAATTGAATAAGGTTACGATTAAGAATCGTTATCCTTTGCATAGAATCGATGATCTTTTTTATCAAATTAAGGGAGCTAATGTGTTCTCTAAAATTGATTTGAAATCTAGGTATCATCAATTGCATATAGCTAAAGCAGACATTCATAAAACTGCTTTTCAAACTCGCTATGGGCACTACGAATTCACAGTAGTACCATTCCGGTTAACGAATGCACCATCCGTATTTATGAGTTTAATGAATGGTGTTTTTCGTACATACTTTGATCGCTTTGTCTTGGTATTTCTCGATGATATTTTAGTTTATTCGAGAAACATGAAGGAACATGAAGAACACTTGAGACAGGTTTTGCAATGTTTAAGGGAAAATCAATTGTATGCAAACCTGAAGAAGTGTGATTTCTTTCTAACTAAGATTAAATATCTCGAACATGTAATATCTGGTAAAGGTATTGTTGTGGATCCTTCAAAGATCCAAGCTATTGTAGATTGGCCTACACCTACTAATGTAGGTGAGGTTCCTAGTTTTATGGGTCTAGCTGGTTACTATAGGCGATTTGTAGAAGGATTTTCTAGAATCGGTCATCCTATTACTTCTCTTCAGAGAAAAGGGAAGAAGTTTGTTTAGACAGAGCAATGTCAGTTGGGTTTTTAGAAACTTAAAGAAAAGTTAACTAATGCACCTATACTGATTGTTCCTGATCCTACTAAGGATTTTGTAGTATGCACGGATGCATCCTTAGAGGGTTTGGGAGTAGTTTTGATGCAAGATGGGCATGTGATTGCTTATGAGTCTTGCAAACTCAAAGATCACGAATTAAACTATCCTACTCATGAACTAGAACTAGCTACAGTAGTGCATGCATTAGTTCGATGGAGGCATTTCCTATTAGGTCATCGTTTCGAACTTCACACTGATCACCGTAGTCTACAATACATTTTTACACAACCTAACTTGAATGCTACGCAGAGACGATGGATGGAGTTCTTATATGAGTACGATTTTGAAGTGAGATATGTTCAAGGAAAAGAGAATGTAGTGGCTGATGCTCTTAGTCATTGTTGACATGAGATCTCTGCTACTACTCTTGAAGTAAATTTGAGAGGTCAAATAGTAGCTGCACTTCCTACTGATAGATTGTATCAGGAAGTGAGGTTGGAGATTGAATCTAGTAGACCTTTAGAAGGTCAATTTGCAGGGTATGTCCTAGAATCGGATGGTATATTATGACATTTAGGTCATATTTATGTACCACATTTCGAAGGTCTTTGTACATTAATCATGACTAAAGCTCATTGAGCTCCATATTTAGCTCATCCAAGAGTCAAGAAAATGCATGCTAATCTTTAGCAATTATGTTTCTGTCCTGGTATGAAATGTGATATTGCTGACTATGTATCAAGATGTCTTGAATGTCAGTGAGTCAAAGCTGAGCATCAACATCCCGCTGGATTATTGCAGCCACATCTCATTCCCGAATGGAAATGGGATATTATATCCATTGACTTTATTGTAGGGTTACCTACGTCATCACGTCGACATGATGCCATTATGGTAACTATTGATTGATTGACTAAAGTAGCTCATTTCTCACCAATACGTTCATCATATAATGCTTCATCCGTAGCTAGGATTTTCATGGAGGATATAGTTAGATTGCATGGGATTCCTCGTAGGATTATTTTTGATAGAGATCCTATATTTACTTCAGCCCTATGGACTTCATTACAACATGCTTTAGGTACATAGTTGAACTTTAGTTCAGCATATCATCCTCAAACCGATGGACAAACGGAAAGAGTTAATCAAATATTAGAGGATATGCTTAGGATGTACGTAATGGACCAATAGTCTCATTGGGAGGATTATCTATACTTAGTAGAATTCGCTTACAATAATGGATATTAGAGTTCCATAGGTATGCCACCATTTTAGGCATTATACAGTCGTCCTTGTTGAACTCCCCTTAGTTGGGATCGACTTGAGGATAGAGTATTACTTGGACCTGAGATTCTCCGTGACATGGAGCAACAGGTTGACCGTATTAGAGAGCATTTGATAGTAGCTCAGGATAGGAAAAATAAATATGCTAATGCACATAGAATAGACCGACAGTTTACTATTGCTGATAGAGTGTTTCTTCAAGTGCGACCGCAAAAGAGTCCTATCCATTATGGAAAAGGCTCTAAGCTTGCATCTTGTTTTGTTGGACCATTCAATATTTTAGAGAGAATTGGTCCCATGGCATATCGACTCGCCTTACCACCTAGTTTGCCTCCTATTCATGATGTTTTTCATGTATCAATTCTTAGACCATATCATCCCAAAATATTTCATGTACTTGATTGGAATGCATTATAGGTAGAGGATGGGCAACTAGCTTTAGGGCCCATGGCCATTGTACAGCACCAGACACTTGGTCTTAGGGGTCGACACATTGATCAGGTGAGGGTCCAATGGGATCCTAGCCATGAGGCTTTAGCTACCTAGGAGGATGCGACACGCATGAGGGAACTTTATCCCTATCTATTCACAGGCTTTCAAGAGAAAGCCTGATCCTAGGGGGGAGGATGTAGTACCCCTCCATTTATGCTTATGCTTTTTGCTGTTATGTTTTCACACTGTTAGACCATGATATTTTGTTTGGATATTTTGATCGCTAGTTTTGAGCGATAGTGGATTTATTTTGTGACGTGATGATACATTGTTTGGTGATTACTGATTTTAGACATGCTTTGAGATAGCTTAGATGTTTACTTTCAGATGATTATTGCTATGAACATGTTTTGATGGACTAACAGTTATTTATTTCGTCAGTCTGATGTGACGTGTATTGGTGTGGAGAATGGAATTGCATCACTCGCTTGCGAGTGCCCTGTGATATCTATGATTTTCTCTACATGATGTGCCTATACAATAGTTTATATATATATATGCTTGTTATTGCTTGGTTGCAGGAATTGCAGGTACATGACACTGACTCCACCTGGGTACTCAGGTCTGAGCATGCCAAGACTCAACAAAAATGTTGATTGGGAGGTAGTAGTTAGGTTCATCCTAGTCTAGTCTTTAACCCGGTCATTGTACACAGTCAGTTTTAGTTTTTGGTCATAGATTATCTTGGCACTTCCTATTTGGATAAATTTTTGAAAGGTAAATTTGGTTAATTTTAATATTAGTTTATTGTGCTTTAATTTATTAATATTTAAATTAATTTTAAATGTTAAAGAAATAAAGTTTTTATTAATTAATTAATTAATTAATTAGTTTTTTTAGTTAAGTAATTTGATCCTAAAGGTTGAATTTATTTAATTAAATAAATTAATTAATTAAATTAATATTGTTAAATTGTTTTATATGTGAATAGATTTTATTTGAAAAATTTAAATGTTTTGGTGGGAATGCAATTTTAAATAATAAATAAAATTTGTATTGAAAATTGTTAATTTTAAAATAAAATAATTATATGCATGCAATTTGAAAAGAAAAGTTATCCGAGAAGTGGTTGAGATATTTTTGCATTTTCTCGACATGTGTGCAAGTTCCATTTATTGATTATGGTTGAGGAAATTTGTTTACGAAGGTAAAATTGGATCTAGGAAATCACAGAGGTTATGCTATCATTCACGGGAAAATATTTTGGTGCTCTATAAAATTCTATATATATGTTTTATTTTGGAATTTTGTTACGAAATTGTGGAATATCTCTGGTTGCAATTTTGGTTCTATTCTTGGGAAAACTTTTGGAAGGCTACAGGCAACATCAAAGGATTTCATCTCCAGATTGTCTTCAAAAGCTTTGGGAAATCAGGTATTTTTCTTGTGGTTTCAATTTGTTATTATTGAAAAGAATTTCTGTGAAAGAAAATATCATTTATTTGGAATCCCTGTACTTTTCAAGAAAATTGTTTACTATATCATTCTTTTGCGAGGAATTGTTGTTTTCAGAAAATCTCTGTAGCCTTCTCTTTGAAAAAGGAAAATTGAAATCTCTGTGGTAATTTAGGATTTGAATGAAATTATACTGTCTGTGTTTCTTTAAAAACCATTAAGAAATTTGATAATTTCCCCTAAAATCCCCACTGTAACCTGTAGAAATTTCTTTATTTCTTCATTAGAAACCTTTGTGAAATATATATATGTTATCATATATATATACATAATTATAAATTGAATTGTGAAAGGATCTTGTTATTTATAATAAAATTTGAGTTCATATGCTGTACGGGCAAAATTTATTATTGAAATCTTCTTTAAAAAAAATGAAAATCGCGTTATTTAATTGTGCTCGCCGTACGACGAATTTAAAAAAAAAATATAGAGTTTTGGGGAAGGGCCAAAACCCTCCCCATACTGCATGGGGGGCGAGCGTAGCCTCCATGGCTGCGCACAGCAGCCGTCGGCTAATGGGCGCAGCCATGGCAATGGCCGCTCCCTCTCCCCACAGGGAGCCATGGCCGGGGGCTATGAAACCCTACGAATATTGTTTTATTTAATTTAAATCAACATAAAATTTCATAAAATGTAATTCATTTTTATTAGAAGTTTTAAATATGATTTTATTGGTGATATTTATAAATTTAGATTTTATTATATATATATATATATATGTATGTATATATGTATATGTATATGTATATATGTATGTATAAATATGTGTAAATAAATATAATTATTTGTATATATATATATATAATTATATTTATTGAGGTAGGAAAAATAATTTTAATAATTTAAAGATTTATAAAATATTTTCTTTAAATTATATTGCTTGAAAGGATTTAGTATATCCTAATGTAGATGTATTATTTTCTTTCAATTTGCTTTAAATCTTGTTTCTTTGTTGGGCAAATTGGGAAAGTTTTAAATAAACAAGTCTTCCAGATCAATTTAATATCGTGGGGATTCTGATTGTTAAGTTGAGTTTATGTGTTGGCTAAATTGTCTACATGATATTAGCTTTGTACTTAGATACCTAATTTTTGTGAACATAGACATTGATGTTCGTCATGAATGGTGTTGAAATTGTCTGTTGTATGTTGTACACTTTGTAAACCTTAGTCAAGAAAACTTAGAAATCCTTGTTATGTTTAGGGGAGTGGATTTTTGTAAGGGCCGACACAAAAAGTGGTGTCAGGGTAACTCGCAAAGAGTTAGTAAGTCAGTAATAACTAAATGACACAATAGTTAGATTAAAACTCTTAATAAGATGTTATGCCTCACTTATGACTCTTGAGTTACTACAGTCTAGAGTATAAGATGAGAAGGCCTAGAATGGTAAATCGGTGTCTTGTTTCTTCAAAAGAAATTCGATTCCGCAATGATTTGCAATGGGGCCAGATTTCGTAAGAGGTTACTAGGGTAACCCATGTTGGGGGCCGGAACCTAGGAAGAAACACCAGGGTAACCTTTGCAATATTTTGATGACACTCCACCTAAAGTAATAGTTAACCTTGTGTATGTAACACATTCAATTGTCAAAATCTAGAAGTAATGTAACCATTAGTTTGTTATGTACTAGTGTCTAGGGTTAGTAGAGTGTGTCTAAGTAACCATATTACTATCTCCTAGCATGGGGGGTGGACCTACGGGTACCACATGGTTGGGTGGAACATGCACCTTACTCCATTGGGTCCCCAGTTTGATCATGGCATCAAGAGCTTCATAGATGGAGAGCTCACACTTGGAAACTTATGTGTACATCTTCTTTGTAAATTGCAAATCTTATATTTGAAAACATCCCTCAATTGTATATGAGGTGAACAATGTAAATGTAATTGTAATTATTATTGAACTACCTCATCAGATGGATGAGTATTGTATTATTTTATCAAATGCAATGTAAGAAACAAATTTGTACTTTATGTTATCTTGAATGGAGTTTCAAATGAAATGCAATGTTTATCTTTAATGTTTATGTTATTAATTAATATGTGCAATGCGAAATACTAAAGTCGTCTATGGAAACTCAAAGTAGTGTAACATCGCATAGCTTAATGAATGTATGCAACTAATTAACTAAATAATTATACTTTAAAAAAAAAAATTATTACACCCTTATACACAATTGCAACATTCTTTAGGTTATTAAGACAGGGCATTACATAACTAGTCCCCAAAACTTCACTATCAAGCATACTAAAAAAATCATTAATAACAAAATTAATTTCAGCAGCTAATTCATCCAAAAAAAAATTTCTAGACAATCCATATTTCACACAATAATAAATCTAAAGTAGGATGAACAACTCCCACTTCATCAAGAATCTCTATTACATATAGGGTGCCTAGTTTGCTACACTTTGCAATTACCAAGGCCCCCTTTTTAACTTTGCATTTAGTAGATTCATAACTAATTTCACAACCTTAAGAACCCAATTATCCAACCAAGATTTTTTTTGTTTTAGTTGGGGAACATATCTAACATCCCGTAACAACCAAGTATATCCATTTTTCAGTTTTAATGAAATATCCCCTTTTCCAACAATGTCACAAGATTCATTATTACCAAGAAAAACCTTACCAAAATCACCAATTTTTAGATTGTTGGAATACTCCTTGCATGAAGTGACATGAAATAATGAACCTGAATCAAGCACCCAACCATTAGTTGGAATTTATTCTTCAGTTAAAATAAGAACACCTGCATCTTCTTGGTATGATGTGTTGGCTTCATTATTGATCACCTTTTCTTGTGCCTTTTTGTAGTTCCAATAGTTATTTCTTATGTGACCCAATTTTCCACAAAACCAACAATCACCATTTCCACCCTTGGACTTTGATCTTCCTTTGTCATTATTTTTTCAATTTTCTTGACCCTTTCCTCTATTGTGAGTACTTACAACAATCAAGGCATCACCAACTGAGGGCTCTTGATTCTTTCTCCTCATGTCTTCACTAAGAAGTGTGGGTATAACATCATCAAATTTTAATTTACTTTTGGCAACCACTGAAGTGCTAACTATCATCACCACACCTTCCCAACTATTTAGTAAATAACATAAAAACAATATTGCTTTAATTTCATCATCTAAACTAATACCCACTAAAATCAATTGGGTGACCAATGGATTAAATTCATTGAGGTTATTCGACATAATTCCACCTCCTCTCATTTTTAAATTATATAGCTTTTTCATGATAAATACCTTGTTTGATGTTGATGCTATCTTGTCCATATTGGAGAGTTTATCCCAAAGCTCTTTTGTTACCTTCTTAGCTGAAACATTGAACAACACACTACTAGACAACAAAAGAAAAATAGTTTCCCTTGCTTTAATATCTATTTTCTCCCGATTTTCATCCAATATTGATCCTTTTCCCTTAGTTTTTCCAAGAAATGTGAGTGGGAGATCCTACTTAATCAACAAGGATTCTATTTGCACCTTCCACAAACAAAAGTTCTATCTTGTAAACTTCTCAAACTTCCATTTGTTTGCTTCATCCATTCTTTTGGAAATTCTTCATGGTTCCCAACCAACTTCACCACTAAGTGTCTTCACCTATCTTCTTCAACAAAGCTCTAATACTAATTGTTGAATTTAAAATAAAGAAAATTAAATGAAAGAGAAGAATGTAAAAATTAAAAAGAATGGATAAATATAACACAAACATAGAAATAAACATAGGATTTTATAGTGAGTTTCCCAAATATGGCTACATCCACTTTTAGCAGGGGACTCTCATTTTATTGATTCTTTGGTTTTTCATACAATACATATATATATATATCAAGTATCACTCAGTAAAATACTAAAATTATCTTTATTTTACCCTTTTTACAAAGAAGATGTCATGCACATGGAATACAAGGTGGAAGATACTCTCCTAATTACTAAACATAGATAGTGGATGCTAAATATTGGAAGTGGTTATGAATGACATCCATTAGAAGGTAACTCCAGTCGTTACACTTGAATTGGCTTTACACATAGCCAACATATTGAAAGAAGGTGACATGAAGTTTGAAGACAAGCCTAGCTCAAGATTTTTTGAAGCAATACATAGAAAATTTGGAGATTAGGGTTTTAACAAAAGACCATAGGTTAGAAGATATTTCTTGTATGAGATCATCTTCTTAAATAGGATTAAAACAACTATAGTTTATAAAGAAAGTTGAAGTGATCATTTTATGCAAAAGAGAAGTCTAAAGGTTTAGGATAGAGAAAGTTTGTTTGAAGAGTTTGTAGATCATAGGCTTATTGAAATAGGTCATAGACAATGGTGAATCCTCTATCTATTGTATCTGTTGGAGTTGTGGCCTAATAAAAATCAAGTCACCAATTTAAAGAGAAACTAATGTGGTCAATGTTTGAAGAGATACTAAAATAAAGGAAATAAAAACACGTGAAGTTGTTAAACAATAATCACTAAGTGTAGTAATAGAAGTATCAATTAAAATTAATTTATTTTTTTCAATGGGAAAGACTAGTAAAAAAGTGACGAAATAAATTGTAAATTTAATATGTGAGAATGATAGCTTGAAAGATGAATTGACAATGATTAAAAGGTGTAACTCAAAATTAGTAGAAAAGATAAAATAGTTAGGAAATAATATTTATGAAAACTCATACATGAAAATGAGAATCTTGAAAAATAATTAGAGAAAGTGAAAAATAAAAATGAAGAGATAAATAAAATTGAAGCAAAAAAAAGAGAATGGAAATTTAGAAGAAAAGCTAAAATTGTTGGAGAAAGAAAATGAGTGTTTGAAATTGAAGTTGTCCATTTGTGATGCCTCATCTGAGACAAATGATTTGTGTTCTTCATTTGGTATGGGGGATGTAGCTAAAGCTTCTTTAGGTAAATAATGTGAGAATGTAGATAACGATGTTGTTGAATCTACAAATTTTGCAAGTTGTGATGCTAATAGCAAAGGATCATTTAAAAAGAATGTTGGTTTTAAAATCATGAAAAGAATGGGATATGCAAGAAAAAATATGAGAAAATAAGGGCATGGAATAAGATAGAAAATTCAACCAATTGTGAGGCCAATAAATGAGGTGTTGGATATAATGATAGAGATAGGAATGATTTTGTAAGTTTTATAGGTTCAAGCAAATCAACTCATGAAATAAAATGTTTGCAATGTTGTCATTTTTACAAGGAGGGACATAAAAATGAAAAGTGTTGGGATCTTCATCCTTGTTCTATTTGTGGATTGAAGAATCCTTCTAAAAAACCATGTTAGAATAGAGAGTGGAATACACAATCTACAAAATATTGTATGTAGATTAGCTATGGATGAATTGATGGATCTAGTTGAAAAAAGGCTACAAATATGCTCAAAGGTTGTAAAAGCCTAAATGTTTGCATGATAAAATAAATAATTTTCAAACAAGGTTTGAATATTTGAGTCAAGTGGTTGATGATTGTTTGGTATGATTGGCACATTGAAAGTTGTCATTCAATTTGAGAGACTATGCGTCTTCTCTATGTTAGAGAAAGAAAGAAAAAATGTTTGAATATCTCAAGGAGAGAAATGAGTAGATGGGTACTTAACTTCTACAAGAAGTGTACTAAGTGGGTCAGTCTACAAGACTAGAGTGATGGTAAAGTTGAACAATAAGTTTCAAATATTTTATTTTTAGAACTCCAAAATCATCTTGTGGGCCCGCTCAACATCAAGGGGGAGTATTTTGAGAAAGTGATGTCGAATATGAATGCAATATAAGTGTAATGGTTGCTTTAACACTATGCATGAAATACATGACAATGTGCATGTTAAGAGATTTGTTTTAATAGCTATCTTTGCTATTTTTAATTGTGATTTATCCTATATTTTAAGGGGCTATGGGCTCTATGAAAGAGATTTATCTTTATTCTTGAAATGAAACCTATAATAATAATAAAGAAGTATGAGGAAGTGCTTTGTCAAGGCATGATGCAATCAGGTTGGATGAATAAAAGACTAAGTGGGTTAAAAATAATCTATGTTTGATATTGTAGTTTGTTGTTTATTTTGTGTTTCAATATCTACATGTGTCCAAGAGAAATTTTTTGAAACACATTTTAACTTATGTGTATGTATCCCAAGCCATTGACCTTCCTCATAGAACTTATTAACCATTCATTGAACCCATAAATTTAAATATATTATATTTTCTAAGAATAGTTGAGTTTAGTTTTGTAATACCCCTCCTCTTACTGTTTGGATTTATTATTTTTCTATGCGTTTGTTTGCTACTTGTGATTGTGATGATACTATTATTGTTTGGTTTGGTGGTTTGACTAGTAGACTGTTGGTGATTATGCTTATTTAATTGAGGATTTGATTATTTCATATGACATTATGGTTGGATTATATTAAGTTGATTTTCAGAATTATGATATGATGTAGTGATTTAATTAAATATGTTATCAGATGATTGCTAGTTAGAAATATTAATTTATTGGTTATATTATAATTGTTAGAATAGGTGTGATGAAGGACAATATAGCATCATTCATTCGCGAGTGTCCTACTATGTTGCAATTCCTTCTCACAATGCAATGCTTTAATTTAATGCTTTGATTATATATATATATGTATGCACATGTACACAACTTCATTTATATGCAGGATTTGCAGGTACAAGTCTCGATTCCACCTGCTTCGGCAGGATAGGGTGAGCACCTATAGCCCAACGGTTAAATGTTGAAACAGAGGTGACGATGAAGTCATCCCATCCCATGATGTCAGATCGTCTCGTTTGTTTGGTATTGTTTATTTTGTGTAATTGTCGTCATTTATGTTTGTGTTATGTGTTTTGTCGCATTTTGCTTGAGGTTGCATTTTATAAGTAATGATTTATTTGATTTAAATGATTGAAATAATTGTTTATTTTTAATGTTAGATTTAAATTCTATTTAAATATTTAAATGATTTTAATTATTTTTGAAAGTCATATATTTCAATTAAATGATAATTAAATATTAAATGTGTTTTAACTATTTTAATCAATTATTTGGTGGAGGATAATTGTTAGAATAATTTATTTAAATTAAATAGATAATGTGATGTGCAAGTAAAGTTGCAAAAATGGAAATTAAAACAATAAAACAAATAAAAGAATGAAAAGATTGTGTGAGCCAATAAGAATACAAATATGAGTAAAAAGCTGGCTTTTAAAGAATTGTTTTCTTTTATTTTTGTATTTTTAGAGTTTTGTGGGAGATCCAGGCAATATATTTTTATTTAATTAGGAAAAATTGTAAGTTTACAGACACAGAGGATATTTGTTACAAAAAATTACACAAGATTGGGGCAAGTTATTCTGAAATTTTAGGAAGGATATTGGAATCTTTTGTTGTATTTGGAGGAGAGTTATAGAAGGGGGATTTACCATCTGCTTCTGGTAACTGTCCTGGAGAGTTTTCTGAGCAAATAATCAGATTCGAGCTCGAGGGAAAAATTTTGTAGAGGAGATTTGGAAGCACGAACAGGGAGCTCTTTGAAGTCATCAAAACCAAACGGGCTTCATCAGATTCTCAAAGAAGCGCAGGACTCCAGGTTCCCGTCTCTATCTTTGATTTCTTTAAATCTGCAAAAATAAATAAAATTATGAGTTGAATGAATTTGTGTTGCAAATAAAACATCTGTCTAGGATTTAGTTAAACTTAATATTATGTGAAAGAGAACCAAAAATCTGGGTAATTAGATTTTAGGGAATAACAAATCGAATGGAGAAAATTTCAATGGATTTAAAACACTTGTGTTTCTTCCCATCTAGTTGTTTAAATTTATCATGATATTTCAGAGAAAATAAAATTATACAACTTGGCTTGATCAAATTAGAGAAAAATAAATAGGTGCAATCTCTTTTGCAAAAAGTAAATTTGAAACTTTATTAATAGGTATATATATTATTTATATATTTGATGGGTAGTCTGCTGTAAACCCTCCATTAATGTGTTCTGGAAAAGAAAATATGTTTAAATTGTAATGTATAAATATATATATATATATATATATATAAATGTCGAATTTATTTATTTAAATTTATGGATTTTGTTTTTATTAAAAATCCCTTCTGCATTCACCAGAATCTGTACCTGATAGGAAAGATTTTTATTTTACAAAAATAAATTAAAAATGTGGGAACTTTACTCTTCGATGTGGGAACCTATTGTTGATTTTGTAATCCTTGTTCCGGAGGCTTGTTATGTTATAATGTTATTCTTGGCTTGGTTATGCTATTGGAGTTACTAGGTTCATGTTAGGAAGGGTTGAACGGTTGTAAGAAATTTGATTATGAATTATCACGAGAGGGTGAATGCCTCACGTGTTCTTGTTGTGGTATTATGCTTTTATGTTTAAGTTCAACCCTTGCCTAGTTTTTGATTTGTGTTAGGGGTCATAGGGAGAGTGGCTCTTCGTGGGCGCCAGTACCTTAGAAGGAGGAAGTGCTAAGGTGAACCCACGGAAGAGTAGTTAAACAAGTGATAACCTAAAAATAGAATTTAGGGGGATGGGTAGTAAAACACACAAGATAATTAAAACTGGATTCCTCGTCTATGCATTAGGGCTAACGTAGACTAGTGATAGACTGAGTAGGCTATGGTCGGCAAAGTCGTAGTCTCGTCTTCATGAGAGATTATCGGCTCCGCATTAGCTACCCTATGGTGCTGGCGCCTTAGTTAGGAGGAAGGGCCAGGAGATCCATAGATGGGTGCCAGTGCCTCAGTTGGAGGAAGTGCCATGGGATCCCATGAGAGCTATGCGATGACACTCTCCACTAGACATCCTTGTCCTTATTTCTTGTCGCCTCTGGATATTGTTATATTTATGTTATTTCTGATGTTAGGGCTAGGGGGTCCATAGATGGATGTCGGCGCCTCAGTTGGAGGAAGAGCCAGGGGATCCCATGAGAGCTATGCGATGACCCTCCCCACTTGACACCCGCCTGACTTGTTTCTTGTTTCCTATGGAATGGTGTATTGAATGGTTGATTTAGAGTTATTATGGAATCGTGTTCTTTTTATTGGTTCTGATTTATTTGGAAATGTACTTTGGGTGCTGGTTTGGTTCTTCTGGATATTGTATCTTTATGATGCTTTTGATTCTTGTGAAATTGTTTCATGATTGTTAATTGGAGGTACTTCATGTTATTGTGATGAGTTTCTTAGTTTTAACTTGTTATGTGATTTGTTTGGTATCATGTTGTTGTTATGTGATTTGTTTGGTATCATGTTGTTTTAGAGTTTTGTGGGAGATGGGCAATATATTTTTATTTAATTAGGAAAAATTGTAAGTTTACAGACACAGAGGATATTTGTTACAAAAAATTGCACAAGATTGGGATGGGTTATTCTAAAATTTTAGGAAGGATATTGGAATCTTCTGTTGTATTTGGAGGAGAGTTATAGAAGGGGGATTTACCATCTGCTTCTGGTAATTGTCCTGGAGAGTTTTCTGAACAAATAATCAGATTCGAGCTCGAGGGCAAAATTCTGTAGAGGAGATTTGGAAGCATGAACAGGGAGCTCTTCGAAGTCATCAGAATCAAACGGGCTTCATCAGATTCTCAAAGAAGCACAGGACTCTAGGTTCCCATCTCTATCTTTGATTTCTTTAAATCTGCAAAAATAAATAAAATTATGAGTTGAATGAATTTGTGTTGCAAATAAAACATCTGTCTAGGATTTAGTTAAATTTAATATTATGTGAAAGAGAATGAAAACTCTGGGTAATTAGATTTTAGGGAATAATAAATCGAATGGAGAAAATTTCAATGGATTTAAAACACTTGTGTTTCTTCCCATCTAGTTGTTTAAATTTATCACGATATTTCAGAGAAAATAAAATTATCCAACTTGGCTTGATCAAATTAGAGAAAAATAAATAGGTGCAATCTCTTTTGCAAATAGTAAATTTGAAACTTTATTAATAGGTATATATATTATTTATATATTTGATGGGTAGTTTGTTGTAAACCCTCCATTAATGTGTTCTGGAAAAGAAAAATTTGTTTAAATTGTAATGTATAAATATATATATATATATATATATATATAAATGTCGAATTTATTTATTTAAATTTCTGGATTTTGTTTTTATTAAAAATCCCTTCTGCATTCACCAGAATCCGTACCTGACAGGATGGATTTTTATTTTACAAAAATAAATTAAAAATAAAATAAAATTCCTAAGTGAAATTTTATATAAAAAAATATAAATTAAATTGATGGGAGAGGAGAGGGACGGCGCAGGGCCGTACCCCCTCCCCTGCCCCTGCGCCAGGCCATGGACGGCCGTAGCAGTCCGTGGACTGCTGGCGTAGCAGTCCATAGGACTGCTACGCACATCAGTCATATGGACTACCGCGCGCAGTCCATAGGACTGGCCAGGGGTCTGGGTCTTATAAATTTGTTTTATTATTAAGATTTGTTTAAATTTAAACTTGTATATAATTATTAAGATATTTTGAAATACCCGCTTTTATATAAATTTATTAATATAGTTTAAAATGTTTGTTAAATGTTATTAATTATATATATATATATATATATATTGTTTAGTTAGTTTAATTTATTGTAGTTTTTAATTTATTGTCTTTTATAACAAAAATTATAACAAATGGTAAATGAAAAAGTAAATAAATAAATATATATATTGTGTCTATTGCATAGCTATAAATAAATGGTTGGAGTAGAATATTAAATGGGAAAATTTATTATTTATGTTTATATTGATATTAGTTTTGTTTGTTTGTCTTTTTTTTTTTTATAATTATATATATATATATATTTAAATATATATATATATAATTATTATTAAATATATTTTTTATAGAAATAAAGAGATGTAATTTTCTTTAGAAATAAAATATTAATAAATTCTTTTTAGTTTAATAAAATTTAATGTATTCTTAGATTTTATCGGATGTTTTTTTTTGGTTTTATGAATTAAATATTTTGATACAGAAATTATGGGTTGATTATAGGCAAAAAATTACATAAATGTTGTCGAACTTGTGTTTCTTTATATTATTTCAAAATTGGAGTGTTTTGTGTAATTGAGTTGCTCGTTTACTTTAACTTATGAATTTGTGTGATCTGGTAATCGTTTTCCATTTAATTGTTAAACTTTACTCTTCAATGTGGGAACCTATTGTTGATTTTGTAATCCTTGTTCCGGAGGCTTGTTATGTTATAATGTTATTCTCGGCTTGGTTATGCTATTGGAGTTATTGGGTTCATGTTAGGAAGGGTTGAACGGTTGTAATATTTTTGATTATGAATTATCGCGAGAGGGTTAATGCCTCGTGTGTTATTGTTGTGGTATTATTCTTTTATGTTTAAGTTCAACCCTTGCCTAGTTTTTTATTTGTGTTAGGGGTCATAGGGAGAGTGGCTCTTCGTGGGCGCCGGTGCCTCGGAAGGAGGAAGTGCTCAGGGGAACCCACGTAAGAGTAGTTAAACAAGTGATAACCTAAAAATAGAATTTAGGGGGATGGGTAGTAAAACACACAAGATAATTAAAACTAGATTCCTCGTCTATGCATTAGGGCTACCATAGACTAGTGATAGACTGAGTAGGCCGTGGTCGGCAAAGTCGTAGTCTCATCTTCATGAGAGATTATCGGCTCCGCATTAGCTACCCTATGGTGCTGGTGCCTTAGTTAGGAGGAAGGGCCAGGAGATCCATAGATGGGTGTCGGCGCCTCAGTTGGAGGAAGTGCCAGGGGATCCCATGAGAGCTATGCGATGACACTCTCCACTAGACATCCTTGTCCTTGTTTCTTGTCGCCTCTGGATATTGTTATATTTATGTTATTTCTGATGTTAGGGCTAGGGGATCCATAGATGGGTGTCGGCGCCTTAGTTGGAGGAAGAGCCAGGGGATCCCATGAGAGCTATGTGATGAAACTCCCCACTTGACACCCGCCTGACTTGTTTCTTGTTGCCTATGGAATGGTGTATTGAATGGTTGATTTAGAGTTATTATGGAATCGTGTTTTTTTTATTGGTTCTGATTTATTTGGAAATGTATTTTGGGTGTTGGTTCGGTTCTTCTGGATATTGTATCTTTATGATTCTTTTGATTCTTGTGAAATTGTTTCATGATTGTTAATTGGAGGTACTTCATGTTATTGTGATGAGTTTCTTATTTTTAACTTGTTATGTGATTTGTGAACATTGGTGGTTGTTCATTGTATGCTTGAGTTGTACTTGTTTGGTATCATGTTATTGTTGAGTCAGTTTGACATTCATGGTCGGGTTCACTTCCTCATCACCTCTGAGCACGGGGGGTGAGTTACTTGTAATTCACATGGTTGGGTGGAACGTGCTCTACACCCATTGGGTTCCCCATCAGCTTCTTGTCGTCTCAGCATTTCATAGTGGAGTTGTACCTGTATTTAGTTATACTTCATATTTCATTATTTTTGTATCAATCCCCATGTTGGGAAATTCAATGTAATTCATTTATCAAAGAAAACTGTAATGTAATATTATAACGATGATGTAATAGTTAGGCTCATTTGTAACTCTATTAAGAGATGTATCATGGATGTAATTATGCGATGTTTATTATACTCGCATCATGGTTATTGGGTGCATCATTGTTTATGGTTATTATAAAATAAATGGTTAGGTTGTATTCTTTATCTTTATTTGTGTTTAGTGTTGTGAAGTAACCTCGCGTGCCCCAGAGAACTAAGTGTGTTAATGTTATGTAATGTGTTAGGTGATTATGGTATTATGTATTTTCATGTTTAATTTAATTGTTTTAAAAAAAAAAAAATTGCTATGTGTGTGTTCTCTAGGGTTTGCATGACGGGCACTACAAGTTTTTAACTATAATTTGGTCTATGGATTTGGGGACAATTGTGGCAATAATAAAGGATGCCATGGGGTAGCCTTCAGGATAAGGCAATTACAATGCAAATAGCTGATCTAAGAAGCCATGAAGTGCATTGTTTGTGACATTGTCAGACCTATTTGCTCAACAAAAATGCACACATATACATATGTAGATATATATATATTGGTATATATATGTTTTCTCAATTTCCTCATTCACTTTTGGAATTTTGATCATGGTTTTATATTTTTCCAATCTAGATTAATTATCTATTCATGGAAGAGTCATAATAAGACTTAAAACTTCACACCATAAGCCACTAATGACAACTACACTTAAGTCTACTCACAACAAATGAGAACTTGTAAAAAAGTAAATGCAAATGAAGTACTTTAGATGGGAAATGAAAAATCCATGAGTGAAATACCACCAGCCAATGTCAAAATTGCAAAAATTTATTGATAGGTGCCTTTTAATAAATATTTCTCAAAACAGAAGCAAAACCCCACACAAAAAAATAGCGGTGGATTTGTGGGTGGATAATTTTAATATGCAAGATTTAGTCATAAACATTAGTTCCCTGCATATAAGGCAAGTTTGACACAATAACATTACCTCCTCGCCTATAGCACAACTTTAAATTACAAGTGACAAAATCACAAGGAAAATACCATAAACCAATAACAAAATTGTAAGTAATACCAATAAGTTACTTTTCATTCCATTGACAAAATTTGCACTTATAGTCAAGACAATAACAACAATGAAACTTCAAAGGTGGAAGTTGTAGTAGTGAAGAGATGAGCATCAAATCTATAAATGAAATTCACAATCAAAATGATCATATTCAATAGAAATTCAACAAATAATATGTAATAAGATAGTGTGCAAAGGCAAGTCCCTCATTCACAAAATGGAAAACGTAAGAAAGATGGTAAAGGAAAGTGAATGAAAAAATATAAATATGTAAAATATGTCTCTAGAGAATAACACAATATGGGAAAGCTAATTGAAACAAAGAGACAATGAAATAAGGAATCAGTCAAGTGAAAAAGGAGAAAAAATAAATTGAAAAATTAACTGAAATGCACAATAGAGATTAAAAAAGTAAAGTAAGAAGGAAATTATGTGAAGTTCTTGAAAATATATATATATATATATATATATTCTTTTTTTGATATCATGAATAAAAAACTAAAGGTAAGACAAGATTAGTGAGGGTGGAGGAACAATTAGCTTGATCAATATCAAATGTGAATAAGATTAATTGATTCCAATAGAATAGATAAAAAAAAATGGCTAGGAAGAAATATTACATAGGATGCAGTAATAGTTAACAATGTGAACATATGAGGAAAGAAAAACACATGAATATGTCATCCTAGGGTTAACTTGTGCATATCTATCAACATTAATCTTTTTTTATTTTTCAAATAGCTAACATGCATTGAGGTACTACAAAACCATAGTGAAAAATGCTATCAATTTGCATAGAATGAACAAATTGCAAACAAGTGTCATTGATCATGCTACGAGCTTAATTGCCTTTGCCAAATTTTTCACTTTCAAACACATTCTTTTTTTGATAGTTTCCTTGATGAGGATCAAATCCATGTTTGTTGAAAAAGACATAGTAACTTCCAAATCTATCCTTTTTTGACAAATTGATTGATGATGGTCAAATCTATGCCTCTTGACAGCCTTAAAACTTGACAGCATAATCCATCAATAAATGAAAATTAGGCATTAACAAATGCTAGATGAATTTTGAACAAATTTCATTTTCATGCAATAGATTCAAGTGCAAGAAGCATGCATGCATGTGCACAAACAATTACTTACATTCTCAATCATGGCTAGCAGAGAAATTAACACTAATAAATTATGATGTTAATTTTTTAGCTCAACAATAGGCACTAACCCATAAAGATAGTCAAGGATAGTGAAGAATAGACATTTAGACATAAAATGCAAAAAATTAACAAAAAATAGACATTTTAAACCCATTGAATGCATAGGTGTAAAAAATTAAAAAATGACAATGTAAAAGATAAATAAACTTACAAATGTCTCATTTTTCACTCCCAATACAGTAGACATGAATCCTCTCAACTGAAAAAAATTTAATGATTTTACACTGACACATTCTCCAACTAATTAGACCTTATTTTCATCTTCATTTAATAAATTCAAATGTAGTTGCAATGCTTGCATGTGGAGAAAATATTACTTACATTGTTAATCATCTCTAGCACATTATTGTGTTCAACCTTTAACTCAACAAGAAAGACTTACCCATAAATACACTAACAGAAACAACCTCACCAAATGAAGCAACAACTCAAATAATGCATTGGTCGACATGCTTAAAGCTTCAAACCCATGAAATATTCCTAATACAAATATTTTAATCAATAGATTGAATTGCAGTCAGCTACGTCCACTCCTAATCATGGGTAGTAGAGAAACAAACATTAATCAATTATGATGTTAAGTATTTAACTGAACAACACACACAAAACCATAAAAGCAATCAAAAATAGGAAAAAGTAGACATTAACACAAAAAATGCAAACAACAATAAACAATACACATTAGCCTATAAAATGCAAAGGTGTAAAAAAATATAAAATGACACTGTAAAAGACATACCACCTTACAAAAGTAAAACCTTTCAACAAACATAGATTTAATGGTGTTTATACCTATAAATTTTCCAATTGCTTACAATTAATTTTCTTTTTATTTTAATAAATCCAACTGTAGTTGCAATGCATGTGTGCACAAAATTCAGACAACAACAAACAATATGCATCAACCCATAAAATACAGAGGCATGAAAAACTATTTCATTCAATAAGTTCAAGTGTAGTTGCAATGCATGCACACCAAACTAACACAAGCAACCTGACCAAATGAGAAAAGAACGCAAATAATAGTTTTTTGGAGAGGCTTAAAACTTCAAACCCAAGAAATATTTCAAATGCAAACCCAAGAATTACAGTGTTAAGTCTTTAACTCAACAATAGACACTAACCCATAAAAGCACTCAAGCATACCAAATAATAGACATTAACATAGAAAATGCAAACAACAATAAACAATACATATTAACCCATAAAATTCTAAGATGTAAAACACTAAAAAATGAAATTGTAAAAGACAAATGAACTTACAAATGCCTCATTTTTTACTTCCCATACAATAGACATAAATCCTTTGAACAAACATAGATTTAGTGATTTTATACCTAGACATTTTCCAATTACCTAGGACTAATTTTCATTTTCATTTAATAAATTCAAATGTAGTTGTAATGCATGTGTGCAAACACTAGGCATTAACCCATAAAATGCAAAAATACAAAAAAAATAAAACACTATAAATGATATAAGAACTTACAAATGCTTCATTTTTTAATTCCAAAGTGCTAGACATACACCCTCTCAAAAGGTACAAATTATACCCTCATCAAACAATGTAATCAAATCACTAGAATGCAAAATATATAGGAACTTAAAAATGATGCCTTTGTCACTTTGAACACCATCGATGTAAACCCTCTCAACAAACAAAAATTTAAACCTCATCAAACAGACTTGGAAAATGAACAAAGAACACAAATAATACTTTCCTTGAGAGACTTAAAATTTCACACAATAACCCACTAATGATAGCTACACTTCAGTCTACTCACCATGAATGAGAACTCACAAATAATAAATGCAAATGTATTGCTTAACATGCCACACATCCCCACAAAAAGTGCATACAAAGACATGACTATTTCCAAGAAACTCATGGAATATTTCCAATAGCAAAGCTGCCTACAAAATTTTTTATTTAAAAGATATTATAAATTGGAAAAATCATGAGGAAAATACCACTAGCCAATGAAAAATTTGTAAAAGAACATCGATAATTACCTTTTAGTAAATATTTTCCACAACATTAAAAAAAATTGAAAAAATTATTTGAGCATAATTCCTGATGCTCAATTTTAATATGCAAGATTGAGGTGATAACATTAGTTCCCTACCTTATAAAGGCATGGACTAATAATCCAGGGTTTTGATATTAATTTTGTAATTAATGTTAGTTTAATTGAAGGGTATGTGTAGGATCATGATGGGCCAAAAAGTGGCGATGTGATGGGTATGTGTAGGGTATGTGGTTGACGACTTTTTTTTACCCAAAATTGATGAAATGAAAACGGTTTTTAAAGGAGATTCTTAGCTTTTTACCAATATAAATTATGCTTTACTTTTAATTTAATAAATAATTATTATTCATTTTCTATTTGAATTATGACTAAAGTCCTGATTGATAGGTTGATTGAGAAACATTTATAGCTTTCAAACAATATCATATTTTTTGAAACTGAAACATGCATCACATTCTATGCTTCACATACTATAGGATTCAAAAAAATAAAATTGAATTTTAGGAAGTTTTGACCAAGTTAAGGTGGTTAGACACACGAGTTTTCATATTTTTTAAAAGTTGTAATAAAAAAATCATAATTAATTATTTACTTGGAAAAAATTATAAAAAATCACACATAGGTACAAGAGTTATCTACTTATATCTAAAATATTATAAAAACATTATCATTTTATTATGCTTAGGGTGGTCAGACACACCTACTTCTTATTTTTCCTTGAAATTTAAGTACTATTGCATTGAAATTTCAAATTTTCACCAAATAGGTTTTTTAAAGAAACCTAGTAGTTTAGAAACTACATTCAATTTTCTACAGATTGTATTCTTACATATTTTTGAAATAATATAGATAACTTATTCAAATTATTACGTCAAGTTGCCTAACTCTGATTTTTCTAAAATTTTTGCCGCTTAAGGGTCTGTTTTTTCCACGATGATCTTGGACATACCTGAAAGACTAAAATTTAAATATAATTTTTGTCTCATGTTTAATTTTAGTTATATAAAAATATAATCATTTAATTATAATAGTCAACATCTATTTCTAAGAGTTTTTTTTTTCATTTTTTCAAATTTTTAATATATTTTTGTTATTGGTAAAATTATTAGTTTTATATAGATAAAAGTTTTGAAATTGTAATATCCATCTCCAAATGAATATTATTACTTCAAAAAATATTTTTGTAAGGACTTTAAATTATAAATACATATATTCTATGATTCATTTCCTAAAAGTGTCTCCCCTCTTTTTTCCACCAATATATCTCCTAACTCATTCCTAATTCTGCAACAAATTGACCATTCTTAACTTCATTATGATTGAAAAGAGTAGTAAACATGGCTAATTCTAGAAAATTTCTTAGCAGCCAAAATCAAAATTATAAACTTATTTTTCTTTAGTTTCTTATGTTTGAATGTAATCCCCAACTTTTATGTACTCTTAGATTCATACATTTGATGGTATCATATTAATACACATATTTAATAATAAAAATATATATTTATTTTTGCTAATCATTAGAGATATCATACATTAATTCATAATAGAGAATTTAATATTAGAAAAAATATAAAAATATATGCTAGGTATTCAACATAGAGAAGGTATATTTCATGTTAAAAATCTCAAATATTAGAGGTAATAATGAAAAAGAGGATGAGATTGACTCTATGCTATAATATATATCAAAAGAAATAAAAATAGAGATTAAAATTTATCCCTTTAAATTTCGCTTATGTAAGGCCACACAAAGAAATTAGTTATTTCATTTATTTAAGTATTGTAAATATATTTCTATAGTCCTAATAGCATAGAAAACTTTCAACCTTAATAATTTCAAACTACGTTTGGCCCCCCTAAATTATTGAGCCTAATTGACCCCCCTAATGTCCTAACATTATGTATTTCAGAGCCCATTCGTACCATTTTTTAGTAAAATATAAGCATAATTGAACAAATGCACCCAGTTCATGAGCTACCCCTGACACTTAATATCTTGGAAGCTTGGTATAGGTCCCCCTTGTTAGCCAAGACCCATTTTTGGGCATGTTGTTGGTGGCATTTTAACATTCAAAATTCAAATTACAAGTGTTGGGTTTCAAGATCTAGTTTTCAAGAAATTAAAATAATAACATATAAATACCTAGTATTTTCACCATTAGAAACTAGAAGTGAAAGAATATGGAAAGAGGAAAACATTCAAAGCATTCAAGAGCAAGTCAAGAGTAACATTTTAGTGATTTATTGCAACAATTCAATATCCAAGCATCATGCCAAAGTGTATTTGAGTTCATGTTATTATGAAGGCTAACTCATTTTAGAGGTCTCCAAAGCATTCAACCATTCAAGTAAGAAAGATTCAAATCCTTGAGCTAATGTGCATGAATTCAATCCTTCAAGGAAGCCTTTGAAGGGTGGTGAGTTGTAGCACTTTGTGATTTCATCATTCCTTCCTTCCAATTATTTGTTTATCTTTGATATTACCATTGTGGAAGAGGAAACACTTACACATGGATTGGTTGAGGTAAGCCCCTAAAACAACCAAACATTTCCTCTCTTTGTGAATGTTAAAAACTCAGGGTGTAGAGGATTGAAGGAAACTTTAAAATTAATTATCTATTATTGCATTCAAAGCCCTAAAAGTTGTCAAGCCATGAAAATTCACTTATAGAATTATCTAACAATGTTCCAATGACTTTACAAGTGGAAACAAAAGTCTCAAATTTGTCACTAGAGAACTCCAAAAGTTGAGCAAGACACCCCTAAAAGGACTTAAACACCCTTGGGCACCTTGTCTTGGTACAGGTTGCTCAAACAACTTTTGCACAAATCTCTATCTTTGCATTATCTATTTGATTCTACTTGAAATTGTCTAATTTGAACTTCTAGAAAAGTGTTATTCATGTTAAAGAAATAGTTGTAATTTTTACTTGTTTGTTGCAAATTTATTAAAAAATTGTTACATTTCAATATTGAAGATTATTATATTCATAGGTGCATTACTTGCATTTTCTAAAACATTACATAATTGGGATAAATTGCATTTCATTTTTGTAAAATTTGAACACCTTAGGTTGTTACAACACACTACACAATCTAGAAACTTACAAAACAACAAAAAACAATTCTCAATTAGGGTTTGCAAGCAACCATATAATTAGTTCCTATTACTAGTGCCTCTAAAACTAGAATCTCAAAAAAATCCCTAATAGGACCAAGATGTCGTAGGGTGTCATAGTCCTCTAAAAACCTACCTAAGATCTCTAGAATAGATTAATACTTGTTATTTTGCATACCTAGAACTTGGCTTCTAGATTTTTTCTTGCAATAGGTCTATTAGTTTGTTTTCAACCTTAGTTTTCCTTAACATGTGTAAACCTATATTGTAATTAAAATTTAATGATTAAACTTGTGGAAATCATAGTAATCTAATCATGTTATATCTCTTTCCATAGTTTCTTTCTATCTCTACCAAAATCTTTAATTGTGATGAATTTGACATGTTAGATGATGCCCTTGGGGACTTCTTCTCACTTAGATTGTCCACTAAGACTTCTACAGTTACAAAAAATATAATAATTGATAATAATGATAGTTATTCCCATAATATCCCTTCTAATTTTTAGAGTATCTTGACTCAAGAAAGTGAAATCATTGATAGATATATTAATATCACTTTTCCTAATCTTCATTCATCTCCCAACATCTTCCCTACTTGTGAGATACTTTGGTGCAAGAGGATACAATCATGGACAATCCTGATGATTATAGCTATTCTTCTCCTGATACCTCACATGCTTGTGATGAAGGTACCATGGTGTTGAGGATCCAATCATTGAGTGTCATGAGAATCTTGCTTGTTTCCCTCCCAATGTCTCTCCTACTTGGGAAGATATTGTGGCACATGAGGAATAAATTATTGATACATTTCTTTGAAAATATAGTAAAAGTGATGGCATAGATGAAGATTCTAAGCTAACATTAGACCCCCCTCAATACAAGTTAATGGTAATCCTAGTTGTCTTTCACCTACAAAAAAATATTTGATGATGATTGGGGGGCATTAGTTTTATATTGTCCTTTATGGGAGAGTATAAAATATCACAATCTCAATCAAAAGAATATTGTATTTCATTTTCCCAACTCTGTTCGACATCAACAAAACCACTCCATGATAGTGATGGGGGCTCTTCAACTCTTTTATCTCATGAGAGGAAAATGCATAACTATAAAAACCTTAAAGAGGATCTGTATTCTTAGGAAGAAGCTAATATTTCTCAAAATCATGTAGATAAAATATCTTCATCCAAGTTGGAAGAATGTTATGGAATTGGATATAAAATTATTTCTAAACATATATATCATGCAAACATGGAATAAAATGATATGGATTGAGATAAGTCTACACCATACTTTTCCAAT
>VDFB02193867.1:16418014-16467821 GCA_007258455.2 Sequoia sempervirens | reverse complement strand
CTCCTTGATAAATGTGCAAAAAGTTCTTCTCCAAAATCTACGCTCCAAGTGATATAAATGACAATTAATCTTGCAATTTGATATCTAGAATAATGAAAAATAAGATTCTATTTATATGCATATCCAGGATGGGAAAAAAATTATTCTAGTGTACATGGAATAACTAGATCCTAGTTTAAATGAATCAAGTAGTAAACAAACAAGTTATTTCATTGTGGAGTTTGTTATTATTTAATTCATAGATATGCACAAAATATCTAGTAATTTTAGAATTTTGTTAAAGTGTCCAAAATGTATATTAGAGGTATAATTTGAATTGAATTTTCTCAATTTTATTTGAATTTAATTTCAAGTTACTTATCAAAAATGTATAATAGAGGGTATAATTTGAATTAAATTTTCTTCATTATATTTGAATTGAATTTCTGATTTACTGCATAAAAGCGTTTAATAGAGGTATAATTTGAACTAAATTTTTCTTAATTATATTTGAATTGAACAAGTTAAACATCAAAAGATTAGAATCTTTGTTCTACTCAACAATGGTTCATGTTGCTTAAGTCATTTAAAAAAAAATTTATTGTAATCAATATGAATGAACTTAATTGCCAGGGTGAAACTTTGATTTCCCCTAAATTCCTGGGATCAAATCGTATATTGAATATAAGGAAATGTAAGTTGTAAGAGATCATAAAATAAGAAAACATGTATGTATATTGAATATTTAAAACAAATGCATACATATATTATGTGTAAACATGTTTAAACCATAAGCAAACACATGTACATACATGTAAAGGGATTCAATATATATAAACATAACACATATTATAAGCAAAGAGGCAAATGTATGTATATATCATATAAGAAAATATATGTACATATCAAATAAGAAAAATGTAAATTAAAGATCATCAAATGTCGAATACTAAAGATCAACAAATAAGAAAATGTATGTTTATCATATAAGAAAATGTAAGTTAGAGATAATCAAATCTCAAATACTAAAGATCATCATGTATAAAAACAAGTACGTAACTGGTAAGACAAAATCCCTGATGTCATGGCCTAATATGAATGTCTACTCTTAGTTGAATGGCCATCTGAATGAGAACGGTCCTTCTCTGATGGATGTGCTGAGCCCTGCAAATAAAATTGTGTACATGATGTGTTAAATACATATAATTTATATTAAATAAATTTTATGAAAGTTATTTTTAAATGAACTTGTATTTTTAAATATCAATCTAGATCTATGCATACATAAATATATTGCATGTACATATACACATGTGATTATATAAAAATGTAAAAATTCACATAATCCCACTTTGTGAGAGAAGATTACCATCCAGTTCACATCAATCATGCACATGATGTGGACGAGAGCTGGGAGTGATATGAGGTATATGTCCACCTACCGTAATATATATATATATATATATATATATATATATCAACTTACATGAATATCTAGTTTAAAAAAAAGTTAAAAATAATGAAAAAATAATTGAAACATGCACATGCACACATACATGAATATCTTATGATATTGGATGACCTAAGTCCTCTGAAACAGTCGCCTCCACCATATCCACTAAACGGTCAAGTGACGAATCAACATTTGCATCCATCCAATCTATCCCATGTCGTGCCATAAATGATGAATGTAGAGGGCTATGAAGGTGAGATGGCATCGGCGATGATGAACTAGAACCAATCAACATATCAATAAAACCCATACTCTATGTAGTTGCCGAATGAATTGTAGGTGGATCCTAATGCGCACTAGTGCTTGGCTAAGAGTGATGGGATCCTGGAACTAAATGACCTCTATGTCTCAAATGATCTCTAACATGCTCTATACGAATCCCATTGTCTGATGCAATGTTGGAATATGCCTCCTATGCGAACCCTTTTCCTAGTACCTACAAAACAACATGAGTAAACAAGTTAAACAAGGAATTGCAAGCTAAAAAAAGGATTCCCCATGAAATCCATTTACAACCTCAAACTAGGAATGAAAATAACAAAGAACACAATGAAAATGACAAACAAAGATTAAATCCTAATTGGATGTGCAAACTCATGATCCCATGGGGGAATTGGTGCCAATTTGATGTGAAAATTGGCCCTTTCCCAATTCCTAAGATGAAAACTTTGAATGTTGAAGAGATTGGTCCTCTTTATTGATGAAGAATGAAGACTCCAAGCCAAAAATCTGCAAAACCTAGTTATGATTCATTGAAAATAGATGGAATTCAAGAGATATTTTAGCATGGTAACTTTGCTTGGATTGTGGATGATGAAATGAGGATATGAGCTCTTTATTTATAGAATTTCAAAATGGATGAATGTCCAAATTTGAACAATGTGGGACTAACATTCAACCAATGGCAAGGTGCCACTTGTCAACATTTGATAGGATGAAGGTTGAGCACATTTTGATCCATGTGGAAGTTTGAAATTTGAATTTGATGAGATGACATGTTTAGGGGGATGAAAGTTGAGTTAAATGAGAAGTGGGAGACATGTAAGAGACAATGTAAGAGTGTTAAATGCTTTGTTGGATGGACAAGTCCTTTTGGGGGAAGATTTCAAATTTGAGGAATATTCCATATTTGATGCCTTTTTGAATAAAAATAGATGATTTATAAACCAATTAAATTGATTTTCATGTGCAAGTTGCAAAATCTAGAGGATTTGAGTGATTAGGATTAGTATTGATCATGATTTGATTAATTTAAATGATGTTAGTTGATTTGACCATTTTGACTTAGATTTGTGGGTTGAAATAAATCAAAAAGAGATGAAAATGATTAAGATCTAGTTAAATAAATATTTTGATTTATTTAACCAAAGGGGGTGATGTTAGATTAAATTAGATAAATTTTTGATTTATTAAATTTAATTAGATGAATTTTAGAGATTTAATCAAATAGTATGGATTATTTAATTAAACAAAGATAGGGAGATGAAATGACCTAGCTAATTACACAAAGACAATGATTTAATTAAATCGAGGGATTTATTTAATTAAAAGGGGAATTATGATGACTTTAATCAAAAAAGGCCATTCGATTAAATGGTTAGATAGAGGGATAATTCAGGATGAAATGATGTTAGTAGATTAAGATCAAGTGCATGTACATTTTACATGTCTACATTTTTCCCCTCTTTGAAACAGTGCACTTGTTGCATTGGTTCAAAGAATAATCTTTTTGAGATCAAAGTTAAAATATTCTTTGATTTTTTGAATGCCCCACTATTTCCCTAGTGAAAAGAATTACGCTGGTATACTGCCCCCTCAAGAGATTAGGCAAAGAGGTTTGATTTGAGGGTTGATCTCTCGAAAAAGAGGTTCAAGATTAGTTCAAATCAAATATTTGATGTAGACAGATTTGATGATGTAGACAGTCATCAGCCATGGGTAGCCTCATGCCTATTTTGATATATTACACCCACTTGATCCTGATTTGTACCATGATAGTTACATTATTGATGAAGAGATGATTATGATGTTTATATGTAATGGATGATATGATGATGTATGGATGGTATGGATGCACATGATTTGATATGACGATGCTTTTATAATTATGCAAATAGATGATAAATGTATGGTTTATGAGATGTTTAGAATAACCAATCTATGCTATGCAATGATGTGGATGAATGCATGTGGTATGATTAATGCTTTCTATATGGTATGATATGCATTATGTAGTATGGTTTTGGATGCAGGATGGATGCATTAATGATGATTTGTGATTAACTATCATGGTACCATGTTAGCGCGAAAAGCAATAGATAGAAGAAAATAAGAGATTCCAACAAGACATGAGATGATGATGATGATGATGATGATTACTTGCCGAGGAGTTGGGATTTTAAAAGGGCCAATTACCTTATTGTTTGATAACACACCTAGATACGATGCATCAAGGTATAAAGAACTAGGATGGCGTTGTATCTAGTGTGATGGACTTTAACTCAACAAATAGATAGGAGTATTCTTGTTCACACTTGACATACAAAAACCTTGCTAGGACATACCTAACAAAGCAAGTATTTGCCAAGTTATTTTACAAGAACATCCAACAAGCACAACAGACAAAAGATAATGATTGTTTCCCCATTCCTATCTCTCTAAATCCTTCATTTGGATATCATCGAGAGGTCCTTGGAATGAGCACAATAAGATAATCAAAAGAAAAGATCAAGTACGCTAACAAGCCAATGTTCTTCATACCTTCAGCCAAAGGGATGTGTTTTGATAGGATAAGAATCCAAGGGATATCCAAAATGATGCCCATTGTTGAAATGATATATCCTAGGACATGCATTGTATAGGATGATGATGGGTTGATAATTTAATTGATAGGCTATTGATATAAGGTTGATTGACATGTTTGAAAATGATCAAGAGTTTGATTTTGTGTTTAACGGTTTATTCCTTCGATTTTGATTTTGCTTTTGAAGTTTGCTTTTGCTGATTGTTGTGATTGTGTCTATTTGTTTTGCCAAAGGATGAAGGTGACGATCAGTTTATTATGGATGAATGATCATCGCGGGTGAAAGTGAAATGGGACAGATGGATTTTTTCAAATATTTGGATGTTTTTGACGTTTTTGGAATGTTTTGAGGCTATTTTTGGGTTTTTTAGAATTTTCAAATGTTTTGATTTTTGATTTTTTTTGAATGCTTTTGGGGTTTTCTGAGATTTTATGAATGTTTTTGGCTTTTTCTATGATTTTGGATGTTTTTGGATTTTGATGTTTTTCAAATGTTTTTGGATTTTGCGCTTTTTGAATGTTTTTGGATTTTGATGTTTTCTTGAATGTTTTTGGATTTTTGTGTTTTTTTCAAATATTTTTGGATTTTTGTGTCTCGGGGGCTAATCAAAGATGAGCCTTGCCTACGTTTAAGCTCATAGATGACATAGTTCAGATACCATGTTTTTGATATTTTTCTGGCTTTTATGAATGTTTTTGGATTTTTCGCATGATTTTGACGAATTGGATATGGAAATGTGTGATGATATCAGTTCTCTATTTGAGATTTTGTTTAAAATTAAGCTAGGGTTGATTGATTTGATTGATGGATTGATGATGATAACATTGTTGAGGATGCACAACAATGCAAGGATTGATTAATTAGGATTGATGATGATAAAATTGTTGAGGATGCACAATAATGCAAGGATAGTGTTAAGCAACACAATGATATCCTGAGATGATGATTTTTGGATTGGATTAGATTGATCATGATTGATGAAGCTTGATTTGGAACAAAATCTATTTGAATGATTTGATGTGACGTTTGACGTGCAACTTAGATGCAACTGATAGTGATTGATGTTCAATGAAAGATCAAGCTTGATAAGGAATGTCTTCTCATCAAAATATGCCATGGGCTAGTAATTCAGACTCTAGATCACAAATGTTTTGACCAATTTGATTTTATGTTTTCCAATGTTTAGATCACCACATAAGTTGGAGGATAGAGATCAATATTTATTTTTGAAGCAAGATGTACATATTTGCCCCCTGTGTCTAGCAATGTATAGAATGTTATGGATGGATGCTCAGATAGGTGTATGGACGGATGGATAGGGCCAACATGCAAAGGATGCCAAGAAATATCTTGTGATAAGATAAGGCATTCAAATAAAAAATTCTCATTGCATAATGCTTCATGGCTTAGATAATGCTGCATAGGATAGGATCAATGAAAATGACCCATGTCAAGATTTTTACCATAAGAAAGCATAAAGTATGCCCCAAACTTTCATCAAGATCAAGATAATTTGGACTATGGATGTCGATGGACGAAAATGGATTGGCTAAATGGTTTATGGATGAATAGATTTATTATGGATAAGATGGATGGAATGCTCGATTTATTATTGCTTTCACTTGAACTAGTGCACATAGATGCTCAATTCTAAACATGATGCCTGTTTGCCAGGTTTTCATCATGGTCTTGCCCAAAGCGCCACCGTAGTATTTTTTGCTAGAGGACTATTTTTATCTTTATTGTTTTCAATCCATTTTTCAATTTTTTTGGATTTTCATATTTTTTTGATTATTTTGTATTTTTTTTGAAAGATTTATGCTCATGTTGAGTCACAAGGTGTTGCTGATGTAGATGCCCCTATCATAATGTGCCATCAATATCCTACTTGAAGAAGTTGCTTTGCTAAGATATGTGCACTTGAATGCAACTTTTGAGATTCTTGATCTGCTTTATTGATATCAAGGTTAACTCTATCTCTATGTGTACATCGCGATAGAGTGCTTTCAGAATCCTTATGATGAAGGGTTGTTTCTAATACATGGTCAATGTGAGAATTGGATATTATGTGTGGAGGCGTGGATGGAGTGTGTTTAGGGATAAAAGATGGATTGGTTGATAGTTTGGAATCTTTGACTCTCCAAACTTGGGAAGATGAGCAATGATGGGTGGATACGAAAGTGTGGGTGGAATTAGGACCAACTACTTGATACACTTTGTACGTCACTTGAAAAGTCTTCCTTTGCTTTTGTGGACATCTTTGATGGATACTTTTCCCTTTTTTATTTTTCCCCATAGTTTCTTTGACTGATGGAGTTTGATAGGGATGATCTTTCTTTGTATTCTTTGGTATCCATGTGTATTTGATTTGTTCATTATTCTTATTTTCTTCTTTTTCTTTGATAACGTTCTTTGTGCTCAAATCTTTCCTTTGAAATTGGTCCCAATTTGTGGATGGGGTGATGGGTGGATGAAGATTCATGACGTGGCTGGTTGTAGTATTAACACTAGTTTCATCATAAAGACTCTTCATGCTCCCTATGTTGACATTTTCTTGAGACATAGTTGCCCCTAGTATTTTGGAAGTAGTACCTTTGTTCTTTGATTCTTCCTATTCGGAGATGTCTCGTTCAATAAGCGTTATCTGATAGATAGCCATTGTAGATGATGTTAGTTCAATTTGCTGCTCTGCTAACTCTGAAATATCTTGTTCTATCATACCTATTTCCTTGAGTGGATAATGCTTGATATTTGTATACCTGATGTCCTTAGTTTGAATTTGGGATATATCTTTAATCTTGATTTTGACAACTCTGTTTGACTATAGGAATCAATAACCTGCTCTTTTTGTGTAATAATGTCAGGAGTAAAAGAATCCTATTCTAAAGGAAGATCATCTATGTGTTCATCCAAAGAAAGAATCTCATGGGTAGATGGAGGAGTATGTGCCACATAAATATGATCATCTTGTATAGATAAGAGAGTTTCCATTAGATTATTGTAGTATCTTGAAGATACAAATTCTTGATCTTGAATGATTTTGGAGTTGCTTTTGACATGCTTTGGATCAAGTTCTTGACATGGGTTAGTTTCAAAGGATGGATTTCTTACAAAGGGTTCTTGGATGTTGTCATTAGACATGGTAAGTGGTTCAATATCCTCAAGTGTCAAGTTCAGGGTTCCTTCAGTATCTATAACCATGAGGTCGAAGGATGTCAATATGTCTTGGAAAGGACCATTGCTAGACCTTAGTGGAAGATTTTGATCTTATTTTGGAATAAATTCTTGCGATATGTCCTATAACTCATGAGGCAATGTAGAGACATTTTTAACATGATTATAGGTCAACGAATCAAGAATTATGTCAATAGGATCAAATAATCCTAACACTCCTTGAAATATATCATTAAAAAGTGGCTCTTGATGTATGATGATTTGATCATCGGATGGGGTAGAAACATCTTTAATGTGCTCCTTAATTGAGAGATTTTGAATATTATTTACAACAATTGTGGTGGAAGGATTTCCAATGTCTTCAACCAAAGGGTCAAATGATGTTGACATTTCTTGAATTGGATCATTGTTGGTTGGTGGATTTTGATCATGATTGAAAAGTGACTCTTGAGATATGTTGATTTGATCATTGGATGAGGTGCAAACATATTCAAGGTGTTTATTGATGGGTAGGTCTTGATCATGGATTTCAGTAATTGTGTTGGGTATATTTTCAATGCCATTACTAGTGGTTGAATCTTCATCATTATCCCCAATGCTTATTATCTTTTTTCATGTTTGTGCTTGTGTTTGTTGGGCAGCTTGAGAGGCTTGGGTAGCTTGGGTAGCTTGAGCGGCTTGTGGAGTCGTCCGATATTGTTGAAGCACTTGTCAGTAGGCTTGATGTGCTTTTAGTGCGATGTTACAATATTGACTTACTACACTTGGTTTTGGTGGTAGTAGTGGTGTATTTGGAATTGTGTTGGATGTAGTGATGAGTGGTTGAGATACACTTGGAGCAATCATGGTAGTGAGGGGTTGAGATATGATGGGTGTGATAGGGGTGGTTGGAGTGATCGAGGTGATAGGAATGGTTGGAATGACCAAGGTGATAGGTCCTTGGGAGACCATATTTTGATTTGTCAGGATTGATGCTTTCATTTGATTAGATACCATCTATTGGTGCAATGTCGATAGTATATTCAAAGGATTTGATGTGATGGCTTGATTGGTGTTAGGTGGATTGATTTGAATGGAGTGATTGGTGCTAGGTAAAGGGGGAATCCCTAAAAAAAGGAATGATGTTGATATGGGTAATGATGGTGGAGATGTCTCTTGGCGCAATGACTCAACTATTTTGGTAAGCGCAACAATTTGATCTCGCCAAATTTGATCTTGATTTTGATCTTGACTCCCTTGATATAGTTGATTTGGTTTTTGTTCAAGCAGATTTGGGATGCATACTTGTGTTTGATTTTGGACAATGTTATGTTTTGGGATGACACTCAGATTTTGCATGATAGGTTGAAATTGAAGATTGTTGATGTTGGGAATTGCATTGCCCTATTTTAGGTAACTCTGATCTTGCATGGTGTTACCTTGACTTGGAGTTGTTAACATCTTGTTTGGATTTTGAACAATATTCATATGATTTGCAACCATATTTATCCCAAAGTTTGCTGGATTCATGTTTCAAAAACTTGTACTTGGTACATTTTCATTGTTCATTTGAAGGCCCGTGCATTGATTTTTCGGTTGAAAGACTTGTAGTTTTGGATTTAGATCTACCATCGGGAAAGATGTTCCAATATTTTGACTAGGCATACTTACATTTTTTGTACCATTGATATTTGTGGGAGATAATGATCCCATGTATAAATGTGAGTGTTGGACATCCATTGGCATTGTAAGGTTTTGATAGTTTGGTTGGTTTGGACCACTCATGATGTATGGATCAAGTTTATATTCCATGCTTTTCTTGTGTTTTGACCTTGTTGTAAAAGTGACCTCTAAGGTTTTTAGGACCAATGATGAGATGAAGGATGAAAAGGGGAAATGATATGAGTGTTGATCATTTTAGGGACTTTGGATCAATGCTAGACTTAGGGATTGATTTTGATTGTTTGATTTGGATAATGAACTTGTAAACACTAAGATGTTGGATGTGATATTTAGGATAAACTCATTCAAGGGGGTGCTAATTTAACTAGAGGTATGAGAAAGGACGCATTCCCATACTCCTAACTAAACAAGGTGATTTTGATTTTGATGATTTACCCAAGTCTAGAATGATGTTTCCAAAGCTCTAAAGTTGTTTGGTGGGATGGATTTTGATAGGTGTTTGGGATGGGTGAAGTGTTTGATTTTGATCCTAAATGAACCTAAGAAGGACTTGTTTACAAGGCCAAGGTTTTGAAGAACATGATTTTCCCTTCAAACCAAAAGATCAATGTTTGCTCAAAAGACCATAAGACAAAAGATACACAAGCACATGTGTTGGGTTAAATTGATTTCATCTTGATTAGTGAATTTCTTTTACCACAAACACTTTCTTGATTAGATTTTCAAACTAAATGTCCAATGTCCTAACTTATTCAAACCCCACAAGATATGTCATGTGGAGATTTGATGAAATTATGGCAAGGGTTTTCCTATTGTTTGCTTAAGTAGACAAATCGAGATGTAATCCAATGTTTAGAAACCTCTAAGGATGTGAATCCCAAGGGCAAGCAATAACATATAGATTGAGTCAATGATATTTATCTCCAAAAGGGTTTGAAATTTGGATGATGTTAACTATTTGTTTTTTATTTGCTTTTGATCAAGCAATGCATTTTGTAACCCAAGAATAAGTACAATCCTATGGATTTGTAAGATAATATTTGTTGGATTCCCACTTTGACAAGTCCATCTATGCTTATCTCTAGTGAATGGTTAGATGCTTAACCCCACTAGCTCCCCTCCACAACTCATTAATGTCAATCGGGGTAGCCAAGTATCAACACCCATGAAACTCCCATGGCATGTTTTCCATCTCTACTAGAAGACTATAAAAGTGTGGGGTGGCTTCAGAACGACTATTCTTGCACCAACAAATAGATTAAAGGATTTTGGAAAATTCTAGAACATGGGTTTTAATAAGGACTTTTCATTCATAAGAGTTGACCCAATGTGGCAAGAGTCTCCTTTCAAATCCATCTTGTCAGAGTCAACCACATGATAGTGGTGTTTCATCCAATATCCACATTTATATCCCAGCTGGAAATACTCTTGGCTTTATAGTGTTACCAGTTGAGTCGTTCCCTTGGGTGAGTACTTTTTCCCCAAGACAAACCCTCTAGGATAAACAAAAGTGAATGAAGAATAATATTTGTAACTCAATCAATCCTTGATGGCAACAAGGAGAGCGAATATACATGAAAAAGCCCCCACTCACACTCACACAAGATTTTGTTCAATTTTAAGCCCAAATCGAAGTGTGGAGGTGATTGCTTTGTCTCACCCCAAAGTCATGAAAAAGGATTTTTGATTCTCAAGATCGCTATAAAGCATGAGAGAAGCGCATACATCCTTTTTCAATGGCTTTAGTTTAAGTAAGCTTTCACAAAAACACAATTGCACTTGTTCTTTTAAATTCCCAATGAAAAGTGTGTGTTCTTTTTAGAGCACCAAATCACAAGTGAAAGACATTTGTTCAATTGTTAACCCAAGAAACAAAATCTAGTAAGTTGTGCTCCGAAAGTTTGTTTTAATCCTTTTGCATTGTTCTTTTTAGAGCCCAAATTGAAATCTATTGAGTCCTAAAAGCTTGAAGTGATAAAATCCTTTAAAATTCAAATTATAAATGCTTCTAAGACTATCTAAAGACACTTGATACAATAGAGAAATGATGTCATCAGAAGCTTTCCTTTAGTTTCCTCCTCCCCTTTTTGATTTCCTAACCTAAAAAAGTGATCGAAATGTTAGATGAGATCAAAAAACAAAAGGATATAGGGGTTAGATGAATCATTAACCAAAACACCCTAAAACTTAGGTCAAGTTATCATTTGTTTTGACTTTAGATATAAATTTGCAAATTTTAACTCATTAATATTTAAGAAAAACCTACACCATTGGATAGCTTACGAAATTCTACCCCATTTAAAAAAAATATATCAAAAAAGACCTCTGTATGACTGAGATATGGTCATTTTAAAACTAACTCTAAAAGCACTAAAACAGTGATCATATGCACTAAAAGAACCTTCAAGAGTGCTAAAAGAACCTACAAGAGCGCTAAAAGAACCTTCAAGAGTGCTAAAATAACCTATGAGAGTGCTAAAAGAACTTGAAAGAGTGCTAAAACAACCTTAAAGAGTGCTAAAAGATGTGAAAAAAAGCACCAAAATAATCTACAAAAGCACGAAAACAATGTGCATAAGCACTGAAACAGTGCACAAAAGCACTAAAATGGAAAAATTAAAAAAAAAATGTGTTAGATTTGTAATTCAAGCCCTCCTTCTAGTGCCAAATGTGAAAACCATTTTCCTAGTACCTACAAAACAACATGAGTAAACAAGTTAAACAAGGAATTGCAAGCTAAAAAAAGGATTCCAAATGAAATCCATTTACAATTTCAAACTAGGAATGAAAATAACAAAGAACAGAATGAAAATGACAAACAAAGATTAAATCCTAATTAGATGTGTAAAATCATGATCCCATGGGGGAATTGGTGCCAATTTGATGTGAAAATTGGCCCTTTCCCAATTCCTAAGATGCAAGATTCGTATGCTGAAGATATTGGTCCACTTTGTTGATGAAGAATGAAGACTCCAAGCCAAAAATTTGCAAAACCTAGTTATGATTCAATGAAAATGGATGGAATTCAAGAGATATTTGAGCATGGTAACTTTGCTTGGATTGTGGATGATGAAATGAGGATATGAGCTCTTTATTTATAGAATTTCAAAATGGATGAATGTCCAAATTTGAGCAACGTGGGACTAACATTCAACCAATGGCAAGGTGCCACTTGTCAACATTTGATAGGATGAAGGTTGAGCACATTTTGATCCATGTGCAAGTTTGAAATTTGAATTTGGTCAGATGACATGTTTAGGGGGGATGAAAGATGAGTTAAATGCAAAGTGGGAGACATGTAAGAGACAATGTAAGAGCCTTAAATGCTTTGTTGGATGGACAAGTCCTTTTGGGGGGAGATTTCAAATTTGAGGAATATTCCATCTTTGATGCCTTTTTGAAATAAAATAGATGATTTATAAATCAATTAAATTGATTTTCATGTGCAAGTTGCAAAATCTAGAGGATTTGAGTGATTAGGATTAGTATTGATCATGATTTGATTAATTTAAATGATGGTAGTTGATTTGACTATTTTGACTTAGATTTGTGGGTTGAAATAAATCAAAAAGAGATGAAAATGATTAAGACCTAGTTAAATAAATATTTTGATTTATTTAACCAAATGGGGTGATGTTAGATTAAATTAGAGAAATTTTTGATTTATTAAATTTAATTAGATGAATTTTAATGATTTAATCAAATAGTATGGATTATTTAATTAAACAAAGATAGGGAGATGAAATGACCTAGCTAATTACACAAAGACAATGATTTAATTAAATTGAGGGATTTATTTAATTAAAAGTGGAATTATGATGACTTTAATCAAATAAGGATATTCGATTAAATGGTTAGATAGAGGGATAATTCAGGATGAAACGATGTTAGTAGATCAAGATTGAGTGTATGTACATTTTATGTGTCTACACCTCTAACATGTCCTCAACCAAATAATGTAGAGTCATGCGTGACATATCTCCTATAAGTACATCAAGTTGTGTAGGAGTAGGGATGCCAACCACTGTAAAATGATCCATGGTGGTCCATTG
Organism: Sequoia sempervirens; assembly: GCA_007258455.2. Classification (NCBI taxonomy): domain Eukaryota; kingdom Viridiplantae; phylum Streptophyta; class Pinopsida; order Cupressales; family Cupressaceae; genus Sequoia; species Sequoia sempervirens. The sequence continues at coordinate 16,454,637 of VDFB02193867.1, read as the reverse complement.
TGCTGAAAATGGCATGGATCAAGAATGTCTGGACATCAAATACTAACCTACACGATAATCAGATATCCTAGTGGTGGCAGCCGCAATCTCATCTACAGTGTCAATTGATTCCTTTGAAAGCAATGATAACCTCATTTGCTATGGGGTCTAGAGCTGGGGTGAGAGTAGGAGACTTCTCACCAACCAATACCCTAAACACTAGGTGTGGTTTATCTGCTCAAAAATAGGTGGGCCTATCAGCAATCCTGCCACACCCCTGACCAACATATGGTGGAATGTCTAGGTAGTTAACTTTGAGGCCCAAATGGACCTCAACATACAACTGCTGAACAAAATACAATGGAATCTGGACATTGTTTGGGTATAGACCATGTGCTGTGAGAAATTGTGGGTAGATCAATGAGGCCATAGCATGATCAACACATCTAGTGACCTGGTATCCCCTAACCTTACACACATTTTGATATAATGGAAAACAAGTGGTTTTTATCATTTCTTTGGTGACACTATCCTATATTTTTTTAAGGGGAGCGTCACCATGTACTTCTTCCCGCATGTAGGAAAGAATAGAATTCACTCTATCTAAGGAATATGCACTAGTCCTCTCAAGTTCATCTTTTAGTTTTTCTAGAGTATACAATATTAACATGCATGGTTCACTATATATCCCCAGGTTTGCACCCTTTGCTAATGAATCTCTCAATTTTTTAATCTCATTACTAGTATTTGCAAACAAAGAATCTGGCGCAGGTGGAACATGATCTGCATTTTCCATGTTATATATATATTACACCTAAAAGAGCAATGAGACTTTCATAAATAATATATCTAGGTAAAGGGAATACAAATCTAAAATAGTTGTAATAATTCATCTACTCATCAATAATATTTTCATACCATTAACAATTTAAAAATAATTGGAAGACAACTATAATCTATAACGTAGCATCCTTAAATGGTTCAAATTTTAAATGAAACGATGAAAGAAAGAATAAGAATACAAAGATTAGTATACAATTATTTGAAAATAATTGAGGATAAAAATATTTAATCTAATAGTTGTTAACATAGATGAACTTCAAAATACTCCATTATGTAAGTGAAAAAAAAGTTCTATTGCCTTCATTGAACCTAAATTTATCTAGTTAAGATATGTCTAAAATTAAGAATTCACACTAGAATATCATTATTCCATAAGAAGATCTCATAAAGAGGATGAATTTAATGGAAGATAATATAAAATACTCCATATGAGGATGAATTTTATCATTACAATATGAGTGAATCATCTCAATTATATAGCCAAGAACATAAAAAAATTATAGATTGGAAACCATCAAACTATTTAAACTTATAGATTGCATAAAGCTATAAATTGAATCATTAAAACTAATTTATTAAGAATAAAATTGAATAAAGTTTGACTTCATGTTGCATGTACTTGTTATAAATATCTCACTAATGCAACCATACATTTTATATATGTTAAAAAATATATAATTGTTATGCCCATAATTTTTCACTATATCTTGACGTGGATCTCCTTCAACTAGATCAATTAAAAATTATTTGTAATGCTGGAGGAAAATGGATTTAATATCATTAGAGTTGTCATGGAACTACCTCTCTTTATCAACGATAGATATTATCCACTCTCGAGAATGTAAATATGTTTGAGATAACTTAAAAATAATTTGTATCCCTTATATCCTTTCATCCAATGTAGCCTATCTCTTAATTGAGATCCTCTACCACAATTAAGTTCAAATCTTCCAAGTTTTATTTCAACAGAAGCAACCACTCATTGTAGAAAAGTTAGTAGTAAGTTCTAAAGCCAAAACAAGTTTTTTTTTCTATTTGGATCCATTTTTTTTTCCATTCTAGATCTCTTTCTAGCCATATTCTTCTTGTAAGATCATAACTTAAGGTAGTGCAATAGATTTAATCGCATCATTCCACAATTTTATCCACTTACCATTTTGGCAAGGTCTAGGACCATCAACCAAATGGATATTAGGGAAGCAAGGTGATCAATTTGATTGAGGTGGGAAGTGTTGAGCTTGAAAGATAGATTATTAGGTATGAGGAATAAGAAGTTTGAAAAGTTTAAAGAATTAGGAGGTGATATGTGAGATAGGTTTAATAGAATCTACTTAAATGAGGGTGTTTTGTGGAGAGGGGACAATGGAAAGAGAAATAAATAAGTTTTAATATATCAATACAACTAAGTTTCCCTTAGTTCACCATCTCTTTAGTTGGTCCAAGTGAACTAGTGATCAATATAGAATATTTTTTGTCTAAAATAGGATCTAAATCCCTCATGGTATTTCTAGTTAGGATGTAGGAATTCAATTATTTTTTAGAGAGTTTATGAGAACTAAACCAACTTGTATCTTGGTTTTTTCCACCATATCATATTCATCTCCTTGTAGCCATTTAGTCATATGGAGGGCATAAAAATCCATTCCCACAATTTAACTTGAGATGAGGAGTCATTAGGCATGTACAATAAAGAAAAAATGAATAGGTATTCCTTGGATTAGTAACTATAAGCACTAAGCACAATTGTTGTTGGGATACGCTCCTCAATAGAAGATAAACTTAGCCAAGTATTGGGAAAGGTGGGTCAACCTTGCATCCTAATATTTTGATTTATTATTTTTTCCTCATATTAGGAAATGAGGCATCTCACTTTGTGTTGGTATTTATTTGTCATTTGTTGAATGCTTCAAGGGAGGTGTCTAAGATGTTCTAAATGCATATAATATTATTATAGCTTTATAAGATGAAACCCTTTTATGAAATATTCTTATGACATTTAAGAGCATGAATATAGAATATTTATAATAAATTATTGACCAACATTATGAAAAATCATAAGAAATCTTTTAAGAAATAGCAAAGTTGTGTCAAGGAAAAAAATGTGGACATTTACAAGAACTTTTTTTTTTAAGCAAAAGTGGGAGACCACTTATAATTTTATTTATATATAATATTTTACATATAGCTGGTGTAGGCAGACATACTGGTGGGAAAGAAGCAACATGAAAACCCCCAGTTGTAGTCCAAGTAATTTTTTTTACAAAATATCAAAAAGACCAGTGAGGTCCTAGTACAACTGACCAATTGTCTAATTACAATGTTACAAAAGCACACTGGTTGAATACATTAGTACATATGTGCATTCTCTTATGCACCCAAAATATCCAAAAGAAGACATCATACTAGACATACCCGTGAACCAAATACATAACACAATGGAGATTACAAAACCTTACTAAACATAAGATTGATAAGCCAAGAAGCCACTTTCAAAAAGATGCAGATTTTCCACCAACATATTGAAAGCCATTAACTGAGCTTTCTTTTGTTTCCACTCGTTTACCTTTGTGTTGGCAATCATGCTCAAATGAAGGTTTTGATTTGTTGTAATGTAACGCCCCGTTGTAGGAACCCCAAAGGACATCAACACAATATTTTTTTTTTTAAATATTCTAAACATACATGTGATGCACATTAAATCAAAAGTCATAAAACTTAATTAAACAAATTCACTTACACTTACGTCCATTGGGGTACACGAGGAGTCATTATGAAACTTAATTCCATACAATAGCAATAAAGAATAAAATTCAAAGATATAGTCCATAACAAAATAAACATTAACAAATGTAACACATACATGATAATTCATTGATAAGAAACCATTTGTGTACGTAAATACAACATATACATGATTAACTCAACACATTGAGTAACAACTACCATGGCCAATATCCACACTAGGTTTAACATTACATTATAGTACAATGTTCAAGAGGTACAATGATACAAAAGTGTTTCCAAACATGAACAAAAACCATTCAGCAAGATAACATAATACAAAAGAATAGATGAATACACAGTATCATAACCGACTCCAAGATGGATACAACTCTAGAGTCACCACAACACCAATCCACACCTCTCGATCCTCAACTGGGGACACAATGGGGTGCTTAGCACGTTCCACATGACCACGTGGGTCCTAAGACCCACCCCCCATGCTAAGAACATCCAAACAAAGAGTCCTCAACAAAGAACATCCAAACAGGGGACCACAAGACTCAATGTCATACAAAAGTATCATAAAACTCAAGGATTATAATCAACAACATTCATGAGTCAACATAAAAATATAAAGTCATAAATCTCATCACATTAATCAAAGCAATAACCAGTAAACAAGTAACCAAAGGATGATCATGAAACATTTCCAAATCAACTTAAATAATAAACAGAATACAATTCCAGAGGCAATAAGGAAACAAGGAAAATGGGTGTCAAGTGGAGAGTGTCATCGCATAGCTCTCATGGGATCTCCTGGCCCTTTGTCCAACTTGAGGCACTGACACCCATATATGGATCTCCTGGCTCTTCCTTCTACTTGAGGTGGTGGCACCATAGGGTAGCTCATGCAAACATGATTCCAGAGGCAACAAGAAACAAGGCACAAGGGTGTCTAGTGGAGAGTGTCATCGCATAGCTCTCATGGGATCTCTTGGCTCTTCCTCCAACTGAGGCGCCGACACCCATCTATGGATCTCCTGGACCTTCCTCCTACTTGAGGCGCTGGCACCATAGGGTAGATCATGCAGAGCCAATAACCTCTCATGGGGACAAGGTTACGACTTTGCTGACCATGGCCTTCTCAGTCTATTATTAGTCTATGATAGCCCTAATGCTTAGATGAGGCATCCAATATTTATTATCTTGTGTGTTTTACTACCCATCCCCCTAAATTCTATTTTTAGGTTATCACTTTTTTAACTACTCTTACGTGGGTTCTCCTATGCACTTCCTCTTACCCGAGGCACCGGCCCCCACAAAGAGCCACTCTCCCTAGAGACCCAACAAACATAAAACCAAAATCAAAGGGTTGTACAACATAACATGAACATTAGATCACAACAGAGAAACATGCGAGGCATTACCAATCTCGCTATAAACACATAATCAAAGTCTCAACAATTCTTGTACAACCCTTTCAAAATCATGAAACCAAAACACTTGCCACAACAAGGGCACATAAAGAGAGAATATTAACCGTCAATCATCTCAAGCCTCTAGAAAGCAAAAAGAATGACAACCCACAAATGAGGGTAAAATGAAGCAACAAGAGTTTTTCCCCAATAATTCCAACACAGGGATAAAATTTCCTCAAATATGAGATTAACTCAGAAAAGCCATAAAAAGGAAGATTCATCAAGACCCATCCACAAATCAATCAACCCTAAAATACAAATACAATCCACATATCAACAATGGTGTCACCTCAAAAAGGGAAACACAAAAGAAAATCAACCTTTAATTCAACAAAATCACTTAATATCCAAAAGCCACCAACTAGGCATTCCTTGGGAGACCTCAATTTTCTCCTCACAAGATGCCTAATCACTAAATGCCCACAAACTTACAATCAAAATAATCATGCAGTATTTCATACAAGCATTGATGCAAGCAAATTCTACAACAATCTTCTTGTAGGCACATACCAAGTATGGTAGTAGTTCCATTATAATAACAATCTAGTATAAGTATGGAACAAAAATACACAATATTAAATTAAGATGGCATAACCTACTGTACAAACAAAACAATTAAAATCTCAAGGTTTTGAATAACTATCCATATAAGAACCTCATTTATTAGAAACTCAAATTGTCATAAAGTTATCCACTAACTAACACCCAAGTGGAATAATTAAGAACAAAAACTCAATTCAAGGAACAATTAATTTCATTGACTCAAGTTTATAAAACTAGCATAATGAAGCCAAATAGAGTTTACTATAATACTTAGCCAAGGCCAAAGATACACAATTCCACTATTTAAGAGTGCAGTACCAACACCCACATGACACGATACTCCATAATTACTTAATTAGAATTATAAGGAATTCAGCAACATATACATTTCTACTCTATTTTATTTATTAAATAAATCCTTCTTTGACTATCAAGTCTCTTTTATTCCTAACTAGTTTTCAAATCTACTAACTACTTCCTTAATTAAATACTAGGCCACACCAAACATTTCTCATAATTTTAAGAAACAATCATTTAGATATGTATATATATATTTATATAAACATAAGCTTATACACATATATACATATTTATCCATTGAATGTACAAATATAAAGTTATTTATAAATACATAAATCTCATTTATTCATTTTTTCTGAAAAGAATTCTCAATTAAATTCTAGATAGTGTAATTAAGTGGAACTAAAGACAAGGCAATACGCACTAGGTAAGTAGTTACCAAATTTTACAACATAGTTAAATTGTTCACTTAAAAGGAAAATTATTTTGACCGATTAACACCGCATCAAAATCAATAGATAACTAATGGCTATATGATTTACTACACCTTTGTAGCTGTGACGGTTTGGTAATGGTTTCAGGTAGGCTACTTAATTCTATACAATGCCTCAACTCAAAACACTGTAACAGTGACAGGTTGCAAAGTATATTAGAAAGTGAATATTGGAATTTGGAAATATTGCCATCTTCTTGCATTATTGTCAAATCCCAAATGTTATCCCCAAGACTAAAGGGAAGGAGAATGGTGAGGTGCAAATACATGACTTAAGAGTAGGAGAAATAATATACAACTTTTCTTTTTTTTCAACTAGACGTAGTTCTGTTTGGTGGTGAGTTGCACTCAAGTTTGAAGTTTGGAAATTAATCTTCACCACGATCAACAGAAAGCTCTTTATTATGTTAGTGATTGAAAATATTTTATTTTCAAGTACTAGAAATGCGACAAATTGTTAGTAGAAACAAGCAGGATATTTAAATCTTTAAAATTTCCTATTAAGTTCAAGCACCGCAGCTGAGATAGGATGATAGAGAGAATATTTAACCCTTTAAACTTCCTATTATGTTGAAGTGCAGCTAAGACAGGTTGACAATGAATCAAAAAGAATATTTAAACCTTCTACCAAAGTAGTGATGCAAGGAAAAGAGGAGTTAAACATGGTATTGACTACCAAAGGAAAATTACCAGCAGTTTTCAAGAAGATAACAATGTAGCTCATAGAGACAAAGAAATATATCTACAGTTGGTTGTGACCGGCCAAGACTTGAAGAACCCCATGGCAAATATCTTGCAAATGTACCACTAACCTCAAGGAAAATATTGGTGATGCTAAATATAACAGTCTAAAAATTGGGCATGGGTTATGTATCAAATGACTAGCACTAATAGAGAGATGCCGATCCAGTAACAACATGCTAGGGAAAGTGTAAATCGAATGCTTGGAGATTTATATTAAATGCTCAGAGTGAATCTTATTCCCCAAGGATCCATTGCTAGTAACTTAGCGATCTAAAGAAGATGGGAGGTTCGCACCAAGGTTAGAGAGAAGGTAAACAAATCTTTAAATTCCAAACACAAGGAAACGATATCTAGCCAAGTACAAAAGAACACAAATGATTGGAATGGAATCAAATCTAGATTCATCAACGACATGATAGCATTGGACTACAGGAAGACCACAAGTCATGCATTTCAAATCCAATCTCAAGCTTAAAGCATCGATAGTAGGCTCTACTCATTCAAATCATAATAAATGAGCAAGTGACTTTTGGTTTCCAAATAGCGTATACATTTGGCACATTCATATACAAAACATATTTAAAATTTAGAAATGATGGAACTTGGTTCCCAAAACTTGGCAAGTTGGAGATCCGGTGATGAGATTGCTCATCTGTTGCACCCCTTGTGTCCTGCAAAAACCCCTGCAATTATTCTTCCCATGTTGCATAAATTGTCCACCTCCAATCTACTGTACGCCCCCCAAAAATGGAATGCTTCCATATTATGAAATCCGATGATTCTCCCCCAAAAAGATCCTTCCTCTTTTTTCTTTTCTTTTTTCTTTTTCTTCTTTTTAAAAAAAAAGAATCTCTCACAAAACAAAACAAAAACTCCAATAATCTTTGAGTTTTTTTTCTCTGTCATCTCTTCACAGTTAGGAATGATCTTGCATGAAAAAAATTCTATTCTTGTTTTCTTTTCTTTCCCTTCATTGTTTATCCTTATTGATTTTTAATATTTTATTTATTTTTATTTCCATTTTCAATAAAAATCTAATTTATCTTTATTTAGTAACAAGCCATCTACTTTCCATTTTTTTTTTTTAATCTTTTTAATAGCCTTTCTTGCTTTTATAATAATTCAAACTTTAGTTCAACTTTTAATATTTTATCCACTTTAATATTTTCTCACTTTAAAATTAAATTCAATCATTAAACAACAATTATCTTTCCTAATGAAAGTCATTTACTTCCAATGTTAATATAATTAACATTTCTTATAAGTATAATTCTTTATTTAATTCTACATAAATTAAATGACCTTATAATTAAATTAATTTTGATTAATCAAATCTAATCATAGTACTAGTGTTATAGCATTGCCTCAAACCAAATTAAATAATAAAATCATAAAATCATCAAGACCTTACCAATTCAACCAACCACATTTAAAAACACTTTTAACAACGAGAATGACACGACCACCCAAAAAGAACTACTTGAATGTCAAGAACAACTGAAACAAAAGGACACTACATTCTCCCCCACTAGGTTTCGACTTACTCCAGGAAGTCGATCTCAAGCATAAACAAGGTAACACAACAACTAGCAACAATATCAACAATCATACGACATCAATTGAGCAAAGAAATTGAACAACGTTTAAAGAAAATAATTGATACCAAAAATAGAGGTGAGGTTGCAACAAACCACAAGGATGGGGTGACGAACTAGGTTGAGGAAACTTCCTTGTCAGTTCCTATTTTGCACATCAATCCCATTGGGTGTTTATGATGGTCGCCCTGTCTTGAAAATGTAGGTGGAATCGAGGCTAATCCCTACAATCCTGCATACAAATAAATGTTGTGCACAATATATATATCACAAACATGTTGTAAGAGGAATTTTTAGTGTAATAGGGCACTCGCGAGTGAGTGATACCACACTGTCCCTCTCACCAAACCACATATAATCATCAATACAACACTAGTAACTTATAAATAACTTGTTACTTATTAGTTAGAAAGGCATTCTCATACTAATCCCATCAATAAATCTAGTTCAATATATGTATCAGAAAATGAATTACGACTTGACATTATAAGTATTTATTTCTATAGATCCAATTCCATTACCTTTATTGCTGAGTTTTTTAAGCCAATTACCTGTGAGTCATTAACTACGATGGAACAAAACACATTAGTATCAAGAATTCAAGCTAATTCTTTATCTTAAAATGTTATACTTTCATAAAATTGGAGTATAATTATCCACTCAAATACACTTTTTTTTGCTAGAACTCATCATTTTCACATAAAGCACTCTACTTCAATCATTATTCAACACCAAATCTCACAAAAAATTAAAGAAAAGGAAAAATTTTACACCTTCACAGATTCAGGAAAACATATTCTATCATTCAAAGACAACAAAATGGAAAATTCCATGCACACATGACATATTCACACACATAACTAACATCACTAGAAACCACATCACACAACAACACAAGGGTCCATAGTGCATCCATGGTAGGAAGGATATCGGTGCATTGTGCACTACACTGAGGGTCCTATTCTTTCCCATCAGTTTCTTGCACCATCTACCTGACACCAGCTAATAGAAGAACTTAGGTTCACAACCATGACAACAGAAAAGTGAAACTCAAGACTCAAGGGTCTAGGCACAAGGTTACATAGTGAGCACACATAGTGCCCAGTGTATGAACCTAGGCTTTGATACCATATTGTAACGCCCCATCGTGCGAACCCCAAATAACATCAACACAATAATTTTTTTATTTATTAAATATTCTAAACATACATGTGATGCACATTAAATAAAAAGTCATAAAACTTAATTAAACAAATTCACTTATGCTTACGTCCCTTGAGGTACACAAGGAGTCATTAGGAAACTTAATTCCATACAACAACAATAAAGAATAAAAGTCAAAGATATAGTCCATAACAAAATAAACATTAACAAATGCAACACATACATGATAATTCATTGATAATAAACCATCCATGTACATAAATACAACATATACATGATTAACTCAACACATTGAATAACAACTACCATGGCCAATATCCACACCAGGTTTAACATTACATTATAGTACAATGTTCAAGAGGTACAATGATACAAAAGTGTTTCCAAACATGAACAAAAACCATTCAGCAAGATAACATAATACAAAAGAATAGATGAATACACAGTATCATAACTGACTCCAAGACAAATACAACTCTGGAGTCACAGCAACAACACCAATCTACACCTCTTGATCCTCGACTGGGGATGCAATGGGGTGCTTAGCACATTCCACCTGACCACGTGGGTCCTAAGACCCACCCCCTATGCTAAGGAGTTGACAAGAAAGAGTCCTCAACAAAGAACATCCAAACAGGGGACCACAAGACTCAACATCATACAAAAGTATCATAAAACTCAAGGATTATAATCAACAACATTCATGAGTCACCATAAAAATATAAAGTCAAATCTCATCACATTAATCAAAGCAATAACCAGTAAACAAGTAACCAAAGGATGATCATGAAACATTGCCAAATCAATTGAAATAATAAACAAAATACAATCCCAAAGGCAATAAGGAAACAAGGAAAATGGGTGTCAAGTGGAGAGTGTCATCACATAGCTCTCATGGGATCTCCTGGCTCTCCCTCCAACTTGAGGCGCCGACACCCATCTATGGATCTCCTGGATCTTCCTCCTACTTGAGGCGCCAACACCATAGGGTAGCTCATGCGAACACCATTCTAGAGGCAACAAAAAACAAGGCACAAGGGTAACTAGTGGAGAGTGTCATAGCATAGCTCTTATGGGATCTCCTAGCTCTTCCTCCAACTTAGGCGCCAACACCCATCTATGGATCTCCTAGCCCTTCCTCCTACTTGAGGCACTGGCACCATAGGGTAGCTCATGCAGAGCCAATAACCTCTCATGGGGACAAGGTTACGACTTTTCCAACCATGGCCTTCTCAATCTATCATTAGTCTATGATAGCCCTAATGCCTAGATGAGGCATCCAATATTTATTATCTTGTGTGTTTTACTACCCATCCCCCTAAATTCTATTTTTAGGTTATCACTTGTTTAACTACTCTTACATGGGTTCTCCTGTGCACTTCCCCTTACCCGAGGCACCGGCCCCCACGAAGATCCACTCTCCCTAGAGACCCAACAAACATCAAACCAAAATCCAAGGGTTGTACAACATAACACGAACATTAGATCACAATAGAGAAACATGTGAGGGATTACCCATCTCGCTATAAACACATAATCAAAGTCTCAACAATTCCCGTACAACCCTTTCAAAATCCTGAAACCAAAACACTTGCCACAAAAAGGGCACATAAAGATAGAACATCAACTGTCAATCATCTCAAGCCTCTGGAAACCAAATAGAATGACAACCCACAAACAAGGGTAAAATGAAGCAACAAGAGTTTTTCCCCAATAATTCCAACACAGGGATAAAATTTCCCTCAAATATGAGATTAACTCAGAAAAGCCATAAAAAGGAAGATTCATCAAGACCCATCCACAAATATATCAACCCTAAAACACAAATACAATCCACATATCAACAATGGTGTCACCTCAAAAAGGGAAACATAAAAGAAAATCAACCTTTAATTCAACAAAATCACATAATATCCAAAAGCCACCAACTAGGCATTCCCTAGGAGACCTCAATTTTCTCCTCACAAGATGCCTAATCACTAAATACCCACAAAATTACAATCAAAATAATCATGCAGTATTTCATACAAGCATTGATGCAAGAAAATTCTACAACAATCTTCTTGTAGGCACATACCAAGGAGGGTAGTAGTTCCATTATAATAACAATCTAGTATAAGTATGGAACAAAAATACGCAATATTAAATTAAGATGGCATAACCTACTGTACAAACAAAACAATTACAATCTCAAGGTTTTGAATAACTATCCATATAAAAACCTCATTTATTAGAAACTCAAATTGTCATAAAGTTATCCACTAACTAACACCCAAGTGGAATAATTAAGAACAAAAACTCAATTCAAGGAACAATTAATTTCATTGACTCAAGTTTATAAAACTAGCATAATGAAGCCAAATAGAGTTTACTACAATACTTCACTAAGGCCAAAGATACACAATTCCACTATTTAAGAGTGCGGTACCAACACCCACATGACACGATACTCCATAATTACTTAATTAGAATTATAAGGAATTCAACAATGTATACATTTCTACTCTATTTTATTTATTAAATAAATCCTTCTTTGACTATCAAGTCTCTTTTATTCCTAACTAGTTTTCAAATCTACTAACTACTTCGTTAATTAAATACTAGGCCACACCAATCATTTCTCATAATTTTAAGAAACAAGCATTCATATATGTATATGTATATATATTTATATAAACATAAGCTTATACACATATATACATATTTATCCATTGAATGTAAAAGTATAAAGTTATATATAAATACATAAATCTCATTTATTCATTTTTTTCGAAAAGAATTCTCAATTAAATTCTAGATAGTGTAATTAAGTGGAACTAAAGACAAGGCAATATGCACTAGGTAAGTAGTTACTAAATTCTACAACATAGTTAAATTGTTCACTTCAAAGGAATATTATTCTAACCGATTAGTTACACCATATCAAGATCAATACAAAACTAATGGCTATATGATTTACTACACCTTTGGAGCTGTGATGGTTTGCTAATGGTTTCAGGTAGGCTACTTAATTCTGTACAATGCCTCAACTCAAAACACTGTAACAGTGACAAGTTGCCAAGTATATTAGAAAGTGACTATTGGAATTTGGAAATATCGCCATCTTCTTGCATTATTGTCAAATCCCAAATGTTATCCCCAAGACTGAAGGGAAGGAGAATGGTGAGGTGCAAATATGTGACTAAAGAGTAGGAGAAATAATATACAACTTTTCTTTTTTTCAACTAGACGCATTTTTGTTTGGTGGTGAGTTTCCAGAGATGTGCTCAAGTTTGAAGTTTGGAAATTAATCTTCACCATGATCAATGGAAAGCTCTCTATTATGTTAGTGATTGACAATATTTTATTTTCAAGTACTGGAACTGTGATAGATTGCAGTAGAAACAAGCAGAATATTTAAATCTTTAAAATTTCCTATTAAGTTCAAGCACCGCAGCTGAGATAGGATGACAGAGAGAATATTTAACCCTTTAAACTTCCTATTATGTTCAAGTGTGGCTGAGATAGGTTGACAATGAATCAAAAAGAATATTTAAACCTTCTACCAAAGCAGCGATGCAAGGAAAAGAGGAGGAGTTAAACATGGTACATCAACTGCCAAAGGAAAATTACCAGCAGTTTTCAAGAAGATAACAATGTAGCTCACAAAAAACAAAGAAATAGATCTATGGTTGGTTGCAACCGGCCAAGACTTGAAGAACCCATGGAGAATATCTTGCAAATGTACCGCTAACCTCAGGGAAAATATTGGTGATGCTAGATATAATAGTCTGAAAGATGGGCATGGGTTATGTATCAAATGACCAGCACTAATAGAGAGACGTCGATCCATTAACAACATGCTAAGGAAAGTGTAAATCGAATGCTTGGAGATTTATATTAAATGCTCAGAGTGAATCTTATTCCCCAAGGATCCATTGCTAATAAGGTAGTGATCTAAAAAAGATGGGAGGTTTGCACCAAGGTTAGAGAGAAGGTAAACAAATCTTTGAGTTCCAAACACAAGGAAATGATATCTAACCAAGTAAAAAAGAACACAAACGATTGGAATGGAATCAAATCTAGATTCATCAACGACATGATAGCATTGGACTACAGGCATACCACAAGTCATGCAATTCAAATCCAACCTCAAGCTTAAAGCACTGATAGCAGGCTCTACTCATTCAAATCATAATAAATGAGCAAGTGACTTTTGGTTTCCAAATAGCGTATACATTCAGCACATTCATATACAAAATAGAATTAAAATTTAGAAATGATCGAACTTGGTTCCTGAAACGTGGCAAGTTGGAGATCCGGTGATGAGATAGCTCATCTGTTGCACCCCTTGTGTCCTGCAAAAAACCCCGCAATTACTCTTCCCATGTTGCACAAATTGTCCACCTCCAATCTACTATACGCCCCCCAAAAATGGAATGCTTCCATAATCCGAAATCCAATGATTCTCCCCCAAAAAGATCCTTCCTCTTTTTTCTTTTCTTTTTTCTTTTTCTTTTTTTTTTTTAAACAAGAATCTCTCACAAAACAAAACAAAAACTCCAATAATCTTTGAGTTTTTTTTCTCCATCATCTCTTCACAGTTAGGAATGATCTTGCATGAGAAATTTTCTATTCCTGTTTTCTTTTCTTTCCCTTCATCGTTTATCCTTATTAATTTTTAATATTTTATTTATTTTTATTTCCATTTTCAATAAAAATCTAATTTATCTTTATTTAGTAACAAGCCATCTACTTTCCATTTTTTTATTTTTTATCTTTTTAATAGCCTTTCTTGCTTTTATAATAATTAAAACTTTAGTTCAACTTTTTATATTTTATCCACTTGAATATTTTCACTTTAAAATTAAATTCAATCATTAAACAACAATTATCTTTCCTAATGAAAGTCATTTACTTCCAATGTTAATATAATTAACATTTCTTATAAGTCTAATTCTTTATTTAATTCTAAATCAATCAAATGACCTTATAATTTAATTAGTTTTGATTAATCAAATATAATCATAGTACTAGCATTATAGCATTGCCTCAAACCAAATTAAATAATAAAATCACAAAATCATCAAGACCTTACCAATTCAACCAACCACATTTGAAAACACTTTTAACAACGAGAACGACATGACCACCCAAAAATAACTACTTGAATGTCAAGAACAACTAAAACAAAGGGACACTACATTTAATATTAGGCACATAACGATAACATAATTTCTTTTTGGATGAAGATCATGGAAGTTGCAAATCATGAATGCAAACATGACTTCTCAAGAAAGAAATGGCATGATATTTTCTATTTAAATCATCAATCTCCTCCATGGAAATGGTAGATCTATATCTATTTAGAACTTGGTAGAGATGTGAAGAAGTGTCATGCATTGTGGATAATAACATGCCTTGGAATATGTGAACATAGGTCTCTTCTTATGAAACAAAACCTTCTTTGAATAATTAACATTAGAAATTAATACAGTTTGGCGAGCATATTGTATAATCACACTAGAAACCAACAATGGAAGATTGAGAGTCTCAACTAAGAATTCCACCAAGTATAGATAACATTCATACTAGAAGCCAACAACAAAAGACCAAATTTCATAAATAAAGTTCATGTGTTATATATCATGCCTTTGAGGGGTCCACAAGTACCATGAGCCTTTTGAAATCCTTCTCCATCTAAATGCATCCATTCCAAGACCATTGGGAGGTGGGTATACAATATGAACCAAGTATTAATTTCTAATGTTAATTATTGAAAGAAGGTATATAAATTATTCGAGCATCTTAATTCTCATATATAGAGTTACATCTTAGTCAATTTCTCTTGATGTATGAGTTCCATATATTTGTAAATTTTTCTTAATATAAAAACATATTTTATTTCATTAAAATTAACCTATCTATTCCATGTTACAAAGGATGCTCTTATTTTAAATTATAAGTATATAATTCAAAATTAATTAGTAATTTTCAAGATAGAGTACACACAATTTCTTTAGTTAAAATAAAATAATATTCTTATTTCCATGTGAGAGTTATGTAGAATGGTAGTTTGATGTCTCGAAAATATTTCTTTCATATATACTAAATTTTTATCATTGTACATTATGAGTCTCAATTATATATCCAAGCACATCAAAAATTTATAGAGTGGAAAGAAAAATAATCACACATTTATCATATTTTTGTAAGGTGTTCAAAAAGACTAAAAGTTTCCCTAGAAAGAACTAATTAAGGAATTAAAAAAATGGAAAGTGTCTACCTCATTGTATGTTGACCTTTCCCATATAAAAAGATCATGGAAATGCTAAATGAGTTGATATAAGAATTTTTAAGAATGAAGGCACAAAATTCATAACACTTTAATCCTAAAAGCAACAAGAAAGGCAATGAATAAAATCTTCCTAGTTATTTTGAAAGAAACTTTAAAAGGTTCTAAATCCCCTTCACACCCCTTTCTAAATGAAGATAAAATAAATAAGTTACCAAATATTTCTTAGAGTTTAAGGTGGTGATTTTAATATGATTTGAGAATAAATAAGATAAATTAGATGAAATCAAGTTTTGTTGTAAAGGTGATGAATTTTGGGGAAATAAGATGAAAATAAGTTTGAACCTAGTTGACTCATTAAATGGCAATAAGATAGATTTAAAGGGGCTTTATTTAAAATCTGTAATAGTTAGATATGTACTAATACATTATATTCTCTATTAGATAGTTATTTCTTCCATAAACATTTCTTACAATCTTATAATTTATTAATAATAGTGATGTGTGCATCCCTAGACACTCTTTGATAACCACACTATTAATGTTTCTATTTTTACTAGAGGATACTCTAATTGAAAAGCATGTATACCATTAAGGATAAAATTTAGACTTTAGTTGAAAGAAAATGTCAAATATTTAGAATAAAAATGGTGGGGATGGAATACCCCCATGTTTCTGATACTATTTACTACTATTGTCTGCTTTATATGTTAGTGTGATACTGAATTGTGATGGTGACTGATTCATCGTTTTGGTGTGTGTGGTTGTGTAGTTTAATTGATTACTACAATTGACATTTTTATTGTGATTTATGATACTCTATGTGTAGGGTTTGGATTATTCTATTAGGTAATGCTTTCTCTCTAATGTTTTAAATGTCGATGTGATAATCGTATGGTGATCATGTGATTTGAATTCTGTGTTACTTTATAATGCAATGGTTTAGTAATTAGTTATGATGCAGTAGTTAATTAGAATATTATCTTATGTCAAATTGGTTAGAAATGTTAGCTCATTATGGATATTATAATTGTTAGAATAGATTAGGTGAGAGGACAGTGTAGCATCACTCGTTCACGAGTGCCCTGCTACACTGCAATTCCTTCTCATGATAGGATGTTGATTTTATGTATATATGTACATGTGCTACTTGATGTTTATTTGGATGCAGGATTGCAGGAATAAGTCTCGATTCCACCTGCTTCGGCAGGACAGGGCGAGCAATAAATTAACCCAATGGGTAAAAGTTGAAAAAGGGAGTAGGCTTGGAAGTGTCCCCGTCCCAAGTCCGTCGTCTGTTGTGAGTCGTGCTTTGACTGAAGTTTTGTCTTGTCTTGTATGTAGTTTCATTGTTGAGTATTTATTTTATTCTTGGGTAGTGTTTAATTAATTAATCGTATTGCATAAAATAATTAATTAAGGTTACACTGTTATTTGATTTAATTAAGAGTTAGAAAAATGTTAAAATTAAATATATAATAAATTAAAAATGATTTAATTAATTAAAAGTGCAAATAATTATAATTAAATTAATACTGTTGAGAGTAATTAAATATTATTATTTTTATTTATTATATTAAATTAGGAAATTTTGTGGAGATAATATCTAAATTTAAATAAATTATTCCAATTAAAATTTGAGATAAAGGTGAGCTTTTAAAAGCTGGAAAAGAACCAATAAGAAAGGGGGCTTTTTGGAAAAGAAAGCAGAAAAAGATTTATTGATTTTAATTAGTGATTTATTATTTTGATGGAAAAATCATTCACACAGAAGTTTTCTGGTTGAAGTTTTGCTCTGTGTTTTGAGATCTAGAAAAGAAAAATAAGAAACAGAGTTTTGGAGTTTTTGAGTTTTTTCTTCTAGGTAAAAAAAAAATTATTGTGAGTTTGAAAGGAAAAGATTATACAGTAGAACATTGAAGGCAGAAGGTGGAGAAGGGAGTTACGGGAGGAATTCGAGAGGAGGTTACAGGCGGGATTCTCCTTCAGACACCGGATTCCAGGTTTTCCCCTTGTAAATTTTTAATACTTCGTAGGTCTGTAAACAAATATGATTTGCTATGTTTTCGAAATCGTTTGAATGAAGTTTATATTTTTTTTGAAAACTGGTTTGTGTTTAAAACTCTCGAATCTTCTGTAGTAAATTATAGTAGAATTTGTTTTAAAATCCTTCAACATAGTTTAGTAGAGAAAACTAGTGTACTTGAAATATAAAACAAAACCAAAAAAAAATCATTTGATGGAAGATCGAATTTGCATGTTTAAATTTATATTGAGTTTTTGAAAATCCATGGTTGAATTGTTCAGAACTTCGAGTTAAATATATTTATTCATATACACAAAATTGATATACATATACTATCTTTCTGATTGAATTGATTTTCTGTTTTAATATATATAAATTTATGTATTTACTGAAACAAATATTTTCTTCGTTATTATTCGTGATTGGTTCCCTGATCTGTAATGGGTATGTGAGGAGAGAACATTTTATTTTGATAATTATGTTGATATTCTGTATATAAATATATAAGGTTATTTTTAAAATATATATTATATATATATTAGATTTTAAAAATTACTGTAAAAAAAAATAAAAATAAAATAAACTGTGCATTCTCTTTATTTTTATATGTTTACATTCATATTATTTTCGTAATAAATTTCGTACGAAATATTTATTAAAATAAATAATTTTGGATTTGTTTGCCACGGATTTCCGTGTACTGAAATTTTGTGAACGAAATTTATAAAGAAAAGTTATTAAAGAAAATAAATCATATATAAACGAATTGTTTATAAAAAAATAAAAAAAATAAAAATAAAATAGATTTTAACTGTGGACGGCCGAAGCCGTACACAGCCGTGGGCTATGCGCAGTCACCACGGACTGCGCACAACAGTCTGTGGAGACTGCGGCCTCCCATTGGGAGGTACGCACAGTACCCACAGACTGTAGCAGTCTGTGGGGACTGCGGCCTTCCCTTGGGAGGTGCGCAGTACCCTAAAGGGCTGCCTTAGTGTATATTTTGTTAATGCAAGTTTAAACTTTAAAATTCGTTTTTTTTATTTTTTTTAGTTTTTATTTGGTAGATTTAAGTTAATTAAATTTAACTCGAAATTTAATTTATTAAATAAATTTTATAATTGGATTTCTTTGTTAATATTTAGTTTATAAAATAATATGAATATATATATATATATATTATATATTATGTAATATATATTTAATATATATTATTAAATATAAATATATGTATATATATTTTTTGGGCTTTAATTTATTTATTTTATTTTTATAATATTCGAGTGTGTATTAATTGGGATTGGTTTTATAAAATAATATTTTTGTAATAGGGTTATAATTAACCTTATTAAATGATTAATTTTATTTATATGAATGTTTGTGTAATAGAGTGATTATTGTAAATATGAATTTTAATATAAAAAAAAATAGGAGAAAATTTCAATGAATAATGTAGTTGCGTAAATTATAATTAATTTTGTGCTTGAAATTAAATCGAATAGTTAAAGTGAAAAGGTATGATGTTATAATATAATTGTGCGAATTTGAATTTAATAGTGTGTTTTGTTTTGAATTTAATAATCTTGTATTGTGGACTTAGTTGTTTGATGAAATTTTTGAGTTTGGAAATATTTTGTTATGGAGTTGTTCTTAAGTTATTGTTAAGGGCGTCCAGATATGGAAAGCGTGTCTTTCATGTTTCTTTTATTTTTCCATGTCGGGCAATTAGGCTTAAGGGTATTGTAAGTCTTCCAGAGAAGTTTTCTTGAGTGGGGGTTCATTTTGGTGAATCGCTTTGATGTATTGTACTTTGATGTTGTACCCGGTTTCCACGAACGGGGATCTGTGCCTCCTAGGAAATAGGAGTGGGTAATGAGAATCGTACCTCCTTTGGAAGGGGTGTGTATTTCAAATTGGTGTCCTCCAGTGTTTGGAGTGAGTTCCTTGTTTTGTTTTCTTCTTGGATTGGAGAGTTTATGTTGTTTAGTTACCTATTGTGGTATCATTCCTTGTGTGTTGTCGATAGGAGAGTGTCTCTTTGTGGGGGTCCGGCACACAAAGGGGCGCCAGGGTAACCTACCTAGAGTTTAATTAAGTGATAATATAAATGAATTAATGGGGGGGCTTTCACACTAATAAAGATAAAAGGATGTCTCTCTCGTGAAGCAAGTGAATGATAAGGCTCGAGATGAGATGGGACGCATAGCTTTGCGTGAGGGTCCGGCGGTCGGTAGAGGCAAGCCAGGGTAACCCAGGGTGGGGGTCCGGTAGCCTAGGAAGGTTGAGCCAGGGTAACTCATGGCAAGTTATGCATGACACTCTTCCTATGTCAACAGTTAGCCAGTTATTGTGTGATGTTCATGATCTTGTTCTCTGGAAGCATTGTAACCTCATGTTAAGTGACTTTGTGATTGTAGTTGTGAAGTAATATTGTGATTGTAGTGGTTAAGTGCCTTGTTGATTTCTCTTTGGTCATTGTTGGATGAGGTCTTTGTTTATGCCTTGGGTTCATTGAAGTTGTGCGTGTGACTAGTGTAGTTTGGGAAGGTGATTTATTGTTATGTTCATAAGTGAATTATTGTTGTGCCTCTTGGAATGGTTGTCATGAGTTTTCTAGGTGGTCTTTGATGTTATGTGTTTGTTGGGAGTTAGTCTTTGTTTTTGTTAGGCGTACTTGGTCGGGGACCCTTCCTTGTCTACTCTCAGCACGGGGGTGGTTGGGTGGAACGTGCTTCGCACCCCGTTGGGTTTCCCTCTCCTTTTGCAGATGTATCTTTTACTTGCAGGTTTTGGCGGATGTTGATGATCCAGTGTCCTTATGTACCAGATTGTTGTATATACTTCATATGTAATGTATTCATTGTTGTATTGTCTCCCATATGTGTTGGGATGACATTGGTGTAATTTGTATATGTATTAATTGAGTTGTACTTTCAGATAATTATATTCTTCTATCGTTGAGATGTAATAATTATTCAGGCCATGTAATTATTCAGGATCATTTGTTATAGTTGGTTATGTTGAGTTGTATCTATCGAAGATGTAACACTTTATAATTCCATGTATTGACATATGTGCATATGTTATTAATGTGGATATAGTTGATAGATATTTTAAATGATGAAATGGGTATGAGTGGATATGCGTAATGGATTATTTATGGTTATCTTATTTTCGTTGTTATGGGTTAGAATAGTTATGTCACTTCGTGTACCCCATTGGAACTAGTTGTGCCTCATGATACAATGTTATGTTATAATACTCAAGTATGTTTATTATATTCTTTAAAAAAAAAAAATTGTTCCGTTGTTTTAGTTCCTTTGGGGTTATGCAGTGTGAGAAAACACAGGTCAACTTTAATAGAATCTGATGCAGTAGCCTCCTCTCGATCCCTCTGCCTTTCTTTTCTGATCTTACGCGTACGGCGTTTTACGAGACAATCGCTGCTTTCGAGCTCCTGATAAAATTTTTACTTTCGAAAATCCTCAAAACTAAAATTTATCTTTCTTATTTTCTTTTCTAGATCCCCAAAACGAGCAAAACTCAGGTGTGAGAATAATTCCCTCATAAAAATAATAAATCAAAGATAAAGATTCAATAAAGCTCTCCTGTTTTCTTTTTCAAAAAGCCTCTTTTCTTATTGGTCCTTTTCCAGCTTTTAAAAGCTCACACATATCTAAAATTTTAATTAAAATAATTTATTTAATTCAGATATTATCCTCACATGATTTTCTAATTTAATATTAATAAAAAGATAATATCTGCTTATTCTCAACAATATTAACTTAATTTAATTTCTTGCACTATAATTAATTAAATACTTTTCAATTTACAATATATTTAAATTTAATATTTTTCTAACTCGCAATTAAATCAAATAAAATGCAACATTAATTAATTGCTTACTAACCAGAATTAAATAAATACTCAACAGTCAAACTACATAAAGACAAGGACAAAACTTCAGTCATAACACAATGACTTACAATAGGACGACGGACTTGGGACGGGGACACTTCCAAACCTACTCCCTTTTTCAACATTTTTTTACCCATTGGGTTTAATTTATTATATACTGTCACTGCGAGGCGGTGGAATGAGACTTATTCCTGCAATCCAGCATCCAAAATAAACATCAAAGTAGCACATGTATATATATAATCAAAACATCTGTGAGAAGGAATTTACCCAATGTAGCGGGGCTACTCTGAGGCGGTGATGCTTCCCTTGTCTCTACTGCCTATTCTAACAATTACAATATCAATGACAAACTAACATTTCCAACCAAATTGATCATAAGATAATGTGATTACTTAACTACTGCATCATAACTAATTATTAACCATCGCATTATAAAATAATACTGAATTAAATAACATCACCATAGAATCATCACATCAACATATAAAACATTAATGAACAACTATTTGAATAAACAATAATCCAATCAATACACAGAGTATCATAAGTCATACTAAAAATGTCATATCAAATGATCATGTCCACTAAAGGAATAACAACATCATCAAACTTCAAACCAACCAAATCAAACAATAATAGTATCATCATAGTATCAACATATCAAGTTAAAGCATAAAAATTAATAAATCCAAATGGTAGAGGGAGGGTATTCACCGAGCTGATAGGAACCCCATAAGGCTTTATTTGTTTCACTAA
Source organism: Sequoia sempervirens (assembly GCA_007258455.2). Classification (NCBI taxonomy): domain Eukaryota; kingdom Viridiplantae; phylum Streptophyta; class Pinopsida; order Cupressales; family Cupressaceae; genus Sequoia; species Sequoia sempervirens. Next base: position 16,431,797 of record VDFB02193867.1, on the reverse strand, counting down.
AATCTCTTAACTCAAAGTATTTTTCCATCTCATTTAACCAATTTTCTGCTCCTTCACCTATTTGCCTCCCATCAAACTTGGGTGGGGTGATTTTCTTCAAGTCCTTAGATAACTCCATGATATTATTTTCTCTCCTAGGTGCAATTATGCTCACCTCATTTTCTTGTTGGTTATTAGGAGGGTTCTCATTCTCAGGTTCAATTATGTTTTCAATAGTGTTTTTCCTTGCCCTAAGGTCTTGCACAGACTATTCCAAGGAGCTAATCTTATCCCTCTGTTCCGTTAATAGATTTATTATGACATCAATTCCTGTGTTGTTACCCCCTTGTGCTTGTTGTTCATTACTGTTATTCTCTTCTTGATTTTGAGTAGCTCTAGCACGATTTGCTCTTGTCCTTGCCATTTAAAATTCCTGAAATTATAATTTTCCCAATTAATAATTTGAAAAGTCTCAATTTAACTAAATTTTAAATTACTAATTGTGCAAGTTGTAGTGAGCTCAAGGCCTAGATTTCGAACATAGCTCTGATACCATATGTAATAACCCATCCATACCCAAAAATTTACCACTACTTTTTTTTTTGTTTCTTGATTATTATCTCATTATGTGTTTATTCAATTATATACTCAGGTACTTCTATCCATACGGGATAGGCATCCATCCATCCAGGACAGGCATCCAACCATATGGGTTAGGTATTTGTCCATACGCGACAAGGGTTCATCTATCCATTCGGGATAGGCATCTACCCATAAAAGATAGGAATGTGCTTTGGCCAGAGACTTAGACTCATCAAGACCATCCGGATCCTAAGTCACTCACTAAAGACTACAACCTCCCCTTAGAGGTGCACCGAGGTCATCGTCCTTAGGAGTATGTAAGATTAACTATACAGCTTGAGTCCTGCCTCGGAATTCGGCCTAAGGCCTCAAGGAGTCAAGCGAATCCATTCGGGATTCCTTTCGAGTATATAAAGAATGTGTTTTAATCTTACTTTTATGTTACACATTATTAAAAACCCCCCTAACGATCAAGTAATTCTCTTGAATTATTAATTATTAATTTATTTTTAATCTAACTTTTCCTAACCCCATCCCTGAATGCCTGAGGTACTGGGAGCATTCTTCGTTTCCCAAACCGCCTACATACCCTGCTTCCAAACAGGATCAAGGCGTAAAATATGTAGTTTTGTTTTCTAAACTATGTTTGATGTGAACTGTTTTGTGGGTACGCAGCCCTTTCTAGGGCCTTATTTCCCTAGACAGTTCCTCTTCGACTGCTACCCACGAAGGGGAGCAATGAAAAAAGAAGTATAAGTAGATAGTCTCTGATACTATTACTTGTTTCCTAGATATCTAAATCCTAATTCCTAATGATGTCTCCCTTGAACCCATTTGAGATTCAATTAACATATCTTCAAAATAAATTCTATCAATCCTACAATGGGGCTTTCTAGGTTTGAACTAGCGAAGTTTTTGTTCATTTACAATTATCTTATTAAATTATCGATCCAAGAGAGATTACCCATCTCTTGGATTTTAATACAACAGATGTTCCTTATTACTCCCCGACGACTTAAAGGGACGGTGCCACAGACACCGTTGTTGCAGCTATATTAGGCTATGGATGCAGTAGCTCAAGCGCGATGGCATTACCCGTAAACGTGAGCCAGAGGCACCGCTGATACCGAACGCTGCTAGGTTTTAGTTTCAACTCTTGATTAATGTTTACCTAGCTAAAAAAGGAAATAACAACTATCTAATTTCTTCTTGCAAGATAACATACTTTTGAAAATGAAATGAACATTATTATGTACTAAAGTTACACCATGGCCAATAAATTTTGAGATACTAATCTTCCTTTTAAAAATAAATAATAAATTGGGATTGAACATTTCATACATAAGGAAAGTAAATAATTACTATGGATTAATGCAATGCCATTATTTATTAATTATCCTCTTAAAGAAATTTAGCTATCGTTTAATTCATCAATCATTAACCACTTGAAAAACTATAATTAATTTAATTTTTATTGACATTTCTATTCTATTTTGTAAATAAATTAGTTACATAATAACATTACTTTATCACAAATTCACTAAGTGAAAAGAAAAATTAAATAAGTTGAAGTAAGTCATTAAAATATATTGTGTGAAAGTCAATTAAGTAAACTTAATATTAATTATATGAAAAAAAAAGAGAATAATAATAATAGTAATAATTTAACTCATTACTCTACTAACTAAAGAAAAGCATACATTTAAAGAAAGTATCCATTTTCATGAAAAAAATTTAAATTAATATTTCTAAAAGAATTATAAAATAATTTATAAGTAAATAATCCATTTTTAAAAATAAACGAATCTGATTTTGTGATTCATAAAATAATTTAGAAGTAGATAATCCATTTAAAGAAAACAAATCTGATTTTTGTGAAGTATAAAATAATTTAGAAGTAAATAATCCATTTAAAAATAAACAAATATGATTTTGTGAATTATAAAATAATTTAGAAGTAAATAATCCGTTTAAAAAAAAAAAATCTGATTTTGTGAATTATAAAATAATTTAGAAGTAAATAATCCATTAAAAAAAAAAAATCTGATTTTGTGCTTTATAGTTTTAAATTTCTATTTTGTACAACTTAAATTATTTCCTTTATAAAAGAAATCTTTTATTTTTTTAATTTTTCTTTTCTCTTAATTTATTGGTTATAGCTTCCTCTTAATTGATTTGTTGTAAAATCAAAGAATATTTCCTTTGGCCATAGTTTTATAATTATTGTCTAAGAAACATTTCTACAAGAAAACACATGAAAAAAAATATTTCTTGGAGCTAATTTTGTACTACTAATATTCCCTTAGAAAGCCTGGGATTTTAGAATTATGGTATAAAAAATATCTCATATTAGAATTGAAATCAAATTTATCTTACTTGCTAGTTTAAATAATATAATTATTTCCCTCTTTCATGTATGCTTACAAATACCCTTTAATCAACTAAATTATAATCTTAGATTTAATATTTAAAATACAAATATAATTTAATTAATTTAATACACCTTTACAAATAAAAAGCATTAACAAAACCAAATTCTCAAATCTAGGTGAAAATTTATTATATAAATTAGTAACAATTTATATTGTAAGGAAAAGACCCAAGGAAGTTAATAAAAATTACACTCTAATATTTGAAGAGATTTGATAAGGTTTTCTAAGAAGCCTTATAAACTTAAGATGTTTTATACATGTTTTGTATATACATTTGAATTAAAGCTTTTTAGCAAAATAATTTATTTATTTTAATGAGAAAGTTACATTATAACATCAATGAATCCTTTGAAAAAAAAACAAATAAATTTTCAATAAATTTTTAGAAAATTCTCAATTATGTTTTCAATAATTTGTTTTTTTTTTTATTAATAAGAAGTCAAGCACGAATTGAGTAAATTTTAATCTAATTAGGCAATATTCAAATGAAAATAAAAGATAAATTTCTAGAGAGAAGTAAGATAAATTTTATTTTAGAAAGTAACTTTTTTTTTTTATTAAAACTTTTCTTTAGATAAGATTTAAGTTATGTTTTAAAAGAATTTTCTTTTTACTTATTCTTCAATAGAATTTTAAGAAAATAAAAATAAGAAAAAAATGTTTTATCAATCTTAAATCTTAGCATAAGTAAATATTTTAAACCTTAGCATAAAACTTAATCTTTCCTATAAAATTATTATCAAATTTAAATCTAACTCATTTGAAAGCAAGGTTGTCATGGAGTAAAAGAAATTACTCTAAATCAATTAAGGGAGAAGGGAGCATCATTGATGCCTACCTGTAATGCAAATTTTCCAACTCCTTTCTCTATTGAATCCATGCTCTTTGATCCTTCCAATTCTTTTCTCTTCTACAACCAAGCACGGAAAAATGTCCTCCTCCTACTTCCTATCTTTCCTAAAAACTTACTATGCAAAGAAAGGTATGGAATCAAGAATGAAAATCAATGTTTTGAAAAAATATTTTTTTCTTCCTCCCTAAAAAGAGGTTAGAGAGCCATATTTATATCAAATTGCATACTATTTCAATCATCAAGCTTTGTTGGTAAAATCAGCGGTCAAGATTTAATATTGAAAATCAACGATTAAGATCGGAAAAGTGAAGGGAAAGTTTCTATTTTAACTCATGAGGGGATAATGATAACTTTTAAATTTAAAAATATGGATAAAGATGCAATAGTTAAGATTGGGAAGGTGAAGGGAAAGTTTCTATTTTAACTCATGAAGGGATAATGATAAAATTTTTAAATTTAAAAATATGGATAAAGATGTAACAGTTAAGATTGGGAAGGTGAAGGGAAAGTTTCTATTTTAACTCATGAGGGGATAATGATAAAATTTTAATTTTAAAATTATGGATAAAGATGTACTTGAAGTTTCTTATTTTACATATAGTTATAAAATGATGTTTCTAAAAAAATGAACAGTTGGTTGATAAGGGAAGATTTAATTCCAAAATGAGTGGGAAAAATTAAAAAATAAAAATTAGAATGATGAAGTAGGAAAATATGTAAACATTTTAAATAAAATAGAATTTAATTACTATTTCGTTTATAATTTGAAAAAAATACTCTTATTTCAAAAATTAAATTTTTCATTGCAAGTTTATTTATTTGTTTTATTTTTTATAAAGTAACTATTTTATTTTCTCAATAATTAGATTTATAACTTTAACTTTATTATTATCATTATTATTAATTTGGTTAAAAATGAAATAATAATTACCATCAAACCAACTTAATTTAATAATCAAAGAGTCTTATTTTAAATGTTCTAGAAGGAGGGTTGTGACATCCTCCCCCCCTTATATTGTGCATCGTCCCGATGCACTTATTCAACAACTTCAAAAGTATCAAGTCTAAAAAAATAAAGGAAACAATTGTTGCATTTCATTTTCATCTTCCCATGTGGCATTGTCTTCATCATACTGATCCCATTGCACCTTACACTGCTTAACCTCTTTGTTGCGCAATCAATACTGGCGCCTCTCCAAGATTCTGTAAGGCTTTACTATTATTCCCCTTGGCTCCTGGACCTGTAATGCATTCCAATTTAGAATATGTTCTTCATCATGTACATATTTCTTAAGAAGTGATATATGGAATACATCATGGATACGAGTCAGTTGGGGAGGTAAGGCCAATCGGTAAGCAACTGGATTTATCTTTTCTAAAATTTCAAAAGGGCCAACATATCGAGGTGCTAGTTTAGCTTTCTTCCCAAATTTTATGGAACTCTTGTGAGGCCTGACCCTTAAGAATACCCTTTCACCTACCTCAAACTCCCTTTGAGTCCTCTTTTTACCTGCATAACTCTTTTGTCTATCTGAGGCTTCCTTTAATCTTTTCCTTATTTCTTTAGTTTTTTCTTCCATTTCCTTCAACATATCAGGACCAATTATTATTCTATCTTCAAGGCTATCCCAACTTAAGGGTGTTCGACAAGGCCTTCCATATAAAGCCTCAAAAGGAGCCATTCCTAGAGAAGATTGGAAAGTGTTGTTATAAGAAAACTCGACTAATGGAAGGTACTCTTCCCACTTTTTTTGTTGGTCCATGCAGTACATCTGAAGTAGGTCTTCTACAATTTGATTTGTTCTCTCTGTTTGTCCATCAGTTTCAGGATGGTATGCTGAACTAAAATCCAGTTGTGTTCCTAATGCTGACTGAAGAGTTGACCAAAACCTTGAAGTAAATCTAACATCTCTATCTGATATGATTTTCTCAGGAATGCCATGAAGCCTAAATATTTCCCTTACAAAACATTTTTCCAAGGTAGGGGCATCATCAGTTAAGTTCCCTGGTATAAAGTGAGCCACTTTGGTGAGCTTATCAATCACCACCATTATTGCATTATGCCTAAAAGGTGTCATAGGTAGCCCTTGTACAAAATATGTGCTAATGACCTGCCATTTGTGAAGTGGTATATCATGGGGATACAACAACCCTGCTGGATGGTTATGTTCTGCTTTTACCCTTTGACATTCCAAGCACTTGGCCACATAATGCACTATGTCCTTTTTCATCCCATGCCAAAAGTATAATTTCTTTAGGTTTGCATAAAGTTGATTTACCCCAGGATGCCCTGAATAAGGAGTATTATGAGCTTCTATTAAAACTATCTTCCTTAATTCACCCAAGTTAGGGACATAGATTCTATTATTGAATCTTAATAATTTATCTTCATCAAGAGAGTACCCTTCAACCTTTGGGTTAGTTGGATCATTTTCCAAGATTAGCTTAACTTGTTCATACCATGGATCCTGCTTTTGCTCTTCCATCACTTGCTCCTTGAAAGATGTTTTGAAGGTTGCTATGGTCATCAAATGCCTTCTTCTACTTAAAGCATCTGCCACCCTATTTTCCTTACCCTTGATGTACTCAATTTCAAAATCATATTCACTTAAGAACTCTAACCATCTTCTTTTCCTAGCATTCAAGTGGGGTTGGGTGAAGATATATTTGAGTCCTTGATGATCTATTTTTAATTCAAAGGGCTTTCCCAATAAAAAGTGCCTCCATTTTTGTAGGGTGTGAATGATGGCTGCTAACTCTAAATCATGGGGGGCATAGTTTATTTCATGGGTCTTCAATTTCCTAGATTCGTAGGCCACCACACCTTCATCTTGAATCAAGACTCCCCCTAATCCTTTAATAGAAGCATCTATTACCACTGTGAAGTGCCCATTTGGATCTGGGACCTTTAAAATAGGTGCAGTAGTTAGCTTTTCTTTTAGAATTTTAAATGCCTTGTCACTTTGTTCATTCCACAAAAATTTCTTACCCTTTCTTTGCAATGAAGTAATCGGGTTTGCAATTTTAGAGAAATCTTCAACAAACCTTCTATAATATCCTGCTAATCCCATAAAACTTCTCACCTCTGAAACATTTTTAGGAATTGGCCATTCCACTATTGCCTTTATCTTTTCAGGGTCAACTGCAATTCCTTCCTTGGATATGATATGCCCAAGATAGTGAATTTTCTTTTCAAAGAAAGCACATTTTGAAAATTTTCCATATAATTTATGTTCCCTTAATCTTTGCAAAACTAGTTGAAGGTGTTCCAAATGCTCTTCTTCATTTTTTGAGTAAATTAGAATGTCATCCAAAAACATCAAGACAAATTTGTCTAAGAAACCATGAAAGACACTATTCATTAGGTTCATAAAAGAACCTGGAGCATTAGTTACACCAAAGGGTACAACTGTAAACTCATAATGCCCATACCTTGTCCTAAATGTTGTCTTTGGGATGTCTTCTTCTTTTATTCCAAGTTGATGGTACCCTGATCGAAGGTCAATTTTGGAATACACTGTTGCTCCCTTCATTTGATCAAAGAGATCCTCAATGCATGGTAAAGGGTACCTATTCTTTATTGTGACCTTATTTAACATTCTATAATCAATACACAACCTTAAAGTCCCATCTTTCTTTTTAACGAACAAGACTGGTGCTCCCCAAGGAGATACACATGGCCTTATCAATCCCTTTTTTTTAGGAGTTCTTCTAATTGTATCTTGAGTTCTGCTAGTTCTGTTGTGTTCATATGGTAGGGTGCCCTTGAAACCGGTTTGGCTCCAGGTATAATATCAATAGGAAAATCAAATTTTCTTCTAGGAGGCAAACCGGGTAGTTCTTCTCGAAATACATCCTTAAAATCCTGGAGGAAAGGAGAATTTTCAAAGGTTGGATTATTTTCATCTTCCTTTTCATCTAGATAAACCATATAGATTTGGGCCCCTTTCTTTCTTTCCTTCTTTAATTGCATGGCTGATATAGTCTCCACACTTATGGGCCTAAGGTTACCTCGAATTTTAACCCTTTTACCTTCATCATCCAAACACTCCACCAACTTGTTGTAACAATCTACATTAGCCTTATGGTCTGTTAGCCAACTCATCCCAATAATTACATCATATGACCCTAGGGGTGCCATAGAGATCCACCCTAGTCTCAAATTCAAGGAATTGTAGCTTTGCTTTTGATAAACACTTGGTCACTTCCCTAGTTGCCTTATCCCCATACTGAAATGTCCATGATGATTCCATATGACTAACTCTTAATAACATTTTCCTTACTAATTTTGGAGAAATAAAGCATTCAGATGATCCTGTGTCAATGAGTATTGAAATTGGCTACTTGAAAAGTGTACCTGTGGTTTCTATGGGTACATTCTAGTATCTGGTTTTCTAGTTCCTCACTACTACATAAATTCTTTGTTGGGGACCTCGTTGTGGTTGGTTGGCTCTAATTTGACCTTGCATTCTTGGACATTCTCTAGCATAGTGATTTTCCCCACACATGAAGCATCCACCTGGTGGTCCCCGTTGCACTTGATTCCTTGGGTAATTATTTCTCGTTTCGTTGAACCTTGGTGGGTTAGTTGACCTGTTGAAGTTCCTTTGATCATTTCTATTAAATTTTCCCCTATTATTTCCATTGTACCCATTCCTTTGATTCTAAATTGGTGGTGGTCTTCTTTCAGATGAGTTATTCCTTTGATTCTTGTTAAAGTTATGGTTCCCCTTGAATTCTTGTTTCCTTTTAAGAGATGGGTTCCTGTTATTATTGAAGTTCTGCCTTGCTGCTGCTAAAGCTTGTAGTTTATTTTCCTACTTAAGGTATTTTTCCAACACATCATTCATGTTTTTAGGTCCAAGCAAGTCAACCTCTACCCCTATATTGGTGTTCAAACCTAAAATAAACTTCCTTGTTTGACTTTTCTCATCCTTTTGGTACATGGGCACATACTTCAATAACTTAGCAAACTTATCCCAATATTGTTGTATTGTTAATGACCCTTGTCGAAGGTTATGGAATTCAGCCATCTTCTCATCAAAAAATAGTTGTGGCAACCACCTCTTGCGAAAGTGTTGAACAAATTGATCCCATGTAATTGTTTCCTTGTCAAACCCATTTTGTTCCTTAGTGTTAGTCCACCAACTAGCTGCCTCCCCAATGAGCTGATAGGAACCCCATAAAGCTTTATTTGTTTCACTAAAATCTCTTAACTCAAAGTATTTTTCCATCTCATTTAACCAATTTTCTACTCCTTCACCTATTTTCCTCCCATCAAACTTGGGTGGGGTGATTTTCTTCAAGTCCTTAGATAACTCCATGATATTATTTTCTCTCCTAGGTGCAATTATGCTCACCTCATTTGCTTGTTGGTTATTAGGAGGCTTCTCATTCTCAGGCTCAATTATGTTTTCAATAGTGTTTTTCCTTCCCCTAAGGTCTTGCATAAACTGTTCCAAGGAGCTAATCTTATCCCTCTATTCCATTAATAGATTTATTATGACATCAATTCCTATGTTGTTACCCCCTTGTGCTTGTTGTTCATTACTGTTATTCTCTTCTTGATTTTCAGTAGCTCTAGCACAATTTGCTCTTGTTCTTGCCATTTAAAATTCCTGAAATTACAATTTTCACAATTAATAATTTGAAAAGTCTCAAAACTAAATTTTAAATTACTAATTGTGCAAGTTGTAGTGAGCTCAAGGCCTAGATTTTGAACATATCTCTGATACCACATGTAACAACCCATCCATACCCAAAAATTTACCACTAATTTTTTTTTTGTTTCTTGATTATTATCTCATTATGTGTTTATTCAATTATATACTCAGGTACTTCTATCCATATAGGATAGGAATCCATTCATCTGGGACAGGCATCCAGCCATACTAGTTAGGTATTTGTCCATACAGGACAAGGGTTCATCTATGCATTCAGGATAGGCATCTACCCAAACAGGGTAGGCATCTACCCATAAAAGATAGGAATGTGCTCTGGCCAGAGACTTAGACTCATCGAGACCATCCGGGTCCTGAGTCACTCACTAAAGACTACACCTCCCCTTAGAGGTGCACTGAGGTCGTCGTCCTTAGGAGTATGTAAGATTAACTATATAGCTTGAGTCCCACCTCGGAATTCGGCCTAAGGCCTCAGGGAGTCAAACAAATCCATTCAGGATTCCTTCCGAGTATATAAAGAATGTGTTTTAATATTACTTTTATGTTACACATTATTAAATCGCCCCTTAACAATCAAGAAATTCTCTTGAATTATTAATTATTAATTTATTTTTTTATCTAACTCTTCCTAAGCCCATCCCCGAACGCCTGAGGTACTGGGAGCATTCTTCGTTTCCCAGACCGCCTACATACCCTGCTTCCAAACAGGATCAAAGCGTAAAATATGTAGTTCTCTTTTCTAGACTATGTTTGATGTGAACTATTTTGTGGGTACGCAGCCCTTTCTAGGGCCTCATTTCCCTAGACAGTTCCTCTTCGACTACTACCCATGAAGGGGAGCAATGAAAAAAAAAAGAAGTATAAGTAGACAGTCTCCAAGACTATTACTTGTTTCCTAGATATCTAAATCCTAATTCCTAATGACGTCTCCCTTGAACCCATTTGAGATTCAATTACCTTTCAATTAACATATCTTCAAAATAAATTCTATCAATCCTACAATGGGGTTTTCTAGGTTTGAACTAGCGAAGTTTTCGTTCATTTACAATTATCTTATTAAATTATCGAGCCAAGAGAGATTACCCGTCTCTTGGATTTTAATACAACAGATGTTCCTTATTACTTCCTAGCGATTTAAAGGGACGGTGCCACAGACGCTGTTGTTGCAGCTATATTAGGCTATGGATGCAGTAGCTCAAGCGTGACGGCATTACCCGTAAACGTGAGCCAGAGGCACCACTGATACCGAACGCTGCTAGGTTTTAGTTTCAACTCTTTATTAATGTTTACCTAGCTAAGAAAGAAAATAACAACTATCTAATTTCTTCTTGCAAGATAACATACTTTTGAAAATGCAATGAACATTATTATGTACTAACTACACCATGGCCAATAAATTTTGAGATACTAATCTACCTTTTCAAAATAAATAATAAATTGGGATTGAACATTTCATACATAAGGAAAGTAAATAATTACTAAGGATTAATGTAATGCCATCATTTATTAATTATCCTCTTAAAGAAATTTATGTATCGTTTAATTCATCAATCATTAACCACTTGACAAAATATAATTAATTTAAATTTTATTGACATTTCTAATCTATTTTGTAAATAAATTAGTCACTAAGAAAAAATTAAATAAGTTGAAGTAAGTCATTAAATTTTATTGTGTCAAAGTCAAATAAGTTAACTTAATAATAATTATATGAAAATAGTAATAATAATAATAGTAATAATTTTACTCATTACTTTACTAACTAAAGAAAGGCATACATTTAAACAAAGCATCCATTTTCACGAAAAAATTTAAATTACTATTTCTAAAAGAATTATAAAATAATTTATAAGTAAATAATCCTTTTTAAAAAATAAAATAAAAAATAAACAAATCTGCTTTTGTGAATCATAAAATAAGCCATTAAAAAGCAAATCTGATTTTGTGAATTATAAAATAATTTAAAATTAGAAGTAGATAATCCATTTTAGGAAAAAAAGCAAATCTGATTTTGTGAATTATAAAATAATTTAGAATTAGAAGTAGATAATCCATTTTAGAAAAAAACATTGAATCTCATTTTGTGAATTATAAAATAATTTAGAAGTAAATAATCCCTTTTAAAAAAAGCAAATCTGATTTTGTGAATTATAAAATTATTTAGAATTAGAAGTAGATAATCCATTTTAGAAAAAAAACAAATCTGATTTTGAGCTTTATTGTTTTAAATTTCCATTTTGTACAACTTACTTAAATTTGCTCGTAAATATAATTAAATTTATTTCCTTTATATAATATAAAAATCTTTTATATTTTTTTTGTTCTTTTTCTTAACTTATTGTTATAGTTTCCTCTTCTAAATGATTTGTTGAAAAATCAAAAGAATATTTTCTTTTGCCATAGTTTCCAAGTTTATAATTTTTGTTTATAGAACATTTCCTAAAAATTTATAAATAAAACAAAAGAAAAGATTAGATCTATCTAGTTACTTAAAATTTCATAATTACTTATTATTATTAATTATTAAATATTCATTCTACTACTTGTTTTATATATGTATAAAGTTTTGAATTAATAAAATTTGTATTATATAAAAGAAATTTTAAATCACAATTTAATCTTTAATGTATATTTATATATATTTTCCTCTTTTCCTTCCTTTATTAAATTTTTCATTATTTAGTATAAATAATTTACTTTAACTTAATTTTCTAGTAAAATGGTTTACTGTGAATAATTTTCTAAAGTAAAATAATTTACCTGAATAAATTTTCTCATATAAAATAATTTACTGTGAACAAGTAAAATAATTTACTGTGGATAAATTTCTCAAAAGTGGTAAAAATAATTTAATCATATTATAAGAAAGATAAATGAACTTAAATAGATTTTTCAAGCATTCAAACTTTTGTAATTTTATTTGCTCTATCAGATTTTTTTGAAGTAACAATTTATTTTCTTTACATAAAATTTAAGAATGAAATTCCAAGCAAATTTTAGTAATGTTTTTAAAAGAAAGTTCCAATAAAATTTTCCTTTCATAATTTTTTTTATACAAATTTTTAATTCCTTAATACTATTTCAAATAAGAGAAGATTTAAATAAAAAAAATTTCAATGGCAAACATAAGTTTTTTTTCTTCTTCTATAAATTAAAGTCTATTTTTTTTTTATAACAAGATTGACATCAAATATCCATATTTCTATTAAGGAGAGAAGGAAAGTCTGTGGCACTTGCAACACAATAATAAAATCCTTCTTTGTTGAACCAAGTCCTTCGACCTTTCAAATCTTCCTTCTTCTGCAACAAGTATGAAAAGCCACTTTCCTTACCCCTATCTTACTTTAAGAAATTACTACTCTATGAATGCAAAGAAGATCAAGATGATAAATGACCATTCACAAATATTCTCAGTTCTATCTCTCCCCCCTCGAAAGAGGTTGGAGAATCATATTTATAGCAAAATGCATACTATTTCAACAATCAAGCTTTGTTGGTAAAATCAGCGGTTAAGATTTAATATTGAAAATCAACGATTAAGATCGGAAAAGTGAAGGGAAAGTTTCTATTTTAACTCATGAGGGGATAATGATAACTTTTAAATTTAAAAATATAGATAAAGATGCAATAGTTAAGATTGGGAAAGTGAAGGGAAAGTTTCTATTTTAACTCATGAGGGGATAATGATAAAATTTTAATTTTAAAATTATGGATAAAGATGTACTTGAAGTTTCTTATTTTACATATAGTTATAAAATGATGTTTCTAAAAAAATGAACAGTTGGTTGATAAGGGAAGATTTAATTCCAAAATGAGTGGGAAAAATAAAAATAATAAAAATAATAAAAATTAGAATGATGAAGTAGGAAAATATGTAAACATTTTAAATAAAATAGAATTTAATTACTATTTCGTTTATAATTTGAAAAAAAATACTCTTATTTCAAAAATTAAATTTTTTATTGCAAGTTTATTTATTTGTTTTATTTTTTATAAAGTAACTATTTTATTTTCTCAATAATTAGATTTATAACTTTAACTTTATTATTATCATTATTATTAATTTGGTTAAAAATGAAATAATAATTACCATCAAACCAACTTAATTTAATAATCAAAGAGTCTTAAATTTCAAATGTTCTAGAAGGAGGCTTAGACATTGTCTATGCCTTGTAAACCTACAAACAAGCTGAGTTGGAGGTGTGATTCCTCTCTTTGAAGACTAAAGCTAGATGAGCTCTCAACAACTTTCTCAT
>VDFB02193867.1:16320116-16413607 GCA_007258455.2 Sequoia sempervirens | reverse complement strand
GTATTTAGTTATACTTCATATTTCATTATTTTTGTATCAATCCCCATGTTGGGAAATTCAATGTAATTCATTTATCAAAGAAAACTGTAATGTAATATTATAACGATGATGTAATAGTTAGGCTCATTTGTAACTCTATTAAGAGATGTATCATGGATGTAATTATGCGATGTTTATTATACTCGCATCATGGTTATTGGGTGCATCATTGTTTATGGTTATTATAAAATAAATGGTTAGGTTGTATTCTTTATCTTTATTTGTGTTTAGTGTTGTGAAGTAACCTCGCGTGCCCCAGAGAACTAAGTGTGTTAATGTTATGTAATGTGTTAGGTGATTATGGTATTATGTATTTTCATGTTTAATTTAATTGTTTTAAAAAAAAAAAAATTGCTATGTGTGTGTTCTCTAGGGTTTGCATGACGGGCACTACAAGTTTTTAACTATAATTTGGTCTATGGATTTGGGGACAATTGTGGCAATAATAAAGGATGCCATGGGGTAGCCTTCAGGATAAGGCAATTACAATGCAAATAGCTGATCTAAGAAGCCATGAAGTGCATTGTTTGTGACATTGTCAGACCTATTTGCTCAACAAAAATGCACACATATACATATGTAGATATATATATATTGGTATATATATGTTTTCTCAATTTCCTCATTCACTTTTGGAATTTTGATCATGGTTTTATATTTTTCCAATCTAGATTAATTATCTATTCATGGAAGAGTCATAATAAGACTTAAAACTTCACACCATAAGCCACTAATGACAACTACACTTAAGTCTACTCACAACAAATGAGAACTTGTAAAAAAGTAAATGCAAATGAAGTACTTTAGATGGGAAATGAAAAATCCATGAGTGAAATACCACCAGCCAATGTCAAAATTGCAAAAATTTATTGATAGGTGCCTTTTAATAAATATTTCTCAAAACAGAAGCAAAACCCCACACAAAAAAATAGCGGTGGATTTGTGGGTGGATAATTTTAATATGCAAGATTTAGTCATAAACATTAGTTCCCTGCATATAAGGCAAGTTTGACACAATAACATTACCTCCTCGCCTATAGCACAACTTTAAATTACAAGTGACAAAATCACAAGGAAAATACCATAAACCAATAACAAAATTGTAAGTAATACCAATAAGTTACTTTTCATTCCATTGACAAAATTTGCACTTATAGTCAAGACAATAACAACAATGAAACTTCAAAGGTGGAAGTTGTAGTAGTGAAGAGATGAGCATCAAATCTATAAATGAAATTCACAATCAAAATGATCATATTCAATAGAAATTCAACAAATAATATGTAATAAGATAGTGTGCAAAGGCAAGTCCCTCATTCACAAAATGGAAAACGTAAGAAAGATGGTAAAGGAAAGTGAATGAAAAAATATAAATATGTAAAATATGTCTCTAGAGAATAACACAATATGGGAAAGCTAATTGAAACAAAGAGACAATGAAATAAGGAATCAGTCAAGTGAAAAAGGAGAAAAAATAAATTGAAAAATTAACTGAAATGCACAATAGAGATTAAAAAAGTAAAGTAAGAAGGAAATTATGTGAAGTTCTTGAAAATATATATATATATATATATATATTCTTTTTTTGATATCATGAATAAAAAACTAAAGGTAAGACAAGATTAGTGAGGGTGGAGGAACAATTAGCTTGATCAATATCAAATGTGAATAAGATTAATTGATTCCAATAGAATAGATAAAAAAAAATGGCTAGGAAGAAATATTACATAGGATGCAGTAATAGTTAACAATGTGAACATATGAGGAAAGAAAAACACATGAATATGTCATCCTAGGGTTAACTTGTGCATATCTATCAACATTAATCTTTTTTTATTTTTCAAATAGCTAACATGCATTGAGGTACTACAAAACCATAGTGAAAAATGCTATCAATTTGCATAGAATGAACAAATTGCAAACAAGTGTCATTGATCATGCTACGAGCTTAATTGCCTTTGCCAAATTTTTCACTTTCAAACACATTCTTTTTTTGATAGTTTCCTTGATGAGGATCAAATCCATGTTTGTTGAAAAAGACATAGTAACTTCCAAATCTATCCTTTTTTGACAAATTGATTGATGATGGTCAAATCTATGCCTCTTGACAGCCTTAAAACTTGACAGCATAATCCATCAATAAATGAAAATTAGGCATTAACAAATGCTAGATGAATTTTGAACAAATTTCATTTTCATGCAATAGATTCAAGTGCAAGAAGCATGCATGCATGTGCACAAACAATTACTTACATTCTCAATCATGGCTAGCAGAGAAATTAACACTAATAAATTATGATGTTAATTTTTTAGCTCAACAATAGGCACTAACCCATAAAGATAGTCAAGGATAGTGAAGAATAGACATTTAGACATAAAATGCAAAAAATTAACAAAAAATAGACATTTTAAACCCATTGAATGCATAGGTGTAAAAAATTAAAAAATGACAATGTAAAAGATAAATAAACTTACAAATGTCTCATTTTTCACTCCCAATACAGTAGACATGAATCCTCTCAACTGAAAAAAATTTAATGATTTTACACTGACACATTCTCCAACTAATTAGACCTTATTTTCATCTTCATTTAATAAATTCAAATGTAGTTGCAATGCTTGCATGTGGAGAAAATATTACTTACATTGTTAATCATCTCTAGCACATTATTGTGTTCAACCTTTAACTCAACAAGAAAGACTTACCCATAAATACACTAACAGAAACAACCTCACCAAATGAAGCAACAACTCAAATAATGCATTGGTCGACATGCTTAAAGCTTCAAACCCATGAAATATTCCTAATACAAATATTTTAATCAATAGATTGAATTGCAGTCAGCTACGTCCACTCCTAATCATGGGTAGTAGAGAAACAAACATTAATCAATTATGATGTTAAGTATTTAACTGAACAACACACACAAAACCATAAAAGCAATCAAAAATAGGAAAAAGTAGACATTAACACAAAAAATGCAAACAACAATAAACAATACACATTAGCCTATAAAATGCAAAGGTGTAAAAAAATATAAAATGACACTGTAAAAGACATACCACCTTACAAAAGTAAAACCTTTCAACAAACATAGATTTAATGGTGTTTATACCTATAAATTTTCCAATTGCTTACAATTAATTTTCTTTTTATTTTAATAAATCCAACTGTAGTTGCAATGCATGTGTGCACAAAATTCAGACAACAACAAACAATATGCATCAACCCATAAAATACAGAGGCATGAAAAACTATTTCATTCAATAAGTTCAAGTGTAGTTGCAATGCATGCACACCAAACTAACACAAGCAACCTGACCAAATGAGAAAAGAACGCAAATAATAGTTTTTTGGAGAGGCTTAAAACTTCAAACCCAAGAAATATTTCAAATGCAAACCCAAGAATTACAGTGTTAAGTCTTTAACTCAACAATAGACACTAACCCATAAAAGCACTCAAGCATACCAAATAATAGACATTAACATAGAAAATGCAAACAACAATAAACAATACATATTAACCCATAAAATTCTAAGATGTAAAACACTAAAAAATGAAATTGTAAAAGACAAATGAACTTACAAATGCCTCATTTTTTACTTCCCATACAATAGACATAAATCCTTTGAACAAACATAGATTTAGTGATTTTATACCTAGACATTTTCCAATTACCTAGGACTAATTTTCATTTTCATTTAATAAATTCAAATGTAGTTGTAATGCATGTGTGCAAACACTAGGCATTAACCCATAAAATGCAAAAATACAAAAAAAATAAAACACTATAAATGATATAAGAACTTACAAATGCTTCATTTTTTAATTCCAAAGTGCTAGACATACACCCTCTCAAAAGGTACAAATTATACCCTCATCAAACAATGTAATCAAATCACTAGAATGCAAAATATATAGGAACTTAAAAATGATGCCTTTGTCACTTTGAACACCATCGATGTAAACCCTCTCAACAAACAAAAATTTAAACCTCATCAAACAGACTTGGAAAATGAACAAAGAACACAAATAATACTTTCCTTGAGAGACTTAAAATTTCACACAATAACCCACTAATGATAGCTACACTTCAGTCTACTCACCATGAATGAGAACTCACAAATAATAAATGCAAATGTATTGCTTAACATGCCACACATCCCCACAAAAAGTGCATACAAAGACATGACTATTTCCAAGAAACTCATGGAATATTTCCAATAGCAAAGCTGCCTACAAAATTTTTTATTTAAAAGATATTATAAATTGGAAAAATCATGAGGAAAATACCACTAGCCAATGAAAAATTTGTAAAAGAACATCGATAATTACCTTTTAGTAAATATTTTCCACAACATTAAAAAAAATTGAAAAAATTATTTGAGCATAATTCCTGATGCTCAATTTTAATATGCAAGATTGAGGTGATAACATTAGTTCCCTACCTTATAAAGGCATGGACTAATAATCCAGGGTTTTGATATTAATTTTGTAATTAATGTTAGTTTAATTGAAGGGTATGTGTAGGATCATGATGGGCCAAAAAGTGGCGATGTGATGGGTATGTGTAGGGTATGTGGTTGACGACTTTTTTTTACCCAAAATTGATGAAATGAAAACGGTTTTTAAAGGAGATTCTTAGCTTTTTACCAATATAAATTATGCTTTACTTTTAATTTAATAAATAATTATTATTCATTTTCTATTTGAATTATGACTAAAGTCCTGATTGATAGGTTGATTGAGAAACATTTATAGCTTTCAAACAATATCATATTTTTTGAAACTGAAACATGCATCACATTCTATGCTTCACATACTATAGGATTCAAAAAAATAAAATTGAATTTTAGGAAGTTTTGACCAAGTTAAGGTGGTCAGACACACGAGTTTTCATATTTTTTAAAAGTTGTAATAAAAAAATCATAATTAATTATTTACTTGGAAAAAAATTACAAAAAAATATGTATCACATCGGTACAAGAGTTATCTACTTATATCTAAAATATTATAAAAAACATTATCATTTTATTATGCTTAGGGTGGTCGAAGACACCTACTTCTTATTTTTTCCTTGAAATTTAAGTACTATTGCATTGAAATTTCAAATTTTCACCAAATAGGTTTTTTTTTAAAAGAAACCTAGTAGTTTAGAAACTACATTCAATTTTCTACAGATTGTATTCTTACATATTTTTGAAATAATATAGATAACTTATTCAAATTATTACGTCAAGTTGCCTAACTCTGATTTTTCTAAAATTTTTGCCGCTTAAGGGTCTGTTTTTTCCACGATGATCTTGGACATACCTGAAAGACTAAAATTTAAATATAATTTTTGTCTCATGTTTAATTTTAGTTATATAAAAATATAATCATTTAATTATAATAGTCAACATCTATTTCTAAGAGTTTTTTTTTTCATTTTTTCAAATTTTTAATATATTTTTGTTATTGGTAAAATTATTAGTTTTATATAGATAAAAGTTTTGAAATTGTAATATCCATCTCCAAATGAATATTATTACTTCAAAAAATATTTTTGTAAGGACTTTAAATTATAAATACATATATTCTATGATTCATTTCCTAAAAGTGTCTCCCCTCTTTTTTCCACCAATATATCTCCTAACTCATTCCTAATTCTGCAACAAATTGACCATTCTTAACTTCATTATGATTGAAAAGAGTAGTAAACATGGCTAATTCTAGAAAATTTCTTAGCAGCCAAAATCAAAATTATAAACTTATTTTTCTTTAGTTTCTTATGTTTGAATGTAATCCCCAACTTTTATGTACTCTTAGATTCATACATTTGATGGTATCATATTAATACACATATTTAATAATAAAAATATATATTTATTTTTGCTAATCATTAGAGATATCATACATTAATTCATAATAGAGAATTTAATATTAGAAAAAATATAAAAATATATGCTAGGTATTCAACATAGAGAAGGTATATTTCATGTTAAAAATCTCAAATATTAGAGGTAATAATGAAAAAGAGGATGAGATTGACTCTATGCTATAATATATATCAAAAGAAATAAAAATAGAGATTAAAATTTATCCCTTTAAATTTCGCTTATGTAAGGCCACACAAAGAAATTAGTTATTTCATTTATTTAAGTATTGTAAATATATTTCTATAGTCCTAATAGCATAGAAAACTTTCAACCTTAATAATTTCAAACTACGTTTGGCCCCCCTAAATTATTGAGCCTAATTGACCCCCCTAATGTCCTAACATTATGTATTTCAGAGCCCATTCGTACCATTTTTTAGTAAAATATAAGCATAATTGAACAAATGCACCCAGTTCATGAGCTACCCCTGACACTTAATATCTTGGAAGCTTGGTATAGGTCCCCCTTGTTAGCCAAGACCCATTTTTGGGCATGTTGTTGGTGGCATTTTAACATTCAAAATTCAAATTACAAGTGTTGGGTTTCAAGATCTAGTTTTCAAGAAATTAAAATAATAACATATAAATACCTAGTATTTTCACCATTAGAAACTAGAAGTGAAAGAATATGGAAAGAGGAAAACATTCAAAGCATTCAAGAGCAAGTCAAGAGTAACATTTTAGTGATTTATTGCAACAATTCAATATCCAAGCATCATGCCAAAGTGTATTTGAGTTCATGTTATTATGAAGGCTAACTCATTTTAGAGGTCTCCAAAGCATTCAACCATTCAAGTAAGAAAGATTCAAATCCTTGAGCTAATGTGCATGAATTCAATCCTTCAAGGAAGCCTTTGAAGGGTGGTGAGTTGTAGCACTTTGTGATTTCATCATTCCTTCCTTCCAATTATTTGTTTATCTTTGATATTACCATTGTGGAAGAGGAAACACTTACACATGGATTGGTTGAGGTAAGCCCCTAAAACAACCAAACATTTCCTCTCTTTGTGAATGTTAAAAACTCAGGGTGTAGAGGATTGAAGGAAACTTTAAAATTAATTATCTATTATTGCATTCAAAGCCCTAAAAGTTGTCAAGCCATGAAAATTCACTTATAGAATTATCTAACAATGTTCCAATGACTTTACAAGTGGAAACAAAAGTCTCAAATTTGTCACTAGAGAACTCCAAAAGTTGAGCAAGACACCCCTAAAAGGACTTAAACACCCTTGGGCACCTTGTCTTGGTACAGGTTGCTCAAACAACTTTTGCACAAATCTCTATCTTTGCATTATCTATTTGATTCTACTTGAAATTGTCTAATTTGAACTTCTAGAAAAGTGTTATTCATGTTAAAGAAATAGTTGTAATTTTTACTTGTTTGTTGCAAATTTATTAAAAAATTGTTACATTTCAATATTGAAGATTATTATATTCATAGGTGCATTACTTGCATTTTCTAAAACATTACATAATTGGGATAAATTGCATTTCATTTTTGTAAAATTTGAACACCTTAGGTTGTTACAACACACTACACAATCTAGAAACTTACAAAACAACAAAAAACAATTCTCAATTAGGGTTTGCAAGCAACCATATAATTAGTTCCTATTACTAGTGCCTCTAAAACTAGAATCTCAAAAAAATCCCTAATAGGACCAAGATGTCGTAGGGTGTCATAGTCCTCTAAAAACCTACCTAAGATCTCTAGAATAGATTAATACTTGTTATTTTGCATACCTAGAACTTGGCTTCTAGATTTTTTCTTGCAATAGGTCTATTAGTTTGTTTTCAACCTTAGTTTTCCTTAACATGTGTAAACCTATATTGTAATTAAAATTTAATGATTAAACTTGTGGAAATCATAGTAATCTAATCATGTTATATCTCTTTCCATAGTTTCTTTCTATCTCTACCAAAATCTTTAATTGTGATGAATTTGACATGTTAGATGATGCCCTTGGGGACTTCTTCTCACTTAGATTGTCCACTAAGACTTCTACAGTTACAAAAAATATAATAATTGATAATAATGATAGTTATTCCCATAATATCCCTTCTAATTTTTAGAGTATCTTGACTCAAGAAAGTGAAATCATTGATAGATATATTAATATCACTTTTCCTAATCTTCATTCATCTCCCAACATCTTCCCTACTTGTGAGATACTTTGGTGCAAGAGGATACAATCATGGACAATCCTGATGATTATAGCTATTCTTCTCCTGATACCTCACATGCTTGTGATGAAGGTACCATGGTGTTGAGGATCCAATCATTGAGTGTCATGAGAATCTTGCTTGTTTCCCTCCCAATGTCTCTCCTACTTGGGAAGATATTGTGGCACATGAGGAATAAATTATTGATACATTTCTTTGAAAATATAGTAAAAGTGATGGCATAGATGAAGATTCTAAGCTAACATTAGACCCCCCTCAATACAAGTTAATGGTAATCCTAGTTGTCTTTCACCTACAAAAAAATATTTGATGATGATTGGGGGGCATTAGTTTTATATTGTCCTTTATGGGAGAGTATAAAATATCACAATCTCAATCAAAAGAATATTGTATTTCATTTTCCCAACTCTGTTCGACATCAACAAAACCACTCCATGATAGTGATGGGGGCTCTTCAACTCTTTTATCTCATGAGAGGAAAATGCATAACTATAAAAACCTTAAAGAGGATCTGTATTCTTAGGAAGAAGCTAATATTTCTCAAAATCATGTAGATAAAATATCTTCATCCAAGTTGGAAGAATGTTATGGAATTGGATATAAAATTATTTCTAAACATATATATCATGCAAACATGGAATAAAATGATATGGATTGAGATAAGTCTACACCATACTTTTCCAATTAGGGTCAAGGTTTCTAACACTCCTCTCCATCTTCATCTGATTATTTATCATATACTATATGTATGACATCTTTTGATAAGAAAGGAATATTTTCTTAACAAGATAAACAAAATTACTCTACCAAAAATCAAAAGAACATCTCATCTAGGATTCTAAAATCCCCCCTGATTACTCTTCCTCCAAGAATGGGAAATGAATTTTACAATAAAATATCAATTTGTGCATATCATCGAGTTCATGGTCATTCTACTAATGAATGTTAGGCCTTGAGAAATAAAATTAAACAACTTGAGGATTATGGTGGTATTCCTTATGTTTATGCACATAATTTCTCTAATCATCATGTTTCTCACCACTATGTGGCATTGGAAGCTCTTTGTGTTTTATTCATTACCATTCATGCTGATACAATCTCAAGTGAAACCATATTTTTCATGGCAGTAACATGATAGTCCTTGGTGTGGTTTTCCTTGTAATTATGCTTGGGATCAAAGGATAACTAGTTTCAGAAGGCATGAATTCTTTTCAAGGATCCCCTCTACCCCTCTTTCTCCTTAAAATATCAACATAACAAGTATGTTGACATTTTAAGGGGGGCATATATCACTCTCATCCATTTAATCTTGTGATTTTTGACCTATTGACATACCCCTTTGGTGGTGATGTTGTTTGCACTTCCCCCTAAGGTGCAGTTATCAATTCATCTGATGAGATGTTAAACTTTATGCACCACTTGAGGTGAGTTTTGTTGCACCCCTTAAGATGAGTTTTTTTGCACCCCTTAAGGAGAGTTTTTGAAAGATAGTTCATAGATTCAACATAATGGATCTTGTTGGGTGATGAAGTCGAGCACACCTTTTTAACATGGCCACCTAGAATAACACAACTTGCTTTCTAGTGGAGCCATGTGTTTTATTAGTGATTCTTACATCCTTTCAAAGCATAATTTTATTTTGATAGCACATTCAATGGATGATGTTTGGTATTTGAAATAATTTAAGACTAAGGTCTCTTTACCTTTTTGAATCAAATCCTTTAGTATTAACCTTGTGTTTGTGTTGTGTGATCTTTTTTTTTTCTTTATGTTTGTTTTCATTTTATCTTCATCCATATAATTATGTTATGTCATGTTTTTTCATTGTGTATGCTTCATGTTTTTTGTCATGTATGTGTAAGAGAGGGGGATCAACCACATCAAGGATCCAGGTCATGGAGAGCCAAGAGTAGAGGGATGCCCTAACTTACCTCACTATAAAGAGGTGTTTTGGATAGAGGTCAAGAATGATGAGGACTATAAAGTACTTCAATCACCCTTCAGACCCAAAATCCAATTTTAGGCTAGGTGAGTTAGTTTTCAAAGTTAATACTGTAACTTAGACAACTCTTTGTCCAAGGATGAAAGAAAAATTCTAGGATGATAGCACAATGCAATAGCATCTCTCAAGAACAATGGTGTTTGTATAGCCAAGGGATAGAAAGTACAATATAAACTACTAGAAAACAAACTAACAACCTAGCTAGCTATTCTGCAATGAGAAAAATAGAACAATAAAATATGAAAAGTACAAATGAAGATGATAAAGTAGATAGATGAAGGCTAAAGTAATGAAGATGATCCCACCAAGGAGCCAGTTTACCAACTAGCTCCAAATGCACATCCATCTACACACAAGAAAGAGGGGAAAATTGTTGGTGCTATATAGGGGTTTGCCTCAATCAGACCCCATGGATAGCCAAATAGAAAAAAGAGAGAAATATATGATAAATAAGTAAAGAAAGTAGATGTAATAAACACTACAAAACACTAAATGCTACTGAACCAAATCAAAAATGAGAGGAGTGAAACGTTACCACCTCCACCCAAAATATCACTAGCAAATGGAGGAGAAAGTGGACTTGGAAAGGTCACAATAGCCTAGATACTTTGATGGAAGGAGGTCTCACAGGACTCTAAGCCCATGCTGCTATGGATTGCTTCACACTTGCTTTACGGAGTTGATAGAGTATTGTTGCTACAATGGAGGGTTGAAGTTTTGCTAAAGAGTGAAGATAATGTTGAATATGCTTGAGAATGAGAAAAGGAGGATACAAGAGCTTGTGAAGAGATGAAAATGAGATGAAAATGAGATGAAGATGGATGAATTTGAATGAGAAGAGGGAAGAATTTACTATTTTCAAGGTCAGTTGGTTGAAAAGAGACATTACAAATCAACCCCAATCGAAAGTGTAATTCATATGCCAGCTTCAGACGTAGGAATCTATTAGGGATGTAAGTGTGCCACATGGAAATATAAAAACTTCAAACTTGGCCCTCACTGGCCTATTATAGGAAAATTTTAGAAAACTACCAAATTCTCACTCAAATCTTAAAGAAAGACTCTAAAAATTGATACAACGGAGAGCTATAACATGCCTACACAAAATTCTAAAAATTTCAAACCCTCACAATGGTTGTACGGGCCGTATAGTGCTGGTGAAGTTCTGAAAACACAGAAATATAGTGAATTTTATGATAAAACATTATTTACAGACTTGTATTTTTAATTCAATCTTCAATATCCTTTTTTTATTCAAGGGGTAAACGCTTTTGACCGGAGCTATGAACCCGAATACAATCTTCAATATCCATTGTTCAAGCCTTTTTCAAGATTTTTTAAAACATTTCTCCATAAGTTACAAAGTTTAATTCAAAAGGAGGAGCATGAATTCTCCCATTACAAGCAAAAATTATCTTGTTGTTGCTATTTTTAGCAATACTACAAAATCTAACAAAACAAATTTTCTAGTAACCTTAAATGGTTTATAAATGACCTAACTGCACCTATTGACTCCTAGACACCTAATTACCACCAACTTATTATTTATTACATACTTTAATGGTCTTCAAGACCTTATTTACTACAAAAATGTCTTCCTCCTAGAGCCTTCTCTTTAACAACCTGAATTACCTAAAGTTCTTCAATGGTGCCCTTGCACCACCCTCACTATACAGATTGGTGGATGTAACCAATATTATCAAAATTCAACATATTCCTAGAAAGGCCAATAAGTTAGTGGACCATTTATCAAATGAAGCTATTCACTCAAAAGACAATGTCATGAACTTGATCTAATACACTCGTCCCTTGCAACTTTTTCCACCCATCCAAGTCATGTTTTCTAAGGAGAGTAAGATATGAACTCAAATGTGCAAGTGGGAAGTTTTTATGTCATTAAAATTGCACTTATAAATCCCAAGTAATTTACAACCCCAATGCATTTAATAGTTTCTATAAGCCAAATGACAATAGTCTTGATGTTATGAGCTTCATCAACCTCCTGATCGTTTAGACCAAATAGCATACTTATTAAGAGTAAACTTAGTATCTTCACAATAGTCAAAAGTGGTTGATTATGGATGGAAGATAGTCCCAAATGTCTCAAGGTTTCAAATCCACACTCATTCACTTGCTTAATACACCACTTTGGAACATAAGACAAGATCGTTGCCTTGTGACTACTTGCACACATCATAGTCACAATGACAATAATCTTGACAGTATGGGTTCAACAACCTCTTGATTTATTAAGACCTAGCACCACACTTATTTAAGGGAAATTTCTAAGTGTTTTAAGTAGAATTTTTTTGAATTGGATTAGTTCCAAATGTGTTTTTGTTTCAAATCCATGCTCATTCATTTGGTAATTTTTTCACTTGGGTATGTAAAACAAGAATCTTGCCTTGCTTGCAACTTGCATGCATCCTAGTCATTGTGTCATATGTGATGCTTACCTCTACTATACTTCCCTAAGTTACTAATCTTGGATACCGATCGAATGTGGGCAAGGTTCAACTAGGGTTCAACATTTGGCTAGTGGATTCATTCAAGACAACCTCATGAGAGCTTACAAAGAATATTCACATTTTTTCTTCATATTTTATTACAAGGTTCATGATTTTTTTTAAAACCTAAATAAATAATTGGAATTCATTTGTGTCTTGCAAATAACTATCATTTATCTTGCAAAGTAGCAAAAAATGGCTTGGAAAATGAAGGCAACAGGGTATAAAGAATCATTTATCTGCCACCATAGTGAAAAGTTAGCAATTGCATTTGGTTTGTTAAACATGGCCCCTAGTACAACTATTCATTTGTGTCTTGCAAATAAATATCATTTGTGTCTTGCAAATAATTATCATTTGTGTCTTGCAAATAACTATCATTTATCTTGCAAATAAGTATCATTTATTTTAATTGGAATTCATTTGTGTCTTGCAAATAACTATCATTTATCTTGCAAAGTAGAAAAAAATGGCTTGGAAAATGAAGGCAACAGGGTATAAAGAATCATTTATCTACCACCATAGTGAAAAGTTAGCAATTGCATTTGGTTTGTTAAACATGGCCCCTAGTACAACTATTAGAGTTGTTAAGAACCTAAAAGAATGTTTTGATTGCCACGCTGCATCTAAATTCATCTCCAAGATTGTTGCAAGAGAGATTGTTCTAAGAGATGTGAGCCATTTCCATCATTTTAAATAGGGAAAACTTTGGAAAACCTAGAATAATATTATATTGGAGGGTAGAACACTATTGGCCTAGCATTACTACATTGAGAGAACTCCCCTCATAGCTCCACCAATAGACCAATAAGGTGGGGGTAGTCAGTTCCATTTTCTGTAATGTGGTAGGAGTCATACATGTAATGCTATGTTAGGATGGGGAACTCTTCTTTGAGGTTCTAAATGATTTACCTCTTTTTTATAAGACTGTGTTGGTAGTGTCACCTAGATCATAGTTGTTTGGTGGGATGCCAAACCTAGACAATGAGGTGCAGTTGTGGAAATCTCATAAAGAGAAGCTACAAGCTACCATGATGATTTTTTTGAGTTAATTTATATCAGAGTCTTGCTTAGTGTGGCTTAAGACATGTGTAGATGATATTCTCTCTGCAGATAGGCTTGGGGGAAAGAATTTTCTTGATCTTATGAAAAGTGGCAAGGAACTGGTAGAGAATGAGACATTGATTAGAGAAAAATTGGACAATCTAGATGCATTTGAAGGGGGCTTGGAGTGGCTAAAAATGTTTTTTGGTTCAATTGTTGAGTTTCCATGGCAATCCATGTGTGAGATTGTTTTGAAGCTCTCAAAGAGTCTGTGGGATGAACTTTTTGAAAGCTTGTTTGTTAGTAGGATGAAACAAATAATAGCTAATGTATTTGCAGATCTGCATGAGAGAGTTAAGGTTGGTAAATTCCTTGAAGCCATACTTACATCTTTGGCAAGTGACAAAGATGTTGAAACCCATTTGCACAAATTAAATACTAGTGAGGGATGGCTTGTCAAGAGAGGGGGCCTAAAAGGTATCAATTTACCTAGGTTGAGTTTTAGATTTTTGATGACAAATGATGAAGACTGGTTTGGTCACCTTAACGCTTATTTTGGAAATGAGGTTAGTCAAATAAAAGATACCATAGATGAGGGGTCCAAGAATATTCTAGAAGACCTCCTAAGTTTTCTTCATGCACATAAGTCTCCTTCAATGATAAATGATTTAGCACCTATAAGAGCAATGCTTCCATTTTATCTTAACATTGATTCCTGAGATTGAAGAACATCTTGCACATCTTTCAAAAGCTCTCTATCAAGAAATGAAAAATGAGGAGATGCTACAATCTACTTTTATCATTGTAGGCTGATTTTGGATAGTCTACTTTTGAAAGTTTCTTATTTGAGTTGTCAAGGATGGAAATTAGTGTTGAGTCACCCAATTGATGTTGTTTAAGGTCATTTGTGGAATATACAAGAGGATTGATTCCTTACTCTTAGTTTGGGTAATTTGAAACAAGATTTTTGTGAAATGAAAATGAGTCCTAGTTGGAAGGACAAGAAAGAATAGATTGAGATTTGTCAAGTTGGGAAATTTAGTGAGTTTTTGAACCCCTGTCATTGCATTAGATTTGTTGTCATCAAATTTGAAGTAAAGAATGCTAGATAGGAATGCAATCATTTAAAGGAAGGGAGCTTCTCTATTTCAAATGAAATTTTAGTTTATTGGTGTGAACCTCATCAAGAATTTTTGTTTTCAATTGTCACAGTAGTAATTTCTTACAACGACATGCACTTGTGTTAGGAAATTGAGGTTAGTGAATTAGAAAATATATTTTCCCATGCTCAAGTGGAAACTTGTGCAAAGACAAAAAGGATTCAATAAATTCAAGTAAGGTTTGTATAAAATGGTATGCCCCCTTATCGAGAAAACCAATTCAAAATTTCAAACATCAAAACTACATTCTGAGGTATGCACCTAGGCATGGAGGTTTATACTTTAAATTTGAAGAAAAAATTCTATATTTGAGTGCACACATATCTTAAGGAAAAGTGCATATCACTTTTTTCATGTATAGAGGTGTGCATGTGAAACAAAGAAAAAAGATTTAGTTCATCAAAAGGATGTCTTTATATTTATAGGGGCATCTCTTTATATGAGAAATTCAAAGCATAAAATTTCTTGCGAAATGCACAATCAAAAAAGGCATTTTTTCACTTTAAAAAAGCAACATATTCTATTGATAGGAACATGCTAATATGAAGAGAAAGATGTTATAAGACAAAGTTAAAAATTGTTATTATAAGGTGCATACCTAATTAAGTAGGATAGGTGTTTGAAATCATCAAACACTTTACCCATTTATAAGCATGCACCTCAATACAGATTGTTGCTTTCAAATTCGAAATGACAAATTTCTTTTATTGGTGGATGCTAGAATGAGAATAAGGGAGCCAAAAAGTCAAAATCCAAAAATACAATGCATAGATGCATGCGTCTTATTGGGAACTAAGTAATTTTTAAAAGGAAACCATGTCTAGTGTAAACAATCTTGAAGATACCTTTCACCCATTAAATTTTTGTTAAAATAGGAAAGCCCATAAAATATTAAAATACCCTTCCTCTATTACTAACTTGGAGCAGGGATTTGAAGCATGCACAACCACCCTCCACTTCTTGGGATTTGAAGGCCTCTATAACATAAACAACACTTTTTCAACATACCTACAAGCAAAACAATATAGAAAAAGCACTCACAACAAAACTTACATTGACAATACTTGGAGAATTATTTAAAATTGCAGGAGCTTAATCTCACGACACAAATCAAAAGCTTTTCTCTCCTTTCCACTTCAAGGGAAACCATGATTGAAGATGTTTCCATGTGAAACTCTAACTCAAATATGGTTGCATTCAGTTTGTAGCTAATACATGGAGAAGAGCATTTCTCAAGATAATGACTTGCAAAAGCACAACAAAATATATTCTAAACAAAAATTAGATTAACTACTATAAACAATTTTGTAGTTTTCTTTCATGTACCAACATCATCCATCTTCTTCTATTGCTTCTTAATCAAATCCTTGAGCCTATGCTCTTCAAGATATTCTAGATAATCCTCTATGTATCCACTTATTGTATATAAAGCATCCATGTTCAAGGTAGAGTGTCAGCTACAAAGAAAATTAAGAGCACCCTGTCATCACTTGCTTCCATAAAAGAACAAAAATATTAACAAAACATTAATAAACAAATTGAGAATAAAAAAACATACCTCCACACTTGTACCCAATAGGCCTATTCTAAAATTTACAACTTTTTGGGATGGTGATGGCTATTTGAGGCTTTATTCAACCTTCCCATGTAACTTTAGAGATCATGACAACATAGAGGCATTCCTTTTGATTGTCGAGCTTCTTTATAGAGTGTCAACATCCTTATGAAACAGGGTAGTCTTGTGGGTAGATATCATAGACATAGATTTTTAAATGGAGAACCATAAGATATTGAGCAGAAATCAGAGACATGTAACTTTCAATGGTCTTTGTGGAAACAAAAAAGCTAGTAAAACTTTGAAGATTTTTTTTTCATATTTTGGTTGTTTGAATTTTTGGTAATTCTTTCCAAGCTCGCAATGCCTAGGCATATTTTATCTAAAGATTCTAATCAAAATATATGTTCATCAACAACAAAACTTTACTTTTGTAAAGCTCGTTCCTAATTTTTTCCCCAAAAGATTCTTAGGGCTATTAAATTTGAAACTATTGCTAATGGGTTGTGCTCCAACACTTTTAGAAATGCAATGAAAAAAAATGTGATCATTTATCATAGGATGTGCCCCAATACTCTTTTCAGTATTAAAATACATTCAAATTAAAAATAATAATACATTTACCTATGATAGGAATGAATATTTTGAATCAGTTGCCCAAGTTTCCCCTTCAATCTCCATGTATTTTATTCCAAAACAACATAATGATGGTCTTCCCTTCACAACCAAACCAATGTGGATTTATACCCAATAGGAATTGCATTGGTCAATTAGAAGGATCACCATGCAAGATGAGGAGTCATTTGTTCCTTTCTTGAATGGTTGTCAATGATGATTGACCAATGACTCCTTAGCCATGAATGAGTATACACAATTTGTTGAAGCCATGAACGAGTATACATAGGTAAGGGAAAAGAAAACACATGTTGAAAGGGAGGGAAAATGAATTGAGGAAAATAAATTTTTTTCTTTGAATTTAGTTGAATTTTCATTTCCTTAGATTGCTCTTTGGTTTAAGTTTTTCCTTGTTTTTTCATTTCCTTATTTTTTATTATCCTTATTTTTTCAATCCTTTTGCGCCTAATTTTTTGTTGTTTCTCATTTTCATTCTCATATTGCACTCTTATGCATATACACTTACACTCTAATGCACATTAATGTATTTCTTCATTTCACAATTTAAAATTCTTTTACTTATTTTGTTATATTAAATTAAATGTTATATTTAACAATTTTTTTCATTTCTTTTTTATCTCATCTTTCATTTATATATATAATCGATGCTGCCACAATAGTGGTTTACAATTTCTGGGAGATCCTGATTTTGGCTAAAATCACATATTTTTAGAAAATATAATGAATTAATCCTTGAAATGTTCCATTTAAAAGATTCCAATTGAAGAGGATATTATCAGACCACCTTAGATGAATCCCCCTTGGATAGAACCTCGCTAGTTTTAAACCATACCTATAACGAAGTCTCCTTTACACCTATGAAAATGCTGATAAAAAATCACTTTTGATTTATCTTTTGGGGGATCAAATGAATTCATTTAAAAGTTATTTTTTTGTAAGTATGTACTCCCTATTAGAGGCTTCCAAAAAATTATAATTTAAATAAAATTTAATTTGATTATTATATTTATTTTTATTTCTTGTGAATGTAGGGTTTTCACTGAAAATCAAGCTCTTTGTATTGCACATGTCGAAAAATAATAGATAATCAATTTTTTTTTTGAAAAATATGAGTTCACCAAATATTGAAGTCCTTGATCCAACAGAAAAAGAAAAAAATAATTTTGATACATACAAAAAAAGTTATGCGTTATACGATCGTGCTATGTCTAAATTGTAATTGGTTTGACTTTGAAACTTGATTAAAGAAAAAATATTCAATAAAAAACTATGTAAGCAAGTGGAAGCACTATATATCAGAGTTAAAAATTTAAAGTTTAAAGAATTATAATTTTATCCATCATGGGAAAAACGTTATGTGTTATACGGTGGGCGTCAATTTTTAAAAATGTTGTTTTCTGAAAAAAACTAGCTTTAGAGGGAGATGGAAAAATAAGTGCAATCTGATTCCAAAAATTTTGAAAAAAATATATTTAGAATCTATAGAAAAAATTTCATGAAACTCTATTTTTCATCATCTTCAAATTCCTCATGGTTTAGCAACTACAGGTGCCTGAAAGTGAAGATTTATTTAAAAAAAATATTTTAGTGTCCAGTTTGGCCAAAAATTGTAAACCACTATTGTGAGATATACATGTATATATTTATATAATTTGTTTTTGTTTTTCTTGTTGTTCTTCTCTTGTTTTGTTATAGATTTAGCAATTTGTCTTTCTTTTGTCTTAAATTTAACATTATATATATATATATATATATATATATATATATATATATATTTAAAGAAAATAAATTTAACATTATATATATTTAAAGAATTAATTGTTTATTGGTGGTCTCTCTTGGTTTTTTATTGTTTGTAGTGGTATATATTTTTTAATTCTTGATTATTTGCTCTTTTTGGTGGGGTTTTCTTAAAATTTGCTTTTGGAAATTTATTTTGTTCTCTTGTCTCAAAATTTTTAAATTTGGCTTAATTTTATTCTTTTATTAAATTTATTGTTTGTATATTTAATTTTTCTTATTATTAACATTATTATTTTTTTCTCTTGTGTAATAGTCTTTTTTCCTAATTATCTCCATTTTCTTCTTGCTATTCATTCACTTTATTTAATAACTTAATTACTTCTTTTCTTCATTTTCTAGTATTGTTTCTTGAACTTCCTTTTTTTGTGTATCTCCTCAATTTGTGTGTCTTTCCTACCTCTCTTCTTAAACCATTCTAAGTCTATAGCTCATCATTTTGCATCCCCTTTCAACTCTCTATCCTGATGATGGATCACAAAGTGTGATCCAAAACGTTGATGAAAAAACTTGCACACAATTGAATCTAGAAGTAAAATTAATCATTCAATATGGATTGTGGAAATCTCATATCATTAAAAGGTATTTTTTTATTGTATTAATTTAAGGAATTTAGAAAATTAAAAATATAATTTAAACATAAAATATATATTTAAGACAAAATTAATATTTTGTCTTAAATTATTGTCTTAAATCCCCCTTGTATGTAGTAGTTCCAAAAGCAATCATTATTGTTTATATTTCGTATTATTAAGATGGTTGAGTATATCAGCAAGCAAAGATAGAAGTGAATCAATCTTCATTTTTAGGGAAAAATCTTCACTTTTAAGGAAAAATGTTATTTTCTTAAGGGAAAAATCTTCGTTTTCAATAGAATTGACCATTATGTTTCTACAATCCATGTAAATTGAATCTAATTGCTTCTAGAAATAACTACTTGACCTTACACTTTTAAGGCATTGCTTCTAGAAATAACTACTTGACCTTTTGAAATGAAAGTATCTACAAGATAGCCCTCAAAATGTAATTGGATTGTTTAAATCATATTTTATTAGTGAAATTCACCACAATTGCTCTTGTATACATTTGACATGCTAACACAATAGGAAAATCAAACTGGCTTCAAATCATAGTTAAAAACATTAACGATTCATTAACATAATGAGTAATAAAAGTTAAAGAATGTAAATGTTAATGTTTTTTATAAAATATGTGAAGGCCTTAAGACTGCACTAAAATGCAATGCCTTCCACACAATAGGTATTTTTGGTGCACCAAGCAATCTAGGTGACCAAATGGCCCACTTAGGTAGGGGTCCCATGATTGAGGCTTAAGCTCTATGGATTATGATCAAATTCAAAAGAAAAAAGAATAGAGGAGTAATAGTTATTTATTTAGTCATATATTTAGTCATTTTTATTTTTTATGATATTAGTAATTTATTTAGTCATTTTCATTTGTTTGATATTAGTCATTTATTTAGTTATTTATTTAGTCATTTAGTTGTGATTTTACCCAATGACCAAATTAGTCATTTATTTTCCAAATACTACTAGTGTTAGTCATGTGACTAAAAGTTTTAGTCACAGTCATTTATTTTCCAAATTCTACTAGTGTTAAGATTAACAGTTTTGGCATGTGTAGATAGGAGGATCCGTGACTACCATTCGATTAATGTAAAAAAATTGCCATTGTTCCCCATGCAACCATTCCATTTCATTTGTCATTATTTTATTTGCATGGGCTCATAGGAACAAGCCATTTGTCTTGTGCGTTGGTGGGTCCAATGTATTTGTTAAGGTGTACAAGTTTTTTTTAGAAGAAATCAACAGTGGTCATTGAATGATGTGGACACATGCCTTTTCAAATAATGTGCCTAGTGGTTTCAAATGGTTAGCAATGAAGAGCTTTCAAGGTGATCAATGGTTGATAGTGTGTGATATGGATAGATATTGACCACTCCCCGCTATCCTATATGAGTCTCACCTTTATTGACAGACTCCCAATGGGGAGGTGGGAAATTTCCACATGGAGTAACCCAAAGGGCATGGAAGCATTGGAGCACGGGCAAGTATTAATTAAGAATTTCAATATGGGTCATGGAGAATAAATTGTGTGTTACTAAAGTACATATATTATAGTGTTTGAAGATCTTTTAATTTGGGTCATAGGTGGAGTAAGAAGAATATAACTATGGGTAATGGTTTTGAATTAAGATGTCTATTTATTTAAGCTAGGAGATTTAATCTCAGCTTTTCCCCATCTTCCTGTTGATAAAAATTTCCCACGGGTTATGACTCATGGGGGTGAGGGGAAGAAGACATGTGGATCCAAGTTGTAGTGACAAAGAAATGGTGGAGCCCACATAAAACTAGCAAGTGGTTCCATGTGGCTTTCTATCATTTGGCGAATATTGTGGTTGTATACAAACATATTTCTGAAATCAAGCTAGCTAAATCTAGATCTTCCATCAGTGAACACACCCAAGTGATCAACAACTAGCATTCAAAACTCAATTTGAGGGCAAGTGAGCCATTCTAGATTGCACGAGCGAGCCTTAATAGTTGAAAGGACATCAAGCTACCGATGGAGGAAGCTGCATAATTATTAATGCCTATATTGAAGGAATAATTCAGCATTGTGAAGGATACTCTACAAACTCAAGGGGCTTGTGTTGTGGTTTTTTAGTATTTTTTAGCATCAAAGCCAAGGTTGTCAATTTGTGAAGAAAACTAGTAAGTGAATTATTTCCCTCCCATCAACATTGTTGATAAATAGTGGTTTCTCAAACCTTTCAATCTATTAGGGTTTTCTCGGTTTAGCATTTTAAGGATTGAAGTTCATCAAGGAGAATTTGTTAGTTCTGCATTGTCTTAATTCATGTCAAACCCTTATATAGTCTATAAATCTTGTTTGAAGAAACCAAAAACCCTTCCCTATAATACCTTTTGTGTCATGGCTCCTAAAGTGCAATCAAAAACATCTTCATCTAAAGGGGAAGAATTTTCTCCCAAAAGACCTTTGGATAAAGACCTTACTAACTAGCTACCACCCTCAACTAGTGAAAAACCTAAAGGACGGTGGCTTCTCAAAGGTTTACAAGTAGTAGAGGGTTTGATTAACAAGAACAATTTTATTAATGATTCCAAAATACCTTATACTAGATGGGAATTATTCTATAGTTAGTTCAAGAATAGAAACATAGGTATCCTAGTAGGTAACCCTTGGAATTATGACCAAGGAAAGTTGATTGTACCCAATGTCTACATGGATGTTGACTTTCTTAAAGTAGTGGCCACCAATTATGACCTAGTCACAAGAACTATAAGAACATATGATTGGAAGGAAATGGTCAAAATCACCAAGGAGGATCTGGCTCATGCTTTCTGAATCACTAGGTGGAGTGATGAAATACCTAAGGTAAATGAGAACACTCTTAAGGAGGAATATGATAAAACAAAGATTGCATTTAGAGTCCACATCCTACCAAGATATCTAGTAGAAATTGTGGGTCGAAATATTATAACAGGTAAACATGATAAGAAGCCTTTCCCTCTTAGTTATTTTATTCCCTACTTCCAAAAAACCTTTTACTCCATTTTCCAAATAATTAGTTATGATCCTATCATGAGAATGTCAATGGCATGGATGTATATGGCTGCCCATATTTAGCACCCCCAATATTGCATAGTGTATGATTATGTGGGGTTAATTTCAAAAAGAATGCATGAACATTTGATAAGGTTGAAGAAAGGTGAGTTGGGAGTAAGATTTATCTGGTATTTATTGTTGTTGCATATGTTTGTGTTCAAAGGTGCACCTTACTTTTGGAATAATATGACTTTGAATAGGAAAGAGGGTAACTTGGATTTTCCCATGGAATGTTGGACTACTATTTTAGACAAGGATGATAGGACATAGTATTATGTGACATTTGAAAACTTGTTTGCTTCAAAACTAAAGAGAGCCTTGATTGTGAGTATACCTAGAATTCCTATAGCTCTACCAAACTTCTTGAGACCAAAGGAAAGAATGTTTGATCTAGGAATTGATCACAATTCAGGAGATGTTATCCCATACCCTGATTACACTATTCTAAGAGTGTATGGTTCCACAATTGTACCTCACCTTCCACCAAGATTTATGTCAGAGAGAATAGGTTTCCTTGGGGTGATGTGGCAATTAGGAAGTGTAGAAAATAAACATCTTTTGAATCAAGGAAAGGGAACATTATTTCCTTTGTACACATGCTTTTCTAATTTTGTGATACTAAAGGCTAGGTTGGAATAAAATTCTTGATATACTCAAAAATTACTGCATGCATAGGTTAGTTTAGAGGATTAATTATGATCTTGAAGGTTTTATGGCCTAGTTGAAAGAAAGGAATAAGAGCTATAAATTTGTACACATTTTCCAGTATCCAGAGGATGTGACAAGAAATGTGTTCAACCTTTTGGAGCAAGAAAAAATAAAAGAAAAGTGGATTTCCTTCAATAAGACATAAAGAATGATAAAGAAAGAAGAACCTGACTTAAAGGTTCTCCTAGAGATTGAAAATGTAATTAAAAAGGTGGAACATGTATCCTATAATTTTGACACAATAGTGGGCTGCCTTGAAACTAAAGGGGTGATAAGTAAGGATAAGGGGAAAGCCCCATTGTAGAAGAACATAGTGGAGGAGAAATCCATGGTATGGAAGAAAATCTACATCTCAAGCCCTTGATGAACCAAAAATAAATTTCTTTGTAAGGAGAAAGAGTAAGGAAAATAAAATTGATGTAGCTCCTACTCCCTCTCAACAAGAGGAGCACAAGCCTCCTCCTGTGCCAGAAGTACCACCACCATCTCCTCCAAGGCCAATAGAGCTTGAAATTGTGGATATTGATTCTCCACCACTTAGTGCATTACAACCAAAGGAGCCACCATTGAAAAAGAAAAAGGTTAAAGTGGCTGGTCTAGTGGACTATGCTAACAAAGACTCTAATGATGACATTTGGGTATCAAATTAGGAAATATAGGAAGAGTTCCTACTACACCAGTAGTGAGGGCAACACAAAAATTGGGTATGAGATTGAATAAATTTGATCTCATAGGGCTCAATGGAAATGATGATATATGGGTTAAAGCATGTACAAAGTTTTTAGATGATGACTCATTTGTAAAGTCTAAGGATTTTATGGAATTTGCATACAGAGCTAAAAGAGAGGAATGTGTCAACAACTTGGCTATAGAGAGAAGCCTTCATCTAGAATAACCTAATGACACCATCTAGACAAAGGTCTTGAATGAAATGAGGGCTAAATTTCAAAATATGACTGCATAAGATGGTCAAGAATTTGTAAGAAATAGTGGTATTTTGTTGCTTCCAAAATGGGATTTAGCTTCTGCTATAGCCTTTGACACAATAAAGATATGTGATAGACCTCTCTACAATAATGAAGAAGAGGTTGTAATTGCACTACAAGGGTATTCTTTCAGTGAGAAATGGGACACCTTGGTTATTTGGTCTCTATCCCCAAGCACAAGAAAGCTTGATATTGCTGAGCTTGCACCTAATTATAGTGGAGGCCTAATTATAAAGAGAGTTTCAAAAACATTGACTCTACATGTAGCAAATATGGAAGTTCATGTTGCACAATTCACAAGAGTCATTGTAGAGTCTGTAATTGTAGAAAAGGAAAAGCTCAGTACAAAATATAATAATTTTCTAGTTAAATATGTAAAGCTTGAAAAATCTAATATGTAGTTACAGAAAAAGTTAGCATTATTGGAGGATAAGTTACAATGTTTTCAACCTAGAATTCCCAAGAAGACTGATGTTGACTCCCCTACCACTTCACAAGAAGTTGTACCCCCAAAATTTACTTCTAAAGTAAGTTCTTCATAAGAAATTATGCCATACAACATGGGAAGTGTGCCCATTTCAATAGTGGAGCCTGGTACATCAAAAGGGCCACAAGCTGAAGAAGATATCAATAGGGAAGGGTTGCTTAGGAAGCTAACTAAATATAAAGAGAAATGTAACAATCATCATAGGGATATTTTCAATAGTAGTAGGGAGATTGTCACTATATTATTGAAGCATTTGAATAGAAGAGTGAATAATAGATTAAATAACATTCATTATAGCTATTCATCCATGGTGGCTGCTATAAATAATTTTGACAATGGAAAGCAAAGAGTTATTCCCCTTATGGAAATATGGATCCCTAGGATGAAGGAGTTGAGATTGATGTACATAGGAGCTAAATAGGATGCTAACTCACCTAAGAAGTTTAAACCCAGTTTTACTCTTGTAGGTAACATTGAGGGGTACAAGGGAAATATTGATTCATTTGAAAACAAAATATGGGAGTTAGTGTAATTCTTTCATGAATCACATCATGGCCTCCTTGCATCCATTATGAGGGATGATGATATCATAAAAACCCTACATGAGTGGAAAAATGAAACTAATAAATTTATTTCAGATCAGGCAATTTTAATTTGTCAAAAATATGATATGGACATGATGAAGATCAATATGGATATGTTGGCTCATGTTGAGACTATCTTGCTAGAATTTGACAAGGAGGCTAATCAAATTGTCACCAAGTATGCACTAAATAGAGAAAGGGCTAATGAAGTCATGAATTTCAACTGGCCTATTGAAGAGGAATTCCAAGCATGGATAGGTAGATAATTGTAGGGAGTGGTTTGAATTGTACTACATAGCGTAGATTTGGTATAGATTAGGATTTTTCTAAAGTATGGAAAATATAGTGCATCTTCTTCAAGTTGTATTGATGACAAGGATATAGACATGGACTTACCCTTTGTCCTTTCTTTTGTGTTTCTTTCATTCTTTTCTTCTTTCACTTTTTGCTCATGGGAAAAAATTTTGAGGTAACTGTTTGAAGATACCTTTCTTGAAAATTGGACCTAATCTCCAATGACAAATGCAAACCACTTTTATTTTCACACATTTTCTCCCACCTCTTGGGAATGCAGAGTAACTAAAAAGGGGAATCTTTGATATAGCAGTCCAATAGGGTATTGACATGTGTACTTTTTGGCATGAGGCTTTTTTTTCTCACTTGTTTCTATAAAAAGGAATTCAGGGCCAGAAAGTAGGGGTCCATTGTTTTGTAATCAACACTATGAATTGAAAAGGAATATCGAGCATGTTT
Source organism: Sequoia sempervirens (assembly GCA_007258455.2). Lineage (NCBI taxonomy): Eukaryota > Viridiplantae > Streptophyta > Pinopsida > Cupressales > Cupressaceae > Sequoia > Sequoia sempervirens. The sequence continues at coordinate 16,387,592 of VDFB02193867.1, read as the reverse complement.
TAAAGTTTTATCTTAATTTTAGAATTTATTGTTATGTATGTAACTTTGATAACAATATAGCAAATACAATATAAAGTGATACCAATTTCATGGCTATTTTCTAGATCCTTTGTACTCATCTTATGATTAATGAATGAAAGTAATCAAGGATTCTTTTGTTTGTCTATGTTGATTCTCAATGGATGTTTTAATTTCATTCCTACTTATTAGTTCAATGAATTGATGTAAATGCTTGAATGAGATTGTTAACTCATAAGAATTAGGTGCTAGGATATTTGTAAGTAGTGATGATCATGAATGTGATAAGGGAATGTTGTAATGTAGTGTTTCTTGAGATTGTATGCTGCTATTATTGAGTTATTGTCTAGTGACATAGGTTGATATTGACTCCATGCTTGGGATAAGGAATTGGTTCGCACAAATTAGTCATAATTTAGTTTCTAGGTTGATTCATCAGTTAATAATTTTATTTTACAAACATTCAAGTGAATACCATTGTAGTCGTTTTGTGTGAGTTTTGTCTTATCATGCTTGAGGTGAAGGACATTGATAAATGAGCTACCAAATTATTTGATGTATTATGTTGTTCAGCAATTTTATGAGAATTATCTATTATTGACAATGTATTTAAATAGTGGTCATATGAATTCTTGAGTACATACATTCTGGGATCACCCTCCTGGGTTTCACAGAGCCCAAAGTGTAGGAGTAGAAGTTTTTTGTAGCTTTTACTCATTTGTTGGAAAATCCCTTTGGAGTACTAAGTATAGGAAATGGAAAATTCCATAGGTATTTCTAAAGATCAGTTTGGTTCTTAAAAAATAACCAACATGGTATAGGTAGGAATAGAGGAAATTGTTGGAGGAAATTGAATTCCTCCTTCACTTGTAACATTATTTAGGGGTAAAATAGAACTAGAAGTTGTGGTAAGGTGTTTTCCAAAGATCTAAACTATATTATGCACAAGGTCAACTCCATCTTCTCTTTCAAGAATGGGATGAATGTTATCTATAGTACCGATGGTGGTATTTGAAATGTTCTCAATACTTATTTGATTGTGTAAGTTTTCTAACTCTTCATGAATTTGAATTTTTTTTTTTGAGTAATACTAGTAACCATTGTTTCAACATGTGTCATACTACTTGAAGGCAAGGAATTGTTAAGGGTATGGTCCATACCCAGTGAACTAGTGTCAACACTAGCAGTAAAAGAGCTAGAAAACCCAAGATCCACGATGATTGTGCTATCATGGGATGGCATGAGTCTTGAAATTGATCCCACTATAGTATTAGCAATAGGACACCAAGTAGAAAAGCTTATATAAAGGATATTAAATGCAAAATGGATATAATTAAAATGAAATTAAGCTAAATATAATGAAATGAATATAGAAAAAACTATGTAAACTGAAAGAAAAAGTTTTCAACAACAAACAGGAAGACAAAAATAGAGTTTTGAATTCTAGAAAATGCAATTTAAAATCTGTAGTGGGACTAAATCGCCCAGAGGGGCGTATGAGTTCTAGTGAGGGTTTGTTTCACAAATTTTAGAAAATTTGAAGTTATTTTTATGCTATTTAGTTTGTATTATCTATAGAGTAAATGCAAATGCATATTTTAGATGATATCCAATGATGCAAGATGCAAAAACTGTAACCTATATGCACTTTCACTAATGCAATATTTAGAAACCCTAGATGCAAATTAAATAGTGCAAACCATAATGCAAAGTTAATGCAAGAAAGATCTAGGACTATGATGCACTCCAAATAAAAAGTGAAGTGTTCTAAATGCAAGTTCATCAAAATGATAAATAGTAAAATGGTTTCTTTATGTTTAGGACATAGAAAAAAACTTCTCTACCATTATCATTCAAGAAAAACCCTAGAGATCTTGCAATAGGGTTGTCCTAGGATCTAATTAGAAAGTAAAGAGGCATTCACCACCAAGATAGGGCTTGGAAATAATAATGAAATGTATGACCTAATGCAATGCAAGAATTTACTAAATGACCTAGAAAAGCATGTAAATCAAAATAGAAAGGTGAAAAATCAAAAGTGTGCACCTAGAAACCTGGAGAGGCCTAAATAAAGACTTGAAATGATGAAAAAATTGAAATTAATGCTTGTTGGGACTCATACACATGTTTGGGTGATTTAGTCCCATATTAGCGTTTCTAGGAAGGAATAAAAATCTAGCAAAGATATGTCTAAAACTCTGGAAATCTATAAATTTCCATATACTAGGACTCATACACCAGAAGTAGCATATCAATCTAGTTAGGGTTTTCTAAAAATTCAAAAGTGTGATTATTCTAATCAATGTCTACTTTGTCATTTCCACCTGATTTCGAGGTTTGAATCTCTAATTTGCAACCTATAGATGTCTTTCAATGATGTCAAATACAAGGTAACAATTTTGACAACTTTCTCCAGACTTTCTCTTCAACTTATATTTACAAATCACACACTAAAGAGAGGGAAAAAATGTTGTTTTGTTAGTGGAAAGGGGTTTTTCTTAGTTAAACCCCATTTTGGTAATCAAACCTTGTAATGACATCAAATAGGTAAAGAGAACATGCTGAATGAACAAAATATAATGTTGCAACTCACCAAACCCTAGCAATAAAATGATGCAAACATGTATGAAATGGATCCAATGGATGTAGATCTTGAATCTTCTTGAATGCTTTAGATCTTTAATTGAATACTATCTTGAATCATAAAACCCTAAATCACATTTATTAGCTTGAAAACATAAACATGATGCATGATGACTTTTGACATGATGCTTGATGCTTGAATAATTCTCTTAAACATTTGATAATCAACCTTTGAAGACCCTTGAATGATCTTGTAAACACTTGTAAACTCTTGAATGATTCCCTGATCATAAATTTTCTTTAATGCATGAATACCTAAAAGCTTGGGGTGAAAATGAGTGAAAGATACTTGGATTTATACTTGTTTATGCCAAATTTCATGAAATTACAACACTACAAGTCAACATCAAATGTAGGAGAATAAAATCCTAGGCCAATAATTTTAATTACATTTAATTTTGGGTCACATGGGACTCATGCACCAAAAGTGATGTATAAATCCAATTGGGCTTAACAATGGGACACATTTTCAAAAATTCTTAGAATGATGTAAAATATAGATCGGGGCCCTAAAACCTAGGTGGCACCCACATGACCAAGGTGGAATATGAGTCCTAGATCACTAAATATTGGCCACACAATCTAAAAATGCTTGAATTATGATTGGATGTTGGTTTATGTCAGGATTATACTTGAAAAGATGCTTGAATTAATGCTTGTGAATGCAAAATAAGGCCAATTAAAGCATAAAGAAGCCCAATTATTTAATAAAACCATAGAAAAGTGTGAAATTATGTTACAAACACTTTAAAACACTCTAAAACAAGGTATCAATAAGCTCATTTAGTTCTCAAGGGCCCAAGACCTAATGTGAATATGTTAGACATACTACAACACTACATCAAGGCCATGTTAGGGAGTACTTTTTCCATCATTACAATTGGTTCCTCTTAAATATTTTGAATTAAAATATCTATTATCAAACTATGCAAAAACATTATAAATTTATTACTCTCGAATCAAAATTTATTTTTTACTTCTCATAAATGGTTTAAGATTTGAAATTAGTGGAAATTGAATTCTTGTTTAAACTTATGAAAGGGGATAATGAATGAAAATTTATCCTAGTGTCTAGCCTAATTTTGATCATTGACCTACAAATATTCATAGATTCAAACACCAAAATTCAATCAAAATAAATGCTCTCTTGAAAGGAAATTGAGTAATTGTAACAAGGTCACAAGGTAAATCAGCCTTAGTTTTACATGATAGTTTAATCCTTTTTATTCTACCATCAAGAAACTTGATTTTTTATTTACTGTTTCTAACACTATTTAAATAAAAATCATTGTCTAAGTACACTTTAGCTCCTTCAAATTCTTTAAATTTAGAAAACCAATCTATATTAGAGGCCATATGAAAAGATGCACCAAATTCAATTAACCATACATTATTATTTGAGCAAGTGGAAAAATGCAGTGAATAGATAACCATTTTCTTTCTCAAACTTAGAATTAGAATAAATTTTATTCCTTTTTCTTATTCTTTTCTTATTTCTACTCCTTATTGAAGTGTCCAAGCTTACCATAGTTCTAACAAATAACTTTGCACTTTCTAAAAGATTTGGATCTCCCCTTAGACTTATATTTATTATGCTTCTTGCACTTCTTTCCATTTTTCCTTAGGTATTGAACAAACATTTATTATTCTTTAGTATCAATGGATACCTTACTCCTCATCTCTTCAAAAATAAACGAACCCAAAATATCCTCAAGTTTTAAGACAACAAATGTACTCTCAATAGAGATAACAAGAGAATCCCATGAATTAGGAAAAAAATAAAGAAATATCTAACATCTCTCCTCCTCATCCATTCGTAAATCAAGTAATTCCAATTAAGCCAATTAATATCAAATTCTTCTAGGTATTTTTCAATTCAGCCACCCTCTTTATTTCTCAAGAAATATAATTTCTTCCTCTAGAAAATATTCCACCAAAGATTTGTCTCAATATATCTTACCAAGTTTCTTTAATATTTTATTTATAGAAGAATCTTCGTGGACATTGATTGAAATAGTCTTACAAAAAAAAATAATTATACCCTAGGATATACAATCCATAATTGTATATTGATAAGATAAAGTTGCATAGATATAGGGCTTGAAACGTTCTCATCAACAACATCCCACATGTCTTGATCATTAAGATCTTTCGTCTTAGCTTCCACATCTTAAAATTTCTACTAAAAAAATTCTCCACTTCATTTCCCCCTCATGTGTTTTCCATCTAAAAATTCTTGGAACAAGATCATAAAGTATCTTCTACACAAGATCCAACTCAAAACTAGATTCATTCCAAAAATCTAATAACCCATAATTCAAACCAAAGGTGATCAAGATTTTATACCACTTGTAAAGAAGCTAAAATAGTAGATCATATTCCTACCCTAATCTTGAGTGGTGTGTTATACAAAAAATATAGATCTTTACAAAACTTGTGTATTTTAGAAATATTAACAATAATCCAAATGAAGTTGTACACACTTCAAAGGATCAACCAAGAAGAATACCATCCACACAAATAAGAAAGTGTTGCAACATGAGAAAGAAGAAAACTTTATCAAATGATGATATATGATTAATTGATCTAGAATCTTTAATATTATTTACAAAGGTATAAGAGCCTTGCTTATATATGAAAGGAGAGAGGAGGTTAGACAACCACCTTTCTTACAAATATTAAATTCCTAATGCATAATTATAAATGCATGAGAGAAATATTAAATACCTAGATAACTACATGCCTATTAATGAGATATGTCCCCATTAAATACTAGTTTCTATAATTCCACCTAGTAAGTAAACATATTAATGATGTGAATAGGTCCTCACTAATATCTAGTTAGGAAATAACCCCGTTCACACTAACACTCCCCATAAGTGCAACTTGGGAGTGTAGTTATGATGCAAATGATGCAATGTGATGCAAGGATGGGTCTCAACTATCAGGCCATGTTAGGTACCCATGTACAAATGAAAATGCATTCTCTTACAAATAGGGAAAAGGAGAAAACCTCATGGGACAAAAATCCTCCCTAAGAAAAGAGATATACTACAAAATCTAATGCTAATTATGTGCAAGTAATAAAAGTGATGTATGGAGGTCTCAACATTAGTACCCCCCAAGAGGTACATCCATCACAAGAATACAATAATTAGTATCCCTGCTATAAGAGGGAAATAGAGAGATTGTGTAGCCCCCCAACAATATGTAATCTCTAGTGAAAATGGTAAGTTCCTAAAGACAAAAGATGATCCAATTTCGATAAATAATGTATCTCCCTTTTGGAAGAAACAAAACCAAGTACAAATAAAGGGATGCTTCCCATTTTTAATAGGAATTGAAGGAAGGAAATATGAATGATGATGATGTCTCTAAAAATGGCTCATGTGTCTCCTTTCTGAAGGAAGATGAAGATCCCATAATCAAATTAGGTACTTTCCCAATCAATGAAGAATATTAAAAACTAGGACTATGCAGAAATTGATGCCAAAAGAGATCTAAAGATAATGAAATGAACCCTCTATTGAAGGAAAAATGGAGACTATATTTCCCCCTCAAATGAAGTGTCCTCAAAAACACTGAGACAAGTCTAAATCCAAAAGTGTGTCTAGTGATGACAAACCACATGTTTGCCAGTAGGAAGAAGAAAATCCAATGGTAGATGCTAAAGAAACTCCAAATCCATAATGAAATGGGAGGGAAGAAGCCTCATAAGTGAAATCTCTAAAAATGAATCAAGTTCCTCCAAGGTAGTCTCACCAAGATTAGGATCCCCAATCAAGGTTCAAACAATAGAATTTGGATACTTAAGAAAACCCTCCAAAGTAGAATCTACATAGAAGAGATATATACCCTGAAGAATGACCTTCAAACCTATAGATGTAGCCAAGTCCACAATACCTAAAATAAATCCATACTTTGATCCCATGTTTTGAAAAATGAATATGTCCTATTGAATAGGAATGATGGAAGCCTCAATCAATAACTCTACATAATGAATCATTGAAGACAATGAATCATTGAAGGTGAAGGTACATCAACTATCTCCAATGAAGAAGAAGCATTTGAAGAACACTTGAAATCCTCATATGAAGATTCAATGCATTCCAAATCTATAAGTTCTTGCATAGCATTATCATCATAGGGTATCATATCCGAAGAAGGAAGAGGCATATGACTTTTTGAATCATGATAATTGAGGAATGGTGTTGTATCAAGATCTCCATATATCTCCAAAATCTTAGTCCAAATAATATGAGAACAATCAAAATGATCAAGACCTTTTGAAACATCATCATCAACATGCATTTCAATAACCTCTAAGACATAATACTTTTTGCAACTTCAAGCAAATTTTTGGATACCTTTCTCTAGAGGGGGAACAAAACCATACAAATGTGGCAATAATTGAAGTGATTGGATATGGTTTATGAGGCAATCTCTCCATTATTTATAGTTTCCCCTTTCCAACATGATTAGTGAAGGATGACATGAAAACCCCATAACAAAATATGACAAATATCCAATATTACAAATATTTTGACCTTTGATATCAAATAGAAACTTATAAATATGATGCACAATTGAAAATGAAGCCTCCCAATGCAAATATACCTTCTCCAAATTGTAGTATGCCCAAATTATCAGTAAAATGACACAAATTACAAAAACTCAATAGAATGTACATAGAGCTAAATCTAGAAAAACTGGATGGACAAAATAATAGAACTCTAAATCACCTTTGCAATGACACTGGAATCTCCAAAATTCAACAAAATGGTGAAAATATATGAACTTGGGAGTTCAAAAGGAAGCACTAACTTTATTATTCTATTGAAGCAATGGAAGATCATGGGTTTCTACTTATGGTTTAGGACATATAACAACACATTTCACAATCATTTCATTGAAGGGAAACCCTAGAGATCTCAATCTAAAGTATGCTAGGGAGAAAAAGATCTTGCAATAGGGTCCTAGGGTCTAATTACAAACTAAATATGGGTTCACCACCAAGCTAGGGATTGGAAATACTAATGAAATGCAAGACCTGGTGCTTAAACCTAATGGAATGTAAACTTTCACTAAATGACCTAGAAAAGTATATAAAATAGAACAACAAGTAGAGAGTTGAAAGGTGTGCACCTGAAAGCCTATAGAGGACTTAATGAAGCTCTAAAATGCTGAAAATGTTGATTTTAATGTTGACTAGGAATCATTCACTAGTGTAGGCATATCAATCCCAGACTAGGGTTTCTTGTCTGGAACTAGTTTCTAACAATGTGGATTCAAGATATGAAAAAATCTAAAAATTTTCTTGTAGTGGGACTCATATGCCACTTCTAGCGTATCAATCATGTTCCTCTTTTTTTGAGAATTCGAAGTTTAGATTTGTGCTCCAATATTTCCTATTCCCTTGCAAACTAATTTCTAGATCTGAACTTGTAAAAATACCTGCAAAATAGACTATAGAGTTAATTTTCTTATGGGGGTTTTCCTTGGTCAAACCCCTATTTTGGTAATTAAACCTTGATAGAAATAATGAATCATGAATGTAAATAGGAATGTAAACCTTGACCTTAAGTGTGTCTAAGATTCTAAAATCTGAAATGCAATGCAACCCTATTCTAATGTGCTAGAATGAGATGCATGAATGAAACATGGAGATGAATGAATCACTTTGAGAGATCTCTAATCACCCAAACAAGCCCTAATAATGCATGTACCTTCCTTAGGTTGAATGTAGAGTGAGAATGGAGGATGGAATCACTTATGAAATAAGTCATTAGGCTTGGCTTGATGGATAATTGCATCTCCCAAACCTAGAATCCATCATGATTCACCATAGAAAGTTATAATCAACCCTTGGCAATGCTAGATCTTGAATGAAAGTGAGCTTAAAGACCTACAAGAATGCTATAATACTACTCCAAAGCTTCAACTTTTTTGATAACTTTCTTTTGAATGCTCTTGTGAAGAATAATTGAATGCTATTACATTCTTGGTTATTGAAATTGGTCTTCTAGATTGTTCCTTAGATTGAAAAATGATTTTAGAAGCTTGTTTATATAGAAAATACTCCTAATTTATCATTCTTTAGATCTCAAAATCTAACATCAACCAAAAATTTAAATTAAAAATTTGAATTTCCCACTCAAACCCTAAAAGGGCCCCAAATGGGACTCATACACCACTCTTGGTGTATGGGTCCCACCTAGGGGGACTCATATGCCCAAGGTAGTGCATGAGTCCCACTCTAGATTTTTGGGGTGGGTTGTTATAATTTTTAACATTTTTTGTTGATTTTATTGGGTTTTAGTTGAAATAAGCTTTGAGATCCAAAATAAGGGGTCTTAAGGGTCTATTAATGATGAATTAAAGGGTATTTAATGCAAGGGTACTAAAAATAGGTCCAAATTAAGCAAGGGATTTTACTATCTCCAAGAAGGGAGTATAATTTATGTTGCCATAGCTATATTTTATACCCACAACAAAATGTGGAAGAATACTTTACATGGCTGCAAAGTACACAAAACTAGCTTTCTAGTGATACCTTGTTTGTGAAAATTCAATATCCTAGTGAAAAGTTATGCTTCGTTGAAAAAAATTTCCCTATTAGGGGGTGTAGGTTAAATAGGCACAAAAATGAAGCACTTAGGAAAAAATGATTTTTCCCCCTAAGCCACAATATGACCATGGGGCTGATTGGTTTAACGAAAAAATAGCACCACCAACTAGCAGTGAGGGGGGCAGTTGAGGTCAAGCAGAGCTAGGGAAGCTCCCCTAGTGGCTCCTTCACTCAACAATAGGGACTCAAGTCTCAATATGACCTCCACTTGATGGCAAGATCTTAAAGCCTTAGTCAATCATACATTCATTGACAGGTATGCAAGGGATAGCAATAGAAAATTTTGGTGGATGGTAGTCAGAAATAGTGGATGGTCAATGAATGAAGTGAGAGGTCAGTTTATACTAACAACAATGAATGTGGCTGATTGAAAGCATAATTTGATTGTAGATTTAATATCCTGTATGCCACCTACTATATTGATTCACTGCAGAGCATGGAAAATCTGAACACAAATGATATTGTTTCAATGTTTCCAATTTAGCAATTGAAATCATAATTAAATATGAGACTTGAGAAAAAATTAAACCCACTATAATATAAAATCTAACCATCAAATAATTAATAAAATCTAGCCACTAATTAATAAATAGAGTGTCAAAATTACATATTTTCCACCAAACTATAATAAGATGTTGACTGATATTAAAATCAACCCCTATGTAATATATTTTTCTAAAAACTATTGAAATGAAAGCCCAATTTTTTTTTTTAACTTGCAAATGATGATGTCGACCAAGGGATGGATTTTTTTCTACAAGGGGGGGAGATTTTTTTCTCCAACACTTGTATGATCCATACCATTTCCCCTTAATGTTGTTGCAAAAATGATTTGATGGCCTCTAGATGAAAAAGTTGAATTTTGACAAATGGGTAAGCATTCCTTACATTTTCAAACCTTCTAAACATAATAGTAGGGTTAGATCTGACCCAAAGTGCCTCAAAAATAAATTACCTCTTGAATGAGAATAACTATCCCTTTATGCAGAACCTTTAGCCTTCAATAATCTCCTTAGCTCAACTTCCCGATATGAGATGGATCTCTTACGGCCTAACATTTGATACCATGTTGGAAATATGAACAATAACCCAAGTGAATTTGTACACACTTCAAAGGATCAACCAAGAAGAATAGCATCCACAAAAATGAGAAAGTGTTGCAACATGATAAATAAGATTTAACTTGATAAAATGATGATCTATGATGAATTGATCTAGAATCTCTGAGATGATTTGTAAATGTACAAGAGCCTTGCTTATATAGGAAAGGAGAGAGGAGGTTGGTTAAACACTTTACTTACAAACATTGAATTCCTAATGCATAATTATAAATGCATGAGAGAAATATTAAATTCCAAGATAACAACATGCCTATTGGGTATGTGCAAGATCATGATGGGCCAAAAAGTGGCAATATTATGGGTATTTGTAGGGTATGTGGCTGACGACTTTTTTTTTTACCCAAAATTGATTAAATGAAAAGGGTTTTAAAGAAGATTCTCAGCTTTCCACCAATATAAATTATGCTTTAATTTGAATTTAATAAATAATTATTATTCATTTTCTATTAAAATTACAACTAAAGTCCTAATCGATATGTTGATTGAAAAAATATAACTTTCAAATGGTATCACATTTTTTTAATATAAAACATGCATCACATTCTACTTCATACTATAGGATTAAAAAGAGAAAAAATAAATTTCATGAAGTTTTGAACAAGTTAATGTCGTGACATATGATTTTTTATATTTTTTAAAAGTTGTAATAAAAAATCATAATTAATTATTTACTTGGAAAAAATTACAAAAAAAAATGTAGCACATCTAGACATGAGTCCTCTACTTATATATAAAATCTTATAAAAAAATATTATCATTTTATTATGGTTAGGGTGGTCAGACAGACACCTACTTATTTTTTCCCTAAAATTTAAGTACTACTGCATTGAAATTTCAAATTTTCACCAAATAGATTTTTTTTATTTTTAAATAAACCTAGTAGTTTAGAAACTACATTCAATTTTCTATAGATTCTATTCTTAGATATTTTTGAAATAATATAGATAACTTATTCAAATTTTTAAATCAAGTTTTCTAACACTGATTTTTCTGAATTTTTTGCCACTTAAGTGCCTATTTTTTCCATTATGATCCTACACATACCCTATTAATGATATATAGTCCCATTAAATAATATTTTCTAGAATTCCACTTAGGAAACTAACTCCTAAGTAAATTTAAATTAATGATGTGAATAGGTCCTCACTAATATATAGTTAGGAAATAACTCCATTCACACTAACAATGTAAACTAAAAATAAATAAAAATAAATCACATTCATATAATAAGAAAAAAATTTACTCTGTGAAAACAATTCTGTGAGAAATAAGTCACATTACAAAAGCCACCTAATATATTATTTAGAAATCAACAAGACTATAGTATAATTGTACATAAAGTTTTCATAGGAGTATCACCATGTGTAGATTTGGAGGAAACTCAATATCTATAAGACTCTCACAAATAAGCTCTTTCTCAAGCATCTATAAATATGAATCTATTTAACACATGAAACTATCAAACATTATTTATAAAATCATGAGCTAAAATCAACCAAAAAGTGGCACCCAAAGTATCTCCAATTAAATATTCCCTATGATGTGTTAAAAAACACATGCCACAACATTTTTAGTTTTTCCAATCACAAGACCCAACTTTTAGAGGCCATAACTTTTGATTTGAGCAATATTAATGAACTATTTGAACTATTGGAAACATTTTGGAGTGCTCTATCAAGATATAATATACTTTTCTTGCTTCAACCACTTTTGTACCAAAAACTAGCCTCTAAGTGCCAAAATTTTGACTTTAAAACTTTAAAAGATGGAAACTTTGATATTTTGAAATTAAAAAAAAAAGATCATGTGTCAAAACTTTACCAACATTTTTAGCTATAAATTCAATGGATTTAGGAAAAAACCTGACCCATGTGTGCTCAAAAGTCAACCTACCATAAGTAGTACCATTTTGTAATTGCAAGTTTGAGATTTCGTTTTATTAACACTTGATAGGTGTTGTTTGAGATCCTTATGTTTGTTTTATTGATAAATTGAGGATGTTAAGTGGCCATTATGATTATATGTTATACTTGTTTCATTATTGAGTATAGTTGTTCTATCTTGTGTATAATAAATGTTTTGATGATTTCCCTACTTGAGTGATGGTAAGATCCTTGTAAACAATTGACAATGCTTTATTGGATGGGTGGATCTAGATTTTCTCCTCCAACTAGTATTTTGTCATTTAGAATCTTTAAGATTGTGTTGAAGTTTCATCTCCTTGCAATCTCTAGTTTTGAGGACCTTTTTTTTTATAATAGAATTTAAGAGAAAATAATTGTAGCTCCATGTTGTTGAAAATAAATATGTATTAGTTCTAAGTATGAAATAGAATAAAATGGTTTACTCTTTTATAAATTAATTATAAAATGAATGGAATGATTTATTTTTGGGTCATTATTTTATAGAAAAATACACCATTGATTTGATACATCTTCTCTTTGATATAAAAGATCCTTCTTCAATTATTGTGAGTGAACATTCTAACCCTCTTGTTCATTCTCTACATGATCATTCTTCAAAATTTGGCTTAAGTGTGGGCTCTATTGAGATATATTTAGAAGATGCCACTTTATCTTTAAAGGAGATATCTTAGTCTTTGTATCATGTTCTATAATTCTTTCTAGGATATTTTTAAATTGTTGTCTTCTATAGTGTGGCCTAGAATGCCTCTTTGGAATGTGTCAACTTTGAATATAGACATGGAGATAGTTGAGAATCATTCACAAAAATAACACATCATCTACCTTCCCTAATCTTCAAGGAATGGGATGACATCTTCCATGCCATCTTTGTTTGTTACTTCCTAAGGGAGGAATGTTTTTCATCGATATTGCATCATCTTCAACATTTAATTTCAAGCATTGACCACCATTACATGAGACTCTAAATTGAGGGGGCATACATTGTCTCTCTTCTTCTCTCAATTATGGGAGGGATATTTCCTTGCATGGGGTTTTGTCTTTCTTATTCTTCATTGAGAGAATTTTCCCACAATAATGAGTGTAGTGTAGGAAAAAGTATCCCTTTTTCACAAATGACTTGGGAATGAATAATTAATGATAAAATGGACTTAATTGTACTTTATTTAGGGTGTTGTAAAGTGTATCCTAATACTTTCACACTAATCTAGGTATTTATTAATTAATTGGGCTTCTTTATACCTTATTTGGTTCTATTTTGCATGAACAAGCTTATCAAAAGACCAATCATAATTCATGATCTTGGATTGTATGGCCAAAATTTAGTGATCTGGGACTCATATACCACCTTGGGAATGTGGGCCCAACCTAAGTTTTGAGGCTTGGATCTAAAATTGGCATAGGACTTAACATTTGTTGAAATTTGTGTCCCAAGCTTAGCTTACTGAGACTCATATGACCCAACTAGTATATGAGTCCCACTTAGCTTGGACCTAATTTTGAATTCAATTCTTGGTGGGGTTTATCCTCCTAGATCTAATGTCAGCTTGTAGCATTTAATTTCAAGAAATTTGACATAAACAAGTACAAATACAAGGCTATTTCACATAGTTCCATCCTAGAATCTCATAAGCAATCAAGAGCACTTTCACAAAAGTTCATGAGAGAATTCAAGAAAATTAAAGAGCATTTTAAGAGCATCCAAGGGAATATTTGTAGAAGATTATAATAATAATTCAAGATCCATCATCATAATGTATCAAGCATGTTGTTGAGCTCATGTTGTGATGTAGCACTCAAGATCAAACTTAAGCTTTATTCCACATATAATTTAAGATCAATATCTACATTCTCCATGGTACTTCATGTTAGATTATAGATTTACATTTCAATAAATCACTCAAGGTATCATTGTCCATGTTTGATAGTTCATGTTCATGTTTCATTGCTTTATCACAAGGTCTAATTGCCTAAATGGGGTTTGACCAAGGCAAACCTCTAATCCATAACAAAAAAAATTCCATCTCTTTGATGTATGATTTATAGATTTAGATTGAAGATCCATTGAAGAGAAATTTTGGAGAAAGTTTTAAAGTTTTCAAAGTTTTCATCTACATTGCAAGATCACAAAAAGTCACATACAAGTTGTAATTTAGTGTTTCAGAATCAAAGATTGGATAGGAGAGAAGTTCTAAGAGAACACTAGAGAATATTAGAGTTTTAGATCAACCCTGATATAGGGACTAATTTTCCACTTGTGGCGTATGAGTCCCAATATACTAGATTTCAAACATTTTCTACAGATCCTAGTTTAGTAGTTTCAAATTCTTGTTTTGGCTTGAATCCCTAAATTGGGACTAAATCACCCCTACTAGTGTATTAGTCCTAGTGTGCATTAAAAGTCATATTTTAAGGATTTTAGACCTTGTTCCCCTATTCACCTTTCCAAGTCCACCTCTATTTATCTCTAGTTTATTATTCTGATTTGAGTTCATTTTCTAGGTCATATCATTAGGTTTTGCATGTCATTTACATTCCTTGTCTTTCCAAGCCATTGCTTGGTGGTGAACCTCCTCATTATATTTTATCACACCCTAGGACACCTTATTTAGCTCTCTTTCCCTCATTCCATGCCTAGATTGAGATCTCTAAGTTTTCCTTGAATGAAACTTGAAGGAAATTGGAGGAACTCTAATCCCCCTTTTGTTCTATCTCCCAAAACATAGAGTGACAATTTTCTTCATTTCAATGGGTTACACCTTTTGGCCAAACTTGACATTAAATTTGATCAACATTTTGAACAAAATCTTCACTTTTTGATGCCTATAGTAGCTAAACTATGAGGAATTCAAAAATGATGGAAGCTAGTGATTTATGAGATTTTGTTCATAGATTTTAAATGTATGTTAAAAAATAAAATAAAATTATAATTTTTTTGTGTCTCCTTTGATAGCTAGTTTTTAATAGTAAACAAAATTTTAAAAAGTGATGTGTACTATGTTCCATACAACTATTTTTTACAAATGATAAAATTTTGATTCTTTTGAATTTAGGTTGGTAACATCGATATCTAGTTCTTGCATTTTGTTTCATAATATTTTGTTGAATATATTTATTTTAATTAAGTTTTGAAGTCAAACCAATTACAATTTAGACATAGTTGCACTAAGTCCAACGTAACTTTCTTTGTATGTATTGAAATTCATTTTTTTTATTGGAACAAGGACATCAATACCTAGTGCATAGATATTTTTGAAAAAAGAATTACACTAATTTACTATTTTATATTTTTTGGAAAGCTCATTTCAAAGAAAATGGTTCTCCAAACTAGTTTATCTAGTTGACTCCATTTTCACCCCAAAATTAGCCTTCGAAAGTCAAAAAAAGTATTAATTTTAAAATCGAGGGGGAAAGGTGAAAAATAGGGTTTTCATTTGAAGGCCCCTTCTAATGAAGGGGGCTTTGAGTGAAGGGGTTACCTTCATTTGAATCTCCCCTCATTCCAAGGGGTCTTCATATGAAGGCCCCCACTATGGTGCCATGCAAAGATAAAACATAATGTTTCATTTAAAAATATTTGTATGTCATTAAATAAGGTTCATTCAAAGTGGGGTGTTCATTCAAAGGTTTGCATGTTTGAATGAAGTTCATTCATTCAAAGGGATTCCTTCCTTCAAATCCATTCAAAACTTTTTGATAGGAAGCTCCAATTTTCATTCATGCAAATATTTGTAACCCACTATTGTGGGTTCACCCTATAATTTCTCACTTTTTAGGAGTTTTTTCTTAAGTTACTATGTTTTATCCATTTCTTTTTTTGTGAGAGATTAAATTTATACATGGGTAACTAACATGGCCTTGTAGCAAGGACCCACCTTTCCTCCATTTTCATTGGTTTGTTCCTCTCTAAGTTACACTTAAGTGGGGTGTTGGTGTGAATAAGGTGTTTTACCTAACTAGTCCTAGTAGGTCCCATTCATATGTTAAGTTTACTTAGGTCCTAGAAATATTTCTAGAAGTATTAGTTGGCATTATATCTTATCTTATCCCTTTTCATTTAATTCTTAATTCCTAGGTCATTTATTATTAATTGGGCTTGTTGTCTCATGACATAGGATTAAAACACTTGTCATAATCATATCTAATCCTTTGTCTCACCTTGGATATATAAACAAGATTTTATCATGTGTAAATCAACAATCATAATCCATCATAATCTATCATTTACATTTAAACTAATAGAATAACATTATTCTTTCAAATCTAATATCTTTTGTGCTTTCATATAATTTCCTAGATATTAGATTGCTACAATATTCAACCAAATCTTGTGTGGTATAAAACATTCTATACCAACTCTTACACTTTTGAGGGTTATGAGACAACTTGATTGAATCCCATCTAACATAATTTTTATTTCGTCAAATAAAAAACTTCTCAAGAATGTGTATTTATTTTTTGTAATCAACATGTTTTGTTTCAGGGGTACATTTGCAAGAACAATGTAATAAAGGGGGAATGTTAGCTCATTGCTTATTACATTGTCTAATTAGTAAAAAACTACACATAAATTATGTAGTTATAGTTATAGTTACTCCTCAGCTATATACCTTGTATAAATGCATCTTTAGTTCATCAAATAATGTGCCAAGAATTAACCTCTCAACATTACACATTACACATTTTATCCCTATTTTTTTCAGTATGTACCTACGCGTTGGTCTTTATCATGAAAAGTAAAGAACCTTCACTAAAATAGGAAAATGGCTTACCATGTGAATGTTAGAATCCAAGATCACCTGCATGCAAATGAATACCTGTCACATGCAAAAGACATGCAGAACCAAAAACAATGTTCTGTAAACCTCTTAGTAAAAATGCATTAAGAGAATCAATTATTACAATGTGATCAATCCTTATGAAGGAGATCAAGAAACCCTAAAAGGGAAACCCTAAATGAAACCCTAGTGTGCACACTTAATAATTAATAATTAATTAATAAATGTGCCTAAGTTTAGCTTAAGTAATAAAGAGGAATAAGTGACTTAATTAATTAATCAATGTGATGTAATTAATTAAGCATAATAACTTATTACTCTAACACCTAAGATGAACTTAGGAAGAAGCTAAAACACTAGAATAAGATGCATGAAAGCAAAGATGGGTCCCGGCAATGAGGCCTGATCGCACCCATTTACAAATGCAATAAGGAGTAAGAGAAGGAAAAACCCAGTGGGACAAAACCCCCTTACAATGAGATAACATGCTGCAAAGAAGCACTGGAAGAACTCTGTAGAGTAACACTGGAACTTGATATAGGCAAGCAAGGAAATATTCTTCTGTATACTACTAAAACCGGATGAGAGTCACTGATTGACTCAAGGAATCATGATAAAGCAACAGAAGACCCGATGCCACAGAACACTCGAAAACTCCAAACTAGAACAACCCTGGAATCTATGATGCAGCAAGTGATTATTGAATGATGTATTACTGAAAACGAAGTGCAAAGATGCAAGATTCACTCTCTCAACTGCCAAAATATCTAAGTAATCGCCAAACAACCCATCGGGCCAAATCTGGACTAACTGATAAACTTGGGATAGATACAGAAAAAGTGTATGGACAGCAACCTAGAGCTCCTCAATGCCTTTCTGACGCTTCAAACGAGGCGAAAAACAGAGATCGTGGCAAAAAGTTATGAGCTCAAAAGTATAAAAAGTACATCTGACTTAAAACAGAAATAAATGCATGAAAATAGTAAAATACTGAAAACTAAATAGCACTACTAGAAAGTGCTCGGAACCAGCTTTCTGGCAATATCTCGTTTGCCCGATTTCGATACCGTATGCCCAAGTTATGGCCAAAAGAAAAAAACTACTTCTTTAGGGCAAACTAGGGTTAGGAGGGGGCATATGAGGGCCAGCCGTACGCTGACGTCATGATGACGTCATCAGTTCACGAGTGTAAATTTGACGGCCTAGGGGCCGTCGGCGCAAAAAAATCTCCCCCCTACAAAATGAAAAAAATCTTCGGCCCCTGGTTCTGTGGGCGACCAAGGGCTGGAGCGGAGCTGGGGGCGGATCCCCTGGGGGCTGAGTGGAGGGCCACGGTTCTCCATAGGACCTTGGGCCTGCATTTTAAGCCCGCGGGAGCTATGCGCAGGGCGGTGGCAGGTTGGCGGAGATAGATGGCGGCGGTGGCGGATGGGTGGCCGCCCGGTGGCCGCCGGGCAGCGGGTGTGTTTATAACTGGCAGCGGTGGCCTGGATTTTGAAAAAACGTGGTTTTTGAAATTTTTTTCGATTTTTGAGCCTCGTAACACGTGCTGGGGAGGCCGTACGGCCCCCTGGGAAATTTTTTTTGCCTTCCAGATCAACTTCTCAGAAATCGACGAAACGAAAGGCGTTTCTAGGGTTTTTGGCCACTGCGAACGCGATGGTGGTGTCCGTTTGAGCCCATAGTGTCCCAAAAATGGCTACCCCAGATCTTGCAGAAAAGATGCATGTGGAAACCCTTGCACTTGAAACTCACAAAGGCCATATCTTCAGATCACGAAAGTGCTGCAGGTATGGAACTCGATACCATGTTAGAATCCAAGATCACCTGCATGCAAGATCGATGTCACATGCAAAAGATATGAAGAACAAAAGATGCCAATTATGAAGGAGATCAAGAAACCCTAAAAAGGAAACCCTAAATGAAACCCTAGTGTGCACACTTAATAATTAATAATTAATTAATAAATGTGCCTAAGTTTAGCTTAAGTAATAAAGAGGAATAAGTGACTTAATTAATTAATCAAAGTGATGTAATTAATTAAGCATAATAACTTATTACTCTAACAGTGAAGTATTTGAAGATATAGATACTAAAAACCCTACTTATCACATGTAATTGTACACATAGAAGATGAGAATAACTAAGGAAAGGGTCAATAAAAAAAGTACTAAAATACTTAGTTTATTTCTAATGTGTTGAGGTGATGTAATTTGAATTACTTTAAAAGCTATTTTTTACATATAGTTGGGCACAAAGTCACTAAATTCATTCAATTTAAAATGTGAAGAGCAAACCAATGACATCAAAATGAAGATCTCACAAAATACTATATCATTAAAAATGTATGAGTAAAGTAAACTTTTTACACATACATTGAGAAAGATAACTAGAATTGTAGAGTATTAAATGAGAAATAATCACAAATCCTATAGTAAACATGAATATTTATTTCATTATTCATAAAAGATACCTCAACAAATATTTGTGAAGATTTTACAATCCTTTTACTCATTAACTAATCATAAATATATCTAGAAATGAGCACAATGCACCCAAAGATTCTTTATCAAGGAAATATATTCAAATTATGTTTATTCTTTTGAGGTTACAAGGATTACAACTTTTGGATGAACCTACATCAATACAATACTTAAAAATATCATGATGCTTACAATTAAAAATTAAAACTCAAGGGCTTCTTGTAATGTTTTCATATTATTGGCTCTACAAATTCTCTTTCTCAATTTTCCACCAAATCTTTGTAAATGAAAACTTGTGGCCCTAAATACCCATGCAAACTACCTATGGAGGGGAGTTTCCAAGTTATAGGAAACTTGTGAAAGCCCATGACCAACTAAAGGGGCACATCAAATACTCATAAAAAATTATGAATTCTCTAAATGATATGTTGTAGAAGATGCCCATATATGTTTGGATCATCTCTACTAGAATTACATCTAAAACCATGGGAAAGCGTAGATTGAAGGAAAGGGATGTTAGGAAGTTAAATTCTAAAACCTTCACATAACGCTAAGGAATTTAAACATAAAATCCCCCACACTGATTTTTGGGGCCTTTGTAACCAACAACACACCAATAGGGACACAAGGGATTGGGAGGGAGAATACTTAGGAAAACCTTGACCAAGGAAGAGCTAACAAGGGATGTCTCAAACCAATTAGTAGCACTGGGTAAATAGGGCGAAATGTACATGGGAGTAGAACAAATAGAAACAAGACAAATCAAGCTGGGGTTTCAATAGGGAGGGAATGATGATTTCGATGTTAGACAAGAATAAGTATGGAAAAGTATCATTCTTCTTCCTTTGATTTAATCTTCTCAAAATTTGGACTTACAAAAAGATGATACAAATGAATCAAAATTTGTATATCATCTTAAACAATGATCATCAATGATACCCCTACTTAGTTCTTTGATACAAATTAAGAACTAAAGAAAAATGAACCTATCTTTCCTTTCCTTTTCTTGATAATGGTTAAACCATTTTGGTAGGATGTTAAAATTCAAAATATTAATGGGAGTTTATAAGGTCTGTAGATTTCTTACAGAGTTTATATTTTTAAATATCTTTTTTTTATTTGTCAATAATATAATCATATTTGGAGAGGTGAGTCTTACGGGGAGAGAAGTATGAAAAGCGTGTCGGAATTTTATGAAATGGCTTGTAGACAAAAAATTAAGAAGAATAAGTCAAAAAGTTTCTTAAGGATTACCTATGGAGAGAATTCCTTTAATCTATGTAGAATTTGGAAATTTCTAACCTGCCTAGCTCTCATACCTAGCAATGCCGTTTGTTAGAAAGAGGAACTACGAGAACGATTGGAAACTAGTTATGCCCCCGTAAAAATATCTTAAATCCCAAGCAAGATTGTTAAGCCATCCTAAATTTGGGGATGAATTGCTTTTCAAGTGAGGCAAAATGTTAAAAGGAAATTCAATTTGGTCAAGTTCTGGCTGTCATCCAAAACATCTTTTTCAATTCTTAACAAGACTAGCTCACGAAAAATGGCAAGGTCGAGATGTAGGTCCCACCATAATAGCTGAGCATTCAACATGGTTCTCATCAACGAAAAATGACAAGATTGACACGTGACATCAAGGTCGCTGGTTGTCACGCCAATATTAAATTGATGATATGATGGACTACACATGTAATTTTGTATTATATGCCCTTGGCGGTGCCAGAATTTGATTGGAATTCTTACCATAGAATTCGAAAATTTACAACGTGAGTAACAGACAACATAGAGAAGAATCTTGTACAGTCTCTGCTCAAGAATGATTGATTTTTACTGCATGATGTGAATTGGGCTTTGTTGAATACACTGTAATGACAGGGACATGCCATTTGCTTTCAACAGGATGAAGAGAAATTTGTGAAGAATATTGATTTCCACTTCCAAAATGTCGACGGAAGCTTTTAGCACATTGCGGTGAAGAGAACTGCCATTGATATCACGAAAAGGGAAACAAGACTTCTTTTCAAAGACAATGTTTAGTGTTCCAGTTATGGCCTTGAAAGCGCTGTTCCATATCATACAACTGATGGTCTTCAACAACTTTGTATTGTTTCCACGAAGAATATAATATACATTAAGTAAGTTACGACCAAAAGAAAAAAGGTTTACTACAAACTTGTCCTTGAGTACACTAGCACTTGTATTTAAGGAGGTTCAAGGATTATATTGATAGAAAATTATATATATGTTAATATGTTAGAGAGTATGTTTCTGGATGCGCTGTAAACTCTAAAATTGTATGTGATTGGATTAAACAATAAACAAAAAGTGCTAAATAATGAAATGAAATAAACTTAGACTAATCTAGATTTTTTTCTTAAAGAAAATAAGTATTATCTCATTATGAAATATTTGCATAGAGATTTAAAACATAAAGCAATGCAAATGAAAAGGTTCCCATCCAATTGTCAAATCAATATTTATCTGGTTTTTATGTGATAAGTGAAATTTTAGAGGTTTTTACCATTAAATGGCAGCAGATTTACCATTAAACGGAAGCTGAACTTATTTTCCAATGACTCAACAGTGATTTACAGATGTTAAACTTGTTTCAGACTCAAATCTCACACTATATGTAACCTATCACCTAATTATTGTTTTTAAAAATATATATATATAAAAGAATCTCTCATTTTCTCCAAAAACAGATCCATTCTTATGACTAGGGTGTATTTTGAATCATGTATACATTATTGTGATTATGTATTTCTACAGACAAAGTGGGGCATACCAATTGAGAACAATAAATTTTCCTTGACCGACTTTAAAAAGCACCTTGCATTCACACCAACTAAATTTTAACCAGCCTATAAATAGTATTATCGGTAAAAATCTATTACGACGACCTTTCTCCCTTTGTTTTCTCGTCCAGCATCGTCTAGAATCAAAATTCACATCTGGTAAAGAGAATAATATTTACAGAACCAAAATACAACACGGAATCTCTCACTTTGATGTTTCCACTATGCCACGACTGGATACAGTTTTCTCTTTGATAAGATACAACAAAGGAAGAAAAACATTGCTTTTCGCCCAGTTAAAATATCTCGATCTCATCTGCACGCCATTGAACAAACACTTGCATTGTGGACTGTATCTGTCCATATTATATCAGTGGTCACTAAAGGGGCTCAAATAACCGAACTGGTTGATGGGAAATATGAACAAGCATTGCTAAGAAGTGATGCGAGTTTGTCAATGAAAATATGGACACGTGCTAAGCTTTCTACGTCCTGCTTCACCTTTGAACGTTTCCATTCAACGGAGCTGGTTTTTTCCGAAATAACGAGGACTGATGGAAACAATTTAAGGAACATACGCAACTTCATATTCCTTCAACAAGGGCACATCTTATAAGAATCCTTCCAAAGTACGAGATCAAACATTTTGAACAAGGTAAGCAAACAGGCCGATCTATAGAAGGATTCTGTAATAGAACACTCCCAATGCCGGTTAAAGTACATCTAATTTCAATATCCTACAGGTTTGGAGGTTATATGTGAGTTGACGGATAAAACTAACTAGTAGACAAAACGCACCTATGTATGTAACATTATAGCATAACATCACATCCCCATCCCAGCGCTGGACAAAACGCACGATGAAAAGACTTGACAGTAGACGGAGACGGAGACGGAGGGACAAATGGCAAAAGTTGAGAGACGACGGTGGACAGACTTTTTCAAACATACAGATTTTGAAAAACCAGCAGGAATTTAAAAATGAGCGGGAGTTTTAAAGGGAGCAGGAATTTAAAAACAATTTTCATTTGTTTTGCAGGTTCGGTCGCGTCTGGGATGGAGAGTGACAAACGGCGATGGAGATGGTATATTTGCCAGTGGTTGATTGTCGCCACCAGGGAGAATGCAGAGGCTGTAGTACCTAAGTTCTCTAGCAGTGAGTGTTTCCAGGGACGCATATACAATCATTTGCACGATGAAAGGATTTTGGTGAGGATTTTGAGGTCGGGTGACTATGGTCGGTTCTAGAAAAGGTTTAAACTTGGTTGTTTTTGTGGTTGTAGGACACCACGGGTTTTTAGGGAGAGGAGGTCGGGAGCCAAAAACCGGACAACAAAAAGGAGGCGGCGACGGTGAAGAAGCCCGCGCTATGAGAGCATGGACACCAAATTTAGAAGTGAAGCGTTTCTGAAGCAGAGGCTGTACTAGTGATGGCTATTTCTTCCTCCTGTTCTTCTGTTTCTACCATTACCAATACCAACTCTTCGTTTTAATGGATGGAAAGTTTTCGAGAACATCATTAGGTTTTTACTTGCATGTTTGAAGGTTGGACATGCGTGGAATAGATATGTTAATGGCGGAGGATTATATACCGTGCATTGTTGCAATGTCAACTGTTTGCATCTGCAGCTGCACCGATCATATGATTTTCTTCGATGCAGATGTAGATACAAACGGATGCTGTGGCCTTCTCATTATAAATTTTTTTTGGTTGCTTTTTCTTTTGGGATCTATAGCCTCGTGACAGTATAATACTTTATTCTTGTTCTAAGAGTATTTTTTCTTGTGGGGCTTTATGTTGTTTAATCTTGTTTTGGCTGCAACACCTGGCTTTCTTGGCTGATAGGCATAAGTATATAGTCTAATTTAGTAGGAAAGGATGTTTTTTTAAAAAGAAAGCATTTCATCCGCACGCTCTCTCAATCCGGATCAAGAGTGGGCTCGTCTCCTTCAAGCTTGCTCTCAAAGCAGAAACTTGCTATTGGTTAAACAGGTACATGCTCGCTGTATAATTATATTCATGGTTTGTTTAAAGTAGTTTCGTACCAATGAAACAGTCCCAATGTTCAATGACATTGTGTATTGTGATGTAGTCCCCCGTGATTTAACCAGGTTCGAGAGCAACTAGAATCTGTTTCTGAAATAACAGAATGCCCATTCTTTGAGCTCAGCGTTAGTTTGACATCATTGGACTCGAAATCATTCAACCGACTGCTTGGGCTGCAGCTTCCCAAAATGGCCAAAATCTTTTCTTGCATGAAAAACTGTCGGTGCTTGTCCCAATAGTACCAACAGACTAGATTTGAATCAAAAGATCAATTTGGCCTATAAACCTCAAGCTCTAAAGAGTAAGGATGCCAATAAAAACCTGTGACCTTTAACTAAGTTTAATTTTAGCATGTGTTGAGTTCGACAATTTTTTTGTAATGATGATTTTGGAATATTTTTTGGGAAGAGATTTATGGGTTCCCATTTTTGTGTCTTAATTCATGGGTTCCCACTTTTTATGGGTTCCCAATCAAAAGCCCACTTTCTCTTATCTTATTAGGATTCAAACTGCTGCTACATGTGCAGGGTCAGCATTGCCAGATTTGTGGTTGAAATCTAGGTACAACACAAAGAATGGTGTGTTGCCCGATATATGGGCATCCCACATTCTTGAAGCTCTCTAACATATGAGATCATATTCAGGTAACTAGAAATTAAAAAAATTCCTTCAAATCTTCTACTGTTTTATAAAGTACAATTTAACCTTCACACTTATCAGCATTCACTTGTTCAATTTTACAATCTAATCAAATTTAGATTTATGTTTCCCTTCAAGAATAAGGATGAGTGATTTTGCTGATGGGGATGGCTGTTGAGTTCTATATAGAATACTTTACGTTTAGAGTTTTGAATTTTTTTACATATTATGATTGGTATATAGATCTATAATGTTCATTAAGTATTTGCATTGGGGTTGTAATCACAAAAGAGCTATCATGTGAAAAAGAAATTTTGGTTTGTTAGGTCTTATAGATATAATAGCAACATTCATACCATCAATTTTTTTTAGAATAAATATAAAATGAGAGATTTAATCAAACAAATGGATCATCAATTTTGTTTCATAGTTTTTTCTCTTTGTTTTATGCATTTTGTGGAATGGTATACTTAAGAAAGAACCAAAATGGGGTCCTGTGTTTCAACTCTTGAATGTCAACTTGTGATGTTTTTTTGGTTGTTTCTTGCTCAATAAGTAAGATCCATTGTACTCTAAATCTGGTCTGCTTTCTTATCTTATTTAGGAATGCAATTTTTTTTAGAAGATGGGCTTCCCAAGACACCCTTTCCTAATGGATGGAAGGGGAAAATTGGGGTGTTTGTAGTGGGACTCATCAAAAGGCTGGCTAGGCACTTTAGTGGACAACACACAAGTTATAGAGGAAATTTATTTGGACTTCAATGAACCTAATCATCATTTCAACATATTAAAAGTTCTAGAATGAAGATTGTATTGTAGCATAATAGTTATTTATAGAGAAGAACAAATCATATCGAAAGCATAAAAATATATCATAAATCATCATAGTTTGACTCTACATTTATGTAATTTGATTCCTCAAATCTAGCCATTTTTTGTTATGATACTTCATGCAATAGTTGATGCAATATCTTGGTGTCTATATATTTTTTCTATTTTTAAGAATGTTAAATTTCTTGAATTGATGGTTTCATATTAAGATTCTTTTCATTTCATTTGCTACATACAAATGCTTGTTGTACATTGTGTTATAATTCAATGGATCCAATAATATAATATATTATAATATGGTGGAAATAAGTATAAATGGAAAGGAATGGATCTAGATGGAGATTATATAGAGAGATACATGATAGAATAATTTTAAAGTTGAGGAGTAAACTTATAAAAATTGATTAAGACTTAGAATACTTTAAATTTTACAAAATTTGTTATAAAAGAATAAGAATGTAAGGAAATATACTAAATATTCTATAAGATGGTAATTGGGATTAGACATAATGAAGTAGAAGAAAAGGCACGTCTAGATAGATAAGTGGATTAAAAGGATTTATTCAAGAATGATTGAATATGGTAAGACAAATGACAATTAGAGAAGCATATAAATTTAGATTAAAGGAAGAAGAGAAGTTGAAGAAAATATTTGAGAATGTAGAATAGATACAAAATAATAAACCAAAGAGAGGCATCAAGATCGTGTTGAAAGACTTTCTAATGAAGAAATTGGAGAAAGAGGAAGTAGAAGTTCATAATGAAATAAAATGATAGATGAATATTAGATAAATGGAGGATGATATGGTAGATGCAATGAAATATCCTTCATATGATCTTATTTTGGGTGTGGAATAGAAGGACAAAGAGTATTTGAATGTTTCCAAACAAAATGGAGTATTGGTAGAAGACCTAAAGGTTGCACAAGAGTTACAATGCTTATGAAGGGTCAAATGAATGATAAATCCCAATAAATAAATTAGAGAGATCTTTTGCTTAGAATTCACTAGATTCTTCTTATCATCATCTATATCGAATTTTTTGAAAGAAGAACATAATATTATTAAGAATGATATGTTGGAGTTTAAAACATATTGAAATTAAGATTTAAAGGTGAAAGGTTAAAAATTAGTAGATGCAAGAATGATGTCGAAGTAATTAGTGATTTTGTACAATCATGAGTGATGATTGGTAAATATTGTATTATATATGAATTGGTTTTATATTCAAAAGGAACTTGATATAAGGGACCGCATCAAAATATTAGGTCTTTGCGTTATGATCCTTAAGTAAACCATTCTCCACAAGTTAGTGAAAATTCCTTTATTCTTGACCTCCCTCAATACTTGAATTTATACTTGATATTCAACATGGAATTAATTAAGCCATATTTCCCCCTTTATTAGATTTCACAACTATCCAACATCCTATAAAAATTAAACCCAAAACATTCAAAAATAAAATTAGAGTGGTTTCATTCTGATTGTTCTAAGCTGATGGGTGGAGAGTACAAGGAGGAGTTGTAGGTGTGGGATACATAAAACTGATCAAATTGACCTAAGGGGTGACTAATCAATTAGGTTGTTATGTGTAGAGGGTTTTGCAACACTATGTGGATTGAAGGTTTCATAATTCCTAGTGTTTTCCAACCTACAATTATTGTATTGAAAACCTTTTCTTATTAGAGAGTATGAATGTAGTGAAAGACACCTTCAATTCAAAATTTACCACAGTTGTTACTTAGAGTAAAAATTGTCTTTCAATTTCCTCATATGGTGGAAAAGAAATGCACATAATAAACGTAGGTTGGAAAAACATAATGTGTTGTGAGTGATTGCATTCTGCTTATTCTAATTTCAATGGTGGAGAGCTCTGGGAGGAATTGCAAGTGAGGGATACATAAAGCTACTCAAATTGATTTGAGGGGTGACAAAACAATTGGGTTGTTACATGTAGAGGGTTTTACAATACTATGTGGGTTGTAGGTTTCATAACACCTAGTTTTTTCCAACCTACAATTATTGTGATAAAAAACTTTTATTATTTAGGGCTCGTATGGATGTAATGAAAGTCACCTTTAAAATTTACCATAATTGTTACTTAGAGTAAAAGTTGCATTTTCATTTCCTAATATGATGGAAAAATAAGTGCACAAAATAATCACAGGTTAGAAACACATAGTGGGTTGTGAGTGATTTCATTTTGCTTGTTCTAAGCTCAAGGGTGGAGAGCTTTGAGAGGAGTTACAGGTGTGGGATACACAAAACTAACCAAATTGACCTTAGGGGTGACTAACCAATTGGGTTCTTATATGTAGATGGTTTTACAATAGTATGTAGGTTACAGGTTTCATAGCACCCAATGTTTTCCAACTTGCAATTATTGCAATAAAAAAAAATTCTTATTTAGAGAGTACAAATGAAATGAAAGGAACTTTCAAAATTTACCACAACTCTTGGAGTAAAATTTGTGTTTCAATTTCTTCATATGATGGAAAAATAAATGCACAAAATAATAGCAGGTTAGAAAAACATAGTGTGTTGTGAGTGATTGCATTCTACTTATTCTAAGCTCAAGGTTGGAGAGCTTGGGGAGGAGTTTTAGGTGGGGGATACATAAAACTAATAAAATTGACCTAAGGGGTGACTAACCAATTGGGTTGTTACATGTAGATGGTTCTACAACACTATGTAGGTTGCAGGTTTCATAACACCCATTGTTTTCCAATGTGTAATTGTTGTAATTAAAACCTTTTTCTTATATAAAGAGTACAAATGTAATGAAAGACACTTTCAAAATTTACCACAACTCTTACTCAGAGTAAAGCTTGTGTTTCAATTTCCTCATATGATGGAAAAGGAAATGTACAAAATAATAGCAAGTTGGAAAAACACAGTGTGTTGTGAGTGATTGCATTTTGCTTGTTCTAAGCACAAGGGTGGAGAGCTTGGGGAGGAGTTTCAAGTTGGGGATACTTAAAACTAATCAAATAACATAAGGTACTAGTAAGCAAGAAATTTTTATTAAAATTTAAGAGCAGGAAAAATCTCTAATCAAATAAATTTATGTGGGGGATACATAAAACTAATCAAATAACATAAGGTACATACTATACACACACCATCCTCAACTTCTTAAGAATAGGAATAATCTCTTTAGTCAATGAATTATCTATCTATTCACTTTGTTCTTCTTCTTTTTAAGTGTTTCTAGAGTAGATTCCTTTTTTATTTCATACATTATAGTACTTGCTACCTCTACTTCCATGTTTTCATTTTCCCATTGCACATAGTTCACATGCTCCTTCATAAACTTATCAAAAGTAGGAAGGATCTCTTTAGTCAATACATTATCTATCTCATTCACTTTGGTCTATTTATTTTCAAGTGTTTTCAGAGAAATAGGCAAGGAGGGAGATAGAGGTAGGGTAGGTGATTTAGGTATAAAGAGAGTTAGGGAGAGAGGGAGGGATAGGTGGAGAGAGATTTTGTGTGTGTGAGGGAGAGTGGGGGAAGGAGAGAGATAGGGGTGGTAAGGTGGGAGGGATAGAGGTACAAATAGAGAGAGGGTAGGAGAGGCAAGTATAAAGAGTAAGAGAGAGGGAAGGAGGGAGGGAGGGAAGGATAATGTGAGGGGTAGGTGGAGAGGTTGTGTTTGTGTGAATGAGATAGTGTATTGACTGAAGAGATTCTTCCTGCTCTTGAGAAGTTGAGGAAGGTGCATGTGCAATATGTGCAATGGGAAAATGGCAATGTAGAAGTGGATAAAGTTGAGAGGTTTTCTATTGCCTATGAATTTGTGCAAGCAAGAAAGTGAGAGGTGATGCTATAAGTAGAGTTGAACAAATGAAATCAATGATTCTTGAACTTAAGAATTCCACGGAACAAATAAAACTGGAAATATATGACAAGGAAAAGGAAAAGTAATATCTAAGTGAAAGAAAGGAGAATGAGTTGGATGGAGACATGAAAGTCTTATCTGAAAAGGTAGAAAAGTATTGTAAAGAAAATTTTAAAAGAAAACTCTACACTTTCTAACCATAAAGAAACTCTGAAATTTGAGAAAAAAGTGGTTGTACAAAGATACATAAAATTCTTCAAGACATCAAAAAATCTATCCAAGAAAGGGATGTTGCTATCTTGGGGGTTCATGAGGGAGTAGTTGATCTAAAGATTCAAGTAAAAGTTATGAAAAAGAAGTTAGAAGATCATTATAAGGAATAGTAGGGAGTGTTAATAGGTAAGAGCAATGATGATGAGGAAAAATGTGTTGATGATCAACTTCTAGATGCAATTACAATAATTACAATAATTGCAAGTTGGAAAACACTAGGTGTTATGAACTTTGCAACCCACATATTGTTGTAAAACCCTCTACATGTAGCAAACCAATTGGTTAGTCACCCCTCATGTTAGTTTGGTTATTTTTATGTTTCCCCCACCAACAAATCCTCGCCAAACTCTCCACCCTTGAGATTTGAATAAGCATAATGAAATAACTCACAACCTACTATGTTTTGCAACCTGTAATTTTTTTTTGCATATATTTTTCATGAGGTTGAATTTAAGATATCTAAGACAATGAATTAAGGTGTCCTAAGAGGATGGAATAAGGGGATATACACAATCCTTGACTTAAATTATGTGTCATGTGAGAAAATTAGTTTTATAAATAGGAGATGATGTAAAAGGGTACATAATTTCAGATAAGGAGTACATAATATTTGGATTTTAAAATATAAGGGTCTTTGTGTGGATTAAATTAGTCCCCATGTATGTTGTATCAATTTGGTTATTTTTATGTATCCCTAAAATATAACTCCCAAATACTCTCCATTGTATAACTTTGAACATGTAAAATGAAATAATGGAAATCAACATTGTGTTTTCCAACATGCAATTATTTTGTGTAGGTACTAGAATATATGAAATGAAAAAGGAATCTACTCTAAAAACACTTGAAAATATGTAGGCCAAAGTGAATGAGATAGATAATGTATTGGTTGCAAGTTTTATAAACCATCTACTCAAACTCACTATGTTTTCTAACCTACAATTATACTGTGCATTTACTTTCTTCATCTGATTGGAACAAAAAATGCTCACATTATTTTTAGTGTTGGAAAACAAACTGTCCCCTATTAGTTATTTCTTTATGAATAGTTTTTGTTTCGTACACACCAAGAATGTAATCAATTCCTCCTTCAAATTTTAAAACAAAAATGACATTTCACTTTCTTCATCTGATTGGAACAAGAAAATGCTCACATTATTTGCAGATTTGGAAAACACAATATCCCCTGTTAGTTATTCCCTTATGAAAATTTTAAGTTTTTGTATGCACCAACAAAATAATGCTCACATTATTTGTAGAGTTGGGAAACACAAAATAATTGGAGGTTGGAAAACACAATGGGTTGTGAGTGATTGCATTCTTCTTGTTCAAAGCTCAATGATGGGGATACATAAAAATAATTAAATTGACTTGAGGGGTGACTAACCAATTGGTTTGTTATGTTTAGAGGGTTGAATAACAATATATGGATTGCAGGTTTTATAACACCTAGTGTTTTCTAACATGCAATTGTTGTAATGAAAACATTTTCTTATTTAGATCTAGTACGAATGTATTGAAAAACTTACTTTCAAACTTTACCACAACTATTACTTAGAGTAAAAATTTTGTTTCAATTTTCTCATATGATGAAAAAAAAAAGTAGAAAATAATCACAAGTGAAAAAATACAATGGGCTATGAGTGACTGCATTTTTCTTGTTCTAAGCTCAAGGGTGGAGAGATTGGGGAGGAGTTGCAAGTAGGGGACACATAAAAATAATCAAATAACATAAGGTACTAGTATGTAATAAATGTTTGTTAAAATTTAAGATAGGCACATATCATGAGGAAACTTATTGCATCATGTTAAAGGATATATGTGGGTTGCAAGTTTAATAACACATAGTGTTTTCCAACCTGTAATTTTACAAAATAATAAGAATGTGTGATTTTTTTTTTGTTATTTACATAGTAGGAATGCAACAAAATTCACCTTCAAAATTTATAATAAATCTTAGAGGAAAAATTGTGTTTCAATTTCTTAATATGTTCAAAAAATAAATAACTTTTCTTAAGGAAATAATTAATAGGGGATAGTGTGTTTTTCAACACCAAAAATAATGTGAGCATTTTTATGTTTCAATCAAATGAAGAAAGTGAAATAACATTTTTATTGTACCAAATAGTTGTTCTAAATATTTAAGGTGGACTTCATTACATTTTTGGTGCATATGAAACAAAAAAAAGTCATGAGAAAATAACTATCAAGGGACGGTGTGTTTTCCAACATTGCAATAATGTGAGCATTTTTCATAAGGAGATAATTGACAGGGGACAATGTGTTTTCCAACACTGGAAATAATGTGAGCATTTTCACAAGGAAATAATTGACAAGGGACAGTGTGTTTTCCAACACTACAAATAATGTGAGCATATTTTTGTTCCAATCAAATGAAGAAAGTGAAATGCCATTTTTTCTATACCAAATAGTTATTTCTAAAATTTTAAGGTGGAATTCATTACATTATTTTTGAAAAGGAAAAACTAGGTTTTACAGGGACTTGAAACCGCAGAGTTTAAACAACTAAAGATAACATAAAAAGTTCAAACAAGCAAACAGCTGTCCCAAAAAAGAAACGACAGCACCAAGAGACAACAGGGCCCAAAAAAGGACCACCCAAAAAAAACCAGCAACAAACACCAGCATGCTACTCCAAGGTGTTCAGTAACTCCTTAGCCTCCTTTTCAACATCCTGCATGTCCTGTAACCCTTGCTTAAGAATTTGAGCTATATGTGATGAAGTTGGGGTCTTTCTATTAATGTTAGCCCGGGTACGAGTCAAAATCCCTTCACCAGCTGATCTGTTGCCTTCCCTGTTTGATCTGAATCCACAACCAGTGAACCCTTTTGGTTTTTTTCTAGCTTTTCCACCGTCTCATTGATGATAATGGTGTTATGCCTAGCGATTTTTTGATTGTTCGCAATAGTGGCCCTAATGTTTTGGCCAATCTTGGACATGCTGCACTCGATACTTGTCAATCTATCCTCCTGTGATTGCTGTCTTTTCCTCAGTAAGGGAGTTTCCTGTCCTTCATTATCTCTATGATTCCAACTGATCTTCTGCTCCAAGTCCGTGACCCTATTGCTGAGATCAGTAAAACGGTCTTTCAAATCAAAAACTTCTTTCTGGGTCCACTTGAGAACAGTGAAAAGGCCATCCGTACTTTTTTCCGCTATACTCACCATGTCCTCAGGCTTGAGCTTATTCAGGGCTGAATTAATTTCATCCTAAATAGGGGACTCATAATGATCATTCCCTAATCTTCCAGAAACAGGGGCACTAGGGGCCGATTCCTTACTGACCATGGGTTTATCAGAGAGGATTTCCATTGAATTCCCAGAATACGAAACAAGTTTCGTAACAGGGTTACCTTTAAAACCAGGGGACAAACCCGGAGTAGGGCATCCAAGAGACAGCTGGGGATTAAGACAGGGCATAGAAGCAAAACCTAGACTAGGGCACTCATGCAGAGGCAGCAGTTTAGGACAAGACAACGGGGTAGAATCCTTAAGGGTTTTCTGACAAGACAGGGACCGGGGAGCAATGGTTTCATGACCAACAAGAACACAAGCAGGGGGGCCCGAGGTTCGATCTCCCTACTACTTTCTATCTCCTCATCATCCAAATCTTCAATTTCAACAGTTTTAGGCAAAGCAGGTAAATTTTGAAAATACTCAAAAATGAGTCTAACAAGACCAGGGTGAATAATAACATTCCTCCTGGGGTTTCTTTCCACATCATCAAGGTAATTCTTCAAAGAAGAAAATAAGTAAAAAGGTAGAGATATACGAACCTTGTGACGGAAATGGTTCAGTATGGAAAAGTGGTAACCATAAACTCTGGTGAAGCGCCCGTCCACCATGATATATTCCATAATAACTCTTAAAACTTTCCTCCATATAGATTTGATGGATTCAACATCAAAGTAGCTATTGGCTACTTTAACCATCTTCACTTTCCCCTTATCTTTTTTGGGAAATTTAATGACCGCTTCATCAGAGAATCGCCGGTCCTGATAGAATTTAACACCCTCAGTCAAAAGACCTGTTATCTCACCAATTAAGTCCTCACTCAACTTAACATTCCTACCAAACAGAACAATCTCACCATTTTTCCATTTTTTAACAAAATAGTCCAGCATTCCCTCCTCCGTGCCATGGAGCTTTTCCAGATACAGGATTAAACCTCCCTTTTCAATTCTTTCCCATGCTTTAGCGTTCTTTCTGTGCTCCTGGAAATTGCTCGGCTCCACACGTTTTCTTTCTCCGCCCATATTCAGAACTCTGTAAAATAACACTCTACAGTTGCTCTGGGTCTCGTTTAGGCATTTTTTGTCGAACACCCAGAAAGCGTGCTGAAGACTCTTCTTGAAAAAGAAAATGATGTCGGTCCCATCAAATCTAATGAAATTGATGTACCTAATCTTTATCCGTTTCATCATGACTAAGACTGCCTTCTCTTCCATGCACTGAATCATAATAATTTAGCGCTTTCACTTCAGGATGGAGGTTATCATTCTTCCTCCACGTGTTTTCCCCACCCTTCTTAACCCCTTCATTGGCAAAGAAATCTGCCACCTTATTGGCTTCTCTATAGGCGTGGGATACTATCACTTTATCAAAATTACTTAATAAAGTTTTTATATCTTCGATCCATTTTTTGATGGTCCACGAGGGGGGGTAAGCCCAAGAATGTAATTTATTATATTTAATAAATCACCCTCCAACCAAAGATATTTCATGTTGATCTTGAGGGCTAAGCTGACCGCATGAAAAGACCCAAAAACTTCCGCAACATGATTAGTTTGAGTTCCAATGTCCACAGCAAAAGCTGCAATAAAAGCCCCCGAGTTGTCCCTTAAAACACACCCACTGCTAGCTTTCCTAGGATTACCTTTCACCGCACCATCAAAATTGGCTTTCAACCAGCCCAAAGGCGATAGAGACCAATTAGCGTTCTCTCTCCCACAAACACCAGGTTTGAGGACATTTGACCCAACTAATTTTGAATTCCACTTTTCGGCCATAGCAATATCAAAAGGAGACCATATAGCTTTCTCAAACATATTTTTAGGAATTAAAGATAAGTTTTCCTTTATAGCCCTTACAATTTTAGCATCCAAGTCCCCTTCCGACATTTATTTATCCCTAAACACTTTGTTGTTCCTTTCCTTCCAAATATTCCAAGACACAAAAGGTAGAATAAAAGACCATAGCTTTCTCACAAAAAGGTTTCTTGAAGGAGATTTCCATTATATGAAGAAATCTTTGATAGAGGCAGGAAAAATCCATGCCACATCAAGAAGTGCCACAAATTTATCCCAAATATTCGACACAAAAGGGCAATGAAGAAAAAAATGATTAACAGACTTGACTTCATTCCTACACATATAACATCTGTTTGGTAATTGAATTCCTCTTTTTCCAAGATTGTCCAAAGTGAGAATCTTATTCTGTAGCATTATCCAATAGAAAATATTGATTTTCGGAGTCAGCTAATTAATCCAAGCCTTAGCCTAGAAGGGAGGAGGCCCCATCGGACTAACCAACATAGAAGTGGTAGAAGAAACTGAAAAAATACCAGACGGGTTGTCTAACCAGACATCAAGATCCTCCACCTGGTGTTGAGCTGGTCTTAGGGCTCTGAAAGCCGCCTGAACAGGGCCAAGATCTTGATTGATAGTTATCAAATCAACCCAACCGCCATTCCTCCAATAATCTTTAACCAAGATTCTAAATTCCTTTTTACAGTCATTCATCCATTTACTAAATTTATCTATTCTGATTAAAGGATCTTTAAAAAGCCACCTGTCTTCCCAAAATCTAACATAATTTCCATTTCCAATCAGCCATCTAGTTCCCATTTCCAACAACTTTCTTCCTCTACCCATATCATTCCAGCAGACAGACCCATGAGGTAAAGAAGAAGAATTTATAATCTCATTAGAAGACTCATAGTTATTAAAATATTTGGCTTTTAAAGTATCACGCCATTCTCCATTTAAAGTAAGAGTTCTCCAAAGTTGTTTAGCAAGAAGGGACATATTCAATACTTTAATTTTCCTTAAACCCAGGCCCCCCCTTGACTTGGGTCTACAAACAAGATCCCATCCGACAAGCGGCATTCTCGTCTTGTCTTCCACTTCGGACCAGAGAAACCTTTTCTGAATTTTTTCAATGGCCTCAGCATATTTAGCAGGAATTTTAAATATACTGAGAGCATAAATAGGGAGATTTTGTAGAGAATCCTTAAGAAGCTAGATTTTTCCCGCTTGACTGAGAAGAGCACCTTTCCATTCCGATAGCTTCTTATTAAATTTTTCAACCAAATAAATCCAAAACAATTCCGAAGGTTTAGAACAAAGAGGTAAGCCAAGATAGGTTGATGGAAGAGGCTCAACACGGCATCCAAGAATTGGAGCAAGTTTGACTTGTCTATACTCTGGAGTATTGATGAAAAAAATTGAACTCTTAGCCCTGTTGACAACTTGCCCAGAAGCAGATTCATAAAGATTCAGAATTTGTTTTAAAGTCTTAGCTTCAGTCACAGTAGATCTTCCCATGAGAATGGTGTCATCAACAAATTGTTGGTGGGAACAGGTAAGAAGAGAAGAAGAAGGTCTTAAGCCAACAAGGGATCTTCGATCAATAAGATTTTTAATATTTCTCCCCAAACTCTCAGCCAAGATAGTAAACAGAATAGGAGAAATGGGATCTCTCTGTCTAAAGCCTCTGGAGGTATGAAAAAACCTTGATGGTGATCCATTCACAATGACAGAGGAAGTAACTGTCGAGACAAGTGGCTTGCACTCACAAAAGGATATGAATATCACAGTAAAACTTTCCTGGGAATTGGACATTCCGACAGGTGACTAATATCTCTCTGTGGATGTTCATTTACTTGTCAAACCAGGGGACGTAGACTTTAAATGGCGCAACAAAATATATGCACTAGGAATTTTCTTTGGTCAAATCTTAGCAAAAATACATACTATAAAGAAATTCTATCTAAGCTACAGAATGGTAATGCAGAATTCTTTAACTCAACTATGCTTGATTAAAACAGAAACCGTAACAGCTACGACTGAAGCACAAACCAAGAACTAGCCTTATGCTACAGGAACAGTCACAGGGATGGACTCTCTATGCTGCAGGAGTAGTGTAAGACTGAGTTTGTATAAAAACTTCAAAAGATGAAAGCTAACTGGATATCAGCAGAAAAGAACATCTAACTAATTAAATACAGATACTTACTAAGTGGGCCCCCTTAGCAAGCATCTACTGATTACACAGATGCTGAACTCAGAACTTCATCGATCTTTATTCATGAAAATAGAATGAAATACATTGTTTTGTTGATGTAAAAACTAACAACGAACTCTGCTTCTGGTCAAACAGATTCTGTCTTTCATTATCATACTAATTCTTACATGATACTCGCTACTCTGTTTCTATCTTACCCTAAAAATCATCTATTACTCATTCTATTCATCCTCTACTCTCTCACGCAGGAGGAGTATCTTATTTTTAAATAAGAAGAACAACTAACTAACTAACTTCATCAAAGAAAGACGTGGAAGTAAAGTGTATCCCTGAATCAAGGAACAAACTTCATAAATGAATTTATGTGTTCAACCCGATTCAGAGAGAATCTAGCACTCCACTCTTTCCAGATTGACTTATCATTAAAAATCTTTCCAAATCGGTTTCATCAAAGAGTCTTCGAGCTTCCTCAAAGTCGGAAATGGACTTTACTGCAAGGCCAAGAGATCGGTGCTTGACTCGATCATTCTTCAACAACCTCGAAACAAAAGGTAACAGACGCAAGAAAAGGCATTCGCACATACACGATATCTATTCATTAATCACACATTTTAAATCTACTTCACCATTCAAAAATTGTATATATACCAGCCATTTTTGGGAGTCAACAGGGCAATAAATGCAATCAAGTCAACACAATAGGCTGCAGGAATATAAAAGTGTCTTGCTACAGATATCCCCATAAAAGGTTTCAACAAAGTTTAAACAGCCGTGAAATAGCAAAAATAAAGTCATTTAAAAGTTTATCATAACATCAAATTATAAGCATATTTTAGGCTCATCACTACCCCCTACTTAGCCCAATGCTGGTCCTCCAGCATTAACTTTTCTTGTGGTTTCTCTGAAGTCAGTAGTGGTTGCATGACTCTAGAATGGATGTCCAAACTTGTAATAGAATCTTCTGAAATCCCTGCACCTTTCATATCTTCGGTCTTCTAATTCATTGTTAAGTTTTGTAGCCTGATGAGGATACAGGGGCCACATTAGCACAGGGGGTCTGAATGTCAGTGGCAGCCACAGTTCAAATCTTGTTTGAAGTCCCAATTGAATATATCTGCTGGTTCGTTTGAGTGTAGCTATAAAGTTTAGGGGACCATGTGGTTCTGACTTTCTTAACCCAACAGTTGATTTTTCCCATCTTTTCTCATTTCTAGTATATGCTAATCTCCAAAATGAATATTGTTGTGCCTGGAACTCATCATATACTTACTTTCTGATGTCAAATATTTTCGCTCTAGCTGAAATATTATTAATACCATATGTCAAAGCAAACCAATCTTTCAACATTGCATGTGGATTTGAACTTTGAGAGCGTAATGGGACAGGCTCTGTTTTCTCAATTTCCTCATACGTTTCCCATTGCCTGCCATAATTCACCTCATTTGCTGCCCATGACATAAATTCTCTCAAATGAATATCACCAATGTATAGAAGAGGATTCCATTCTGTTTCAAATGGTATTAAAAAGTCATGCAAATAGAATTCACACAGAGAATTCCTTAACCAGTTAGGGGCTGCTTGATATGCTTCATAAAAAATTTTAGCAGAATTGATTATAGGGTCCTGGTTTCTAGAAATTCTCATCAATTGAAACCATAAAAACTATTCTTTAAGGCACAAAGCATAAACTCTAGGTGGCGGTCTGCATTCCATAATTTGACCAGTTACCTTTAGCATTTCATCCATTTTTGCTTTCAACTCAGCAATTTCCTATTTCTGACTTTCAATTTTCTTCTTCAATTTCTTCTTTTCTACTTGCCATAGATTTTGTTGCATATCAGTCTGGGCAATGTGTCGAAAAGTTATAGTTTGCAGTGTAACTGTTTCCCAATTATTTTTAACAAATTTCAGAAACTTAATTAAAAAGGTCCTCCTATACACAACAATGGTTTTACACATTGTAGGATGAAATACAACTTCATTAGGCACATTCAGTTGTTCAGCCTATTCTTGTTCTTGCTACAGGATAAATTCTTCTTGTTGCTGCAGTGGAGAAGTTTATGCTTCTTCCAAGAATTGCATAGCAGCATTAGCCAGATCATCAAGATTTGGAAACTCTTGCCCATTATGCCCTGCTTCTTTTGTCTCTACTTGTTCCTCTTCAGGAACGAGCGAACTCTGAGCAGCATTCTCAGATTCATTCTGAGAAACATTAAATTTAGATTCAACAGACCCTTCTAAAATTACAATCACCTCAGGTTGCGATGAAACAGGGGAGGTCCTAGATTGTTTCCTTGTGGAAACCCTTCTTGGTACTAATGTGGCTGCAGGGGGTGTTCCGGTAGCTTTTCTTTTTCTTGTTTGTTCAGGGGGCTCTGCCCTACCAGAGGATGATGGTGAACTAGTAATATCAACAGCTGTTGCTGTAGGAGAAACTGCTGCAGGGGAAGGTGCTACAGGAGAGGAGCATTGTCTTTTCTAAGAACGAGGGTCAGATTCAGGGGACCCTTCTGCCTTTGATTTTCCTTTCTCCCTCCTAGTAGCAGACCTAGTTTGTACCCTAGCAGAGGATTCAGCTGTGACGACTATAGGATCGGGTGCTACAGGAGTAGATGACCTTTGCCCTGTTCCACTGGTAGATGCAATTTCTTTCTTCTTTCTTTGAGGCCATGGGGTAATTAACCTAGGGGGTTGCAAACTCTTTTGGGCAACAAATTGTTGCCAGGAGAGAGGTGATACATCTCTCAAAGAGCGCTCAATCAGTAATTTAATAAGGCCATGATGAGTGATAGAGTTATCTTTCCCCTGTTGAGTTTCATGGGCACTTTGCTCTAAAAACTTTAACAAGAAATTTGGAACATTCACAACCAACCCATGCCTTATATGGCTTAATAATTTAAAATAATGAGAATGCAGATAGAAAAAATGGCCTTCACAGGTGAAATACCTCATTATATAAGTGGCATACTCTGAATATGGAAGAGGCAGTGACACTCGCTTGCATCCTTGCTTGGAGACTTCCAGAGGTCCATCAGCAGGCATTGAAAATTCAGCCCTTGCAGCTGCAGCATCTGAAGAAAAGTTTTCTCCAACGACTGGGAGCCCAGTTACCTCAGCAATTCTGTCTTTGGTTGCAACAACTGTTAGACCCCGTACGGTGGCTTCCTCTTCAGAAAGTGTTCTCAAAAATTCTGTCGTAGCCTCCTCATCAAAATCATTTAAACTCAAAAAATAATTTAACCATCCACAAAGGCTAAATGCTTGGACTGTCTGCGGGTTTTGCAACAATAATTCATGAGCTATAGACTCATATCGCAACAACTGACCACCCATGTTTGTAGTTTTTCTAGCTGAACTCAATTTATTGCTGAAGATTCAAATTCTTTATTTCCCTTTTTGTTCTAGTTTTTCTCTGTCAAGCCACCACATTTCTTTCTTTTTTCCAAAAATGAACTTTTTTAAACAAACAGTATTAATCGTAGTTTGCAAGAAAAAGATGCATTAAAGAAGGTCATGCAATCACGTTTGGAAAGTACCAGAAATATATTAAAGAAAGATTATTTTGCAGTTATGGCAGCGGCAAAAAGACAGGTTTCAAATGATGGATTACCCCGCCCCCTACTTAAAAGATGACATGTGTCCTCACATGTACTAAATAACAAGTAGAGATTCGGGGGATAATGACCGGTATATGCATAGCAGTAATTGAATAGGATGAAATAAATCAAATATGCGATAAGAAAATATATGGTGTACCTTTAATAATTGCACGTACGTGTGAAGAAAGATGACGGCGCTGCATGAATTGATAAGTTGGAAAGATATCCTAATTAAGGTTGATGCAGACGGATGAAGTGGATAGGTGACGTGGGCGGAGGAAATGTACGAATGAAATGAATGGATGGGATGGATGGATGGAAGGTAAAGAAGTGAGATGGGGGGGATAAATGAAGATGGAGAAAAAGGGTTTTCGTAAAAAGAAAACCTTTATTATGGGCATGCTTTTTGAAAATTACGGGAACGTTGCAGGAGAAAGGCTAGAGCCTTCAGCTGTAGGAAGAGTAGCGGGCGGAACCTGAATGAACTGCTTCATGAAGTCTTCCTTAGAAACTAGCTTATGGTACAGTCGGAGTCGGTGGCCATTGACAAGCAATTTGAAACGGACTGGATCAATTGTGACCAGCTGCATAGCTCCGTTGTCAAACACATTTTCAACTTTATAGGGGCCAAGCCAGCGTGTTGTGAGTTTACTCCGGTTTTCTTGGTACCTGGAATCATATAACAGAGCCCAATCTCCAGCAGAAAATTTTATGGTTTTGATGTGCTGATCATGCCATTTCTTTCTCTGCTGTTGGATTACTTCTGTATGCTGCAGGGCAGCTTTTCTCATTTCGTCCAAAGCATTTAGTTGCAGAAGATGGTCCTTCTGTGCTTCGGATAAGTCCATGTTGAGTTGAAGAGCTGTCCTCAAAGTTTTATGTTCAAATTCAATGGGTAACATAGCTATTTTCCCATAGAGCAACTCAAAAGGTGTAAATCCAGTTGTTGTTTTCCATGTAGTTCTGTAAGCCCAAACTGCTTTAGGAAGTCTATTACTCTAGTCTTTCTTATGAATCTGCACTATCTTTGTGAGGATCGCTTCAATTTCTCTGTTTGTTACCTCCGCCTAACCATTGGCTTGATGATGATAAGGGTTGGATTTCCTATGTTTGATCTTATAGTCATTCATAAGTGCAGTGATTAGATTTGACGTAAACTGAGCTCCTTGATCAGTTACAAGCTCTTTGGAAACTCCAAATCTGGTAAAAATTTGTTCATACAAAAATTTAGCAACTTTGTTATCTCGGACATTAGTCATAGCTTTTACCTTGACCCATTTTGTGACATAATCTGTGCAAACTAGAATGTATGACTTTCCATTTGATGGTGGATCAATTGGCCCCACAAAATCCATCCCCCATTTATCAAAAGGGGTGACTATTACCTACGGATATAGTGGCATTTCATCTGACTTAGTTGGTCTTCCCATACATTGGCATCTGTCACACTTCCCTGTATAGGCCACAACATCCTTGTGTAATGTTGGCCAGTAATACCCTGTTGTAA
Organism: Sequoia sempervirens; assembly: GCA_007258455.2. Lineage (NCBI taxonomy): Eukaryota > Viridiplantae > Streptophyta > Pinopsida > Cupressales > Cupressaceae > Sequoia > Sequoia sempervirens. The sequence goes on along the minus strand of VDFB02193867.1, from coordinate 16,345,196 downwards.
GAACTTTCATGGCTGTTCTTTTTGCTGCAAAATGCCCCCCACATGGTTCATCATGGCAAGCATGCAAGATATCATAAGTCTCATCTTCTCTTACACATCTTCGCATTACTTGATCAGGTCTAGTATAGAACAGACAATTTGTAATCTAGGTAAAGTTAAAACTTTTCTCTATTAACTTCTTTTTTTTTGAGAAAAATGAGTTGGTATTATGTTTGCTGCCAGATAATTAGCAATGTCTGCATACCAGGGTGTATGTGCAGCAATGGAAAACAAGTGTTCATCTGAGAATCTATCATCAATGATGTCATGTTCCTCAAATATAGCTGATTGAAGTCTTGATAAAAAGTCAGCTACAACATTAGCTCTTCCTGGTTTGTCAATGATTGTAATATCAAATTCTTGTAACAACAGGAGCCATTGTGCCAATCTACCAGAAATGGCAGGTTTGTTCATCAAGTACTTGATTGCTGCATGGTCAGTGTGGACGAAAATATAATAACCTGTGACATAATGCCTAAATTTATTCAAAGCATACACTACTACAAGCAATTCCTTTTTTGTAACAGTATAGTTGAGCTCAGGACCTTGAAGGTTTTTGCTGATAAAGTAGATAGCATGCTCAATTGAATTTTCTTTTTGACTTAAAACTGCTCCTATACCAAAATCAGACGCATCAGCATGTATGTGAAAAGGCAGGTTCCATTTTGGACTTGAAGAACAGGGGTTTTAGGAAGCAAGTCATTTAGCTACAAGAAGGATGTTTTAGGCCTCGGTCACTCAAATTGGGAATCCTTTGTTAACAAAGCATAAAGTGGACTGGCAATTTTACTAAAGTCTTTTATAAACCTTCTATAATACCCTACATGACCAATAAAACTTCTAACATCTTTTTGTTTTGCAGGAGTTTGTAAATTCTGAATAACTTTAATTTTAGCAGGGTCAACCTGAATTCTATTCTTTGAAATATGATGACCTAAAACAATACCTTCTTCCATCATTAGAAAGCACTTTTCACTGTTTAGAGACAAATTTTGCTCTCTACACCTTTTTAATACTTTTTCTAAATTCACCAGTGCTTCTTCAAATGTGACTCCATATGTAGTGAAATCATCCATATAAATCTCCATACATTCATGAGATATATCAGCAAATATACTAATTACTGCTCTCTGAAATGTTGCTGGTGCATTGCATAAGCCAAAAGGCAAGACCAAATAAGCAAATGTCCCCCATGGAGGTAAAAGTGGTCTTGTCTTGATCTTCAGGGGCAATTTTTATCTGATTATACCCGCTATAACCATCTAAGAAGGAAAAATATATTTTCACAGACAAAGGAATCTAGTACTTATTCAAAAGGTACGTGGAAAGTGATCTTTTTAGTGGTATTGTTCAACCTCTAATATACTCTCCATTTTCCTCCTTTCGGGGACAATGATCATCGGAGAAACCCATTGGTCGTCGAATTGGGTAAATAAACCAAAGATTAAGCAACTTTGAAGTTCATTTTCACTATTTCTATGTTGGATTTACTCTTCTTTGTGGTTGTCTAATTGGTAAACAATCTTCTTTGATATATATCCTATGAGTACAAACTCGAGGATCTATTCCTTGCATGTCCCCATATTCCCATGCAAAAGCTTTATGCTGTTCTTGGAGCATTTTTAATAAGTCAACCTCTTGAGACTGAGACAACTTGCTATTAACATTCAAACAATGATCTGGAGACAATTCTATCTGCTTAATGAGATTACTCATAGAATCAACAGGTAATGTTTGTACCTCTTGTGGAAGCAAGTTATGAAAATTTGTCAGAAGTTTAGGCAATGAACTCTCGGAATCTAGCTGCTGCAGGAAACATTGATGATGACTGTCACTTGGATCAGATAAACTATCTGTATCAAGGTTGAATTGAAGAATTTGAAAAAGCAAAGCATCTTCAATTTGAAGTTGAGAGAATGGATTATTTTGAAGCATCATTAATTGAGCCAAAGAATTGGCTTCTTCAGCTTTTCTCCTTAAGAACCGCCAAACAGTTGGGACAACTGCTTGAGGTTTAAAGGTGTATACAAAGCCAATTGTGGACCAACATCGAAATGGTCATATCTCCGTAATCCATACATCCTATAAAAGCATCGCTAGCTATAACCATGGCCTACTAAGAATAATCGGATACCTCCTAAAGTTGTCTTAACTGATAATATTGTAAAATTAGCAGGATACTCCCAAGATTCAAGAGTGATAATTACATCTTCTATCATCCCATCAGGTTTGATTGTGGAGCTGTCTGCAAGCTGCAGAACTGTGGGTGTAGACCTAATGTTTGAAATATTCAAGGAGTCCATAGTATGCTTTGTCATTACATTAATGGCATCTCCTAAATCAATCAAAACATTTTTTACAACTTGGCCATTTATATGTATCTGTACTACAGGGCTTCCAGGGTCAATATACTTTGGAATGACTACATTTCCCAACATTATATCAGCCAATTTCCCTAAGACATGAATTGTTTGGGGATCCTTTTTCTTCCGTTCATGCTTCTTCAAACAGACTTCTTTAATAGCTTTTCCAAAAATGGGAACATCTTTAATAGCCTGAAATAAAGGGATTTGAATGTGTACATTCTTGAGCTAATCCAAAATGTCAAAAGTGGGTTCTTCCATGGATTTAAATGCAATACTTTGCAACCTCCGAGAAAAGGTGTTATTATCTTGTCGTAAAACAGTTCCGTAGAAACTATATATCAGTGCATAGGCATATGCCTGGAAACAGTAGGTGCATTAGATTCTTCAAGGAGTGAATTAGATATTTTTGTAATCAGAGGTGGTTTGGGAGTAGGTAAAGTAGTTCCAGACCTCAGATGGATGTCATTAACATTTAAGGCATAAGCTTGATATTGGTTGGCTTCAGAAATATACACAGGCTGTTGAGGCTACTGTTGTTGCTTATGATTCGGATTAGGCAATGGCTGGGCAGGCATAGGCGTTTGCTTTAGAGGTCCAGGATTTGTGGTAGAAGTTAAGCCGCAGGAGGCGCATAAGGCCTGTTGTTGTGGTCATGGAGGTCGCAGGAACCTGTGAGACCGGTTTTTGCCATTGTTGAGGACCTCCAACAAGATTTTGTTGTACAATTTCAAAGGTGGGAATTGCGCTAGGCTAACAACAACCCTCAATGAGGAGATTGCCACTGTGGGGTTTGATAATTAGGCCAACTTGGTTGAGGCGGATTCCATGGTGGTGGTGGTCCATATGCTTGTTGTCATTGGTTATTATAGCCAAAATAGGGATTACCAAAAGTTAAAGGGTCTTGAGGCATACCTTGCCTTTGGGCCCATGGTCTCCTTTGTGCAACAAAGAAAACTTGATCATCATCACCTTCCACCCGTTTGAAATCGTGAGGGCGCTGGTCTCAAGCTTCAAAATTACTTTCACCATCTGCACCAATCACGCTTTGTCTAAAGGTATGGAGGAACTCAGCCAAAGCTACCCCTGCCTCGCATGTTTTCCCGGAGCTTGCATAGCGTCCAACGTAACCATATTATTAATGATGTCCTGCTTGAAATTAGATAGCAGATTTGTGATCTCCATCCGGGAAACTCCACCAGAAAAAGACTTCCCCATTGAAGCATGATGACCTCGACCTTTTTTAACTATTGCTCGAGAGTAGTTAAGACATATCTTCTGGATATCATCCCAAGGAAGTTGAGTTATATCACCTCCTCCTATTAGGTCCAAGGCGTCAATACAGGTATCACTGATTCCTCTTAGAAAAAGTAATTTCTGAGAGTCCTCGTTAAGAGTATGGTTTGAGTTTCTTTTTAATGAAAACAAAAACTTTGAAATATAATCTTCCAGACTTTCATCCTCCTTCTGCTGAATTCAGAATATGTCATCACCTTTGCTGACACTCTTACAATATTCCTTATACTTTTCAAGGAATTTCGTCTACATGGCTGCCCAACTATTTACAACGGCTCTTCCGCACTCAAACATCTAAGAGCCCTCCTCCAAAGGAAGGAAATAGTCAGCTTATGAGCATCTTGCTAGAATAATCACACAAAAGATATTATCAAATTCAACAGAAGGTTTCTGGTCTGCACCAAAAAGCAAACTTGGAAGTAAGGAAGAGGATGTTTTAAGATTGTTAGTATCTTGCTTGGGAACAGAAACTAAAATGTAGGAGGTGGATTATTAGGTGGGTTATTTTCCATGTCTAGTTGCAGTGAATGGGTTTTCCTTAGGTTTGTTGTTAGTTGGGTCAAATGGTAGTTCAATAAATAGATTTTCAGGGAGGAACCTTCCCAGTGCGTCTCTTCTTCTTCTATGCATGCAATACGGTGAGTAATGGCTTGAAAGATTTTGAAATTTTTTGACTAACAGACTAAACTAATGCTAAAAATGACTCTGTCAGACTCCTAGTTAGACGCCATCCCCGACAACGGCGCCAAAAATGGCTCGCACTCACAAAAGGATATGAATATCACAGTAAAACTTTCCTGGGAATTGGATGTTCCGACAGGTGACTAATATCTCTCTATGGACGTTCATTTACTTAACAACCAGGACGAGACTTCAAATGGCGCAGCAAAATATGAACTAGGAATTTGCTTTGGTCAAATCTTTAGCAAAAATACATACTGGAAAGAAATTCTATCTAAGCTACAGAATGGTAATGCAAAATTCTTTAACTCAACTATGCTTGATTAAAATAGAAACTGTAACAACTATGACTGAAGCACAAACCATGAACTGGCCTTATGCTACAGGAACAGTCATAGGGATGGACTCTCTATGCTGCAGGAGCAGTGTAAGACTAAGTTTGCATAAAAACTTCAAAAGATGAAAGCTAACTAGATATCAGCAGAAAAGAACATCTAACTAATTAACTATAGATACTTACTAAGTGGGCCCCCTTAGCAAGCATCTACTGATTACACAGATGCTGAATTCAGAACTTCATCGATCTTTATTCATGAAAACAGAATGAAATACATTGTTTTGTTGATGTGAAAACTAACAATGAACTCTGCTTCTGGTCAAACAGATTCTGTCTTTCATTATCATACTAATTCTTACATGATACTTGCTACTCTGTTTCTATCTTACCCTAAAAATCATCTATTACTCATTCTATTCATCCTCTACTCTCTCGCGCAGGAGGAGTATCTTATTTTTAAATTAGAAGAACAACTAACTAACTAACTTCATCAAAGAAAGACGTGGAAGTAAAGTGTATCCCTGAATCAAGGAACAAACTTCATAAATGAATTTATGTGTTCAACCCGATTCAGAGAGAATCTAGCGCTCCACTCTTTCCAGATTGACTTATCATTAAAAATCTTTCCAAATTAGTTTCAGTCAAAGAGTCTTCGACAGAGCTTCCTCAAAGTCATGCAGGAAATGGACTTTACTGCAAGGCCGAGATCGGTTGCGCTTGACTCGATCATTCTTCAACAACCTGTGAAACAAAAGGTAACAGACGCGCAAGAAAAGGCATTCGACACATACACGATATCTATTCATTAATCACACATTTTAAATCTACTTCACCAATCAAAAATTGTATACGATATACCAGCCATTTTTGGGAGTCAATAGGGCAATAAATGCAATCAAGTCAACACAATAGACTGCAGAAATATAAAAGTGTCTTGCTACAGGATATCCCCATAAAAGGTTTCAACAAAGTTTAAACAGCCGTGAAATAGCAAAAATAAAGTCATTTAAAAGTTTATCATAACATCAAATTATGAGAATATTTTAGGCTCATCAACAAGCTGTTTTACCAACTGAATGACTCTATTATTAAAACCAAACTTGTCTAGTATTTTAAACAAGAAATTCTAAACAACCCGATCATAGGCTTTGGAAATGTTCAGTTTAAGAATAAACCCTCTAGTTTTTGAAGCCATTAACGAATGTAAGTTCTCATGAATAGTAACAATAGAGTCCAGAATGTACCTATCTGGCACAAAACCATTCTGCTATAGGGCAATGATTTGGGGTAGCACAGAAAGCATTCTTGAAGTTAACACCTTCGAAATAATTTTGTAAATAGAATTACACAGGTTGATTGGCCGAAAAGTTTGAAACTCCGAAGCCCCAGGTTTTTTAGGAATAAGGACCACAAAAGTAGCATTTAATTTTTTCAACAGACGTCTTGATCCAAAGAATTTCTTGACAGCGTTCACCACATCCAGCTCAACAATTTCCCAAAACACTTGGAAGAAGAATAAAGGAAAACCATTTGGTCCAGGAGCTTTGTTGCCATCAAAAGAGAAAACAACTTTCCTTATTTCTGCTTTAGAAGGAATAGCAGTGATCAAAGAATTCTCATTATGACCAATCACTTGAGGTATAGCCTCAATCAAAGAATCTTGAGCTTCAGTAACAATCTCTCCATTACAAGAAAGAAGGTTGCTAAAGAAAAGGACAACTTGTTCCCTAATATCATCTTCCTCCTCAAATCTCGTCCCATTAGAAACAATATGACTGATTCTGTTAGCAGCCCTATGTTTCGAAGCAGACAGATGAAAGAATCTGGTATTCCTATCTCCCTCAGTCAACCAAGACACCCTAGATCTTTGCTGCCAAAACACTTCCTCTTTAGCAATTATATCATGCAATTGAATGAGAAGTTCGTTTTCCTTTTCTCTGTAATTGTCAATGTATCCCCATTTCTAGATTTTAAATTGGATCTCCTTAATTTTTCCCTAAATTTCTATTTTTGTGCCAAAAATATTCCCAAAGGCATCCTTTTTCCACCTTCTCACATTAGTTTTCACTTCCTTTAATTTTTTTGCAATCCTGAACATCGCTGTGCCAGTAATATCTATATTCCACCAACTACGAATTTCCTCAAAAATTCGAGGATGAGAAAGCCAGAATTTTTCAAATCTGAAAGGGAAGTTCTTTTTCACCCTAGTAGGATCCACCAAAAGACAAATAGGAAAATGGTCAGATCCCACCCTTGACAAGGCACTCAAAGCACAAAAATAGTCTATAAACCATTGACCAGAAACAAAGGCTCTATCAAGCCTCACTTGGATCAAGTCAGACCCTAATCTCCTATTAGTCCAGGTATAAGAAGCCCCTTGAAGATCTAGGTCAATCAAGGCATTACTGTTTATGAAGTCGGATAGGCTAGATTTACTTTCCCAGTTGATTTGAGAACCCCCAAATTTTTCATCATTCAGGAGAGGAGTATTGAAGTCCCCCATGACCATCCAATGTTCATTAACAAAACATCTTCGAAAATCAGATAACTCAGACCAAAAGGAATTTCTAACATTCTTACAATTCGGGGCATATATATTGGATTGAATCCAGCAAAAAATGTCTCTTATGTGGGTGAATCTAGTGGCCACAACATTTCCATTTTCCATTAAGGGCTCACCTTTAATAAACATCTTATTCCAAAAAGTAACTATTCCCCCCGAGGCACCCACAAAACTATTTCCATGAACCCCACAGTTCTGAAAATTTTTAAGACTTTCTACTTTATCTTTAGGCATTTTAGTTTCTTGAACAAGAAGAATATCGGGTTTGTGGTCCCTAACAAAATTTTGCAAAACATCCTTTTTATGACGGCTATTCAGCCCTCTTATATTCCATGACATAATTTTTATTTCTTACCTAGGGATTGAAGTATCTCCGGGATGGTCATTTGGATCCCATCCGCAATATCCTGAAGGCTGCCTTGCTCCCTTTGCCATTTTTCTAATTTTCTTCCCAGGCAAGGCTTGGTACTCCCACAATCCGCCTTGGCTCTAGTTCTGGTGACCATACCACTTGAAGTTTCCTTATTCTTATTTTTTTCTTTTTTGGACTTTGAGTGTGAGATAACCTCCTCCCACTCAGTTTCATCTTGGCTTTCCAACTCTCTTCCTGATTCCCCATCCTTCTCAAAGAACAACCTTTGGTCCCGAGGGAGGGTATCCATTAAACCATTCTTGGCTTCTGAAGTATTGAGATTAGGTGTTTTCAAAATCATACTTTGGGTCTCATAAGTATCCTTCACTACCTCCAAAGTGGAAATCTCCTGATCCTGTACCCCATTAGAGAAAGGGTTACCAAAAGAAGAATGAAAGGGGACAGGAATTCCTATCTCCAAGGACAAACCCACAATGGGTATTTCCTCCAGCCCAGGAACATTCATACATCCAGCCGTTAGCAGAGGTGAGGACGGAGCAAAACTCGTATCTTCATTTCTAGTAATAGCCTTCTTCATGGTTTCTCGGGCTCCCTCCATAGAAGGATTAGGGCATGTGCAGGATCATGGTATGCCAAACAGGCCCTTAAGTGGCAAAAAATTCAGAAAAATCAGTGTTAGGCAACTTGACGTAAATATTTGAATAAGTTATCTATATTATTTCAAAAATATGTAAAAATATAATTTGTATATAAAATTGAATGTAGTTTTAAAATAATTAGGGTTTATTTAAAAAATAAATAAAATCTATTTGGTGAAAATTTGAAATTTCAATGCAGAGTACTCCTAATTTCGTGGAAAAATAATAGTGGTAATCATTCCACCACCAACTATAATAAAATGATAATATTTTTTTTCTAAGATTTTATATATAAGTAGAGGACCTGTCCGATGTGGGATGTATGTTTTTTTGTAATTTTTTCCATGAATAATTAATTATGAATTTTTTTATTTGTTAACTTTAGAAAATATAAAAATCCTTTGGTCTCTATTCAATTCAATCTTAACTTTGGTCAAAATTCATGAAATTTAATTCTATTTTTAATCATAGTATGTAAAGCTGCAGAATGTGTGATTTACGTTTTGATTCAAAAAAATATGAAAACGCTTGAAAGCTGAGTAGATGTTTTCAATCACCATCGACCGTGACTTTTAGTCTGCATTCTAATAGAAAATGAATAATAATTATTTATTAAATTCAAATTAAATCATAATTTATATTTTTGGAAAGCTGAGAATCTCATCTAAAAACCCTTTTCGTTTCATTAATTTTGGGTGAAAAAAAAGTCGTCAGCCACATACCCTACAAATATTGCCACTTTTTGGCATACCATGATCCTGCACATACCCATTACCTTCCTTTCTTTCCTCAGGAGGTGAGAACAAATATTTAGAATCCTTAGGAACCTGAGAACAGGTTCCATCAGACTCAGGGAAAGCATCTTTATTCAAGCATTTATGGATCTCCATCATATCTTGTGGAAAGGTGTGTCTATCAGGATTCTCATTCGCATTTGGGACAAGCAAATGCTTCACCTCCTATGATTTTTTTCTCTAGACATTCTTAGGGTTGGCTACTTTCTCCTTTTCACTTTTATTATTTAGTGGGCAATTTTTTGCCCAATGCCCAAATTTTCAGCATTTGAAACAAGCAAAGGGTGTGGTTTCAAATTCAATAGCTTGCTTCCACACCCCCAACTTAGATTGGATGTCAATCGAAGAGGGGAGAACAACATTTGGAGAAACCCCAATACAGATTCTAGCAAAGACCAAACGCTTTCTAGCCACGGTCATTGAATGGACAGAAGTTCTCCAAAAGAGCTAGCAATCCCATTGAAGATATCCGTATTCCAATACTCCAAGGGGAGACCAGGCAATATGGCCCAGATTGGCACCATTTCAAAGATTGAATCAGATAGATCTACCCTAGAAGACCATTTCTTTAGGGCCAAGGAAGACTTTCCGATAATCCAAGGACCACCGCTTCGAACAGCCCTGGAATCCTCTTTACAGTTGAACTGAAAAGCAAAAAAACCCCTTGGGAGCGCCGCTACCAAAACCAGGCCACTGGTTTTCCATTTTTTCTTAACAAACTCCCTTACCACTTCAATATTAGGTCTAGGACCCAAAAATTTTCCAATCAAAACATTCTCCATCCTAGCAATATTATGGTCTATGATTTCATCTGGCACAGAAATAGAAAACTTACCAGATCCCGGATTAGAAAGGATACACACAGGGGGAAAAGATGATTTTTCATTTGGCTTAAAGCCAAACAACGAAGTCCACGATTTACCTTTTTCATCCCCCTTGACCGACAAATCCACGACAGCTTTGGGAACTGAAGTCCCATCCTTTCCACCTGGATCCACCTAGACTTTTTCATGGACATCCTTTTCATCAGAACCTGACTTACCTTTCTCTGAACCTGAAGAGGTCTCCGCATTCGCCTAAGATTCCCTCAAACCCCCACCCGCTACACTGTTCGAAGATTCAAAACCTGACTTTTCCCGTTCGCTTGCACCAGTTCCCGCTTCCATTTCGCAAGTGGTGATGACAATGCTTATTGGTTAATATGTTCCATAGCCTGGGCTTCAGAGAATTTCAAATCTCTCAAGTTGTTTTGATTTACTGTATAGATTTTACTACTTTGTTAGTGTTAAATGATTATATCAACTAATTCATTACATTGTTGGTGTGTATGAATCAAAAACTTTTCATAAGGAAATATTTGACAAGGGACAATATTTTTTCCAGCACTACAATAATGTGAGCATTTTTTATAAGGAAATAATTGATAGGGGACAATGTGCTTTCCAACACTAGAAATAATGTGAGAATTTTTCATAAAGAAATAATTGACAAGGGACAGTATGTTTTCCAACACTGCAAATAATGTGAGCATTATTTTATTCCAATCAAATGAAGAAAGTGGAATGTCATTTTTGCTATGCCAAATAGTTTTAAAATTTTAAGGTGGATTTCATTACATTGTTGGTGAGTATGAATCAAAAACATTTCATAAGGAAATATCTGACAAGTTCCACAATGTGTTTTGCAACATTGCAATAATGTAAGCATTTTTCATAAGGAAATGATTGGCAAGGCACAGTGTGTTTTCCAACATTGAAAGTAATGTTCACGAGCATTCTTTATAAGGAAATAACAGACAAGGGATAGCATTTTTTCTAACACTACAAATAATGTGAGCATTTTTTTGTTCCAATGAAATGAAGAAAGTGAAATTCCATTTTGACTACACCAAATAGTTCTAAAATTTTATGGTGGACTTCATTACATATTAGTGTGTACAAATAAAAAACTTTTCATAAGGAAATATCTGACAAGGGATAGTGTGTTTTCCAACATTGCAATAATGTGAGCATTTTTCATAAGGAAATAATTGATAGGTGATGGTGTGTTTTCCAACATGGAAAGTAATGTGAGCATTTTTCATAAGGAAATAATTGATAAGGGACAATGTGTTTTCCAACATTACAAATAATGTGAGTATTTTTTTGTTCCAATACAATGAAGAAAGTGAAATGATATTTTTACTATACCAAATAGTTGTTCTAAAATGTTAAGGTGGACTTCATTACATTGTTGGTGTCTATGAAGCAAAAAGTTTTCATAAGGAAATATATGACAAGGGATAGTGTGTTTTCCAACACTACAAATAATGTGACCATTTTTTTGTTCCAATGAAATGAAGAAAGTGAAATGTCATTTTTACTTTACCAAATTATTGTTCTAAAGTTTTAAGGTGGACTTCATTACATTTTTGGTGTGTATGAATCAAAAAAATTTGATAAGGAAAATCCTGACAAGGGACGATGTGTTTTCCAACACTGTAATAATGTGAGCATTTTCCATAAGGAAATAATTGACAAGGGACAGTGTGGTTTCCAACACTACAAATAATGTGCACATTTTTTGTTCCAATCAAATGAGGAAAGTTAAATTCCATTTTTACTATACCAAATAGTTGTTCTAACATATTAAGGTGGACTTCATTATATTTTTGGTGTGTACAAATAAAAAACTTTTCATAAGGAAATATCTACAAGGGACAATGTGTTTTCCAACACTGCAATAATGTGAGCATTTTTCATAAGGAAATAATTTATAGGGGACAATGTGTTTCCCAACACTATAATAATGTGAGCATTTTTCATAAGGAAATAATTGACAAGGGACAGTGTGTTTTCCAACACTGAAAATAATGTGAGCATTTTTAATAAGGAAATAATTGACAAGGGACAGTGTGTTTTCCAACACTGCAAATAATGCGAGCATTTTTTTGTTCCATTCAAATGAACAAAATGAAATGTCACTTTTACTATACCAAATAGTTCTAAAATTTTAAGGTGGACTTCATTACATTGTTGGTGTGTATGAATCTAAAACTTTTCATAAGGAAATATCTGAAAAGGGATAGTGTGTTTTCCAATGCTGAAATAATGTGAGCATTTTTCATAAGGAAATAATTGATAAGGGATAGTGTGTTTTCCAATACTGCAAATAATGTGAGCATTTTTTGTTCCAATGAAATGAACAAATTGAAATACCATTTTTACTGTAGCAAATAGTTTTTCTAAAATTTTAAGGTGGACTTCATTACATTGTCAGTGTCTATGAATCAAGAACTTTTGATAAGGAAATATCTGACAAGGGACAGTTTGTTTTCCAACATTGCAATAATGTGAGCATTTTTCATAAGGAAATAATTGACAAGGGTTTATGTATTTTCCAACACTACAAGTAATGTGAGAATTTTTTTGTTCCAATCAAATGAAGAAAGTGAAATGCCATTTTTACTATATCAAATAGTTTTTCTAAAATTTTAGGGTGGACTTCATTACATTTTTGGTGCATACAAATAGAAAAGTTTTCATAAGGAAATATCTAACAAGGGATAGTATGTTTTCAACATTACAATAATGTGAGCATTTTTCATAAGGAAATAATTGATAGGGGACATTGTGTTTTCCAACACTAGAAATAATGTGAACATTTTTCATAAGGAAATAATTGACAAGGGACAATGTGTTTTCCAACATTGTAAATAATCTGAGCATTTTTTTGTTCCAATGAAATGAAGAAAGTGAAATTCCACTGTTACTACAACAAATAGTTGTTCTAAAATTTTAAGGTTGACTTCATTACATTGTTGGTGTGTATGAATCAAAAACTTTTCATAAGGAAATATCTAACAAGGGATATTGTGTTTTCCAACACTGCAATAATGTGAGTATTTTTCATAATGAAATAATTGATAGGGGGCAGTGTGTTTTCTAGGATAGTGTGTTTTCCAACACTAAAAATAATGTGAGCATGTTTAATAACAAAATAATTGACATGGGACAGTGTGTTTTCCAACACTACGAAAAATGCTAGCATTTTTTTGTTCTGTGTCATGGAAAAATGACTCCTTGTCATTTTCATGGCCTTTTAGGTCTTGTTTCATGGTGTTGGAACTATGTTGCTTTGCTTTTATGTTGTAACATGGCTTGAACATACTTATTTAGGTACTAAAACTCAAAGAAGGACATATTGTGAAGGTGTTGTGAAGTGTTGTAGACATTTCTACATTCTTCTAGACTTTATTAATTACAATTCTCATATAAATCACCTTTTTATTCATCAACAAGCCCTATTTTGAAGTGTTGTAAAGTCTTATAATAAGCTTTCATGCTTTTCTAGGCACATCTTCACCATTTATCCCCTTTTCATTCTTTATTTGTCCCCTTTATACTCTCATATGCTTAATTCAGTATATTTTTGAGTATTATCCTAACAAACAACATTAAATACAACATATTTCCTAACACTTGTTTTTAGGTCCTAGGTGTGACCCATTCACCATGGGTGGCGAATGAGTCCCCCTTGGGCCCAAATTCAAAATATTTTAAATTTCCTTTTGAGCTTTTATTCAAAATCACTTGATGTTGGTCTGTGATAAGGTATGAATGGATAACTAGGGCAGATGTGTGTATAAATAATTGAATTTCATCTCAATATAACCCACATTCATCAAGTCCACTTATCCACATATTCACTCAAGTATTCAAGTAGTTTAGTACATCCTTTCAAGCACTATTCAAGAACTTTGAAGCAACCATTAACATTACTTCAAAATTCTATCAGCAAGGGTTTGGTAAGTTAATAGCAATTGCATGTTGTTATTTTTTCATTCCTTTGCATTTCATTATTTAATTGAAGGTTTGATTACCAAAATGGTGTTTGACCAAGGAAATCCCCTATTCACTAACCTTAAGCCATTTTTCCCTATTGCATGTTTGTTTGCAAACCTAGGCATGCAAATTTGACAAAATTTTTGATGTTGAAGATTAGTTTATAATTCAACTAGGTGCTTCAAGTCAACTTAAGTCTATTTCAATCTTGGAGAAGGTTTTTGTCCATTTTTTGCACAATTGACTTCGATAACCTGATAAGTAGACTTTTCCAAATCTAGTGTTGTAGAGTTGTCTCTTGATTTTTTAAAAATTTGGGAGTGGACTGATTCACCACCTATGGTGAATGAGTCCCACCTTAGGACTGAAAATATGATTTATTTCAGATTCTAGATCCCGATAGACAAAAACTTGCTTCCAATAGTTTTTCACCAAGAGGAGGACTAATTTTCCGCCTTGGCTGAATGAGTCCCACTGTGAAAAATTAGTGATTTTCACGAGCATTCAAAACACTCCAAATCATCACATTTCATCTAGGTGCACTCAGATTCATTCCTTTCCTTTCTATTCTGCATAATTTCTTCATTTACTTAGTTGTTTGCATATGACAGTGTGTTTTCAAACATAACTTTAATTACACTTTTGCATTCATTTTCAATCATTTAGATCAGTCAATTTCATTTATTTAGCTTCATTTAGGTTAGAAAAAATAACACATTAAATTGAATGAGCCATTAGCATTTTTGGCCTACTTCTCTCCTTTTAGGTGAAAAACCCTAGAAGAGTTAGAGAAGCCCTAGGAACAAAAAATCAATGGTTCATTTTGGTGAACCCAACATTTGAGCACTTTGCATTTATGATTTCATATTGCATCCTAGTTTTCATGTGCATTAACATTCAATTAGTACATTGTTCTTTTTTTTTGCATTCTAGAACATTTTATCTTGAATTAGTGCAAGCTTCATTTAGATTTCATTTTTGCATTGCTTCCCATTTAGAAAAAAAATGAAATTATGCATTCTACATCATTTTTTTCATTCTATAAAACATTAAAATCATCTTAAAACTTATGAAAAATACAAAAAAATTGCATTCTGGGACTCATTCGCTACTGAGGGCGAATTAGTCCCTTTGCACTTGTTAAACAACATTTTAGCACTTTTTTGGCATTTGTTTGCATTTCTAATTTCTCTAGTTAGATCTCTATTATATTTAGAAACATTTATGTTATTTGCATTTCAAACTCTTAGATTATTTTGCATTTGCAATCACCCTTCCTTAGTGGTACTTGCATGAGTGTTTGGTGCCCTGTTGATAGTAATCTGGTGAGATGAAGTTCTAGACTCATGGCTTCCCATGATAGCACTTTCATTGTGGACGTTGGGATCTCAAGAGATCCTACTCCTCATATGCACAATGGTGCATTAGGAATTGACTAAAGCAACACTCCATCCCTCACCTTTCTATCCAATGAATGTTGACAACCAAACAAAATGGAATGAAATAGAATGGAAAATGATAATATTGAATGGATGAAGGAATGGAATGAATGGAATGAATGGAATGGAATGAATTCAACATAAGGAATGGATGAATACACTAGCATTCCTACTTTCACGTGGGCCCAAAGTTCTCCCACCACCTCATGTTCCTCCATTCTCTTCACTTCACCACATCACTTACACTCCACTATTTTCCTCTTCCACTCAAACTTACAAACCGACATCCCTTCTACACCAACTCCTAACACTATTTCATCCAGCACATCAACTTCTACCATTCAACGCCAATCACCTCTCACCTACATCATGTCCATAGTAGCCCTCATCCCCGAAATCCATACCTCTACAAGGGAGAGAAATGCCTCGGTTTGAGAAATATGGGAGAAATGAGAATTCATCAACCATGTTAATTCCGATACATCTTTGTGTAGTGACTCCATCCTTGATGATAAACTGTTAGCCAAACTGTTTCCAAGGACCTTGAAAGAAACTTCCTTAGAATGGTTTTCCAACTTGCCTAATCATTGTTGGAACCATCCATTCATTCAATGAATTGGTGGATTCTTTCATAAGTAACTTTCAAGTTCACATGACACCTAAAAAGAAAATGGATGACCTTATGTGATGTAAACAATACATAGATGAAAAAGTCATAGATTTTATATCACGATTCCAATCTCTGTATGCTCAAATTGATGTCAAGATTCCTGATGCATATCTACAAAATATGTTTATCGAAAACTTGCACACACACCTTTAGGATAAATTAACAATGATGAAATTCCCTTCGTTTATGCATTTATGCACAACCTTGTGTGAATACCATAATTTTGCTTCAAGTCATTATTCAAAATCCACTTCTAACTGAGCTAACAAACTTGAATAGCACAATCAACACCAAAATACCCAACAAAACTTCTGCAAACCAAATAGAGGATTTTTCTAGTTTAATCTACCTTCTCAACCTCAACCATAGCCAACCTAATCCATTCTAAATCAAGTGGAAATTGTTAAAGCAGTGGTGCCTTATAGCTATGGGGATCTGAAGTGACAGTTTACTCCCCTACCTAAGGCCCTTCATAATATAATGAACCATTTAATTCAACAATGCTTGCTCACTTTGCCATCCATCTGACCACTTGATCAAAACTAGCCTTTACCACCCACCTTCAAACCTAATGCTTATTGTCATTTTCATTGTTAGAATGGACATGAAACTGAACATTTCAATCATCTAAAACATTTTGTTCAAGACCTCATTGATTTAGGCCATCTATCCATTATGGGTGTTAATGATCAAGGCAACAAGTCTATTGCACCCCCTAACCAGAATTTGCAGATTTTCACTAATCCCATGCCTAAATATACTACATCATTTGTCAAGGATAACAAACCTTGAACCACTGATGTAATGACTATTGATACAAATAATGAACAACATAATGCACCTCCCCTTGTTACTATGGAAAGTCCTTTGGATGTGCTAGTAGCTACGATAGATGTTATCCCTCGCAAGGGCCAAACCACTAAGTCTCTTGATATCACCTTTTCTTCTAAAGACATACTACAAAAACTTCTTGATGGTCCTCTTTACATAGCTGATAGAATCTATAATAAGCACACTAATGGGATATTAATAGATCCCACTTGTGGTGAGAATGTGATCACAAAGGAGTTTCTAGTATTACATGAGCTATATCAAGATGAATATAATAAAACAACTACATGGATTAAGACACATACTAGTTTTGCATACCCTATGTTTGGATTGATTGTGCTACCCTTACAGATAGGACCTAAAAATTTGGAGGTAACATTTTCAATTATTCCACAATTTGACCAATTTCGTTTATGGCTAGGCCACCCTTGGCTTCACTCAATGAAAGTTGTCTCATTAGTTGTTCACAAGTGTTTGAAGTTTCCACATGACAATGAGATTGTCACCATACATCATAGTAGCTTTAATCCTTTATCTTCCAAAGGTAACTTTTCATTAGAATCCTTTTTGCCTACACCCATGGAGCCTATCACATCACGAAAGGACTTCTTTTTCATAACCTATCAAAATTTTAAAGCCAAAAAGATAGTTGAATTGTCTCTTCATAACTTTTCCCCATCCACTTCCACACCTCCTATCATAGATGAAACCATGCTTCAAACTAATTCTAACATTGAGAAAACCATACAACCTCTTAAACAACCACCCCTTGATATTTCCCCTCCATTGTTTAAATGACCAAGGGAAACTGAAACCACTCCTGTCATGCCTCCTCACCTTAAACAAGTTTATAAAGCCAAAGAGAAAGTGGTTGATGCATCCTCTTCAGTTTCTATTGTTCTTCCCTCTTCAGAAGTAGAACCTATGATGCCTCAATCCACTCTTACACCTCAACAACTCCAAAAAAAAATTAAATGAAACCACAGTTTTAGGGAATGAAGGCGGTGTCATCATCTCCTTGCTCGTCAATCTTGCCTAGAAGAAGATAAAGAAAATCAACCTTTACCTTTGATTGAAGTAATAGATGACCACCCTCCTCCCGACTTTCCACATGATATTCCAATGTAACCTTCACAACAACTTGAGCCAATCCAACAGCCTCCTCTTTTGATCCATCCATATTCAGAAATCACTCTTCATCCTCCTGTTATTGTTAATCTTGATGATGATGATGATGATTATGCAACGATAGAAAAAATAGATGAAGAAATGCATAACAATTTAAATTCTTTATTTTCATCTACAATGATCTTAAATGATATATCCTCTTCACCAAGTGAAGAACCTAGTATGACTCTTGGTTCAACACTTGCAATTCTTCCTCTAGATAGTCAATCACCCTTGCATTACATTGAACACATGATTGGGAGGCAAATGACCTATTAGATGGTTGAATTGCATTTTCCTAACTAGCCTTTTTGTTGCTTTTCTTTTTCTTTTCATGTGTGTATTGTGTTCCCTCATATTGTGCATTTGATGTTCCCTCTCTTCATACACTTCTATTCATATCTCTCTTCTTCTATATGTCATATATTCTCTTTTTCCCTTTTGTTTTGTGTTTTCCTTTTGGGGATGACACAAAGCGTAGAGACACCCTATGTCTCTTCCACATTGACCCAAATGGTCTTTATCTTTTTCTCTTTTTGTTTTGTGTTTTCCTTTTGGGGATGACGCAAAGTGTGGAGATGCCCTATGTCTCTTCCATGTTGACCCACAAGGTCTTTGTCTTTTTCTCTTTTTTTTTTGTAAGCCTTTTAGGGATGATGCAAAGCATTGAGACCAAAATGTATCCTACATGTTGACCCAAAATATTTTTCATTTTCTTGATCCCTTTCATTTTTCATTCTTTTCACTTATGTTTTCCTTTTGGGGTCAATGCAAGGCATCGAGACCACAATATCTCTTCAATGTTGACCCAAAATGGACTTTATTTTTCCTTTTTTTCACTCTCTTAGTTTCATTCTTCCAATTATATGTGCTTTGGGGAATGATGACAGTTCCATGCTCTTTCATAATCATATTGCAGCAACGAACATACTGACCCCAAATCCATAGATCCCTTATGTGCTTGGTGTGCTCCTTTTTTGGGGGCAACTCCCTTTCTTTGTTTTTCCTTTTTCCTTGACATGATGTAGCCTAACTTCAAAACATATGACTTGGCATAGGGC
Source organism: Sequoia sempervirens (assembly GCA_007258455.2). Lineage (NCBI taxonomy): Eukaryota > Viridiplantae > Streptophyta > Pinopsida > Cupressales > Cupressaceae > Sequoia > Sequoia sempervirens. The sequence goes on along the minus strand of VDFB02193867.1, from coordinate 16,326,121 downwards.
TTTCAAAGTTAGGTCTCATGTTTTGTTTTGTTTTTACTTTTTCTTTCCTTCTCTACTTTAAAGTAATCGCTCATAGAATGATGTGTAACAGTTCCTTTAAAGTGGGGGGAATACATTACCATTATTTAATTTGCATTCTTGGTTCCTAGTGCAACTTTATCATTTGCGTGATGTTTTTGTCACTTTGTGGATGACATTGAGTATGATGTCCCTCACAAAAGTAATCTTTCTTAGCATATTACATTCCTCTTGGTGGCCTAATGCGATGTACTACATCCCCTAAGTTGTGAATATACTATTCTTTGATTGGTCCTCTCTTGGAGACATTAGACATAATGTTCCCTAAGTGACTGACCTTGCATGAACTAAAAAAGACTCCTTTGAACTTCCTTTACATTTTTTCACTTTACACTTTTACATTTTTTTTAACCTTGCATAACACAACTTGCATGACTGTGGTACTTTGTCTTTTTGTTCATAGCATTTGTTTCCTTGTGGCACCTTGTTAAAGTTATCAACAGGTATAACTTTGGCATGGTTGAGCAGGAAGCCCACCTAGAGGCATGAATTTTCCCCATAGCCACCTTTGTGTTTGTGAGTGAATACCAACTAGCGTATGTATCTTATGTTTTGGGCTTTCTCACCCCATGAACAACTAGTTCTATGGCCCCAGAGTGAGTATATTTGGGCCTTATCACCCAGTAGGACATCATGTGTTCTATCGCCCTAGAGTGAGTACACATCCTCTTCTTCATTCAATTCATCTCAACACTTGTGTGTTCCATTGTTCTTATGCTTAGTTTTCCATGAGATCTTTATCTTGGGGGCTTGATCATCCCTCTTGACTATTGTATTCCATCTAGCTAGTGTAAGTGCATTTGAACCTTCTCCTCGATGTTCATGACTACTTTAGTGTGAGTTTGAAGCAAGTTCATCCTCTCACTAAAGTGGGGGCTAAATGTGTCATAGAAAAATGGCCCATTGTAATTTCCATGGCCTTTTAGGTCTTGTTTCATGGTGTTGGAGCTATGTTGCTTTGATTTTATGTTGTAACATGGCTTGACCATACTTATTTAGGTACTAATACTTAAATAACAACATCTTGTGAAGGTGTTGTAAAATATTTATACATTCTTCTAGACTATATTAATTACAATTCACCTAAACATCACCTTTTTATTCATCAACAAGCCCTATTTTGAAGTGTTGTAAAGTCTTCTAACAAGCTTTCACACTTTTTTAGGAACATCTTCACTATTTATCACTTTTTCTCGCTTTATTTCACCCTTTTATGCTTTCATATACATAAGGGTATATGCAAGATCATCATGAAACAAAAAGCCCTTAAGTGGTGAAAAATTCAGAAAAATTAGAGTTAGGAAACTTGACATAAATATTTGAATAAGTTATCTATATTATTTTAAAAATATGTAAGAATAAAATCTGTAGCAAATTGAATGTATTTCTAAACTACTAGGTTTATTTTAAAAAATAATCTATTTGGTGAAAATTTGAAATTTCAATGGAATAGTACTTAAATTTTAGGGAAACAATAAGAAGTAGGTGTTTGTCTAACCACCCTAACCACAATAAAAAGATAATATTTTTTTATAAGATTTTAGATATAAGTAGAGGACTCATGTCTCAATGTGATGCATATTTTTTTGTAATTATTTTCCAAGTAAATAATTAATTATGAATATTTTATTACAACTTCTAAAAAATATAAAAACACATATGTCTGACCACCGTAACTTGGTCAAAACTTCATGAAATTCATTTTTATTTTTTTTAATCCTATAATATGTGAAGCATAGAATGTGATGCATGTTTCATATTCAAAAAATGTGATATCGTTTGAAAGCTATAGACGTTTTTCAATCTTCCTATCAATAAGGATTTTAGTTGTAATTCAAACAGAAAATGAATAATAATTATTTATTAAATTAAAAGTAAAGAATAATTTATATTGGTGGAAAGCTGAGAATCTTCTTTAAAAGCCCTTTTTGTTTCATCAATTTTGGGTAAAAAATAGTTGTCAGCCACATACCCTACACATAACCTTTATATCGCTACTTTTTGGCCCATCATGATCCTGCACATACCCTTAATTAAGTGTATTTTTGAGTATTATCTTGACAAACAACATTCAATACAACATATTTCTTGACTCTTTTTTTTGGGTCCTACATGGGACCCATTCTTCATGGGTGGTGAATGAGTCCCCCTTGGCCCCAAACTCAATATTTTAAATTTCCATTACGATTTTATTCAAAATCACTTGATATCGCCCTGTGATGAGGTATGAATAGGTAACTAAGGCACAAGTTTGTATAAATAAGTTATTTTCATCTCATTCTAACCCCCATTCATCAAGTTCACTTATCCACCTATTCGCTCAAGTATTCAAGCATTTTACAACATCCTTTCAAGCACTATTCAAGCACTTTGAAGCAACCATTGACATTACTTTAGAATTGCACCATCAAGGGTTTGGTAAGTTATTAGCAATTACATGTTAGTTTATCATTCCTTTGCATTTCATTATTTTATTGAAGGTTTGATTACCAAAATAGAGTTTGACCAATGAAAACCCCTATTCACTAACCTTAAACCATTTTTCCCTATTGCATGTTTGTCTGTAGACCTAGGTATGTAGATTTGACAAAAAAATTGATGTTGAAGATTGGTTTATAAGTCAACTAGGTGCTTCAAGTTAACTTAAGTGTATTTCAAGTTTGGAGAAGGTTTTCTGTCTGTTTTCTAATGAATTGACTTCGGTAACTCGACAAGCAGACTTTTCTAGATCTGGTGTTGCAGAGTTGTCTCCTGATTTTTCAAAAATTTGGGAGAGGATTGATTCGCCACCTATGGTGAATGAGTCCCACCTTAGGGCTGAAAATCTGAAATTTGTCAAATTTCAGATCTTGACATATAGAAACTTGCTTCCTATAGTTTTTCACCAAGAGGAGGACTAATTTGTCACCTTGGGCGAATGAGTCCCACTGTGAAAAATTAGTAATTTTCATCAGCATCAAAAACACTCTAGAATCATCACATTTCATCTAGGTGCACTCAGATTCATCCCTTTCTTTTTTGTACTACATAATTTGTTCATTTACTTAGTTGTTTGCATATCATAGTGTGTTTACAAACATAGATTTAATTACACTCTTGCATTCATTTCCATTCATTTAGATTAGTCAATTTAATTTAGTTATCTTCATTTAGGTAAGAAAACATAACACATAACATTAAATTGAATGAACCATTAGCATTTTTGGCATACTTCTTTCCTTTTAGGTGAAAAACCCTATAAGAGTTAGAGAAGCCCTAGGAACCAAAAATCAATGTTTCATGTTCCAATCAAATGAAGAAACTAAAATTCCATTGTTACTGTACCAAATAATTGTTCTAAAATTTTAAGGTGGACTTCATTACATTGTTGGTATGTACAAATCATAAACTTTTCATAAGGAAATATTTGACAAGGGACAGTGTGTTTTCCAACATTGCAATAATGTGAACATTTTCATAAGGAAATAATTGACAAAGGACAGTGTGTTCTCCAACACTAGAAATAATGTGAGCATTTTTCATAAGGAAATAATTGACAAGGGACAATTTTTTTTCCAAGACTACATATAATGTGAGCATTTTTTGGTTCCAATTAAATCAAGAAAGTGAAATGCCATTTTTACTATACCAAATAGTTCTAAAATTTTGAGGTGGACTTCATTACATTGTTGGTGTGTATGAATCAAAAGAAATTCATAAGGAAATATCTAAAAAAGGATAATGTGTTTTCCAACACAACAATAATGTGAGCATTTTTCATAAGGAAATAATTGACAGGGGATAATGTGTTTTTCAACACTAAAAATAATGTGATAATTTTTCATAAGGAAATAATTAACAAGTGACAGTGTGCTTTCAAACACTAAAAATAATGTGAGAATTTTTTTTTCCAATGAAATGAAGAAAGTGAAATGCCATTTTTATTGTACCAAATAACTATTCTAAAATTTTAAGGTGTACTTCATTACCATTTTGGTGCGTACAATACAAAAAAATTTCATAAGGAAATAATTGATAGGGGACAGTGTGTTTTCAAGCACTACAAATAATGTGAACATTTTTTTGTTCCACTCATATTAAGAAAGTGAAATACCATTTTTACTATACCAATAGTTTTTCTAAAGTTTGAAGGTGCAATTCATTACATCTTTTATGCACACGAAACAAAAAAAAAAAATCATAATGAAATGACTAACAAGGGACAATTTGTTTTTCAACAATACAAAAATAATGTGAGCATTTTTTTGGTTCAATCATATGAAGAAAGTGAAATTCTATTTTTACTATACCAAAGAGTTGTTCTAAAGTTTGAAGGTGGAACTCATTACATTCTTGGTGCATATAGAATGAAAACTTTTTACAAGGAATTAACTGACAAGGGATAGTGTGTTATCCAACACTGCAAATAATGTGAGCATTTTTTTCCAATCATATGAAGAAAGTGAAATGCCATTTTTTTGTACCAAAGAGTTTCTCTAAAATTTGAAGGTGGAATTCATTACATTCTTGGTACATATAAAAATAAAATCGTAAGGAAATAATTGACAAAGGACAGTGTGTTTTCCAACACTACAAATAATGTGAGCATTTTTTTGTTCCAATCGTATGAAGAAAGTGAAATGTAATTTTTACTATACCAAAGAGTTCTAAAATTTGAAGGTGGAATTCATTACATTCTTGGTGTGTACGAAACAAAAAACTTTCATAAGGAAATAATGGGACAGTGTGTTTTCCAATACTACAAATAATTTGAGCTTTTTTTTATTCCAATCATAAGAAGAAAGTGAAAGTGACTTGAGGGGTGACTAACCAATTGAGTTGTTATGTGTAGAGGGTTTTACAATAGTATGTGGGTTGCAGTTTTCATAACACCCAGTGTTTTCCAACATGCAATTATAGTAATGAAAACCTTTTCTTTATTAGAGAGTATGAATGTAATGAAACAAACCTTAAAAATTAACCTCCTTTTATTTTTATGATAAATTATTCTTCTTATATTTTAATTCCTTTTCTAAGTGGTTAATTTTAGTATTCATTGTTTTGATATAGTTTCAATAGTTCAAACTATTACAAATATAATCATAGGCTGGAAAACATAGTGGGTTGTGAGTGAGAGAGTGGGAGGGAGAGAGGAAGTGAGAGAGGGGAGAGGAGGGAGATAGGAAACTTTGGTAGGGTGGGAGGGATATAAGGAGGGAGAGAAAGAGGGAAGGAGAGAGATAGAGATAGGTATAGTGATTGGTAGGGTGGAGGAGATAGGTATAGAGTGAGGGAGGGAAGGAGGGAGGGAGGGAGAGAGGGGTAGGTGGAGAGAGATTGTGTGTGTGAGAGAGAGGGAGAGAAGGAGGGAGAGAGGTAGGGATAGAGGGAGATAGGGAGTGGTACGGTGGGATACAATACTTCCTCATGATGTGTACATATCTTAAATTTTAGCAAACATTTCCCACTTACTAGTACCTTATGTTCTTTCTATAATTCTGAAATTTTATATGGATTTTGATATTTTTAACATTTTAAATTTTAACTTATCAACCATCTCTTTTGGCACTAAAATATCTTTACTATCATTGTTTATGTTGAATATATATAACTTATATTTAGTCTTGTATATATTTCTAAAGAGACTTCTCCTTTGTATGTATGTGTGAGGGAAAGAGGGATATAGAATTTGATTCATCATTACTAGAAGTTAGAGGAAAATTAAATTGTATTTATAATCAAGTATTCCATTTTGGTAACTTCTGTCATCTTATAGATATACAAGAATGGAGATAAATAGAGGTACAGTAGGTGAGGAAGGTATAGAAAGAGTTTGGGAGAGAGGGAGGGGTAGGTAGATAGAGATAGTGGAGAGAGGTTGTGTGTGTGTTATGGAGAGAGAGGGGGAAGGAGAGAGATAGTGAGTGGTAAGGTGGGAGGTATAGAGG
>VDFB02193867.1:15850780-16320016 GCA_007258455.2 Sequoia sempervirens | reverse complement strand
TAAAATTAATAGTATAAATATTAATAATACATTTAAATTTTATTACGCGTTCTATCAGTAGGGGATCAAAAGACCTGAGTACATAAAAAAGAAAGGAAAACCATTAAAAATGCTTTATCTTCAATGGAAGTGGAAGGGTCTGCCGATGGGAGTGGAAAATACACCATGAAAGAAATTATAAAGAAGAAGAATTCTGAAAGATACGAAGCTTGGCGGAACAAAGGATACGAAGCTTGGTCGGCGTGTCGGATGGTCTGTGCCTGTGCCGAGGAATCTACGAATAATTTATGCTAACATATTCTTCTAACTTCGTATCAGCTTGACAATGGTGTTCTCATACAATTTCGGGTAGGGAAACACAGAAAAAATGATGATATATGTTATGGATGGTATTGTTGTTATTGCCTTGCAGAGCAGCAGCAGGGCCGTCGGCATTGTTTGTGTTTGGAGACTTGTGGAAGAGGATCTGGGGCCGTTGGCATTGTTTGTTCTTGGAGACTTGTGGAAGAGGCATTTACTTCAGATCTCTATCAGAGAAGCTACCATTTGGGTCTACCTTCTTTGGTGCTCCTGCTGCCCATTTTTCTGACGGTCGTCTCATTGTCGATTTTCTTGGTAATTGTCACCGCTATAATAAGATCTCGTCTGTGCTTAGTTTTTGAAAAATTGTTTAATTTTTTGTCTCAAATTTGGGTATGTACAATCAGATCTCTTAGAGAATGGTGGTGTTATGGAAGGGAAAAAGTTTCTATCTTTTTATTGTTTTAATACTTTGATTCTAATTTGACAGCTTTTGATATGGGTCTCCCATTCCTCGATCCATATTTTAAGAACATTGAGGCACAGTATCAACATGGAGTAAATTTCGCTGTAACTGGAGCCACAGCCTGCGACATCTATGATGGTGATACTTGCAACATGATCGGTATAGTTCCTTTTCCCCTGCGATTCTAGGTTGATCAATTCAAGTGTTTTGTGGTGTGTTCTATGGGAATCCATAGTTGGGGGATGGAACCACCGATCTAGCACGCCTGCCTGCATTCGAACTTTGCTTGAGACTTACGATTTCTGCGCCCAACAATTGGTGCAACCATGGGTGGCTAGAGCTTATCCCTATTACCCAACGGCTAACCTAACAACTAGATCAGATATTATATAGTCTTTTAATAGTTTTATAATTTTGCTTTCACTTACTTTGTGTTTGACTCTCCTACTTGAGTTTTGCAGAAATCTGAAGGTCGAGCCTATGTAGGAAAGATAAATGCCAAGTGGGTGAACCCTCATTATCCAAGAAGCTTTTTCTTCCATGGGTTTCAGAGAAAATTTGTGGACATAAGTACTTTCATATGATACAAACTAATTTCGCAATATATATACAAGTAGAGACAAAATAATGCCTCAATTGTACTACTTTCTAAGAGTCCACAATAGCAAATTTAGTTGAATATGCACAGATTGTTGTCATTTCTATGGCATATAAATTTCGTTGAGGTTTATTTGGCATATTTATGTACTCTCCAGGTAATGAATGACTTGCTAAAGAAAAATCCAAATCCGTCATCGTGAGAAGTTGAAGACCAGATTGATGGCAATCTGTGCAGGTATGATGGCAATGTTCAAAATACTATTGATATGAAAACTTCATCTCCATAGACAAACATTATTTTATTATATTTGACACGAATACATTATTTGTAGGTGTACTGGATATCGCCCTTATTGGATTCTTTTTAGACATTTGCATGTGCAAATGACAGAAACTGCAATCAAGAAGATAAAAGAAGTAGTTATCTGAAGTTAGAGCTTGACATGGAGGATATTTGTGATAAGGGAAATTCCCAAAAACTCAGTAAAAAGGCTTTTACTTTCAAAAATAGGGATTACCTAGATATGGGTGCTTTCTTTCGAAGATTTATATTTTTGTTCTGACAACTTATAGAAATCAAAGAACACTAAGAATAGTCAGAGGAAATACATCATTTGGGATTTATCTCGAATACTTCTGTGATGTGATTGTTGACATATCTCAAGTACCAGCTCTCTTAAAAATTGTTGTTAGCAATGGACTCTGTATTGGAGGAGGAGTTGCAATTTCAAATTTTATGATTTTATGGTACTATTTCATATAAAAATAGTTTTAAAATTAAATATATAAAACAAGTTTTTTAATTTTAGAAAATTAAGTGCAAAAGAAATATTCTAAGTTTATTATTTCATATAAAAGAAGTTTTTAAACTAGACCTAAAAAAAATGTTTGTAAATTTTAGAAAATCAAGTGCAAGAAAAATATATGAACTAAATTTTAAATAAATTAATTTAAGTGCAAAAGAAATATTTTAAATTTACTATTTCATATAAAAGTAGTTTTAAAATTAAATATATATAATTTTTTTCTAAATTTTAGAAAATTAAGTGCAAAAGAAATATTCTAAGTTTATTATTTCATATAAAAGAAGTTTTTAAATTAGACTTAACAAAAAAGTTTCAAAATTTTAGAAAATCAAGTGCAAGAAAAAAATATTCTAAATTTACTATTTCATATAAAAATAGTTTTTAAATTAAGTTTTAAAATTTGACGTAAAAAGAAGTTTCTAAATTTTAGAAAATTAAGAGCCAAAGAAATATTTTAAATTTGTTTGTTTAGAATAAATTTCAAATATATTTTTTGCTTTCTAATAAATCAAACAAATTTGATGAAACAAAAAATCAAAACCAAAGAGATTTCATAAAACAAAAAAAATCAAAGATATTTCATAAAACAAAAAATTAAAGCGATTTGATGAAAAAAATCAAAACAAAGAGATTTGATGAAACAAAAAAATCAAAATCAAAGAGATTTTATGAAAAAAAATAAAAATAAAAATCAAAGATATTTTTAATGAAACAACAAAAATATCAAATCAAATAGATTTGATGAAATAAAAAAATCAAATCAAATATATTTGATCACAAAAAGAAATCAAAGATAAATCACAAAGATTTGAAAATGTTTAGTATAAATAAATTAAAAAATCAAATAAATAAATCAAAGGTTAAAAACTAAGTTAGGTTCAAGTATAGGGTTCAATTAGAGTTACTAATAAGGTTAGGGTTAGGGTTTCAGTTCAGTTAGGGTTTGGGTGCAATTAAGATTTAATTAAAGTTGAGTTAGGGCTTCAACTAGGATTTAATCAGTGTTATGAGTAAGGTTAAAAGGCGTTATTGTTGAATTAGAGTTTAATTATGGTAAGTCTTATTAAGTTTCAATTAGAATTAGTATTAGGGTTTGGGTGCAATTAGAGAATAATTAAGGTTGAATTTGGGTTACAACTAGGATTCAATTAGGGTTATAACTAGGGTTCTAAAGTGTTATTGTTCAATTAGAGTTTAACTATGGTAAGTGTTAGGATTCAATTACAGTTAGGGTTCAACTAAGATTAGGGTTCAAATAGGGTTAGGATTAGTGTTAGGGTTGGGGTTCAATCAGGCTTAGAGTTAGGGTTATGATTTGTGTTAGGGTTGGGGTTCAATCAGGCTTAGAGTTAGGGTTATGATTTGTGTTAGGGTTACGGTTATGGTTAGGGTTATGGTTATGGTTATGGTTAGGGTTAGGGTTATCATTACAAATAGGATTATCATCACAAAAAGGGTTAGGGTTAGGGTTAGTTTTAGGGTTAGGTTTATCATCATGAATAGGTTTATCATCATGAATAGGATTAGGGTTAGGGTTATGATTAAGTTTAGGGTTATGGTTATGGTTATGGTTAGGGTTAGGGTTATCATCACGAATAGGTTTATCATCATGAATAGGGGTTAGGGTTAGGGTTGGGGTTATCATCACGAATAGGTTTATCATCATGATTAGGGTTAAGGTTATGGTTAGGGATAGACTTATAAATGATAGGGTTAGGGTTATGATTAAGTTTAGGGTTATGGTTATGGTTATGGTTAGGGTTAGGGTTATCATCACGAATAGGTTTATCATCATGAATAGGGGTTAGGGTTAGGGTTGGGGTTATCATCACGAATAGGTTTATCATCATGATTAGGGTTAAGGTTATGGTTAGGGATAGACTTATAAATGATAAAATAAAGTAATTTGGTTAGGGTTAGAGTTAAAATTGGGATTAAGGTTAGGGTTATCATCACGAATAGGGATTCAAGTTAGGGTAAGGGTTAGGGTTAGGGTTAGGGCTAGGGCTAGGGCTAGGGCTAGGATTATGATTATGATTGGGTTAGGGTTATCATCGCGAATAGGTTTATCATCACGAATAGGATAATCATCATGAATAGAATTAGGGTGCGGATTAGGGTTAGGGTTACTGTTAGGGTTAGAATTAGGGTTAGGTTTATCATCATGAATAGGATTAGGGTAAGGGTTAGGGTTAGGGTTAGGGTTAGGGTTAGAGTTAGGGTTAGTAGTAGGCTTATCATCACGAATAGGGTTATGGTTAGGGTTAGGCTTCGAGTTATCATCACAAATAGGTTTATCATCATGAATAGGGATTAGGGTTAGGGTTAGGGATATGTTAGAGTTAAAATTGGGATTAGGGTTGCGACTATCATCATGAATAGGTTTATCATCATGAATAGGGATTAGGGTTAGGGTTATGGTTATGGTTAGGGAGAGGTTTATAAATGATAAAATATAGTAATTTGGTTAGGATTATCATTAATTTAATTGGGATTAAGGTTGTGGTTATCATCATGAATAGGGTTAGGGTTAGTGTTAGGGTTAGGATTAGGGTTAGGTTTATCATCACAAATAGGATTAGGGTTAGGGTTACGATTAAGGTTAGGGTTATGGTTATGGTTAGGGTTAGGGTTATCATCACAAATAGGTTTATCATCATGAATAGGGGTTAGAGTTGGGGTTATCATCACGAATAGGGGTTAGGGTTAGGCTTGGGGTTATAATCATGAATAGGGGTTAGGGTTAGGGTTAGGTTTAGGGTTAAGGTTATGGTTATGGTTAGGGATAGGTTTATAAATGATAAAATATAGTAATTTGGTTAGGGTTAGAGTTAAAATTGGGATTAGGGTTGGGGTTATCATCACGAATAGGTTTATCATCATGAATAGGGATTAGGTTAGGGTTAAGGTTAGGGTTAGGATTAGGGTTAGGGTTGTGGTTATGGTTAGGGATAGGTTTATAAATGATAAAATATAGTAATTTGGTTAGGGTTAGAGTTAAAATTGGGATTAGGGTTGGGGTTATCATCACGAATAGTGATTCAGGCTAGGGTAAGGGTTAGGGTTAGGGTTAGGGCTAGGGTTAGGGTTATGGTTATGGTTAAGGTTACAGTTAGGGTTAGGGTTAGGGTTAGGATTATGATTATGGTTAGGGTTAGCGTTATCATCGCGAATAGTTTTATCATCACGAATAGGATTATCATGACTAATAGAATTAGGGTTAGGATTAAGGTTAGGGTTAGTGTTAGGGTTAGAATGAAGGTTAGGTTTATCATCACGAATAGGATTAGGGTTAGGGTGAGGGTTATGGTTATGGTTAAGGTTAGGGTTAGGGTTAGGGTTAGGGTTAGTAGTAGGCTTATCATCACGAATAGGGTTATGGTTAGGGTTAGGGTTAGGCTTCGGGTTATCATCACGAATAGGTTTAGCATCATGAATAAGGATTAGGGTTAGGGTTAGGGTTAAAGTTAGGGATAAGTTAGAGTTAAATTTGGGATTAGGTTTGGGGCTATCATCACAAATAGGTTTATCATCATGAATAGGGATTAGGGTTAGGGTTAGGGTTAGGGTTAGGGTTAGGGTTAGTGCTAGGTTTAGGGTTAGGATTATGGTTATGGTTAGGGATAGGTTTATAAATGATAAAATATAGTAATTTGGTTAGGGTTAGAGTTAATTTAATTGGGATTAAGGTTGGGGTTATCATCACAAATAGGGATTTGGGTTACAGTTAGGGTTAGTGTTAGTGTTAGTGTTAGGGTTAGGGTTAGGGTTAGGGTTAGGGTTAGGGTTATGGTTACAGTTAGGGTTAGGATTAGGGTTAGGGTTATCATCATGAATATGTGTTTATCATCATGAATAGGAATATCATCACAAATAGGATTAGGCTTAGAATTAGGGTTAGGGTTAGTGTTAGGGTTAGGATTAGGGTTTGGGTTTGGGTTATGGAAATGGTTAGGGTTAGGGTTATCTTCATGAATAGATTTATTATCACAAATATGGATTATGGTTAGGGTTAGGGTTAGGATTAGGGTTATGGTTATGTTTAGGGTTAGGATTAGGGTTAGGGTTATTATCATGAATAGGATTAGGGTTAGGTTTATTGTTAGGGTTATGGTTAGGGTTAGAGTTATCATCACGAATAGAGATTAGGGTTAGGGTTAGGGTTAGGGTTAGTATTAGGGTTTTGGTTATCATCACGAATAGGGATTAGGATTAGGGTTAGGGTTATGGTTTTAGGTTAGGGTTAAGGTTAAGGATAGGTTTATAAATGATAAAATATAGTAATTTGGTTAGTTTTAGAGTTAATATTGGGATTAGGGTTGGGGTTATCATCATGAATAGGGATTAGGGTAGGGTTAGGGTAAGGATTAGGGTTAGGGTTAGTGTTAGGGTTAGGATTAGGGTTAGGTTTATCATCATGAATATGTTTATTATCACCAATAGGATTAGGGTTAGGGTCAGGGTTAGGGTTATGGTTAGGGTTAGGGTTATCATCAAAAATAGGTTTATGATCACAAATAGGGATTACTGTTAGGGTTAGTGTTAAGGTTATGGTTATGGTTATGGTTAGGGTTAGGGTTATCATCATGAATAGGATTATCATCATGAATAGGATTGGGGTTAGGGTTAGGATTAGGGTTAGGTTTATCATCACAAATAGGTTTATCATCATGAATAAGATTAGGGTTAGGGTTAGGATTAGGGTTAGGGTTAGGGTTATCATCACAAATAGGTTTATCATCATGAATAGGGATTAGGGTTAGGGTTAGTGTTAGGGTTAGGATTAGGGTTAGGTTTATCATCACGAATACGTTTATCATGAATAGGTTTATCATCATGAATAAGATTAGGGTTAGGGTTAGGATTAAGGTTAGGGTTAAGGTTATGGTTATGGTTAGGGTTAGGGTTATCATCAAGAATAGGTTTATCATCAAGAATAGGGATTAGGGTTAGGGCTAGGGTTATGGTTAGGGTTAGGGTTAGGGTTAGGGTTCTAGTTATGGTTATGGTTATGGTTTTTCTTTCTTTTTTTAATATACTGAAATATACAAAAATATTATTATTTATCTAATAATATAATAAAATAATATAGTATAATTAATTCACATAATATATTATTATTATATTATATTTATTATATAATATTATTATTATATTATATTATTATTTATCTAATAATATAGTAAAATAATATATTAATTCATGTTATGTGTTGCAAGCAATGAAGGAATATTCTATGTTAAGTTTTTGAAGCTCCATTGAAAATGAGAGGAGGTGGAAGTCATTGTGTGTAAGCTTTTTGAATCAACATTTCAGATCACACTCCATGATCCATCATCAGGATAGATAGCTCAAGGATATGAAAAATTGGTTTGTTGCAAACCCAACATGTATAAAAAGAGGTAGAACAATGTCATCCCTTGGGCCTTGTGCCTCCTATCCCTCTAACATTCTTCTACCTCTTTTTATACCTGTTGGATCTGTAACAAACCAATTTTTCATATCCTTGAGCTCTCTATCCTGATGATGGATCACGGAGTGTGATCCAAAATGTTGATTCAAAAAGCTTACACATAATCGAATCCAGAAATAACTACTGATATAACTTTAAAGTACTTGTGAAATCCACAAATTTCATCAATCGGTAGAAGAACAATGTCAACAAACCAATTTCAATGATAAGTATACACTAATACAAGAATTAGGACCAAAAGGTTAAAAATATTAACAAATTTCATAGATTTCAACAACGGGTACAAGAAAGTAAGTAAAGAAACAAATTACAAATGGCATACCTCCCCTTTTTCAGCAGTCACTACCAAATCCTCTGACTCATCAGCGGTAGTCCTTCGATCAGCAACAACTTTCTCTGGATCACCCTCTAAAACCAAGCAGTCATTGTCCAAATCTTCAATTTGGGTTCCAAAAATTTTAGCCCTCTTTGGGCGACTATTCTTCTCAGAACAGATAAAGTTGTCAATAATAGTAAGCTCGTCGTCATCGTTTGTAAATGAGGTCCTTTTGAATGAAGAGGACCTCATTGATTGTAGTTCAGTCTCTTCTTCATCATCTAAAGAGCTAACTTCTACTACAATGGCCTGCATGTTTAAGAATTTAATTGCCAATAATCCCAAATGGGTAAAGTACGCCTCTGAAGATATTTGCAGGACAATTAAATGGGATTATCTGGATTCAGATCCTTCCCATTCTCAACATTTTTAATCGCAGAATGATGTGTCCCATTCTGCGTAATGATGGCAAGACAAAACCTCCTATATTCCTAGGATGGGATTTCTTCTACATTGATATGTACTCTTCTCTTCTGAAGAAATTTTGGAGATTTTGTCTAATGTTTTCACTTGTAATGGAATAGCTATTGGAAGAGGAGGGGTTGTTGGTGTCAATGGTAAGGATGGCAGGATATCAAAGTGGGGTAACTGTAATAAATGGAGGACAAAAGGCTTTATTTGAGAAGAATCATCAACCAGAAGAATCAGACAATGCTAAAAGTACCAGTCAAGAAAGTTCTCAATTTGTTTTGAAGAGGAATTAGCAAAGGCAAACTCCCCACACGCCAGAACAACTATTATGATTAGAAATATTCTGAATGGATACAAGTATGGCCAGTATGAATTTTACGGCTTGTGAGGCCAAATTATTTCAATTTACTCAGGTTAAAAAGGTTTTTCGAAGATAGATTTAAAGTTCATAAATTAAATTTGTAAGAACTACTTCACCATTTATACTAACATGACTCTCTGCTATATATATTTTTTAGTCAAAGAAAATCAATTATTAAAAGTAACTTAAGAGTTATTCTCTTGGATAAGTATGTTGTATTCATGTGTAACGTTTAGGCTAAAATTATTTATGTAGAGTGTTGTCATTATTGCATTTAGAATGTTAAATATTCTTTTGTTGGGGTGATTTATCGGCTGATCAGAATGGTTGCTAATATTTTATAATGCTAGGAATAACTCACTCGTCATTATTGCCTCAGGATGTTTTTCCCTAAGTTAGAAAATTAAAGCCTTTTCAATGAATCCATTATGTGCTTATATGGGAAACATAGCTGCCAATGTTTACTAATTCTCTATTATTATTGTTATCTTTGTGAATCTTACCTGCGGGATTGCAATAATATTGTATCAAATACTTTGGAAACATTTGACGTGAGAATTTGATTTTTTCTAGCATTACATGCGAATGAAAATTTAGATTTATTTACCATCGATTCCTTACTCTTTTTCTAATAAAAAGGAATGATTACTTTAAAAGCCTTAAGACTTAGGAATAAAACAAAATCTCTATCAAATCTTCTTAAGCAAAAAGTTCATGTTAATTTTAATAAAGAAAAGAGGGATAGATATTATTTCACCTTCTAAGATAAACCTCTATATTTAGATTTTATTTAGAAAATATTTATGGGTAAATATATATGTGAAAGAATAGCCTTATTTATTTATATTGTTTAGTATTTATATGAGTATTTAAAATGAATAAATATATTTCTTATATAATATTAAATATTTAAGTAATTATTTAAAAAAATAAATAGTTAATAAAGTAAAGTAATTATATTTAAGTTGAAAAGTAATCATTAAGTATATTTAATAAAATATTTTTAAATGAAAAGATTTTAAATATGAGATTTATGTAGAAGGTTGAAGTTTAAAAAAAATGAATATGAGTGTAGTTATCATTGTGAGTTTTAAGCGCTAATCTACCTCCACTTCAAAATCTTATAACGTGACAGAAGCCTTGCTTCTCATGTCTGTATCGGTAATAATATTGTATGAAAAAAAATGATTTTGAGGATTTGTTAGTATGACTACTTAGATTTACGATTTTTTCTATAAGTGCTTTGTGTAGCCGTTAAGGTTGTATTTTCTTTTTTTAGAAACTACTAAACAGGCTATTATGTGTGAAGGGTGTATGTTTTTGTATTAGGAAGCTAGAGGGTGCAAAGGAAAATGTTTGTGCCCTATATGTTAGGGGGTAGGGTTTGATCAAATTGAATTTGAATGGGGTATTGCCCGTGACAGGTGAAATTGTAGGATTGACTTCTTTGCTCTCTGGGTTTTTTTGGCATTATGATTAGGACTATGCTCTATCTGTGGGTGTTTTTTCCTTTTAGTAACTAGGAGTTTCAGTGCATTGTAGGTGGACACTGATTGCAGGGAGGCTTCCATGGCATACAAAAGGGGAGGTAGAAAAATACTGGAAATTGAGAAGTCACAGGATTGACACAAAAGTAGCGACTGACTGACTGGCTGAAGATTTCAAATTTAAATCTTGCAAATTTAATTTCTTAATAATTTTAATTGATTTAAGATAAATAAGTGTTTGTTTGTATAGAATACATCATATAATTTAATAGTTTTTATATTGGACAAAGTAGTTATAAGAATAAAAGCTACAGGTTTTTTATAATTTCATAGAATTCATGATATTATAATTAAATTAGTTAACAAATTTTCCTTAATGAATTTTTGGGTTCAAAAAATTAAGTTTAAAAAAGCATTTGTTTCTATATATCAATTTAATATTAGAATATTGTGATATAAAGAGGTCTATTGATTGATCAAGTAATTTTGGAAATTGGAAGTTTATTAAAAAGTATATACACAATAAAAAATTAGCACAATTTAATATAATGTTTAAATTTTTTGTTAAAATATTGACAAAGAAGAAATATTAAAATATCAATTTATATTTATTCACATATTCCACCCAAACTCAATCTCTCCAAGTGAAGCGTAGGCAAGCATATATGCAATATGTGATGTTTCTACTAGATGATACTTACAATGATATCCACCAAACATGCTTGTAAACTCATGACAATGATGTAAAAGCTTTTCATGTTAATGGAAAAATTGGAAAAAAAATAAAAAATGCTTTAGTACAGAGGTTGTGTGCATTTGTGTAGGAATAAAATGACATCATGTAGGTTATAATATTTTTTCATCAATCTGTTTGTGCTTATTGAATGTCGCTTTCAAGTTCACTGTACTTATTGAATGTCGCTTTCAAGTTTACTATACTTATTGAATGTCGCTTTCAAGTTCACTGTACTTATTAAATGTCACTTTGAAGTTCACTGTACTTGTAATATCTGTGTTTTTATGAATGGAAAATTCATAGTTCAAAACATGAAACTCCACCCCAGTATCTAAACTTCTAAATTTGATCTTCAACTTGTAGAAGCCCAAAAGGATAGGTCTCACCATTTGATATGGGACAAATACTAGACAAGGAGTAGTATGTGCTAGACTAGGCTTGACATGGTATATATTTCTCAAGATTCAATAGATTTGTTCAGATCATGCTCCTTTTGCACTCTCCCATACATGGATATTTGGGTCACCATGACATTTTGTTTTGTGTTGCTACAAAAGTACTTGATGAACTAAGATGATATTGTACATAGTATTGCATAAGTAAATAGGTTTGAAATTCTTAAGTTTTCTAGAATTAGTCTTTTTGGGAATGAGTGCTATGAAAGTAGAAATTAGTGTGTTTAATACAAAACATGATTCCTTCAATCCCTGAATCACTTCATAGAGCTCCTCATCCAATACATTCCAATTTTTTTGGAAAGAGAAGGTATAAAAACCATTTGGGTCTGGGACTTTGGCACCTTCAATTCTAAAAATATATGTCTTAACTTCTTCCATGATGACATCGTTAGCTACATTCTTCCTTAATGACATCTTTAGCTACTTTATTAGAATTTAGAATCATCATCCAAGGTTGGGATATGATCCAAGAAGATATTCTACTTTTCTTCTCTTTTTTTTCTTCATTTTCCTCCACGAGGATGTTTTCCCAAGAGGAAACCAACAAAGCCTTGATGTGTCAGGATCATCAAAATTTTATCCATAAGCATCTTCAATCTTCATATTATGATTATTTGCCTTCTCATTTTGCATGTTAAATGAAAAAGATTGGTTTTACACCTTATTTAAGTCATTTAATCCTTGATTTTTGTCTCTAATAGATTTATTCAAAAGTGTAGACACCATCCAATTGAACTATGAGATTCCTCTCTTCTTCTATTAGGATGTAAGAAAAATCATTTGAGAGGTCTTTTTGGATCTTAGTCATTCTACTTTCAAGGAGATCCTTTCTTTGAAAAGGTTTCTAAAGACTTGGATATTCCACTTTCAGTCTGAGTTTTATGAATTTTAACTTTCTGTTCAACATGCACATCTTAGTGTGATGATCAACTATTTGGGTGAGCTAGGAGTTAGTGACCAATCATTTCAAAGTTTGGGTTTTCCATCTACACATTTTCAAACTTCAAAAAAACTTTTCTAGGGAATTTTTCCTCGTCTATGAGCCAGTAATCTAAATCAACATTAAATAGGGTTATGATTAGGGTTCAAATAGCTTTATGGTTAGGGTTAAGCTTCAATTGATTAAAAATAGGCGCCTTTAGAAGGATATCTCTCGACATACTTTACATATATTTTTAAAATATGGGTATGCTAGTTACGCCAAGAGGCGTTATACATTGAAAGCATTCAAGGAATATTCTCTGCAAAGTTTTTGAAGCGGCATTAAAAATGACAGCCAGGTGGAAGCTATGGGCTCATAAATAAAAGAGGAGTTTGCAAGGAGAAGGTATCAACTGTTAAATGATTTGCTGGAGGAAATTTTGTCATCCAGGAAGAGAAATCACATTTTAGTTTCCACAATAAAATGCATTCACAAGAGTAATCAAATTGTTGTTCATGGGCAGAATCATCCACACAGATTACCAAAATTCTGCTACAACAATATATCACATTTGACTATTTGTTTAAATAAAATTTGAAATTACCTGACTACATTTACCTAAATAAAGGAAGAATTTATAGTTTTTGGAATATTAGATGTAAATTATAAAACGTATATTTATTAATGTCTTCAAAGCTTTAGTGGTTTGTTTAACAAAAATGTTTAAGCTTTTCACCTTGTATTGATAGAAATAGTATGTTAAACAAAATCTTTGAAGTTTTGGCTCGAATTCAGTTCAAGTGTAAGGATTTATGCCATGAACATAAATTCAAAGAATTAAGTTCAATGAATTTAAAAATTCAACTAAAATTAAAAAAAACATAGATTAAAAATGACAGCCAGGTGGAAGTTATGGGCTTATAAATAAAAGAGGATTTTGCAAGGAGAAGGTAACAACTGTTAAATGCTTTGCTGGAGGCAAATTTTTCATCCAGCAAGAGACATTTGGAAGCCACATTAGAAGCATGTCACAACACATTTCAAATAAAAGACGAGTTTGTTGTGGAAGTCTTTCGTGGAAAAAGCATAATGAGGGAGGTGCTTTCTTATCTTATCAAATTCATTTCCAACCCTTGATATTTAAATTGAAAGATATGATACGGTTTTTGGGCATAAATATTGAGTCAACAAGTTTTTTTTAAATTAGAATAGATTGATAGTTTAAGGTGGTTCCTAAGTCGTCAACACTTGGAGAAGGATGGAGGAGATCATGTTTCCAATAACTACCTAGGGCAACCAATTATTGAAGAAAGTTAGCTTTCGGGGAGTGAACAAGAAGGAGGGAGACAGATCTCAAAGTTAGAGAAGTGAGAGTCGATGGTTGTAGAGGAGAGAAAGTCTTTGACAAAGGTAGACTGTGTGGAGGAAAGTGATGGAGAATGTTGGAGGAGCAGTTAGAAATGTGTGATGAGTGAAAGAAACATTGGAAATAGAGAATTGTTGTGTGGGAGCTCTGTATAAAGAGAAGAGCTCGGCATCAGTAGAAGCAGAGTCAAGTTGAAGAACTCTATCTGTGCATCCCGTGATTCAGATTTCATCTTCAGGCATGTATACTTAGAAACTCAAAAGCCGTAATCATCTATCCATTCAACTATACGATCTTTGGCAATCTTGGATTCTGGAATGGCCTTATGTTGTTTGTGTTTATTATTTTCCATAATAATGGGTTAGAAATTGTAGCTTTAAAGTTCCTTTTTCCATCCATTCTATCTATAAAATCTTCAAATCCTGTGGCTATTTCTGGTTTTACCTGGTCATTCTTTCATCATATGTGGATGGATTTTTAGTTCATTTTCGTTGTTTGTTGTTTTCTAGCTTTTCGTGAGAGCATGGGCTTATTCCAGAGAGTTGCATCAAGCATTTGATAGTAAAACGAATTCAGTGCACAGGAAATAGATTTAAGGTTCACCCAGTTAAACGATGTTTCATCTATTCGCATTTTTGTGTTTGAAATGGAATGGAATATTTTAGCAATGTTTAGAACTTGTAACTTTAAAGTTCCTTTTGCCATCCATTCTATCTGTAAAATCTTCAAATCCTCCTGATGTGACTATTTCTAGTTTTACCTAGTCATTCTTTCATCATATCTGGATGATTTTTCAGTTCATTTTCATTGTTTGTTGTTTTCTAGCTTTTCGTGGGAGCATGGGCTTATTCAAGAGAGTTGCATCGGGCATTTGATAGTAACATTAATTCAGTGCGCAAGCAATAGCTTTAAGGCTCACCTAGTTAAACAAGATTTCATTTGTTCGCCATTAAAAATAGGTTGCCCGAAATAGGGTAACGCGTAGAATAAATGGAAGAGCCACTTAGCATCTCTCTATCGCGTTAAATATGATAAAATGTTCACTGTATTGTTATCTTTCCTCCAAACTTGTGCAAGGTGAATTTTTTCCATAGGTGATTTGATTTTTCCTTACAATAGGTTTTATTTTTAAAACATTTCTAATTAGTTCTGGATAAGTATCATGCATACAACTACTTATGGACGTGGCCTTCAAAGAAGCTCTTTTTAATTTACTGTAATACCCTTAAGTTTTAACAATGATAAATAGTTTTAAAAATCATATTGTATGAGAAAGGCAAGAAAATTGTTTACTCTGTCAAAATAAATTTAGCTGATTACTCTTTTGAATTTTTATTTATTTTTGTTTCTATTAATTTACATACATATAGTAAATTGTATAGATTTATATACCATAATCATATTATTATATTATGACTATATGAATTATTCTATGATATATGTTGATAATAATTGTGTTGAATTGTTATTTTGTGTACAATTGATGGTAAATTGGAGTACATTCACAATTTTGAAATTCTTATTGTCTTAAGATTTATATTATGATGGTTGTTTATTGATAAAAAAATTAATTTTTGATTATACATATTTAATAAAAAATTAGAAAATAAAATGTAAGGGAGCACTCTTTGTATAGGTTAATTGGTACATTTAAGTTGTAACTATGAGGGGCATCTAATTGCCAAAAGAGGCAGATTTGAAAAATGTTTATCAATTCAATTAGGATTAGAATTCAATTAAGATTAATGATAGATTAAGATTAAGATTAACGTTTATATTACATATTTGGTTACAATCAATTATGTTTGAATTGCATTTGACAATTTCCATTGCTTTCAACCGGTCTATCTATTTTTAGGGTTCTATAGAAAGCATATTTTGCACTCTTTCGGTTGGCATTTTAGTGAGGCTCTCAGTATAGGTATTTATGCCCAAATCCAAATCAAAAAATTACATTTATATTCAATTAGAATTAGAATTCACTTAGGGTTGTAAGATAAATAGATCAATTAGAATTAGGCTCATCATTAGAATTAATGTTAGTATGAAAATTATAATCATTAATAGAGTTTGAATTAAGGATAGGGTTAGAATTAGAATTAAGGGTAGATTTTAGGATAAGATTAAAAGTCAATTAGGGTTATGATTAAAATATAGCAACATAAAGACAAAAAATTTTAATAATAAATGCACATCTAAAATCAATTTAAAATTATAAAAAAAATTACAAAAAAAATAAATAAATTTATTATTGCACATAAAATATTTTTTTACATTTTAAATATATTTAGAACTACCATATCTATCATGAAAAAAAAATATTAGGGTTAGGGTTCAATTAGTATTACAGTTAGAATTAGGTTTGTCATTAGCATTAAGGTTAGTATTAAAATTATAATAATGAATAGAGTTAGAATTAAGGCTAGGGTGAGAATCAAAATTAGGATTAGATTTAAGGCTAAGATGAAAATTCAATTAGGGTTATGGTTCAATTAGAATAAGGGTTCAATTAGGGTTATGATTAAAATATAGCAAATTAAATAGATAATTTTTTACTAATAAATGCACATCTAAAATTAATTTAAAATTATCAAATTAAATATAAAAAAATGTAATAAATTTATCATAAGATAATCACATGTGTGGTATATAACCCACAAGTCATAGACTACATGCTAAGGCCTATGAGTCCACTATGCGGATATAGAATTGTGCTTGTGTAACTAACTTGAATCCTTTTGTGCCAGACATGGTGCGCTTTAAGCAGATCGTGTAAGTCCATAGCTGGAAATGCTTGTTAGCTACAATGCAAAAAGGAGCAAGATGCATTGACTATAACCATAGAAGGAACAAACATAGAAGGCGAAGGTTGGCTAAAGGATGAAGAGACCTTCTCTCATGCAATGGAGAGAATTCGTGATGTTAAAGCATAAATTAAATGGTCAGAGAAAGCAACAACTTTTGTCTAAGCAGATTTGGACAAGAATTTACCCCCTAATCGTCGTGTACCAAGTGAAAATAGCTCTAATAATCCTCCTAAGAAACAAAAAAATAGTGAGCACCTGCCAGTGCAACCTCCCCCCGAAATAATTGTGATAAGTTCTTATGAGTCTAAGGATTATACTCCTCTCACACCTTGAATAAGTGAAACCTAATTTATATATGTAATGTATTCCTTGATGTGGAAAATAAATAAAACATTATTTAAATGTTGTTGGAATGAACACTTTTGTGTTTATGAAATTCATCTTGTGTTGAAAAATACTTATAAATTGCAATTTAAGTAGTAAAACCATGTTGACATTGCAATTTTGTTCAAATTTTTTGACTATTAATTAGCTTATGAAGCTTTCATAACATTAGTACCACTACTACCATCTCTATCGATAACTCACCAACCTCCTACATTAAAAGAAATTTGATACCAACAACTTTCTTACCCTTCTCTTTATAGTCTTGTTGGCTTTGAAAATTCTATTGAAAATCATATATGTATGATTCTACAACTTAGAATCATGTACCTATCTTTATAACATGTTACTTATTTATGAGTTTCATTTATTGTTTAGATAATGGCTACCCAAAATGAATCTCCTTCCATCGAACCATCAGTCCAATAACTAGAAGCCCATGAGGAGTCAACAAATTCCAACACATATGTGCCAAGTCCAATAGACAAGTTGTACATGACAATTGAAGACCACTCAAAACAAATAATTAGGGAACTCCATGATGCTGCATTGCTTGCACGTGGAATAAAATGACAAGAGATTGATGACATGGAAGACATTGCCCGTAAATTACATGCAACATGCAAGAAAGTTGCAGGATTCTTTGGTTCTTTAAGAGAACGTCATTATGTCGAGCAATACGAGGAACCAAGAGTTGCAAAAAGTGCTATTGATAAATTTATTTTGTACTTGTATGATAATTAGGGTAAACAAATGTATAGCATATAGAGGGTTGTTCCATGGTTGGTTCACTCTTATGAACAAGATTTTGATGTAGACTTTCATGTCTATTTTGTAAAAAAATTGTTCATACGTGTTGTATGTAGGTGGCAACCACGATTGACTTATTCTTATAAAGAATATTTTCATAAAGACTTTGATGTCTACTTTTACAAAAGATTGCTGATATATTTTGGATGTACATGCCTTACCTGATATATAAAAAGTCACAAGATGACAATGATGAGTGCATTTATTCAAGGACCAATATCCAAAACACAATTAAGGTTTCATTTTCCTTCTTTGTGATGAAATTTCTTTGTCAAATTATGCTTCAACTATACTTCTTATGTAATAGTTGTGTAAATTTGTATTCTATTGAAAACCTTTTAATTCCAATAGTCTTTGATATTAAATGAAATTCATTTAAAAGAAAAGTAGACTTACCATTGAAAAACATCATTTTTACAAATTGAACTTGAATTATTTTCTAGATATGGTGCGACTGAGATTGAATTTTGAATTAGAGGAGCAAAGGAAACAATATCAAAGAGAATATCACAGAGAATATCAAAGAGAATATAGAAGACGACGACAGGAACAAATGACAGATGTTGAAAGGCAAGAGCAGAGAAAAAGACACAATGAAGTTAAAAGAGCAAGCTATGTTAGACAAACGGAAGAAGTCATAGTACAAGATGAGATAAATGTAGATGTACAAGGAAACATACAAAACCCAAATGGAATGCTTCACAATGATTTCAAAAAAATTCAAGTACAATTTCGACATCAATTAGATAACTTGACAACACAAGGCATATGTGATATATGTCAAGAATGCTACCTAGGAATGAAAGTGTTTCACACCTTTGAAGGTATTGTTTGTAATATATGTCATCAAGAGAAAGGGAATCGTAGATTTTCAACTATAAATAATATGGACCCTGGGCCACAACCAGAGTAGCTTGCAAAATTGACTCAAGTAGAAGAAATTTTAATTGCTCATGTTAACCCAATATTACAAGTTACCCATGCAGTCGGTAGTCAGTATAAATACAAAGGACACACAATAAGTTTTCCACAATATGTGGAAGATGTTTCAAATGTTTTCCCAGATTTAATAAGAGAGTTTCCAATCATCATTGTTCAAAGAAGTGATCAATGTGGCAAAAATTATAACTTCACAATCAATAGGGATCATGTGTATAAGGCATTAAAATACAAAGTAGAGCATGACAAGTTTTATTCAGATGTCAAAATCAATGAAAATGCTCTAAATGATCTCATAGGAAATTCTGATGAAAATATATTCAACAAATTACAAACACTGCATATGGAATTTGATTCTGATTCAAATGAAATTATATTTGTGGGTCCAATCATGGAAATGGATCAAGGAAATATAATTGAGCACACTACATCAATGGCTTCTATGCCACCTAATGCTCAAAGAGAAATGGAATTGATTCAGGCATGGGTTAATAACCCTAATGCAAATTCACCAACATTGATTGATTGGCTAGAAACTGGTTCATCTCCTATCAATGAATATGTCACTCCAGGATTACTTGATATGGCATTCCCAACATTGTTCCCTGATGGTAAATGTGATTGGTTAGAACCACAAATGAGAAGAGTGCATTTGCATGAATTTGTTAAGCATTTATTGTGTTATAGGGACCATCGTTTTGGTCTGCATCCAAGATTTTGATATTTTATGATGAACATGATAATGAGACATCGTGCACTAAATTATTCAACTGCATTTGTCAAAAGAAGCTTCCAATCCATGCCAATTACCATCAACGAGTTGCGTCAACATATGCAAAACATGCCACAATCCCATCTAGCTAGTAGGTTAATGCAATTTGGAACAACATTGAGGGGTACACGGTCATACTGGACACAATGTCGTGTAGAATTGGTTGACATGCTTCATCAAATAGGCTCTCCTACAATATTCTTCACTTTGAGTGCAACATATCTATATTGGCTTGATTTGCATGCACTAATGCCAGGAGCATCGCCAACTACTCCACGAGAGGCTCAAATATGGCCAAAATAAAATGTTATTGAATATCCTCATATAGTCACACAATACATGCATTTAAGACATTCAATGTTTAGAATAGAAATACTAGAAAAAGGAATGAAAATTCATGATTTTTGGTCTAGATATGAGTGGCAACATAGGGGCTCACCGCATGTGCATGGATTCATTTGGATAGATGGAGCACCAAATATGGACAACTTGGATTGGTCAAATCAAGAGCAACGAAAAAGTGAAGAAAGATATTTCCATTCTATTGTTCAAGCATGGAATCCTAGACAAGATCCACATCAACAAAACATCTAGGCATGTTTAAAATAACTTACAACATACACATATCATTTATGTCGTAAACTATTTGTAGTTTACCACATAACTAATCAATTTATTTGTATGTCATATTATAGACATTCTAGAATTTTCCTCGACATCCATGTCTAAAAAATACAAGACAACTTGCAGAGATCAATGTTGATCATGACTATGAAGAGCTACTAAATTTTGTAGAGAGACACACAGTCTATAGGGAGGGTGCATGCCTACGAAAAAAAAAGAGGAACAATGGTTTGCAGGTAACAATTTTCATTAGTAAAAAAATATATATTCAAATCAAATGTAACATGATTCTAAACTACAAACATACATTACTTATTCATATTCATAATAGGTATAATGCTCCTTAGCCATTGAATTTGGAGGGACCCAAATTATATGAAGACATAGAAGCAGGTGAAAAAAAATTGAGCCAGCGAGGAATGATGACAGAGTAAACAAACACAATCGTTACATATAGCAATTGTGGAGAGAAACTATAGATTGGCAACCTGTTCTTTCCAAACATGTTGTAATCAGATATATTGCAAAATATGCAGCAAAAGCAGAAAAAAGTTCAGAAACATACCAATAGATGTTAATGCGACTTGCAAATATGGAAAATCCAGATGATTTGGCTGCAAAAATATATAGAAGACTTTTGACTGAGGCTGTCCTAGAAAGAGACATTGGAGCTCAAGAGACGTGCCACATGCTACTTGAACTTCCATTGGTAGAGAGCAGTAGGAGGTTTATCAATCTAAATGTGTCACGTGAGGTGTTTAAACCCGTAAGTGTAAATGAAGAAGAAAATAAGGAAGAACAAACAACATCTTTTATCCATGGATATAAAATAAGACCTTTGACTATGGAAGGTGTTAGCCTAATTGATGTAGCCAAATCATGGATATATAATCCTAAAAGAAAGAGAGATAAAAAATGGGAGCCAAGACAAAAAACAACTATTGTTAGAGTATTTCCGAAGTTTTTATCCATTCCTTCACATGAGTTAGATAAATGGATTGATTTTTTTTATTCAAAATTATTGTTGTACAAACATTTTCATGATGTGGATAGAGATATTGGTCATGATGATGATTCAATAAGACAAAACTGGGAGTCATTCCATTATAACCCTTGGCACGTGGAACGAATAGCAATTGAAGAACATGATGAAAACATCAGTGATGCTAAAATTGAAGACAATGAAACTCTTCAAAGAAATACTACTGAGCATGAATGGGAAATACTATCTGGACTACATCATGGTCAAAATATACAAGTTTCTAAAATAGATATGTTGGGAATGAGAGATTTTGATAGACAAGTAGACTAGTGTAATGAATATCGTGGTGAAATCTATACAAATCAAGCAATCAACTTCATCAGTAGCATAAGAGAACATGGATGTCTCATACATGACGAAATACCACAGCCTATGAACTACGCAACCCTTAGTGACAAACGAAAAAAGGAACTCAACATAATCATGAGACACTACCATAATAATGAAAATGAATTGCCCTTGTTGATGATAATTCAAGGAACAAAAGGGATAGGAAATTCAATATCTAATTGGTGCTATTAGTCAAGCTATTAAAAATACAGCATATCCTGGTCCTTCTCCTCTTCTATTACTAGCACCAACTAGAGTTACAACATTCAACATAAGAGCATCCACAGTTCATTCAAAACTTTGAATCCCAATCAGAGATTTTGGTCAATTGGAAGGAGTGAGGCTCACAAGTTTTCAAGAAGAAATAGCAAATATCAAGTACATTCTAATTGATGAAATGAGTTTCATTGGTCAAAACTTGCTAGAAAACATGGATTCTCTACTTCGACAAGCAGTCCCACAAAATGAAAACTATAACTTTGGAGGTAGATTTTTATTTGATTAACCCAATTAATTATGTTATATGGAAATACAAAAAATCATATAAATGACAATTGTATAATGACAGGGTATGTGCAGGATCATGGTGGGCCAAAAAGTGGCAATATGATGGGTATGTGACTGACAACTTTTTTTTACCCAAAATTGATGAAACAAAATGGGTTTTTAAAGGAGATTCTATGCTTTCCACCAATATAAATTCTGCTTTAATTTGAATTTAATAGGTAATTATTATTCATTTTCTATTCAAATTACGAGTAAAGTCCTGATTGATAGGCTGATTGAAAAACATCTATAACTTTCAAACGGTATCACATTTTTTGAATCCAAAACATGCGTCACATTCTATGCTTCGCATACTATAGGAATAAAAAAATAAAAATTGAATTTCATGATGTTTTGACCAAGTTAAGATGGTCGACATAAGATTTTTATATTTTTTAAAAGTTGTGTAATAAAATTTATAATTAATTATTTACTTGGAAAAAATTACAAAAATATGCATCACATCGGGACATGAGTCCTCTACTTATATTTAAAATATGATAAAAAAATATTATCATTTTATTGTGGTTAGGGTGGCAGACACCTACTTCTTATTTTTTCCCAAATTAAGTACTACTGCATTGAAATTTCAAATTTTCACCAAATAGATTTTTTTTTAAAACAAACCTAGTATTTTTAGAAACTACATTCAATTTTCTACAGATTCTATTCTAACATATTTTGAAATAATATAGATAACTTATTCAAATTTTTACGTCAAGTTTCCTAACTTTGATTTTTCTGAATTTTTTGCCACTAAAGGGCCTATTTTTTCCATGATGATCTTGCACATACCCGACAACATTCTATATTACTCACAATAATTGTTATCAATTTTCTATCAGGCATATATATCATTTTTGTTGGAGATTTGGGTCAGTTACCTCCTGTTAATGATAAACTACCATATGACAGCAACACACGAGCTAAGTTGCTATGGGAAGAATTCAAAACTATGGTTAATCTTGATAAAATATTTAGACAAGATGGAGAAAACATCCATCAACAAAGATTTTGTCAACTATTGACAAATTTGAGAGATGCAAACCCTACAATCAATGATTGGAAATTGCTTATGACAAGAACCACTATTATATTAGATGCAGCAAATAATCAGGAGTTTGACAGTGGTGTGCATTTATTCTCCACAAATGAAAACATTAATAACCATAACAAGAAAATGTTATACTCATTGAAGCATTTTGTTGCATGTAGTGTTGCAATAAAATCAGGAAGTAGCAATGCAGGAGAAGAATGCTCAAAGGATGAGCTAGATCTAGAATTACTGATATGTAAAGATGCCAGGGTTATGTTAACCTCAAATCTACTCATACAAGTAGGCCTTGTCAATGGAGCTTTAGGATATATACAAAACATTGTCTACAAGCCTGGAACCAGTCCACCAGAACCACCAACATATGTCATAGTTGCATTTGACAGCTATTCATGAATACCATTTGATGATTGTAACCCAAAGATAATTCCAATTACACCAATACAGAGGGGCAAGACAATCCAAATTTCATCAAGATTGGCTTGGGCATTGACAATTCACAAATCATAGGGTTTAACTCTATCAAAAGCTACTATTGATATAGGCCCAAGAGAAAGAATGGGATTGACATTTGTAGCTATATCCCGTGTAAAATGCATCAAAGGATTAATAATTATGCCACCGTTCACTTATGACCATTATGAGAAAATGAAAAATGGTAGACAACTTGCCAAGAGAAAGGCTAAGGAAAATAGATTGAAAATATTAGAAGATACTTGATGTAACATGAATATGTTCTTCAATGTTGATTTCATGAGTCTCAAATTCCAAAATGTAATATATATGTATGATATTTAGTAGAAGATACTTGATGTAACATGCATATGTTCTTCAATGTTGATTTCATGAGTCTCAAATTCCAAAATGTAATATATGTGTATGATATTTAGTTTTATGCTACATTCAATTCTTTTGCTATATAAAAATTCAACAAATTACAATGTTTCCAGTTACTCTTCCATTTTTTTGCCGTGTTTGAAATCTATTGAATACTATTTTCCTTATATGATGATGATGCAGGCATGGATCCTATCAACAATCCATATAAGCACCCAATTGCTGGAAAAAATGAACCTCAAACAAGAACCATTCCTATTGCAACACTCAATCCATACTAGAATAGATGGTCAATAAAGGCAAGAGTCACTAGAAAGGGTCAACTTCATCATTTTAACAATGCAAAAGGACATGGACAAGTGTTTACTTTTGACTTGGTTGATTCAGATGGTGGTGAAATCAGAGTAACATGTTTTAATGTAGTTGTAGAAAAATTTTATGATTGTATTGAAACTGGAAAAGTGTATCTCATCTCAAAAGGGAGACTCAAACCTGCACAAAAGAATTTTAACCAAATAAAAAATGAATGGGAAATCTTATTAGAAAAAATTCATTGTTGAGTTGTGTTTGGAGGAGGATAGCTGTATACCAAAACAACAATTCCATTTTACATTGATAAGAGAAATTGAGAACATGAAAAGCAATTCTTTGGTTGATATTATTGGTGTTGTTCTCTCAATCGACACACCAAACACCATATTCAAAAAGAATGCCACACAAACTCAAAAAATAACCCTTCAAATGAAAGACATGTCAGGTTGTATGGTGGAATTAATATTGTGGGGTGATTTCTGCAATAAGGAAGGTCAACAACTCCAAGAAATGTGCAATGTAGGAACTTTCCCGATTCTTGCTATAAAGGTTGCATGAATTAGTGATTTTGGTGGGAAATCTATGGGAACAATTACTACAACCCAACTCCTTATAAATCCAGATCTTCCTCTCTCACACCAATTGAGATTGTGGTTTGATACAGAAGGGAAGAATGTCCATTCTCATTCTATTACAAAGGAAATCTCATCTGCAATAGAAGAAAAAATGTTAAAAAGTATCTCACAAATACAAGATCAGGACCTTGCCAACTCTAGTAAACCTTATTGGATAGTGATAAAAGCTACCTTATCTTTCATTAAGGTAGACAATTTTTGTTATACAACATGCCCCTTGAAAATTGGAGATAGGCACTGCAAAAAGAAGGTAAACACTAATGAAAATGGTCAGTGGTATTGTGGAAGATGTGATAAAACTTTCCTTGAATGTGATTATAAATATATACTTCAATGCAAAGTGCAAGACCATACTTCATTCACTTGGATTACAACTTTTGAAGAAGCGACAAAAGAAATTATGGGTGTTACAGCAAAAGAATTGAACATTTTGAAGCATGAAAAATAAGATGATGTTAAGTTTTCATACATTATACAAAAGGTCCTTTTCAACAGATACATATTTAAACTTCAAGTGAAAAAAGAGACTTATAATGATGAACAAAGGATTAAATGCACAGTCATAAAAACAACAAAGTTTGATTATTCATCTGAGAGCAAAGCTTTATTAGACTCAATTGCAAAGCTATAGGTTTCATAACATTCAAATGCTTGAATGTATATAATGTTAACAATGTATTCAAACATTTGAAAAAAAAAACTAGTGGATATATCTAAGTTAGTTAATGCCATTTTGTCGTGATATACTTCTTTGATGGTGTCAATACTAAATCTAATGATTGATGAACATTTTTGCTTTTAAATTTATTGTTCTTGGTTGATTGTTGTTATAGAAAAGTTGGTATGATTTCAAATTTGAATGTGTACCCTTATATATATGTGAATCGAGATAAACAATGACACAAACAATAATGAAATCAAATCGATTGCTTTCCAAATTCATATTCATGAAAATGTAAGCATTTTTTCAAGTCAATAGGTGTCTCAACTATGTGTTAGTGAAATATAATAAAATGGAAAATTTGTAAATAATAACATGTTAATTTTATTTTTTTATTAATATATATAAAATAAAGTTATTATTTTAATTTTACTAATACAAGAAGATTTGATTATGTTAATTTTATTTGTATTAGATATATGTTTCATTTAAATAAATTAAACAAAGTTTTATTTATGTAAAATATGATGTGTGTGAAATGTAATTTATTGTTTATCTATGTGTAATTTAATATTTGTGCATCACAGTGACCATTTAGGAAGTAGGTGTTGGGGGTGACTAAGTCAAAGTGGTAATTTTTTTTATTGGTAATATTGATAGAACAAAAAGATATTCTAAAGATCTTCCTTGAAACTACTTGTCAATTGGAATTATCTTCCACTATTGTTGAAAAAAGTCAAAATGGTCACTGCTATGCACAAATATTAAATTACACATAGGTAAACATGCCACCCACATCATATTTTACATAAATAAAAAATTGTTTAATTTATTTAAATGAAACATATATTAATACAAATAAAATTAACATAATGGAATTATCTACAACTTTTTTAATAAAAACATTACAAACAATTTTACTTATTTTAATTTAAAATAATAATTTTATTTTATTTTTTTAATAAAATATATTAATATATTAAAAATTATTTTAAAAATCTTCTCAATTTCAATTTTACTAATGATTGTTGTGATGCACAAATATTAAAATAAAGATCTTTAGGTAATATTGTTATTATTTTAATTTTATCTCAATTGTTATGTAAAATATCTTAATAAGATTATTGAAAATGTATAACTTCAGAATTATACATCTAAAAATCTATAGATGATAATTATTAATTTATTTTTATTAAATATATAAATATTTTAAAAAATATCTTAATTTTAATACATTATAGAGTTATTAGATGAAATTATTATTTCATCTAAATAATAATAACTTTTTTTTTTTTATAATACTTATGTTTTATATTTAAATAATCTATAATTCTTTTTTAAATTTTACCAATAAATCTATAATTAAATACATTTTAGTTATTTAAATCTAAAGAACTAATTTAATCTTATAACTTTATTTTACATAACATTTATATAGATAAAAAATTAAAATAATATATAATTTAATAACTTTATTAAATGATAAATATATAGATAAAATAAAGTTTAAATAAATTATATAAATAAGTTTTAAAAAATTATTTGAAAAAATTATATAAAAAAATCAAATAAATTATTTAAACTATTTAAAATAAATTATTTAAATTATTTAAAATAAATTATTAAATAAGTTAAAATAAATTAATGACTTCAAATTTTTGTGACATTACTTTCTTGTACAGCTTGTCCGTTAAATTCTTTGCTTGTTGTACGAAACTGTAAATTTGCATGATGGATGGGCATGCAGCGGCACATCCATGCACCGGTGCATTCATGGGGTTGGATAGTTGCTACCCATAATTATATGCTTATACCAGTAACCTTCAAGTACCTCCATATCTTGATTTAAGACTGGTAGCCCCAATAGGTACCCCACATTTCCTGATGGCTTTGGGTGAGATTTTCCTAGGAACATATGAAATGAAATGAAATGAAATATTTTAATAACATCCACGAGGCCATAGCAGCCTATGGGACCCAGGAACATCACAAGACCACCACCAAAAAGAGAAGACCCTAAATAGCCTGAGATCTCTGCTTGAGGTCAGCTCTACGATAATGAATTTTGATGATGTAATTTGCTAATTTGACCAACCTTTCCTCCTCAAACAAGGTATTTAAGTTATCCACTTGTAAAGTATCCTCATAAGTGACCTAAATATCTTTATACGTTGAGCACTCCATAACAAAGTGCCACTCTGTCTCCACTAATCCCATGTCGCAAAAACAGCATATTCTTTTTTCCCACTCTTCTTTAGGAACCATCCATCTGCCCATTTCACATCTAAGACGATGTGAGCTAGTTCGGAGTTGAGCTATCAACATCTTTTCTCTCCATTTAATATTTGCTCCTATATATTCCTTTTCATCATGGTCCCCCCTTGGGATTGAATTCTTTGATATAATAATTTTTTTTTCGCCCTAGTTGTTTTGTCCATATAACATTTTTGAATTTTTGTTTCACATATTTTTTTATTTGTTCATTTGTACTTGGACAATCTTGCATATTCACACCCCACTTTTCCATCCATTTTTTAGTTTTGTTTCATCCATGTATTCCTTCTTCTATCCAACTTTTCTTTTACAATTAACTTAGGCCACCGATGGTCCTCCATATTTTGAACCTTTTGTAGGTAACTTAGTAACCAAATCATCACGAAAGCCTCCAAGGGAAAGGTGCCCATCTCTGCTAGTAAAATCTCATAAGGTATCGTAGTTTTGAGCTTAAGGCTGCTAACAATTAGATGCTTTTGAATTCTTTCCACTTGCCTCCATTTCTGATCTGACATGTTGTTGCCCCAAATTTCGCACCCATATAGAACCACCGGGGTCACAAGTAAGCCAAACAACATTCTCTTGGTTTTCCAATCCCATAATTCAGCATTTCTACATCTGTTTTGTAGAGAGTAAAGTGCTTTCCAGCCTCCTTGGATCCTTTTTGCTCTACAAGTTTCCCAACTGAGCTTATAGTGAAAATCTAGCCCAAGGTATTTGTATTCATCTACAATTTCCAGCGGATTGCCTTCAAAGATAAAGCTAATTTGTTGTTTTTTCCTTCTCAGAGAGAAGATCATAATTTTAGTTTTACTAGTATTCACTTGCATCCCAACTTCCTGACAAAAGGATTCAAGAGCTTTCAAATGTTTTCTTAACTCATGTGTTGTTTTAGCAATCAAAATGAGATCATCGGCATACAAGAGCAATTTTATTACATAATTGGCCAACTGAATACCTTCCCCACCAACTTTGTCTATCCACTCTTCCAACTTGTCAATGTAAAGCCCGAATAGCGTTGGGGAAAGCAGGCAGCCTTGCTTGACTCCAATGTCACTGCCAAAGCACTCCGACATACCTTCATTAGTTCTGATTTTAGCTCTGACCTGCTCATATAGCCTATGAACAGCCGCCCTAAGAGCCCTTGGGACTCCCAGTTCCTCCATTCTATTCCACAACTTGCCCCGTGGCACTGTGTCAAAGGCTTTTTTGAAGTCAACAAAGCAGCAAAAGGCCTCCTCCCCTTGAACGTTCCAAATTTTTTCAATCAAAAATCTAAGAGTAATACCATGATCGATAGTAGAATGCTTTGGTCTAAAACCAGCCTGCCCTTTAGCTCTTTTGCCCTCTTTCTCAGCCCAACTACTAATTATGCGCTCAATCATGCTTCCAAAAAGTTTTCCAAGAATTGGATTAATCATAATAGTGCGGCAATTTGATGGGTTATTAGTGTCCCCACTTTTGTATAAGGGAACCACAACACTAGTTGTCCACCCTTCCGGAAAGCCCTCTTGAATAACCCTATTGAAAAATCCCTTGATGCAAGGCACAAGGACCTCAATGCCCCATTTTAAGAATTTTTCTTGCAGCCCATCAATATCCTGTGCTTTTCCCCCAACCAACCTTTTTATCCCTTGATTGATGTCTTCGATGGTGAAAAGTTCAGTGGCAACCATGATTGTTGGGGGTCTATGTTTATCTTGTTCCCACTCATATAGTAACTTTGCATATTCCAACCATTGAGAGCTTGTGATATTGTTTTCCATTTGTTTTCTTTTTTGTTGTAGCTCCTTCTAGAATTTCTTGGGGTTGTTCTTTCCAAGGGCAATTAGCTCTAGCCTTCTAGTGCTAACATATTTTTCTTTTTTGTTCTGTATCATCTTTTCGTATTCTTTCTTGTTTTCTGTGGTCCTTCCACCCTCATGAAATTTTTTTTTTGTTAACTTGCACTCTTCATCAAACCATGGGTTTGCTGGGAAAGTAGAAGTAATTGCCTTCTTAGGCCTATCCCTCTTACACTCATCCAAAGCCTTGTGAACAATAGGGATCAGCATGCCCTTGTTTATAGTGTGATGCCCCGTGTTGGCTAATTTTCTTTCATACTCCCTGAAAATCCTTCTGAGGGAATTCTTGAAGACTTCTTGATTGTCATAGTTCATGATGATTCTACCTTGTGGAGGCACTTTCCTTTTGCTGATAGGAATCTGCCCCCCATGATGCATGCTAGTGTGGGCATCAAGATTTACATATATTGGATTATGGTCTGATTTCAGCTCTAAAGGACATTTTCCAATCACTAGTTCCTTTATCTTTGACGTGTAAACATGCGAGCAAATGACATAATCAACCACACTTTGTCCATTGTATGTTTTGCAGGTGATGTTGCTTGAGTTTGGCCATGCCTTCATACCATTGCAAATGATCAAGTTGAATAAACTACATAGCCCCAACAACTCAGCCCCGTAATGCATGACATTGTGCTTACTATCTTGCGAATTCCTTTCCCACAGATGCTGTCCCTCTTCCTCCAACCATAGCGGATCAAATTTCTCCTTGTCCTTGCTTTTCAAGTTGAGAGCTTGTATGTTTGCAGTCCTTGCGTTAAAATACCCTATTAGAATAACCTCTCCCATGCCATTATAGACCGAAATGTCCTTTTTTAGTGCAGCAAAAGGATCCTCATGGTCTAGGTTCCTTTTCTTGTAAGATTTGGAGCCTTTTGGGGCAAAATAGCAGGCTGCCACTCTTATGATAGTTTGATTTTTTGTTATTTTAAACCATATATATTGTTTGTTTGGGTCTTCTTTCTCGACTTGAATGCTATTGCACCATATTTATTTGATTAGGACTGCAACTCCACCATGCCCTTTGCCACTATATGTTCTCTCATTCCAAATGGAAGCTTTTTTATATCCTTCAAAGTCTGGAATTTTACAGCCATCGTGCTCATGAGTCTCCATAAGGGTGATGATGTCCTTTCCTTCTGCAATGGGCCCTAAACTAGGTCCTCTTCTCCACGGGTAACCTCTACAATTCCAACTTACCATTGACACCTGATCCTGGGGGGCTCCGAGTTCCTACTTTTGGTGAGTAATTATGTCACTAACTTGAGCTTTCCCATTTTGTAACCAAGCCCATTTTCCTTCATTCCTTGCTGTGTTTACTTTTTACCACTTCTTATGCCTTTCTTCTTGTTGTACTATTGTTAAGCCCTCATCAAGGTATATTTGCGTACCTTTAAGGAACTTCTTGTTCCTTAGCAGCTTGTTCTTATCTTCAATGTTCGCCAAAGTGACCCTTACATGCCTACTCTTTCCATCTTTCACCCATTTTCCAATTCTGTTTGCTTGTTGAATGACACCTGTCCATTGTAACTCGTCCCTAAAAAAATCTTTTGCTAGCTCCTTTGTGGTTTCTTTCTCTCCATAGTCCTTTAGCCCTTTAACAATGACATTCACAGCCTTGACATTTCTGTCATTCTCTTCTCTTATCTGCCTTCGAACTTGCTTTTCTATGAGGTCCCTGTGTGTGTTTGAAGGACCTCCCACTACGTGAGCCTAGCTTTTGGCCTCCTCTAATTGATCCCTCAACTGGTTTTCTTTTATCTTTACGCTGTCCAGAACCGATTGTATCTCTTTTATCTGCGAGTTGCTACTTTCATCTACCTCTCTTGATATGCTTTTGTCTATTGTGCCACTTTGTACTAAAACTTGTCTTATCGAAATCAATTCTTGCTCTCCATTTGACATGGAGATTTGAAGTTTACTTATTTTGTCTTTGAGAAATTTGTTCTCCCTTGATAATTGCCAATTGGCATCCATGATCTCCTTCATTTTAGCATCTTCAATGAGCCTCTTTGCCTCTAATGATTGGAGCCTCTTGTTCATGGCCATTAGCTCATTGACGTACAACTTAGAGGACCACATTAGTGGTGTTGTGGTGGGACTATAAGAATCAAAAGGTTTACCCTCACCCCCTTCTCCCTTGTCTGCTGAAATTTTTATCTCTTCACATTGGTTCAAGATTGAGACAAGATGGGATGTAGGGTTCATTTTTTCATTACCTTCGAATTCCACTTTTTGAACTTGCTGGATTTCAATAGGGTTTGATAAGCATTTGTGTTCCAGCCTTGGTAGAATTATAGCAAATTTCCCTCTCTTTGCAAACTTTACCTTTCAAGTTTGCCTACACTTCAAAATACCTTTGTACTGTTTTGCGTTTACAAACACACAGTCCTTCCCCGCGTTTGACCTATCCAGTGGATAGCCCATCCCATAAGCACCCCAAGTGTTAAATAGAGCCGCTGCTGAGGGCTCCACTGGAAGATGTGTTGGAGGATTAAAAGGGATTAGAGTAGTCCCTTGGGGCTGTGCACCACCGTTTTGGTTTTCAAAAGTTTCAGTAGCTACTATGTTGCCTTCCACTGCCTCATTTACTGTTAACTGCTTTGGTATGTTATTAGACTCCGTTGGCAAAGTAACCTTGTTTGATTCTCTCAATATGTCAGTCTGTTTTGTTATGCTAATAGTCTTAGTTGACCCTAAACCCACACTCAATACCCCAAAGTTTGCCATTCCTTTCCCACTTTCAGATTGTTCAATCATTAGAGATCTTTATAGTTTGATGCATGTTTTGGGAAAAGGCATCTGTTTTGGTTTATAAATGTCTTGCGCTTGATACAACAAATACTTTGACTTGATGCCAGAGGAGAAAAAGCAGGCAAAGAAACTGAAAAAGATAGATGTGGGGCACACCTGTTCCCTCTATTGTGTTGATTTTCGAAGAAGCTCTGTCTCTTGCGTGGAAAGAAAACCTGGGTCCACCGGTCACGCCCTTCTGCTCTGCCTTTGGTCCTGACGCCCGTTTCTGGAAATCCTTGTCGCTTTTGTTAAAAAACTCCCAAGCTCTTCTCGGTTTTCGAAAAAGCCCTAAAAGAACCTCTATCGGTGGTGCTAGTTCGCCACAGCCACAACGCCACAACGCTGGATCTTGTTCCCTGGTTCGCTGGTTCTTGTTCGCTGGTTCCTATTCGCTGGTTCCTTTATTGATCTTTACAAAGTAATCAAGGCCTCTAATAAACGATTAGGAAATCCGGGTTTTCCCTATTTCTTGAAAATCGTACTCCAAAATAAACAAACCTGTTCAACTTAACTGCTCATGGTAAGAGTTATAAAAGAACTTGAAAATGTAAAATTGTTAATTTTATTTATTATGTATGATAATAGATTGCAAATGTAAAATATAGTTTGGAGAATAACTGAGGACTTGTATTGAACAATCTGCCATAGGGTGTTGTGGATGAATTTCGCATTCCAGAGAAGAGTAATCCAACTCTTGAACAGTTTTGGAAATGGAATGTTTGCATTGGTTCTATCATTTGGGCTTCTGATAGAAGACCTGTGTAGTAATTCTCTACCGAATATTTCCTTTTTTCTGTGCCTCAGCTTTATGATTAACATCACCTTTTTATAAAATCTGAATGAATTGCAATGCGAGATAGATAAGCATTTAAAACATGGGTATTAAAGATTAAATGTTTTCTATCTTGAAGGGAAGTTCGTAATTTGGAACGCTTATCACTTGTCCTTTTTAAAGCAGTGATCTTTCCAAAAACGGCGATGTAAACCGCAATTTTCCCAACAAAATTGTTTCCACAAACGGCGATATAACCCACAAAATTCTTCAAAGATTTCAGAAAAGCCTTGTTAAAAGTTTTCGATGCAGGATTTATCGCCAATTTAGTAACATCTACCAACAGGACAATAGTCAGAGCAAGTGCAAATATTGAAATCGAAGTACTGTAGTTGTGTCCCACTATGCAGGCTACCAAGCACTGAAACAAATATTTTGGAACAAAAACCCTAGAATTGGCTCTGTCGGCTACCAATGCCCTGGAATTTGCATTATCAGGCGCCAAAACCCTAGAATATGCATTGTCAGAAAGAAAAGCCCTAGTATCGATGTTGGAAACCAATTCCTTTGTTTGGCAATTTACCTGCATGAACTTGATGGCGGAAAGACACCATAGAAGCTCCAGAGGCGGATCTTCATATTCCTCCAGCAACATTCGTGAAAAACTTTGACAGTAATTTTTTGATGCATATAGTGTTCCATCGTGAAAGTATCTGAGAAAGGCATTCACCTAGTTTCTGGCTGCATTTATGCGTTCTTTTGTAGACCGTAGTAAGAATCTTTTGGATGTTTTTTTTTGTTCCTGAAGAGCTTCGAAAAGAAGTGCTAGAAGATGGTCTTCATTTTATAGAACTCATTTAAGGGAGGATTCGGGGAGGTCTTGAATCGAAGAATTTAGAGAGTTTTTTAGTGCTGTCAAGGACGACAGAAGATCATTTCTCTTTGCCCGAAAGCGAGAATTGTTTGTGCAGCTGATTCGCGAGGAGTTGTATGAATTTGTGGATTCTTTCCTGCATCGTCTTCATGCCTGGATTGGTACCCACTTGCAATTATTAAAGGCGCGCCAGAAAGTAAAATTAAATTTGCACATCACCGTACAATTTTGCCTGCAATAGCTGTTTCGTAATGAACACAAACTTGCAGTAGTCGGCGTAAAATGCAACTTGCAGAGCCACGTAAAAATGCAACTTGTAGTTTGATATTCACAACGTCAGTGATTTGACATGTACGGTGAAGATGCATTCAATCGTTGGCACAGCATAATAACTGATATCAACCGTTCATCAGCAAAATTAGCTCGATCAGTTTCATATAGGATACGCCTTCGGCGTAAAAAATATATTGTGATTGATACCGTTTGTAATACTCGTTCAATTTTGAGCATTGAACCTATCAACTTATGGTGTACAACACATACAAGTATTCTATTAATATTCAAATTTTCAACTGCTGAAAGAGTGTGAAGGCCTGTGAAGGTTTATTCAAAATTTCAACTGCTGAAAGAGTGTGAAGGCCTGTGAAGGTCTAGGGCACTGTGACCCATTGATGGATTTTAAGGACAACAATATGCTATAATTCTTTCTTCCTTTTATTGAGAAGGACATGTTATTTGGTAAAGTTTAAACAATTGATACATTGCTTCTTGTTTGTTGGCTGGAACATCCAAATCCTCAAATAATAAATATGAAGATCTGAAAGCACTGTAACCTACTTGATGGCCTTTTAAAATCACAATGAATTCTACTTTTTTTTCATTTTACTAAGAGCAATGCTTCTTTGTAAAGTTTAAATAATTTATATGTTGTTAGTTATTTAGGACATTCAAAACCTTAAAAGAATAAACATTGGGATGTTGTTTTTTAACATATTTTTTAATATAGATTTTTAAAGAATGGAGTGCTTTTTTAGATAGTTTGATTAAATGGATCTTTAATATTAATTCCACTTGGATGTAGGGGGTGGATGGAGATGAATCAAACACAATATATAGAAAATATAGAAAATACCAAATTCAAAATCTTGCTCAGATTGTTTAATGTGCTACAACACTTAACTATTCATTGGTCACTTTATTTCTTGATCTATTGATTACATGATGAGTTGATCACATGACTACATGATACTGAAAATATTACAATTGTCTCATTATATAGAGGTCCTACCAAAACATTATTAGTAAAACCTTATCCTTATTTTATCTCTAGAAACTTCTAGAACTTTTCCTTCTTGAAACTTCCTCATCTAGAACTCTCTAATCTCTATCTTGTCTATTCCAAACTCCCTCTTTTAATTTCTTCAAATTCATTTCTAAAAACTGTAATCTAGTTGTTCTTATCTTCAAACTACAAATCCCGAATCTTCTTGCAATTCTCACACTATTCTCTTCTTAAACTTACTCTCTACAAATATTATCAATCTATCTCTGATAAACCTATCTCTAATACAACTTGTTGAAGGTTAGAGGTAAATGCATACAACCTCAACATACATACATTTTATAACGAACAAACTTAGAATGCTCAAATCTAGAATTATACAACATTCACAATCTCCTACTCATTGATGACTTGATCATTTGATTACAATTTCCTTAATATATAGAGATCGTAGAGAGAATAAAGTCAATTCTAGAAGCTAGGCTGACATGCCAAAAATAACAACTTAATAATAATAGTAAATACTTATAGAAACTTAAAGTCTTCCATTCTCATCTAGAAACATGTTTTTATTTTTATTTTAGAACATTCCATTTATAATTTTTCTTTTTCCAATTAATAAAAAATGTGATGGGAGAAATTAATCACCAACATTTGAAGGTCACATATTGAGCGCTCCTATTTTCTTCTCAATCTTCATAGTTTCTACTTCTCCTTTTAAACGATTTAGTTTGATCTAGCTAATTTGTTCTTTGCATGTTCTGTTTTATTGGTTTCATAGTTGTTTTGGTCTCTAAAGATGGAGGGATTGTAAAAAACTTCAACTTTTAATCTTTGAACTTTTGTGGCAACTATTACAATTTGAAAATCTTTACATTATTTTCTAAAATTATTTTAATTAATATATTATCTTTTTGTAAAAAATCTTTAATTAGAAAAAAACTACATATATGAATATACATTCATACTAATTGTGTATTAAATATTTTTTTTTGTTGATAATTGATGTATTTGCAATTTCACATGCCTTCTCTACCGTGGATAGTTTCTATTTTATTGTTTCACTTTGCATGTGTTTTTTAATAATTCTCTATCGATCTTTATTGCATGCTAATGCATGTGAAGAATAATGATTTTATTATATTTTTTCTATTGTTTTCATGTTGTGAATTTTTTTTTTATCTTAGGAGGCTACAAAATCCATAAGTTTTCCATGCTATTTAATTATGAAACTTGTATGTTCTTCAACAACCTAATTGTCTTTAAATAATAAAAATATTTTTTTATGTTGAACACAATTTTTTTGTAATGTTTTGTTTCTATTAGGTATAGGTATGTTTGGATTTTAGAATTTTCATTTCGTATCAAAGTAGGTGTCTTTTTGTTAAATTCATCATGTCAAGTTTTAGCTCCCTTCCCATTCTAGAATTTAATAGAAATGATTATGATTATTAGTGCATCAAGATGATGAAATTTTTTTATAAGAAAATATTTTTTGGGATATGGTAGAAACAAGTTATGAATAGCCAACTAATTGGAACACCCTTACAAACAATGATAAAAAAACTAAGGGATAAGTTAAAAAGAATAAATCTCATGATTTATTTCATATTCAAATCTAGCTCTAGATAAGATTGCAATTCCAAGAATTGTAGGAGCAAAGACAAGTAAGGATACCTATAAGAATCTACAAGAAGCTTACCAAGGTAGTGATCAAGTTAAAGTTGTCAAGCTGCAGACATTGAAGAAAGAATTTGAAAATTGGAAGATGCAAGAAGCTAAAAAAGTGATTGATTATTGTGTAAGAGTAAATGATGTGATCAATAAAATGACTACTTTATGAGAAACTATGAATAAATAAGTTATGATTAAAAAGGTATTGAGGTCTTCAACACCAAGATACAAAAATGTTGTTATAATCATTGAAGAAAAGAATGATTTG
Source organism: Sequoia sempervirens (assembly GCA_007258455.2). Classification (NCBI taxonomy): domain Eukaryota; kingdom Viridiplantae; phylum Streptophyta; class Pinopsida; order Cupressales; family Cupressaceae; genus Sequoia; species Sequoia sempervirens. The sequence goes on along the minus strand of VDFB02193867.1, from coordinate 16,282,717 downwards.
ACTACCCTTTAATTTGATCACCTTGTTGGATCTCCTATGTCTCATGAAGAAATATTGAGAGATTCCTTTGCAAAAATTGATGAGAAATATTTTTTCCTAAAAATTACAAATTATAAAGAATGAAGATGCTAACACTAGCTCCAAAAGAAACCAAGGCCAATACAGAGATCAAAATTATAATTCTTCAAGAGGAAATAGAGGAAGAAAAGGTTGTTCAAGAGGAAAAAGTAGATGCATATTTGATAAGAGATATATCCAATGTTATCATTGTAATGAGTATGGTCATTTTGAAAAGGATTGTAGATAAATCTAGTAATACCAATAAAAGTGTCAATTATACTTAAGAGGGTGTTGAAGCTTCTCCAAGTAATTTATTTTTATCTTATGACAAAGTTGAATATGTTGTCAAAGATGTTTGGCATTTAGATTTAGGATGCTCTAACCACATGTCAGGGAATAAAGACATTTTTTTCTAAAATTAATGAGAGTTTCAAATTCAATATAAAGATTGGTGATTACAAAAAATGGAGGTTGCTACCAAAGGAGTTATGTAATTATATACTAGGGAAGCTAGGAAAAGAGTTCAAGAATTTATTGTGTTGGGAAATTGTGTAATTACACTCCATAGTTAAAAAATAATTTATTGTGTTGGGAAATTGTGTGATAAGAATTACAAGTGCTTGAAAATCAATAATGTACAATTTTTGGTAAGAACCAAGGAAATAGGGTGGTTATAGTTGTGCCTATGTCAAATAATAGGATGTTCCCATCGAATTTTGGAGAACATTGCAACAATCTTGCAAATGTGGCATATGAAGAAAAAAGTTGGTTGTGACATCTTGGGTATGTGAATTTGATTTTTTTATAGTTTGAATCTTCTAACATAAAAATAATTAGCTTACGGTTTTCTTAAGGTTGAAGAGAACAATGGGGTTTGTAAAGAATGTGCTAAATGCAAACATGCAAGAGATAAATTTTCTATAGGCAAGGCATGTAGGGGCCATTATCCACTTCAACTAGCTCAAATGTTATGATATTATTATTTGATGCAGACAAAGAGTTTGTGCATGTCATAATATTTCATTGCTTTTATTGTTTATTAGTTATGATAGTGTTGTGTTTATTTTTCGAAGACCAAGGATAAAGCATTTGATACATTCAAGAGGTTTAAATCCCTTGTGGAAAATAAAAGTGATTACAAAATAAAGTATTTAATAATTGATTATGGAGCAGAATTTTGTTCAAGATATTTTTAAAAAAGAAGTGATTTGAATGAAATTAAAAGATAAGTCACCACTACTTATACAACTCAACCAAATGGGTTAGTTGAAAGGAAGAATCACACAATGGTGGAAATGACGAGTATGTTACAGACCAAGGGACTAAGCAATTTTTTGGGGGTGATGCAATTGCTACAATAGTGTACATTCTCAATTGAAGTCCCACTATTTCACTTGACATGATGACTCCTTATGAAGCCTAATATGAGGAAAATTTTAATGTTAATCATTTCAAAGTTTTTGGTTGTTTAGCCTATGTTCATGTAGCTGATGAAAAGAGACAAAAGTTATATCTAGAAAGTGAATTATATATATTTTTTAGATGTAGTAAGAAAATTAAGGCTTACAAGTTGTATAATCCTCTCACCAATGGTATTGTTGGGTCAAGAGATATGATTTTTTATGAAGGGGGAGTTTATGGTAATCAAAAAGGCCATGTTGAGGAGTCAAAATCTATTTCTAATGGTGGTATTATTGATGATATTAATCATGAGGAGCCCACTAATATTTCAATTTCAAGTGTAAGAAATACACCAAGTAGCTTCTCATCTTATTCTTTAATTCCAAGTGCAATTCCATCTTCAAGTCCAATTCCTACAAGGTAAGAGGCTTAATGACATGTATCAAAAAAGTGCAAGTTAGACACATGAAGAAAATCAGAGAGGCAAGACAATAAATTTTACTTTATTTTCACAATTTGATTTTGAACCATCAAATTTTGAAGAAGCATATAATAATGAGGTTTGGGTGCAAGCTATGCAAAAAGAGATATATTCCATTCACATGAATGATACTTGGGAGCTTAAAGAGCTGCCACATGACAAAAAAAATATTGGTACTAAATGGGTCTACAAGACTAAGTATAATAGCAATGAGAGTGTTAGAGACACAACGCATAATTACTTGCTAAAGACTTCACACGAAGGTATGCGAGGGTGATCCCACAATAGTGGTTTATAATTTTTGTCCAAAATGGACACTAAAATTATTTTTTAAAACTAAATCTTCACATTCGGGCACCTATAGCAGCTAAACCATGAAGAATTTGAAGATCATGAAAACTAGAGTCTCGTCGCATTTTGTCTGTAGATTCTAAAAATTAGATTGCACCTCTTTTTCCATCTACCACGAAAACTGGTTTATTTCAAAAAATGACATTTTTAAAAAGTGACGCACACCATATAATGCATAAATTTTTTTCCATGAAGGATAAAATTCTAATTCTTTTGAATTTAGATTCATAACTCTGATATCTAGTGCTTAAACTTGGTTAGACAGTTTTTTATTGAATATTTTTTCTTTAATCAAGTTTTGAAGTCAAACCAATTACAATTCAGACATAGCACGATCGTATAACACATAACTTTTTTTGTATATATCGAAATTAAATTTATTTTTTTGTTGGATCAAGGACTTCAATATTTGGTGCACTCATATTTTTGAATTTTTTTTTTTGATAATCTGCTATTTTTCCACGTGTAGAATAGAGACCTTCATTTTTGATGAAAAACCTATGTTTAATAAAAGTAAAAAAATAAATACATAATAAAACCAAAACATATTAAAATTATATTCATTGGATAACTCGTTCTGAGGACTACTTGATTCAAGTTGGGTTTGTGAAGATTCCTCCATTTTCATCCTCAACCCGACCTCTGAAGTGCCAAAATTCAGGTTTTTTTTGTGTCTCAAGGAGGGGATGAGGAATAAAGGGGGTTCGCTCGAACTAGGGTTCATTCGAACCCTGGTTCATTTGAACCCCCCTTTATAAGGGGTTTTGATGGCTTTTTTTGGCGGGAAAGTATTAGGAGGGTTCGCCCGAACCTAGGTTCTAGCGAACCCCTAATGGGTTCGGTCGAACCAATAGGTTCATATGAACCCCTAAAATCATTTTTTTTCCATGCATTCATTTTTTGTGAATTTTCCTTCCTCACTTCAATTGTAAACCACTATTGTGGCTTCACCCGTGATTGATCATGAAGAGAAATTTGTATCAATTTCTAGACAAGAGATTATTAGAATGTTTTTTTTGGTAAAAGGCCAAAGGCCTAAACTATTTATATTAATTTTAAAGCTGAAATACATGTTTATGAGTTCAAAGAATTTGTGGGAAGGGAGAATGTTATCCCACTGGACTAAAAATTTAGCTTGAAATTTAAAATAAATTGATTGCGCCCACAACCCATTAAGAGCAAAAGCAAAGAAATATCTATAAGCTACCCTTTGCAACCCAACATGCAATCTAAAGTAACTTCTCAAAATTCAAGGTGCTCAACATCTGACCAAATTTAATATTTTTATAAATTCATAATCCAAACACCCATCCAGCTAAAAGTAACTACAAAAGCTTGGTAAGAATTAAAAGACCTTATATGAAAAAATATTATATGCTAATGGAAAAACGGAACTAAATTCAGACCTTGCAATGAAAATTGGACTCTACACTGCCAACTTCATAAATATAATTGATAAAGTTTCTGACCCATTCGAAGTCTTAGACCATGTCAACATGTAGCATTTTCCTCAATAATCTTACTACCACCTTTGGGCCCTCTCTCTATATTGACACAATGCCTCACCTTTGATATCTAGAATGAAGGTGTAGAAGGTTACTTCCTCACTTGACACCAAAAGATGCTCTAAGTCACGGGGCCTACAAATACCAAGGCCAAAGGAGGCAACATCCATCACCACTTCCAACCCACCTAAAATTTTAAGGATAAAAATTATCTTACAAGCCATTTCTACCACTTCCATTTTTGGAGTGTGTAGGTCAAGTAGTTCCACCACGAATCGAGGGAAAATATCTAAATCAAATCTATACCACTCATCTGACGCTAGGAATTGTTGATTAAGGACAAGTTTGACTGCTTCAATCAACATAAAATATGATTCCACCATGATTCTCTTCAATTGGACTTTAAAATTGTGCCCTAGAAGGCCATATGTCTATAGGTACTAACTAGACTGATGGGAGTATCCATATCTCCTCATAGAAATATAGGAATCCCTTGAAGCAAGTATGTGCACTTATGAATTTTAGACTATTGTGACAATTAGGATGCACATGGATTTCTAATAATACTCTTGAATGAAAAGGCATCCCATTGAGTGTACTAATATATCCTGCTAAAAAATGACCGTACACATATTGGGTTAGTAATGATTGTTTTTGGCCTTCACACATTCTCAACTTTATCCTTGAAAGAAAGAAACCACAAGGTTAAATGTTGGCATGATCATATAATGTTAGTGATTGTAGTTGGCTTCCTTGATTTTTGAAAGGCATCTTCATGTCAGATTAATTAGTCATTAATACCTGTTAAATTAAGTTTAAATACAGGTGTGGTACAAAAGGAAAACTACAGCCTTGGGTTGAGAAGATGTCAAAATAGTATTCCCTAAAATTCAGAAGGATTCCTAGCATTTGCAATGGTATTCCAAAATAGAGATCACAGTTAGTGTGAAAGTGATCACAGATTCCCATGTTCCATCCAAAAGGTGACATTGATCCAATGGTGGTTTGTTTAGATTTCCTTGGCCATGGATGTTCTTATGATTGTGCCCAAGTGACACATGGTGCTAGCAGATAACAAAATCTATTAGGAGCTTTCAGATATGATCTTGTGGGCCTGTGAGTATTAAGGTAGCCAATAATACACCTTTGCATGAACTGCAAGCTCAAATTAATCCTGAGCTTGCACTTACATGACACATGGTATTGTTAGGTGACTAATCCAAAAACAATTCCTTTTGGGACTTCCCTTAGGGGAATACAATAGATCAATTGTAACAACATAAGTTTTCTAGACCGCACTTGGGGTCACGCAAAAGCAATAAATGTGATAATGACACACAAGTAGTTAAACAACCAATCATGCACCTTCCACAATATTCAAGCACAAAAATGATCCTGAGCTTGTACCCATGTGACATGTTGCTTATTAGGTGTGGGGCTTAATAATTTTTCCTTTTGGTACCTCCTTTGGTGGAGAATAGCACAAATAATTATCATAAAGTTAGGTTGGCATAAAGCCTTAGTAGGCCCAATCCAAGGTCTAAATAAAAATTCTTCTTGGAACTTCCAATTCCAATTTTTAAGGTTACACTTTTAGGACCTCCTTTGGAGGATTATTCCTAAAAAATGGGCCAATGTTGCACTTTTTTCAACCTTCAAGCATTGAACATTCAAAACTTGCATGCAAGAGCCACGTGAGAGTAGTAGGCATTAGGCTCAAAGTACATTTTCTTTAGAACATTATTTGGGAGAAAGCAACATTGCAGTGCTACCCCATCGATGGAAAAAGAGGTTAGAACTGGGTCCCCTGAAGCCTCTGACTTTGCTAAAAGTTGCTTCAATCTTTAAAGGGATTCTTCTGTTGATTTTTTGGGTATAGCTAAGAATAATGTTGCGGACCATTTCAAATTGTCAAAATGGGTTTTTCATGAAATTAACATGAGCTCAAAATAAAAAATTGGGTGCTACAGAGTAAATTAGAGGAAATGGGAGCTAAAGTTACTACATTATGCAAGAAGGATGTTGAGATTAATGATAACATTGCTAGCAAAGAGATCCAAGACAATGCGGGTAAGGACAAATGGATTGAAATTGAATTGGAAAAAATGAAAAATACTATGAAAATAATTACTGAACAAAACAATAGGATGGCAAGACATAATGCCATCATCATCAACGCTATGATTGAAAAATTGGAAAAAGCTCAACAGGGGTCTTTGGTTGTCGACTTGGAAGAGGTGAAAGGAAAAAACTAGGAAGATGACATTTGGATTTCAAAGAGAACCAGGGCCAATTTGAAAAGGAAGGCACCCCCCACACTAAATATGATTCAAACATTCAAGAAGGGTGTCCAGGATATGCAGGACCTGGAGGCCAAGACTGAGTCTATTCTAATGACTTTGGGTTAGCTGCTATTGGTTTTTCGGCTTGCGTTTCGACTGGTTCCTTGTTTGATCTTCCTGGCCTTTTTTGGCTGGCTACTATTTCTTCTAGTTTTTTCTTTTATTGCAACCTGTTTTATCCATTGTAATTTTTTGTCCTTATCTTTCTTTTGTTGTAAACTTGGTGGTTTCGAGTCCCTGTAAAACCCACTTTTTCCTTTATCAAAAATATTGCAGTGCTTGAGGAGGTTAGAATAGCCATCCCACACACCATTCAAAATAAATTTTGTTAGGAAGTGGTGATTTCCAGGCTTAAGATTATGCTTTTTGAACCACCCTTGTATAAGAGTTGTGTGGAGAGCATTACATCTCATATAGACTTGTACTCTTCTTTCAAACTAATCTAAAACCCACTTGAACAACTACCACACCAACAAGGTGTGAAACAAAAATGATCCGACATTAACCATGTAGTTAACTTGGGACCCAAAAAGTTTCACTCCCTTGACCTTCTTTGTGAATAACTTGTGTAAAATCCTCCAAGTTGAGAAAATTAGATTAATCGATTTGGAGGATTTATGCTTCCATTTTGCAAGTGTGGTTTGCTAGGGAATCTATTTTAAAATTTTATTTCCTATAGTAATATTTAATTATTACTAAAGTGAAACCCTTAATGAGCTCCCAAACTAGTTTCAATATGTAGTAAATGACCCACTTGTTTGTATGTTGGTTCCTGCAAGCATTAATCACATTCTTAAAGAATCTCCTTCAATGTGAATATTTTTGAGTTGCATGCTGTGAGCCAACTTTACACCTTCTAGGAGTCCATGTGCCTCTGCTACATTGCTAGTTCCCATAGGTAGCTTCATAGAAAAACCCTTTAATAACTCTCCTTTGTCTTTTCAAACTACACAAGCTAACCCAAATAATCTTGGATTTCCTTTAGATGCACCATAAAAATTTAATTTGACAACATTTGGAGGTGGGGCGTACCATTTGATTCTACTTCTGTCTTGAAAACATTTTGGGCATTAGAATGTGCCCCTTGCTTTGGAACCTTCAAAAGAGACCAGTTCTTTAGAATTTCATTATCCCAACTTGAGGATGAGCTACATGGGTTTTTTTTTTCACTACATCTACCATTACTACCTTCAATGTATTCCTTTCCAATTTGCTGAGGAAAATTTAAAATGTAAAAAACTATTTCTAAAAATATTTTTGTTTCATTTGAGCCATATGTTCCACACTAGTAAGGCTAGGATCACCACCAATAGTGCTTCAAAGGGAGAATCTTTATGGAGTAACAACCAATCTCAAAATAATTCCAAAATAGTGTTTGGTGGGGGGTAAATGTAATGAAGTTTATTTTCGATCCAATTATAGCATGTTTGAGAAAAATTATAGTGGAGAAAAAGATGATCCACTGATTCTTGGTATGCCACATATTATATAGTTGAATGGCTGGACTAGGCCCAGCCTGGAAAGCCTACAACTTGTTAGGACTCAATTGTGAATAGTTAACCAAGAAAAATCATCTGCTTTAGGGAGAATTGAGGTGTGCCTGCAAATATTATATGGCCACTACTTTGTATTATATCCTCAAAGGTTAGAGATTTGTATTCTTGTTTGACATTATATTGTCCTATTTTGGATGGGGCCTAAATAATTTTATCCTCAAAATCTAAAAATAAAATAGTTCTTATGTCCAATATTTCTTGCAGCTTATGCTTTTGTAGTGCCCCTCCATGATTCGCCCTTTCACGATGTTTGATTAATATTGATTTGGGTTGTTTGATTTAAATTTGTTTTATTAATGTTGTTTTGGTTAATCGAGGTATTAATTAAATTATTATTTAACAAGCATTTTGGTAATCAAATATAAATGCATATATATGTATATTTATTTATTAATGATTATGGGTTGTAATAAATTAAATTGTGCAATTTAATATTAAATGAAATAAAATTAACTAAAAATGTGAGAAACATGATAAGATAAAATAAAATATTAAAATGGAATGTTGTAATTATTGGACAGTTAAAATATTAAAAAAGATGGAAGATTTTGTATGCAAGTTCATGCATAATCTTAAACTATTCGTGGTAAAGAAATTTGATACTTTATTGGAGATTTTTGAGATTTTATCTGATTCTTTTTTAACAGCCTTTCTTTTATATAATGATCTTGTTTTTGGGGAAAAGAAGAAAATATGGTTCGCAAGGAATTTCTGTAAAAATAATTGTATTAAATTATTGGTTTATTCTTGGAAGGGGGGATTTAGGAGTCCATAAAACTTTGAGAGAGAGCTCAACATTTTCATGGAAATTCTGGAGATCGAGCCCATGGACACAGATTTCATCTCCATTGATCTGCCAATCAGTTGCATACAAAGGAATCGACCGGATAAAAGTATAATATTGGAATAATTTTGAGGGATAAAACGTGTTATTTGCATACCCTTCGATAGATGCATTTTGTGCTACTCTGCAACCATAGTCAGCTGTGGGATTATCTTAACTGCGCCTTCCCCACATCACAATCTTCATCGGCCTAAACAACACAACTACGCATTCCATTCTCTTTGGAAAGCATACACCCTGCTACCATTATCCCCCTCTCATCGCCTGTGTACTATGGATATTCCTCTCTCTCACCAGTCAAGCATGGCTAAGAAACAAGAATTCAAAGATGAGGCCTCCGCGGACGAGGATATAAAAAAAAATTGGTGGTAGGGCACATGAGCAAAGGAAGCTACATTGGAGGTCTAAAAGAACACCTGTGGTACGACTATAATCTCTTATGCACTTTTCTATCATTATAGTTAGTCATTTCTTGAACAATATTGTCTAGATTTTAAAGTCAAAGCTTTTGAATTTATGTGACCATAATTATATTGCATTAGGTAATTTCAAATCGTCGTCATTTGGGTCTTTCTTGTTTGTGTAATGTTTACAAGAATGTTCAGTAGCCCTCATACAAGATAATGTTGCAGTAGGGAATTATTATTTTAGTGTCTTAGTTTTCAATTATCACGCAAGTATACCTTTTTAGATCCAATAGCATTTGATCCTTGCATGTTGACCTTTGATTATCTATAGTTGCTCAAATCTATATCTGCCAGCTTCTCAAGAAAAGCCTTAGCAAACCGTGAGTGCAGATGAATCAGAGATCAAATAATTCTCAAGAAAAGCCTTAGCAAACCGTGAGTGCAGATGAATCAGAGATCAAATAATAAATCAATTTAGAGAATCAACTTGAGTAATGAGTTTTCTGTTGAGTGCTGAAGCCCAACGGGCATTCTTTTTCCCTCCAATTCGTTGTCTTTTCATATTCCTCTTCTAGGAATGAATTGTAACTTTATTTATGCTGCACTTCTCATTTGTAATTGCTGTTGTTGAGAATAATAATATTCCTCTGCTCAGTGTGGATGTAGCCATATTTTTGATGAACCACGATAAAATCCTGGTGTCATATTTTGTTCATGTTTTCTTATTTGTAGTTGCTCTGTTTTTGCACTTTTATTTTCGCTCGTCATTCTTTTCAATTGGTATCAGAGCTGTATGGTGACGGTATAGCTGATTGGGAAATTGGTGATGAATTTCCTGAATTATGGAGGAAGCGAAGATAGAGAAATTCTCGGGTCAGAATTTCGGTTTGTGGAAGGTGCAAATGGAGTCATTGCTGATAAAGCAAGACCTCTCACTCGCGCTTGATGGGAAAGCGAAGAAGCCAAGTTCAATGAAAGATGAAGAGTGGGAGAAGCTGGACAGGAAGGCAAAGGCTACAATTTTCCTCTCATTGTCCAATAATGTACTATTTAATGTTTCAACAGAAAAAACTTCGAAGGAATTGTGGGATAAACTTTCTTCGATGTACGAGATGGCTTCAGCATCTAATAAAGTTTTTATTATGAAAAGGTTGTATAACCTGAAAATGAAAGAAGGTGGAATTGTGTCCAATCACCTTAATGATTTCAATATGCTGGTTACTCAATTAGTTTCAATGGGCATTAGCCTGGATGATGAAATTAAAGCAATTTATTGTTGTGTTCACTACCGAACAGCTGGGAGGGAATTTGTATGGCTAATGCAAAAGTTGTTTCTCTTCCTCTTGCTGCTTATTTTCATTTGTCTTCTGATTTGTGTCCAAACACCCAAGAGGATACAGATTTTATGGAGAGCATTCCTTATAGATCTGCAGTTGGCAGTATTATGTATGCCATGGTTTCCACTCGTCCTGACATTGCTCATGCAGTGGGAGTTGTGAGCAGGTTCATGAGCAATCCCGAAAAGTCTCATTGGGAAGCAGTCAAATGGATTTTAAGGTATCTTAAAGGTACTGCTAATTATGCTTTATATTTTGGTGGAAATAATGTTCAGCTGCAAGGTTTCATTGATTCTGATCTTGGTGGAGATTTAGATAAACGAAGGTCTACCACTAGCTATGTTTTCATGTTTGCTGGTGTAGCCATTAGTTGGGTCTCAAGGCTACAACATTTTGTTGTTCTTTCTTCTGCAGAAGATGAGTATTTGGCTCTTTCTGAAGGTGCTAGGGAGATGATTTGGTTACAACGGTTGTTTAGTGATCTGAGATGTCAACAAAGTGATTATAATTTGTTTTGTGATAGTCACAACACCATTTTTATGGCTCACAATCATTCATCTCAGCGGCATTCAAAACATATTGACACACATGCTCATTACATTCATCATGTGGTTGAAGAGGGCAAGTTAAAGGTTGTAAAAATTGACACAAAGGTCAATCCGGCAGATATTTTTACCAAAGTTGTAGGTAAAGAGAAGTTCAAATGCGCTAGGTCTTCTCTTGGTCTGGTTAAGAAGAAGTAACAATAAATTTAGAGCAGGGGAATGGTTGGCAAGTTGTAGCATCCGTTGGACTTCAAGTGGGAGATTTGTTGAGTGCTAAAGCCCAACGGGCATTCTTTTTCCCTCCAATTCGTTGTCTTTTCATATTCCTCTTCTAGGAGTGAATTGTAACTTTATTTATGCTACACTTCTCATTTGTAATTGTTGTTGTTGAGAATAATAATATTCCTCTACTCAGTGTGGATGTAGCCATATTTTTGGTGAACCACGATAAAATCCTGGTGTCATATTTTGTTCATGTTTTCTTATTTGTAGTTGCTTTATTTTTGCACTTTTGTTTTCGCTCGTCATTCTTTTCATTTTCAACCACATAATATATTATGGTTAAGAGTTTTATTAGATTTCAATATTTTATTGATAGGCTGAATTATTTTCCAAGCATTTGTCTTGACCCTATCCGATTTGGTTAATTTGATTCTAACTTGTTTCTCCTTGCCATATGTTCATTTCTTATCCAAGCATGACAATTGGCCTAAATTTCCTTCTCATCATCAGACTTCCTACCATTTCATTGTTTAGAAAGAGAACATGCCAATCTCTATCATAATATTCATTGTGATTTTTATTCTAAAATTGAATATTTCAATCTTATTTCAATGCTAAAAATGGTTCACATCTCTCAGAACAATTTCCCTGTGTTTTACTTATGATGCGAATTCTAGTATATGCTATAGCAAATCTATTTCTTCATTTCAATCTGATTCTAAACCTTGTGAATTCCTCTTCTGCGTTCCATATCCAAGATACTTAATATTCGATTTACATCTGATTTGATTGGAATTCGATATTTCATACTGTATGCGATTTTCTCTCCATTTGTAATGCTTGTAATTCGATTTAAGAACATGGTAATTGATATTCAACTTCATTCATAATCTAGCTATGTTGTGTTTGTTTGGGAATCGAATAATTAGATCATTCGATAATTCTGCAGTCAGTTAAAAATATAACTTAGTGATTATGTGTTACAATTTGTATTCATTCTATATATATATATATATATATATATTTATTTATTTTGCATATGTATATATGTATGTTTATATATGTAGATATATATTATGTAAGGAAATAAGTACTTAACATATTTAAAGTTGTAATATATTGTTCATATCTTAATATTTATTAAGTTGTAATATGTATACTTGTATATGTATTTAAATGGTGTTGGTAAGAGAATTTTTCTGTTTGGGATTAAAAGATTTCTAGATAAATAAATTATTAGATTACAATTAATAATTGATTCATTTCATATTCAATAAGTTCAACAAAAGGGTTTATAAAGTAGAGTGGTATTTTGGGTTTGGTATAATTATATGGATATCTAAACTAGACTTATGGGAAAGATTATATGTTAAGATTTGGAATTGGTTTTAAGGATATGTATAATTGTTTTGAGTGCTTGGATTAAGTGATTAGGTTGGTGAGTAAAATGAAATTTGAAATAATTCTTGTCTTCATGATTATAATGTGACAATGTGTGTGTCTTGAATATAGAAAATGAGCATTATAAAATGGGGAAGTGATGTTTATTTATGGAGTTGTTCATGATTGCTCATTTATTGTGTGTTTGCTTTAAATAATGTTTTCGTGGTTGCAATATTTGGTTGTTTCCTTGTGATGAATTATGTGTGTGATTTTGAAGTTTAAGTCAATTTTGGTTATTGTGGTTGATTTTGACTTTGAGTTGATTTTGCTTATTGTTTTATGGAGGGAGCTTTTTGTGCCAAATGGCTATTGAGAGACTCCCAAAGGCTTGGGGAAAATGGCTTGATTTTTGGTTTTACATTTTTTTCATTTTGAAAGTGGATTGATTTTGAACTTGGATTGTGTTCATGAGGGTATTTAGCCTTGCACCGTTTACTTGTTATTATGGTTGGGAATTGTGAGCAAGATGGTTCATGCCATTGCTATCGAAATATGATTTTTGTGGCTTCGTTTCGGTGTGCATGATGGCTTTACCTTGTTTGATTTGTTGGGTCTCTATTTGCTAGTAGGGGGAGTGTCTTTCAATCGAGGTTGACACCCAAAGTGGTGGTCAGGGTAACTCATTGAGAGTTTCTTTAATCCAGTGATAACTTAAAATGAATTAGGGGGTTGGGTAGTTCACATTAATCAAGATAATGGTACGCCTCGTTCATGGCTCAAGTACTTGTTTAAGCCTGAGATGATATGAGAAGGCCTAAAATGGCAAGACCAATTGCCTTATATTCATGAAAGGTATGTTGATTCCACATGATTTAGAATGGGGGTTGGAGATTGGTTGAGGTTGCCAAGGTAACTTAGGGTGGGGGTCAGGACCTACGAAGATCCACATTGGGTAACCTATATCGAGCTATGCGATGACACTCTTCCCTATAGCAACCTTGTATGCCTTTTTTGTTCTCCCCTTGTTGTTCATGTACCTATGGAATTGGTCATTTCTTTTGTTTTGTTTGTTACTCTTGTATGTTGGATTCATGTTAGCCTTTGTCTGCTTGACTATTTGTGTAGTGGGTCCTTATTGTCATCTCCTAGCACTGGGGGTTGGACCTTAGGGTTCCACATGGTTGGGTGGAATGTGTTATGCACTCCATTAGGTTCCTAGTTGATGTTCGTGAGCATGGAGTTGTACCTTATGCAGTGGTTCTTGATCTTGCACTAGATCTTGTGGCAGCATTGATATTATGTGATGTAATCATTTTAGTTGTATCATATCATGTTTTGATGTATCCTTCCCATTGTATGCTAGGAAGTATTGATGTAATTATCTACTCATGGAACAAAGTATATTTATATAATACAAGTGATGGGTGATCTCACAATAGTGGTTTACAATTTTTGGCCAAACTGGACACTGATTTTTTTTTTTTAAACACAATCTCCACATTCGGGCACCTATAGTGATTAAACCGTAAATGATTTGAAGATGATGCAAACTAGAGTCTTGTCATATTTTGTCTATAGATTCTAAAAATATTTTTTCAATTTTTTGGAATCAGATTGAACTTCTTTTCCATCTCCCCACGAAAAATTGTTTTTTTCAAAAAAACATTTTAAAAAGTTACACACCGTATAATGCATAACTTTTTTCCTTCAAAGATAAAATTCCAATTCTTTCAAATTTAGATTTGTAACTCTGATATCTAGTGCTTCCACTTGGTTAAATAGTTTTTTATTGAATATTTTTCTTTAATCAAGTTTAAAGTCAACAATTACAATTCGTACATACACTAATCAGAGCAACATAACTTTTACTGTATGTATCGAAATTCTTTTTTTTTTTGGTTGGATCAAGGACTCCAATATTTGGTGCACTCATATTTTTAATTTTTTTTTTTGATAATCTTCTATTTTTCCACTTGTGCAGAATAGAGAGTTTTATTTTCAGTGAAAAACCTATATTTAATAAAACTTAAAAAACAGATACATAATATAATCAAAACATATTAAAATTATATTCGTTGGATAGCTTGTTTTGAGGGGAACCCGATACTAGTTGGGTTTTTGAGATATTCTCCATTTTCATTCTCATATCGAGCTTCGAAACGCAAAATTTTCAAAAATTCTGGTGCCTTAGGAAGCAAGGATGAAAAAAGAGGGGTTCATCCGAACAAGTGTTCGGCCGAACATCTTGGAAAGATTCGGTCAAACATGGGTTCGACCGAACCCATGTTCAGCCGAACCACCAAATCATGCAATTAAAAAGAAGAAATTAAATGGGTTTTAGCCATATTCAATGGGTTCGGCCGAACCCATTTAAATATTGTTTTTTTATGGGGGCGATGACTGGTTCGGCCGAACGATTTAATTGGTTCGGTCGAACCATAGGGTTCGGCCAAACCCATTTGATATGAAGAATGGGAAAATTTTGAAATTTCCTTCCTCTTAAAAAGTGTAAACCACTTATGTGGTTTCACCCTGATGGATGTACTCTTTTGGTTATTGTTTAATCATTGATGGTTTTATATTTAATGTGATGTAGGGATGTATGATGTTCATTTACCTTATGCTATGCTTTTAAAATGGACACTTGTAGTTAGCATATCTTCGTTATGGGATTATATCTTGTTGGGAACGTATCCACATAATTCACCCATGATACCCTAAAGGACATAGTTAGAGCTTATGTATGTTTAGATGCATTATATATTAGTGTTGGACATGATTCACATTTCATGTTAGTTTCTTTAAAAAAAAAATTGTGGCATAATTGTTAGTTAGATGTGTTGTCCTTTGGCATTTCATGACAGGGTGTTATAGTTTTTATTGTTGGGGGAATGGTATATTATAGATTTTTTTCCATGATATGACATCAGATTTGAAATTTATATTGTCCCTTACTACATAGTGCTTGAGCTTGGATCCCTTAACTTCTTTTATGTAGATCTGAGCCTCCCGTAGACAACCAACTATAGATAGTGGGGAGTTACTGTTCCAAGAATCTTCCCATAAATTTACCTTTTTACCATTATTAATAGCCCATGATAGGAAAGGTGATAGTACCTATCAACATGTGATGACAAAATTCCACATTTTTGAGCCTTCTGATGGGTTTGGCTGAGTGAAGATTTTTTTAGGGTAGTTGAATCAAGGTACTTGGATCTCATGATTTGACTCCATTTTGAAGAATAGCTTGAATAGAGTTTCCACATAAACTTTGCACCTTAGGCCAGATTTCTTAATTCTAATTTTTGAATGCCAACACCTCCAAAGATTGTATCCTTGCATAGTTTTCCCTAGGAAACTAAAGGTATTTTCTTGGAGTTGTCCAAATCACCTCTCCACAAAAATTACCTAGTTTCTTTGAAAATGTTCTCATGAATCCCTCTTGGAATTTTAAGTACTGATGAGAAGTAGTTTGGAATGGTAGTGGAAGGAAGAAAATTGTTCTTGCTTATTATTTAGGAAAAAGAACAACAATCTTCTTCACTTCTCATTTAAGGAAACCCTAAAGATCTCAATTTAAGGATGAATTAGAGGAAGGAGATATACAATAGGGATATCCTAGGGTATGATTAGAGACTATAAGAGGGGTTCAATAACAAGCTAGGGCTTGGAAAGACAAGAAATGTAAATGAAATGCAAAGTACCATGCAAAACCTAACTAAATGACCTAGAAAATGAAATTGAAATGTAGAATAAAGGACTTAGAAAGTACAAAGGTGCACCTGGAAGAAGGATGAGGTTAGAACAAGCTCCAAAAGCCTAAAATCTTGTTGTTTAATGCTCACTGGGACTCGTATACCAATCTGGGTGATTTAGTCCTAGACTAGGGTTTTTGTGCCAAAACTTGAATCTGTTAGTGTATGTTCTGGATCTTCTGAAACCTGGAAAAGGTCATGTATTTGGGAATCATATGCCACAAGTGACATATCAGTCCCACTTTTCTTTTTTAGAGGGATAAGGCCTGAATCTGCACTCCTATCTCTATTTTTCCTTCCACACTTTGTTTTTTGGTCTAAAACCCTTATTTGTAACCTGTAGGTGAATTTCCATGAAGATGACAACCTTGTGACAACTTGATGACTTTCCTCAATCTTGTAACTCAATCTTCAAAGGATATTCAAGCCTCAAAGTACCTAGATCTACAATCACACATGTAGAGAGAAGGAAAAACTTGTTGATTGTTAGGATATAGGGCTTTGCCTAGGTCAAACCTCATTTAGGTAATTAAGCCTTGTGATAAAACAATGAAACATGAAATATGAAACACGAACAATGATACCTTGGATGATGTCTTGAAATGCAAATCATAAATCTAACATGAAGTGTCCATGTAGAATGTAGATCTTGATCTTGAATTTGGATATGAAATAATGCTTGCTAATGGATCATTAGTGCTACATCACAACACTAGCTCGACAACATGCTTGATGCTTGATGATCTTGACATGATGATGGATCTTGAATTATTGTGACAAATGATGGAGAATTCTTCCCTTGAATGCCTTACAAATTCTCTTGTAAACTCTCTTGATGCTCTTGTGAAGTCTTGGAATTCTTAACTCTTGATTTCTTAGGTTGATATCTTGAGGGTTTAGTGAAACAATGACTTGAAACATTTTTTATATAGGCAATCCTTCTAATTTCTCATTTATTAGATCCCAAAAGCTGAAATTCATGAAATTTGAATTTAATACCCTGATTTCTCACTCAAAACCCCAAAAAGGGGCTAAATGGGACTCATACGCCACTTGTGGCATATAGGTCCCATCTGGATGGGACTCATACACCACTTGTGGCATATAGGTCCCATCTGGATGGGACTCATATGCCCAAGGTGGCATATGGGTCCCACCAAGCCTTTTTAAGTGGAGGAAATGTCGAGGAGTTGAGATATGGAGTGTATTTGTTGATTATGTCGAGATCTCAGTTGAAATATGCCTCAAAATGCATAATATAGGGTCTTAAGGGCCTATTACTGATGATATGAAAATCATAAATACAAGAGGGCCCAAAACTCGATGTGAAAGTGTAAATAAATACACTTTACAACATTAAATCAAGGAAAAATTAGGTCTATTTAGCTTAAAGGGCCCTAAAACTAATGTGAATGTGGAAAACACATGAAAACACTAGATCAAGGCAATATTAGGTCCATTTTAAGGTTAATCATTCCAAAATTAATTCATAAATTAGGTTTATTTAGTTCACAAGGGCCCAAACAAGTGTGAAAATGTGATGAATGACATTTTTCTACACTACAGGTAGATAACACTGATCTCATCATAGTAAATCTCTCTACTAGAGATAACCATATACCCTTCCAGGATGCTACTCTTCTCTATATAGTCATAAAGATCTTGTGCCAAAATGAGGCTTTCTAAGGCCCTACAAAGAAATGAATTCCCAAATAGTTGCAAGGCAATTTGTTCTCTCTAAATTCTAAGAAAGAGAGGATGTGACCCATTACTAGAGTACTAGTATTCTGAAAAATTATTTTTCACTTCCCTTGATTAATCATTTGGCCTAAAATTAGACAATAGTTGTCCAACACGTACTTTATGTTTTTATTTTCACACACCAAGGGATTACCAAATAATAATTTGTCGTCTGCAAATAAAGAATGGGTGCAAGAGATGTTTAATCTTGGTGTTTTTATACCATTCCATTTACTTGATGCATGGAAGGCTGGAATTGTCTAGCTCAATGCTTTTTCCACTAGGATGAAGAGGAAAGGGGAAAGATGATCTTATTGACTAACTCATTGAGAGGAAAATAAAAAACTAGCTAGATAAGCATTTATGAGGATTGAAAATCTAGCGGATTTGAGATAGGAAAGAATCCATTTACACCATTTTGTAGTATAACCTAGCCTTGCCAAAACCTTTGCTAAAAAATCCTAGTTTACTTTGTCATAGGCCTTCATCATGTTTAATTTTATGATCATAGATGGAAATTTTATCGATAAATTAAGTGTAAGGTTTCATGTGCTATTATTGCCTCTTTAGTTGTCTCTTTCCCTAGAAAAATATCACCTTGTTCCTTTGATATTATGCCTAGAATGAGTTTGGCAAGCCTTAGGGTGATAGCCTTGGAAAAAATATAAATGGAATTGTAGAGGGAAATAGTTCTAAACTTTATAAACGAGGATGGAGTTTTGAGTTTGGGTATAAGAGAAATATGGGGGTGGTGTTGAGCTCTTTTAACATTATGTTATTTCTACAAGATTCTTCTAGAGCCAACCAAATATGTCTTCCCATAAAATCCCAACATTTCTAATAAATAGTGCAATGAAATAGTCTAGCCCAAGAGATTTGTTTAGGGATAGTGCATAGACTATAGTTTTGACCTCTTCCAAGGTGAATGGAGCTAGGAGAAATTTTTTATCATATGGACTAAGTAATTTTGGAATGAAATTTAGAAACTCTTGCTCTTTTCCAACCACATCAGGGTTAGGTTATTTGTTTTTGATAAAGGAAAAAATGGGTTTTACAGGGACCTAAAACCACCAAGTTTACAACAAATGAAAGAGGACAAAAAAGTCCAGTGGAATAAATAGGCTGCAAAAAAGGAAAAAACTAGAAAAAGCAGCAGCTAGCCACAAAAGGCCAGGAAGGTCAATAAAAAAACCAGCCAAAATGCAAGTCAAAAAACCAACAGCAACTAACCCAGAGTCTTCAGAACAGACTCAGTCTCTGCCTCCAGGTCCTACATATCTTGAACACCCTTCTTGAAGGTTTGAATCATCTACGACATGGGGGGTGCCTTTCCTTTTCAGATTAGCCCTGGTTCTCTTTGAGATCCCAACGTCCTATTCCTAGTTTTTATCTTTCACCTCTTCCAAATCAACCACTAAGGACCCCTGTTGAGCTTTGTCCAATTTTCCAGTCATAGGGTTGATAATGATGGCATTATGTCTTGCCATCCTATTGTTCTGTTCAACAATTATCTTCACAGTATTTTTCATTTTTTCTAAATCTATTTCAATCCTTCTGTCCTTACCCACATTGTCTTGGATCTCTTTACTGGCACTGTGATCTTTGTGCTCTACATCCTCCTTGCATAATGTAGAAACCTTAGCTCTCATTTCTTCCAATTTACTCTAGAGGGCCCAATTTTTTATTTTTAGGTCATCAATTTCATGAAAGACCCATTTTGACATTCTAAAACAGTCCACAACATTATTCCTAGCTATGCTCAAGAAGTTAGCAGAGGGTTCCCTATCAAGATTGAAGCAACTTTTTGCAAGGTCGGAGGCTCCAAGGGATCCAATTCTAACATCTCTGTTCGATGACAGGACAATAGAGGACAAATTATTGTTAGCGCCAAAATCCTCATAATTAGGAGAGTCTTCAGAATAAGAAACAAGGTTTTTGAAATGTAGATTCTTTCCAGCAGCTTTGGTTTTAGGAGTAGAGCTTCTAGGCTTAGAAGCAAGGAAGGCTTTAACAGACTGGGGATTATGGATTTGAGTTTTCTTGCCAGTCTGAACAGAGGGCGGACTCAGGACCATCTTCACCAAGCTCAAATTGGGAAAATTCGCCGAACAACTAGGTTCAGTATCATCCTCCTCGGACTCTGGGGAAGCATCCAAATTAGCAGGGGCCGATATATTTTGAAAATGTTCAACAATTAACCTAATCAAACTAGTATGCAAGATAGGATATGTTTTTGGGTTTTTCTTATGGTCTTCCAGACTCTTTCTTAAGGAACAGAGAAGATAGTAGGGAAGAGAAACCCTGACCTTATAGCGAAAATGGTTGAGCAAAGCAAATTGATAGCCATAAAACCTAGTGAAACGACCATCCAAAATTATATACTCCATAATGACGCGAAGAAATTTTCTCTAGAGAGCTTTAATGGTGTCGGCCTCAAAGTAACTGTTAGAAATTTTCACTAGTTTCAATCTTTCCTTATCTTTCTTTGGAAATCTGACCACTGCTTCATCAGAGAAAACCCTGTCCCAAAAAAATCTGTGTCCTTCAGTGGACATACCAGTCACTTTAGCTATAATATCTTCATCGAGTTGAACTTTCCTAACAAAAAGGGTTAATTCCCCATTTTCCCAATTCCTCTCAAAATGCTCTGTAGCTTCCTGATTAGACCTATGGAGTTTTTCCAGAAAAGGGAGTAAGCCCCCACTTTTGACTTTGTTCCACACTTTAGTGTTTCTTGTGTGCATCTCAAAATTGTCCGACTCAACTCTTTTTCTATCTCCTCCCATTTTAGCAAGCACAATAGAGTAGACAAAGATGAAATCTTAACTCAAAATGGTCCTGCCAAACCAGCAAGCCCACAAAGCATGCCAAGCAAACTTATAGGATAAGCAAATTGACTCGGTCCCATGCAATCTAATGATAGTGATGTATTTTCCCCATTTTATCATCATTAATGAGATGACACGCATCTTGCCCATGTGATGCATCATAGTTCAATAAGGCACGAACATTAGCACCTAAATCACTAATATTTAGCCAAGTGCATTGTCCTTTACTTTGAACCCCTTCATTCACAAAAAAGTCTGCCACAACATTGGCTTCTCTATAGGCGTGTGAAACCTTTATATTATCAAACTTAGCTAAGGTCGAAATAGCATCATCAATCCAAGACTTTATGGTCCACGAGGGGGGGGGACCTACCTAAAAGACATTCAATAATATTTTTAGAGTCCCCTTCAAGCCAAAGGTTTTCCAAATTCAAACTATGAGCCAAATTTACAACATGAAAAGCTCCAGCAGCCTTAGCAAGGTGATTAGTTTGAGAACCAAGAGGATTGGCAATCGCACCGAGGAAATTGCCAAAAGAATCCATTAAGACTCCGCCGCATCCTACCGCCCCAAGATTACCTTTAGCCGCCGGGTGATCCCATAATAGTGGTTTACAATTTTTGGCCAAACTGGACAATGGAATTATTATTTTTAACTAAATCTTCACATTTGGGCACCTATAGCGGCTAAACTGTGAGGAATTTGAAGATGGTGCAAACTAGAATCTCATCAAATTTTGTCTGTAGATTCTAAAAATATTTTTTTCAAAATTTTTGGAATCAAATTGCACTTCTTTTTCCATCTCCCACGAAAATAGATTTTTTCAAAAACAACATTTTTAAAAAGTGACGACATCGTATAACGTATAACTTTTTTTCCATGAAGGATAAAATTCTAATTCTTTCAAATTTAGATTTGTAACTCTGATATCTAGTGCTTCCACTTGGTTAGATAGTTTTTATTGAATATTTTTCCTTAATCAAGTTTCAAAGTCAAATGAATTACAATTCAGACATCGAGTATAACATGTAACTTTTTTTGTATATGTCAAAATTTAATTTAATTTTTTTTGTTGGATCAAGAACTTCAATATCTGGTGCATTCATATTTTTCAATTTTTTTTTTGATAATATTCTATTTTTCCACATGTGAAGAACAAAGAAATTCATTTTCGATGAAAAACCTATGTCTAATAAAACTTAAAAAACAAATACATAACAAAACCAAAACATATTAAAATTATATTCATTGGATAGCTTGTTCTGAGGAATACCATAATCATTTGAAATAAATTTTAAATGAATTCATTTGATCCCCCAAAATCTAAATCAAAAGTGATTTTTTATCAGCATTTTGATAGTGTAAAGGAGATGCATTTATAGGTATGGTTTAAAACTAGCGAGGTTCTATCCAAGGGGGTTTGATCTAAGGTGATTTGATCAAACCCTCTTCAATTGGAATCCTTAAAATGGAACTTTTTAATGCTTAAATCATTATATTTTCTAAAAATATGTGATTTCAGCTAAAATTCGTTCCTCTCAGGAATTGTAAACCACTATTATGACAGCACCCCGCCCCATCAAAGTTGGCTTTGATCCAACCATTTGGCGGAAAAGTCCAGCAAACACCCTCCTTATCCTTCTTAGCATGTTTAGGGGCACATGAAATATCAAAACTAATATTCCATTCCTTAGCAACCATAAGATCATAGGACGAACAAGCCACTTTCTCGGTATTAGAAACCTTATGGGGGATAGTATTGAAATTTTCTTTCAATAATCTGATTATTTTATCAAACACAATGGCCACCGAAGATTCTTTATCTGTGTAAATTATATTATTTTTTTCTTTCCATAGAGCCCAAGCAACATGAGGGAAGGAAAAATCCCAAAGTTTCTGAAGTGCAGGATTGTGAGTCAAGGCTTTCCATTGTATGAAGAAGTCTTCAATTGACAAGGGGAACACCAATGATAATTGCCAGTAACAGAGGAATTTTTCCCAAATTGAGGCAGCAAAAGGACAATGAAGAAACAAATGACAAACTGACTTTGCTTCCATCTTGCAAAGATAACATATGTTGGGTATTTGAAGGCCACGCTTGCAAAGATTATCAATCGTGAGCACTTTATTTTGAAGAAGGGTCCAAAAGAAGATATTGAATTTAGGAACCAGGTGTTTGAACCAAGCCCTCGACTAGAAGGGAGGAGGAACTTGGACAGAAGACAGCTTGGAAAAATCTGACGAAATAGAATAATTGCCCGAGGGTTCATCGATCCAAACAAGATGATCTTCTGTCTGATCATGGTAGAGTCTGATAGCCAACAAGGATGAGTGAACAGGAGCAAGAGCCTGACTAACAAGACACAGATCCACCCATTTTCCATTCAACCAATAATATTTAACATACAGACCAAATAGAGCTTTGCAAATCTCAGCCCATTTGTGAAAAGGTTCAATTTTGATAAGGGGCTCATTAAACAACCATCTATCCTCCCATAATCTGGTTTGGTTTCCACTCCTGACTTGCCAACCCACTCCTGTTTCAACTACTTTTCTTCCAGTAATCAGATTATTCCAGCAGGTTAAGCCTCTAGGTAGAAGATGGGAGTCCATCTTAATTATAAGAGATCTGCTATTCTCCAAATATTTGCTTGTCAGGATATTAGTCCATTCCCCTGAGGACAAAAATATCCTCCAAATTTGTTTAGCTAGAAGTATCTTGTTAACCATTCTGATTTTTCTAAGACCTAAACCACCGGCCTTTATAGGTCTACACACCAAATCCCACCCTATTAAAGGCAACTTTTTTTTTTTTCAACACTCGACCAAAGAAATATTTTTTGAATCTTTTCAATGGCATCCGCAAACTTGGTAGGGATTTTAAAGAGGCTTAAAACATCAATCGAAAGATTCTGAAGAGTAGCTTTGAGGAGTTGTAATTTACCCGCTTGACTTAGCAAAGCTCCTTTCCATCCAAAAAGCTTCTTACTAAACCTCTCAACCAATGAAATCCATAAGGACTCCAGGGGTTTAAGGCTAAAGGTAAACCTAGATAGGTGGCAGGTAAAGACTCAACCCTACAACCAAGGATTCTAGCAATTTTATTTTGTTTGTGTTCAGGAGTATTAAAGAAGAAGAGAGAGCTTTTCTGTTTATTAATCAACTGGCTAGATGCCCTTCCATACGCATCCAACAGAGATTTCAAAGTCTTTCCCTCCGAAACAGTAGATTTTCCTAAGAGCATGGTATCATCAACAAACTGTTGATGAGAACAGATCAAATTGCTAGAGGACAGTTTAAGACTAGCAAGGGATCTTTGATCTATCAGCCTTTTCAAATTTCTTCCAAGACTTTTAGCCATAATAGTGAATAAAATAGGAGAGATAGGATCTCCTTGTCAGGTTATTTGTTGGTTTGGTAAAGAGGTTGGAAAAGAATAGAATGACCTTATTTTGAATCTATTTCTCATCTTTTAGATGTTCATTAGATGAAAAATTTATAGAAAATTTATGTTAGCATCTTGGTTAAGTTGTGAAAAAACTTAGTGTTTATGTCCCCCTCTTTTAACCAAGTTTCTCTTGACTTCTATTTCTAATATATTTCTTCTTTAGCAATATCTTCTTCAAGTTCTTTCTAAATATGGTTATGACGGTGGAAAGATTCATTGTTCATACCATTTTTAATAAGAAAAAAATTTTGTTGATTTTTTTTTTGAAATGGAGATGATTCCATTGTTTGATATGCCCTTTATGAATTGGAATTTTTTTGCTAATTGGTATAGTCTAAAGCTTGCTACAAATGGTGCATTCTCCCACCATTGTTTGAGGGAAAGTGGAAATTTTTCATCCCTAAACCACATGTGTTAAAATTTAAAGGATGGCTTGAATTTATTTATTACAAAATTTCAAAAAATATCTAGCTAGATTGGATAATGATTTAATCCCGAGAATGAGAGGATGAAAGGGGCATATTTAAAATCAGTTTTGATCCAAATTATGGAGAGGAGAAATCTATCTTACCTCTTTATAATGAGTCAAAAATATTTCCTCCTATTTTTCAAGTAAATTTACCATTGGTTGGTAAACAATCAATCAATGCATTATACATTATGAAATTGGAAAAGTCCTCCATTGCTTTTGGAGGAGGGATGATACCTCCATTTTTCTCTTTTAGGGAGGTAATAACATTGAAATACCCTCCTAAGATAATCATTTCCTCCTTTTAAGAAAAGATCATTGTTGTCAAAGAGTCCCATACCTATTTCTTGCTAGCAATTGATGTGGGACCATGAACATTGAATATCAAAAATATGTGTTGAAAGCATTGAACCTTGACAAGCATCCACCATTGTTGGGAAACAATGACTTATGCCTTGAACTTGCATGGATCACATAAAATTTCTAGTACCCTTGACGCCCCTATTGCAGGGGTATAAAGCACATCCATTTGGACCATTTAGTTGGGATTTTAATGTTTTGTTCATCAAAAAATTTAGTTTCTTGTCATAGAAAAATATCAACATCACTTGAATCAATCTAACGCTAATCAAGTATATTTTTTAGGGGCATGTAATCCCCTATCATTCCATGAAAGGACCTTCATTGGTCTTGAGGAGAGCGACAGGCCTTCCTCAGTCTCACATTCAAATTGATGTCCAAGGTAGTATGCAAACCTATTGTGATCTCTTCTTGTATTTTCCTTATCTTGTACTTTTTTCCTTTCTTTGTATTTGGTTTAGGAGAAAATATAGACACATCAAATTGTATGCAAGAGATTGAAAGTGATTGAGAGTAATCAAAATCATTCAGATCTTCCTCACTGATTTCATCAATATTTTTCCTCCTACTTCTACTAAGATTTGTTCTACCATTGTTGACAAATACCTTGAGGAGGGAACTTGAGAGCCCACAAGAATGCATTTTATAATCTCCTAGTTGTGATTTTCTACAAGCGAGACTTTTTTTGTGTTATTCTGAGGGATAGGAGGAGTATTTAGTTCCTTAGTCTTAATGGGAGTATTCTAGGAGAGCACTCCGTCTCCAAACTTCTTAACTGAATCTTCAACCAACATATCTAGGACTACTGAAGAAACATGTTGAGTCAATGTTTTCTCTACCTGTAGTTTGAGATCATACTATCAAATTGTGTTTCCTGGTCCTAAAATTTTCTAGTGTCTATAAGTCTAGTAATTCCAACATTACATTAAATATACTAAACCTTCATTCTCCTTGCTACAAGTTGGTACCTATGGAGGAGAAAAATCCTTTCCTAGTTGAACATCCAACAAATCCTTATCTCCCAGCGTAGTTTTTCAAGAACTTTCCTCCAAAGCTTCAATCCTATTTGATGCAGCCTCTCTAATAATTAAAGCAATGTTTGGAAACAAGATAAAATCATCCTTGGAAAGGTTTATTTTATTGACTGGTATACTTTCTTGATCCTCGTAGGTCTCCCAATATTATGTAGTTGAATATGAATATTTTATTCTTTAGTGAGTCTTTAGATGACAAGAAGGAAACTCCATTTTTGGCCCTTCAAGAAAAAAATTGAAAAGTCCTTGGGAGAGGCTTAGTGGTGTCTAGTAAATATAAAAACCTAACCATAGCTTTGCTATTGTCAAAATAGGTCTGATCAAGCTTCATGAAGATACTCATTTAATTGCCCAAGATTTGTACTATTTGAAGATCTATATATTAAAATGGTAGGTCTGACACTTGCACCCAAAAAAACATAAAATTTATTGTTGTAGATGAAGGGTTAAATTTGTGGGTCCAAGGTTGAATATATAGTCTTGCACTTTGCAAAAACCATGTCTTCAGTTTGAAGATTACATCCCTTGTTTTCTTCAATGAAAAATAACAATTAAAAACCCTTACCCTTATCTATATAGTGAACCTCATTAGCTCCCACTCAATGGTCATAAACCTATTTAGTCAAAAAAAAATTAGAACTGTTTATATTCCAAAACTTACCAATGATAGCTTTTTCAAGAAGTTCCTTGATTTGATCTAGTTGAGGTGCTCTTCTAAGAATGTCACCTGGATCATGCCTCCTAGAATTTTGTTGCTTTTCTTCAGCCCTTGTGTGTTGCTTAACTAATGGGCTCATGACATTTTGTTTAAGCTATTGTGTTGGATTTGTGCCTTTTTATTGAAAGTTGGGACTTGGGTTCTCCTTATTATGTCACTTGACAAGTTTCCTAGTGGGTTTTTGAAACTACAATTTCCTTGGCAAAGGAGGGTTAAATGGGGCACTTGATGGACTTGGTTTTAGGATGGATATATTGTTAGGAAAGGTCACATAGCCTTTCCCACCTTCTAATTCCTTTGAGAGAGTTCTTGTTGGCACTTAACTTTTGGACGGACTTGATTGTTGATGATAGGATAGAGGCTTTTACCAACCCACAAAACCCTTTCCACTATTCCATGTCTTTGGAGAAGGGCTTACATAGCTCATGGAATTGAACTATCTTGGATGTTGATCCTTCTTTGGCTAGTATGTAGACTTCTTCCGAGCTCCACCATCTGGAAACCCTTGACATGGTGCATCTATGGAACAAAAATTTGAAAAATGCATGTTAGGGGTGTTTAACGCTCAAAGCTCTACCATCTCAAATACAATTGCATATATCCCTAAAAAGAAACTATTAGAATGTTGATTTCATTAGAAACTCAAAATAAATAGGTCATCCATCACATAGATATGAAAAGTGTCTTCTTGAACAAGTACTTAGAAGAGGAAATCTATGTGAAACAACCATAAGGTTTTGAAGTGCACGGAAAAGAACATCAAGTCTACATGTTGAAGAAGGTTTTGTATGGCATAAAGAAAGTACTAAGAGCTTGGTATGCTAGGATTGATGGATTTTTTTTTGGGGAATGTTTTCAAGAGAAGTAAGAGTGAACCTACCCTTTACCAAATCAACAAGGTAATGTTATTCTTATTATTAATTTATATATTGATGACTTATTATATATGGGTAACAATTCTAAGATGAATGGTGAATTCAAATTTGCTATGATGAATGAGTTTAAAATGAAATATTTAATTCTCATGTATTTTTTTCTAGAAATGAAGGTTTATCAAAGTGAGGATGAAGTTTTCATTTGTCAAATAAAGTATGTAAAAGGTATGTTGAAGGAATTTGATATGGTTGATTGTAAATCAACCTTCACTCCAATTGCTCATGGAATTGTGTTCTATAGAGACGATGGTGCTGAAATATTTGATGACACAACTTACAAAAGTATTTTTGGAAGCTTGATGTTTCTAACCCACACAAGACCTAATATTTCTTATTTAGTTTCACTTATTTCAAGGTATATAACAAATGCATCTGAAATGCATATGAAGGTAGCTAAGCTAATTTTGAGGTATGTGAAAGGCACTCTAAATATTCGCATTTATTAGTAGACTTTGAATTGGTTGGATTCAGTAATTCCGATTGAGGAGGTAGTTTGGATGATCGAAAGTCTACATCTAGTAACTATTTTTTTTTTGTTTTTTGTTTTGGTTTGATTACTTGAAACTCAAAGAAGGAAAGTATAGTTTCTCTTTCTTCTACAAAAGCAGAGTATATAACAATCACCTCAGCAAGTACACAAACATTATGACTTAGAAAAGTTTTAAAAGAAATTGGAGAGAAAAAAATTCAGCTTACAATGATTTTTTGTGATAATATGAGTGCCACTAAATTGGCCAACAATCCAATACAGCATAGCAGGAAAAAACATTTTTATTTAAAGTATCATTTTATCTGAGATTTTGTGCAAAACAAACAAGTAGAATTGAAATACATCAGCAGTCAAAAACAACTAGTAGATATCTTCACTAAGATAGTTTTAAAGGTCAAATTTTGGACTCTCTGAAATCTGATTGTGAGCCCTCTCAACATCAAGGTGGAGTATGTTTATAATTGATGTGCGTACAGTTCGGCATGCCTCTTTACTGTGGATAGTTTCTATTTTTCTTTTAGTTTCAATTTGCATGTGTTTTTTTAAAATATCTCCATCGATCTTTACTGCATGCTAATGTATGTAAAGAATAATGATATTAACTAGTTCTTTTCATTTTTTTTTATGGTGTGAACTTTTTAATCTTAGGAGGCTATGAATTCCATAAAATTTCCGTGATTTTTAATCATGTAATGTATGTTGTTCTGCAACCTATTTGTCTTTAAAGATTTTTCTATGTTGAACACAAAATTTCTAAGTTGTTTTGTTTCTATGAACTGTAAGTAAGTTTAGCTTTTAGAATTTTCATTTTTAAGATAGCGTAACAAAGAAAATTGACTCAATTATTTTGCTAAGTTTTAAAATTATCTAAATCATATATTTTCTATTCAACACTGCCATCTATTTGAGGCACAAAACTGATGGTTTTTACATAGCCAATGCATCTGACACCCTGCTATGAGAGCCTGGCTAAAGCGATTCAATTGGCTTCTCACATTAGGTTGTTTTGAAATGGAATCCATGCACCAACAGTGGAAATAAGATTGTGAAATATGAAGCAGAGCTTCAGGGCTCATTTTCTCCAGATCTCTCTGTTTCATTCTTGTATACACCACATTCTCAGGAAGAAATTCACCTGCACTGAGGGAAGTAGATAGGGAATGGTCCTAATTTCGCATTTTCTGGTAAATACGCATTGCTGACACACAATCCTCATATGGGTCATGAATGCCATTCTGAATCTTATACCTGCTAAAACATAACAAATAAATTTTATTCTTTTGTCAAATGTATTGATCACTCAGTATTGACATATATACCTGATTCAGTGATAACTTTATTCAGAACCCTCTAAAACAAAACTCAAAAGAGAATTTTTTGTTCTAATAATATGTTTAGGCTCATAATACCAGTGACAGGTCTTATTAGGAATGTAGAGTTAATAATTGATTTACACAAACTATTTTCCTTCGTAATACTATGCCTTGGAATAAAGTATATGTAAACTATATAACTTAAATGAAAAAAGTATAATCAGGATAATCAGTATATAATAATATTAGACACAATTATGGAGATATTTTTAATCAATTTAATCTAGTAAATAATATCTTAAATCAAAACTATTATGTGAAACTAGTAAAACATCATAATGAGAACATTTTCCTAGCCAACGTTAACAGATTTTGATATGTGCTGTAGACCGCTTTAAAGAACAATTTAGCTTAATATATTTTTTATTTCACATAACAACCAATAAATAAGGTGCATAAAAAATTACCCTAGAAATAATTGAGTGAGATACTTGAGTGAATTGCTGGCTTTGCTACTTTTTAGTAGTGGAATGTACTTTGAAGTGTCCCTGAGAAATGATGCACATATAAATTGTGATCTTCATATAAATCTAATGACAGCATAAAGTAATCTAAGTCTACTATATACACCTAATCAGATGGGTAGGGTATTCCATTGCTAAGCATTGTAGGTCATGATCTAAGCCATGTCCTACAAGAACCTTGGCTTTTCCCCCTTTTGAATGAATTCGCCAAATTGCTTCTCCATTATATAATTTTTTTTTGAATTTTTCCTTGCACTTGCTTGAGCAGCATGGAATCCATGAGATGTTCTGGTTTGATGCCAGTGACTTCATATCTACAAATTCTCCATCCATATATATTGTAAATTCATATAGTAATGGAAGGCTACAACAAAATGAGTAAGTTGGAAACATTTTATTACCTGTAATCTATGATTGCAATTGGAGGCTTGACATAACAATGGAAGACCACTTTTTCTTCCTCATGCACCAAGCAGACTCATGCAAAAAGGTCTAGAGACCCATCCTGACCACCACCCACTATCACACAAATGATTGCAATGGCACAAATATTGCTCTTAATGGAACTTTCACCATGAATCTGCTCCTTTTCTGCTTGAATTCTCTTATTCATTGAGGAAAGTTGTAATCCATCAATCTATATGGATCAAAATATTAGGGAAAAATGATTGATCAACAAAAATTAGGGTATTCTTCATTGAGAAAAGAAAGAAAAAAAAGAGGGTTATATATTTTTGGCTACTGTTCTTTTAAGAAATTAGTTGATAAACATTGAAATTTAAAAACAGAGCTGGAACTTACCAGAGGCAATGGTGGTAGGGATTGGCAGGTTGCTCTGTGATAAGTGAGTAGTTGTGCACTGGGGAAAATTTTGAGGCAAAGGGTGCATCCCCTTTCACTGAATTGTTTAGCACACTCAGCTTTGTGTAATGGACCTAATGAAGATCAATTATAAATTAGAATTAGTGGATATACAATATATGCTATTGAATTAGGAAGACATAAATCTATTGACATTATGCAGATGTACTTTGTAAACCCCACATTCAATGATTCTAGCTTGTATCCATGTGGTTCTTCTTCACAGTTAAAAAAAAAACAATTTCATGATAAGGAGAACATAAAAGGAAAAATACCAATGAAATGTTCCCTAAGTGAGTCATAGACCCTGTTAATTTATGTAGCTTGGATAGGTGTCTCCATTCCCAAGAAGTGTTTATTTAATTATTTAATTATTTTCTAGAAACTTCTAGAAAGGAGTGAGTTGTCTAGATAATTATGCAATTAAATAATTCATTCCTCTAGAGACTTCTAGAATCTAGTTAGTTAGGGTTCTTAGAGTCTATTTAATCTTAGCCATTGATTGAGATTAAATCATGGCCATTGGTTTTCCAATGAGAAAAGTATAAAAGGGGATCAATGGGCATTTGGAGAACACACACTCAAGTAGACTTGCAGTGATAGCAAGTAGATACACTTGAGAAAGACTTGTAGTGATAGCAAGTAGATTTGTAGTGAGAGAAAATAGTCTTGCAGTGATAGGAAGGGTGCAGTGATAGTGTTGGAGATAACAGCTGTGGAATTTCAGCAAGAGAAATTGAGGGAAGAATTTCTAGAGAAGAATATTGTCGGAGCTCTGCCAATAAGAGGCAAGCAATTTATGTATCTCTTAATTTGCTAGAGTTTAATAAAATTCCTCATCTGCAGTAGTGGTTTTCTCTTCAGGGTTTTTCCACAAACAATTTGTCCAAAAATATTGTGTTCATTATTTTGCATGTTTTTCCTGTGAGTTTATTAGTGAAGTTGCAGTTGTGTTATTTTTCAATATTTGTTGTGAATTAATTTTCGACAGTTAAATAATCTATATTAGATAGGAGATTAATAATCAGTAACTGCAATAGATTTTTCACATGGTATGAGAGTTGATCTGAGGGTAGAAAAAGCTCAGCGCACGAAAGAGGCTTTATAAAAACTAGTTCTACCTCTTTAGATTTATTTTTATTATTATTTTTTTCTTTTGAGATGGCCTCAATAGGTTTAAGAGATTAGGACAGATAGGATGGAGCCTCAAATTTTGGTGTATGGAAAGCCATAATTTCTTTGTTGTTGGAAGAGAATGGGATCAAGGAATATGTGACCAGTGTTGTACCTGTACCTACAGATCCAACACAACTCTTAGCTCATAAGAAGGAAGATGCTAAGGTGAGGAGGTTGATCCTTGATGGTTTCAAGGACCATATTGTTCCACATGTCATAGAGTTAGATACAGTGAAGAAGATGTGGGACACAATTCTGAATTTGTACTAGAATGCTACCACTAATCAGAAGTTGATCGTCAAATAAAAGCTGAGGAATACTCGGATGAACAAGGGAGAAGACATGAAAATTTACCTCACTAGACTCAAACTTGTCAAGGACGAGTTGGCAGCTATTGGAGATAAACCAGATGAGGATGAGCTAGTACGAGTAGCCCTAAATGGGTTTACTAAGCAATGGGATGTCTTTGTTCAAGTTATTAATGGATGAGATACCTTACCAAGTTGGGATTGTCTCTGGAGTGACTTCACTTAGGAGGAGGTTAGACTTAGTCTTGTCGGCAGAACCAACAACAAGAGTCAGAAAAGGGAGGCATAATAGAAAAATGTTGCCCTAGCAAGAAAGGGGAAAGCGAAGAAGGGGTCTAGCAAAGGATCAAATCCACAAAGTGAGAAGAAGGACTTGTCTAAAGTCAAGTGTTATGGTTGTCATGAGTTTGGCCACTATGTCAGCGATTTCCTGCAGAGGAAGAAGAACAAAAAGAAGGGAAAGAAGCAAATGACAGCTTCAACAAGCGCAAATGAGCTCTCTCATAGAATGGAGGATGAGTTCACTCTCATAGCTTGTATGGCTAGCTCAACCTCATAGGGTGTTTGGTATATAGACAGTGGGGCATTATTTCATATGACAGGAGTTAGAGAGTAATTCTCCAACTATAAGGAGGAGGACATCATAATACAAATTTCTATGGGGAACATGTCCAAACTCAATCCAGTTGGGAAAGGGACTGTTCTATTTCAAAGGGAGAATGGCAAGCGGATTCTCATTCATGATGTACTACATGTGCCAGTCTTGGGTATGAATTTTATTTTAATATTTCTCCTTCAAGATAAAGGTTACAATGTAATCTTTAGAAGGGCGAATGTGTTAATCAAGCACAAGGATTGGAAATCACCCACAACTATTGGAGTTAGGAGCATCTGGCTTTACAGGTTGTAGTTTGATACTCATAAGGCACTGATGAGTAGCAGTAATTCTAGAGATCAAGGAGAGCTATGGCATAGGAGAATGGGCCATATACATCACGAAGCACTTAAATTGCTTCGTGAGACAATGATAGGTGTTCCAGAGGTGAGCACAGAGCATGATGATGTATGTAAGGGATGTGTGTTGGGGAAGTTTACGAAAGTAGCTTTTCCAAGGAGTGACACCAGATTTGAGGGTGTTCTTGATCTAGTACATTTAGATATATGTGGACCAATGTCGATGAAGTCTCTCAAAGGATATGAGTAATTTGCTATTTTTATTGATGATTTCTCCAAGAAGACCTGGATATACTTCTTGAAGACCAAGGATGAAGTTTTTAGTCACTTCCAAGAGTTCAAAGCTCTTGTGGAGAATTTGACAGGCAGGAAGATAAAGGTTCTTCGATCAGATAATGGAGGTGAGTACAAAGGGAAAGACTTCTAGGAGTTCTGTACCAGGGAAGGAATCAAGATAGAGTGGACTATTCCTTACAACATGCAATAGAATGGGGTTGCTAAGAGAAAGAACCGATCTATATTGGAGGCAGCAAGATTAGAGGTAGCAAGGGCTATGTTGTATGACCAGGATATGCCACACTATTTATGGGAAGAGGCATGGAGTACAACAGTGTACATACAGAACAAGGTTCCACATAAGGTATTGGGAAAGATGACACCAGAGGAGGCATTCTTAGGGAAGAAGCCAGATGTCAGCCACTTCAAGATATTTGGGAGTTTGGCGTATTGTCACATTCCAGGACCGACACATTCCAAGTTAGATCAGACTGTCGAGAGAGGATACTTTGTGGGGTACAATGAAACCTCAAAAGCATATCGAATATTTATTCCAAGGACCAAAAGGATCATAGTCAGACGTGATGTCAAGTTCATGGAGGACAAGGCATTCAAGAGGTCTAGAGATTTTCCAACAGATGATCAGAGAGAATAGCTAGTAGAAGCTCTAAGGATCACTCAACCAGATCAGGGGTAGCAAAACTTGAGTACAGTTACTAGTACAAGCACAGGCTTAGGTGCTAAGAGTTCGAAGAGTATGGAGCAACAGATGTAGTAGATCCAAAAGATGCATTAGGGAGACATGGAGGTTGATACTTCATCCTCTAGATTTTGTAGCGGAAACCAACAGACACATATGGATACTCAGGAGCTTGTGGTTTCTCTTAGGATGAGTAGTAGACATCGAAGAAAACCAGCCAGGTATAATGACTATATGGCATTAGTTAGTCAGTTCGTAGATAGTGAGCCTTCCAGCTATCAGGAGGCCGCATAGCAACAAGTGTGGCAAGATGCGATGGTTGAGGAATATACCTCAATAGTATAGAATGATGTGTGGGAAGTTGTGTCTAGACCAACAGATAGGGCAGTGGTTGGATCACGCTGGATCTATAAGATCAAGCATGGTGCAGATGGTAGCATCGAGAAATACAAGGCAAGGTTCGTAGCCAAGGGGTTCTCTCAGAAGGAGGGAATTGACTATGAAGAGATAATTGCTCCAGTGGCCAGGTATACTTCTATACGAGCTGTGATTCTACTTGCAACACAGATGGGATGGTAGATCCATCAAATGGATGTCAAGACGACGTTTCTTAATGGTGAATTGAAAGAGGAGCTATACATAGAACAACCAGAGAGCTTTGTGGCACACAACAGTATAACCCACGTGTGCAGATTGAAGAGAGCTTTGTACAGACTCAAGTAGGCTCCCAGGGTGTGGTATGAGCACATTGATAGATACTTGTAGGGAATGGGCTTCACAAAGAGTGAAACAAATGCTAACCTCTTCTACTTGGTGGTTGGAGGTGAGGTTCTCATTCTTGTCCTATATGTGGATGACTTATTTTTAACAGGTTCACTAGGGCTCATAGAGGAGTGCAAGAGGGACCTTGCAGCATAGTTCGAGATGAAGGATTTGGGGCTTATGCACTACTTTATAGGCATGGAGGTATGGCAGATAGATGGAGATATTTTTCTTGGAAAAGGGAAATATTGCATTGAAATCTTGAGGAGGTTCGAGATGGAAGATTGCAGAGCCATGTCTACTCCTATGATCACGAATTTGAAGAAGGTAGACTCATCCAGAGAGAAGGATGTAGACCCCACCTTATGCAAGTAGTTGATTGGATCTCTCATGTATTTGGTCAACACCACGCCAGATATATCCTTTGTAGTAAACTCTCTTAGTCAGTTCATGGTCGAGCCGAAGAGAGTGCATTGGACAGTGGCAAAGCATGTGTTGTAGTATTTGTGTGGTACAATCGAGTATGAGATTAGATATGCTCGAGGTGATAGTATCAGGTTGAGAGGCTATACTGGCATAGATTGGGCAGGTAGTACAGTGGACCAAAAAAACACTTTAGGGTGTTGCTTCAGTTTGGGATCTGGAGTTGTCTCTTGGTACAACAAGAAGCAGAAATCTGTGGCTTTGAGTTTTACAGAGGCAAATACATAGCAGCTAGCATGGCGACATGTGAGGCAATATGGCTTCAGAAGTTGTTGGTGGCCTTGTTTGGTCAGAGGGTCGAGCCTATGGTGATACACTGCAATAATCAAAGTTGCATCAAATTGTCTAAGAATTCGGTGTTTCATGATAGGTCTAAGCATATAGACATCACATATCACTTCATCAGGGATTTTGTACAATGTGGGATTGTTCAGCTACAGTATATACCTACAGATCAACAGGTAGCAGACATTTTGACTAAGGCATTGGGGAGGGCGAAATTCATCTTCTTCAGAGATAAGTTAGGTGTCATGCAGAACACCTTCCTCGCTAAGAGGGAGTGTTAATTTATGTAGCTTGGATAGGTTTCTCCATTCCCAAGAAGTGTTTATTTAATTATTTAATTATTTTCTAGAAACTTCTAGAAAGGAGTGAGTTGTCTAGATAACTATGTAATTAAATAATTGATTCCTCTAGAGACTTCTAGAATCTAGTTAGTTAGGGTTGTTAGAGTCTATTTAATCTTAGCCATTGATTGAGATTAAATCAGGGCCATTGGTTTTCCAATGAGAAAAGTATAAAAGGGGATCAATGGGCATTTGGAGAACACACACTCAAGTAGACTTGTAGTGATAGCAAGTAGATACACTTGAGAAAGACTTGCAGTGACAGCAAGTAGATTTGCAATGAGAGAAAATAGTCTTGCAGTGATAGCAAGGGCGCAGTGATAGTGTTGGGGATAGTAGTTGTGGAATTTCAGCAGGAGAAATTGAGAGAAGAATTTCCGGAGAAGAATATTGCTAGAGCTCTGCCAATAAGAAGCAATCAGTTTATGTATCTCTTAATTTGCTGAAGTTTAATAAAATTCCTCATCTGTAGTAGTGGTTTTCCCTTCGGGGTTTTTCCACAGACAATTTGTCCAAAAATATTATGTTCATTATTTTGGGGTTTTTCCACGGACAATTTGTCCAAAAATATTGTGTTCATTATTTTGCATGTTTTTCCTGTGAGTTTATTAGTGAAGTTGCAGTTGTGTTATTTTTCAATATTTGCTGTGAATTAATTTTTGGCAGTTAAATAAACTATATTAGATAGGAGATTAATAATCAGTAACTACAACAGATTTTTCACAGAACCTGCAATGCTTTTTGCAAATATCACAAATTGGTTCATGTGAAGAGTGATAAGAAGTTTTCATGTGCTCAACTAGATGCTCCACTTTGTTAAATTGTCTGAAGCATGCTGCACATTTATGCCTGCAAATTACAAAGAAACTCACTTTAAGCCAGATCTTAATATAGAAATTTAGCTTTGTAATAAGTTCAGTTACGCGAAGAAATGCTATCCGATATATTTATCGGCTTGAAAGCCATATAAATAATAGAAAAAGGAGAAAACAGAAAAAAAAATACTGACAGCCAATAAAACCTTGATTTCTAATCATAGGTCAAATAGTTTAATTCACTGACGCTCAACTAAACTACGAACTGTTTACTGATTTCCTAGAAAAGACTGTCTAATCGATGTTGGCTTCAGACAAGCATTAATCTGCAAACAATATCACGCAAGATTAATCAACATATAATAAATTTGAATGCATAAATCATTTCATAGAGGAAATTAACTGTGTATGTTGAATCCACAACTGATTTCAGAAATAAAATCCAATTAAAAAAATATATATATATATTGAGAAGGTAAAGCAAGAGAACCTCAGAGATTCAGTTGACTCTTGAGTGCGGTCCATGAGATTCGATGGAATGAGAAGTCTTGTGATATGCAAGTAAGAGGAAGGGTTGGGGGGTTATAAATAGGCCATTTCTCAAAGAAACGTCACCGTCATCCAAATTTTTCTTATTCCTCTCTGAAGTCAACGGGAAGAATCCTCCTTTTTATAAAAGGTCAAACAGTTAATAATGAATTTTCTCCCAAACTAATAAGCAGGGAAACTCAACAATGGCCACATGAAGTCAAATATCGGAAGCGATTATTGAAAGCTGTGTACACTGTACGATGTGTATGGCTGACACGTTGCAAGAGCTTTCAATTTCCTCGAATGTTCTCTCCGAAGGTAACTTTTCAAAAAGGATACCGACCAAACTCACATTCCACCAGTTTATCTAGTATTATTATACAAGAAATTTTCATATAAAGAGTTGTAGTTTAATTGGTTGAGTATAATTGGTGAAGTTGATGGTATGTTCATTGATTGCATCATCCACCAATATTCAAGCTTCCAAAATATCATCTAAGAAATGAGGTTGAGATCGTCCTATAAGAGACTTTGGTGGAATGGATGCCCCTCTCAACTGAAAAGATATTAGTATAGGTCCATGCTTCCATATTGGATAGCAAAATGAACTCGTGGATGATATAAATACTCTATAAAAAGGTATAAAAAATCTTTTGCTATATGGGACTTTGTCTAGTCAATATTAGAAAATATTTTAAAAGCTAAAATTAATGTTAGTGATACTTGAGAATATTGTATAAATAATAAATAAATAAATTGAGCTTATTTGTTTTAAGCTAAGTTCAACTTTTTTTTGCTATCATGTTGTGTTTAATTATTTTTTAGACTATTTGTTTTAGTTGTTTTTTTTGTTTGTCTTTGCTCTATTGAGATTACCTTGGTTTAATTCTGGCTAGACCTTTAATCGGTTTTAGGAATGCCTTTCTAACTTGAATTGATTTGTATCAACTAAGTTTAAAATCTCTTCATTTTTTATTGTTGTGCCTAATGGCTCCAACAATATAGTTTCTTTGCCCAAGGGAAAAGAAAAAGCTCTTGTTTTTTATGTAGAACCATCAATGTACTCATATGAAAATATTTTCTATCTAAGGGATAGCCAACCATGCCTAAATAATCTTCATTATTCAATCAATGTTGGTTACTTTCAAGTTGTGTTTGTTTACCTAGTTATCGCAATTGAACAATGTTCTTGATTTTGCCTCTACCAACCTCAATAAACATATTTCACTATGGTGTTCTAAGGGAATTTGGTCTTGCAAAGAAATCCTTTGGAAATTGATCGAAAAAGATTGAAACCCCATACTTTGTAAAGATCACCAACAAACATAATAATTATATTGGCATTATAACTTTGATACGAGTGTAGATTTTTCCAATAAATCTAAACAATTGCCCCTAATGTTGTGGGAAAATCGTATACTAGATGAATGCATGCAAATAGAGTAAACCAATAAGAATCAAAATCAAACAATCAAAACACTCAAATCCTACATATACAAATCTCATATTGAGCACAATGTGAAGCTCCACTTATTTTGCAACATAACAATATTATTCTTTAGATAATAAATTCATAGAATATGGATGTAAAAATGAATTCTTGTGAAATAATAAGTATCATGTTTGATTTATAGACTTTAAAGATAATTAGATAAATGAATAAGATTCAATCTAAGATGTCAAATCTAATCCATAATTATAGTAGCTAATGAGGTGAGATGGAAAGCATGGAAGATCTGCACAATATTTTGTTTTATAATTAAAATAATAATTATTCTATCAACTCAAACTAACTGTAGAGATGATAAAGTGAATTGATGAGTTATTTTCCTATATGAAGGAGTTAATTGAGTGCATGAGAGAATTAGGGGGAGTTATTTGTATCGAATAGATAATTGATTGCATGAATGAGTGAAGTGAACTAGATTGATGAGTGGATCTATGATTAAGCCTGAGTGAATTGAGTAGACTAAATAGTCAATTAAAGGAAGTGGATTTTAGTGATTTCTGACACAAAATACCAGCCTTGGATTTTCCATTTGAGGTTTTGACACTTAATTTTTAGTGGTTTGAATTTGTTGCACAATAAGAATATGGTAAATGGTTTTCCATTCAATACAACAATCATGTATAACTTTTAAAACTTCTATTGTAAGGAAGCAACATAAAGAATTATATTTTTTGTTGGAAAGTCATATTAAGCTAAGGTTCCTCTTGATATTTCTCATTCCAATATATGTGAAAGGGTGCAAACTCCTTATGTTCGCAATAGTCTATATATCTTGACATTTATTGAAGATTTCAATAGAAATACATGTATTTTAAATTTAAGTACAGATTATCAATTTTTGGTATATTCAAATAGTTTAAATGCATGGTTGACAAAAAAAAAATTCATAAAAGTGTTAGGAATAGATAAAGGGGGATAATATATGTCAAATATTTTTCTTTTGCAAGACACATGGAATCAAGCAATAAATGAACACTAGATAGACACCACAACATAATGGTGTTACAAAAAGGAAGAATAGAAAACAATGTAAATTTATAAAATCTTGTTTCCATTTTATTGTACAGGTTAACCTAAAAAAATACATAGCCTAAATTTTGCCTAATATTTAAGACAATTAAAACATATAACAACCCAAACTTATAAACAACTACTCACTAAGCATACTCTTTGGTTCTAGGATAACTTGTAACTAGGATCCTACACACAAGAAATAAAAAGATAAAATATTATAGCCCTTCTCACTCATGTGCACACATGATTTATACCAATGACACATTGAGTAGAAAATAAAATGAATCTTCTTTCTTATTATATAAACCATAATATGTTTACATTGAATTTATATTGATATTCCTCAAATGGATGGGGATCTAGAAATTCCCTTATTTACACATTTGCACTCTACCCTCACTCTATTTAATTTTTATTTCCTTATGTATTATATTTCTTTACCACTACTTCTTGACCTTCCAAATAATCTTTGTTCCCTCCTTGTGTTGTTACCTCTCTTCTAATAGACCTAATCTCATCCTCACAACATACATACACCTTCTTGTGTCTCTACTTTTACACAACCTACACTTATCCTATGTACTTATCTTTGCCAAATCATACCTCTTTCTTCTCTACCTATTCATGGTCATCTTCCAAAAGACTTTTTTTTGGTTTTCACTTAAAATTCTTTCCTTAAATGTTCTCTACCTCTTATTCTATAGAACATTCTTCCTCATAGTTTTTATATCTCAAAAGTGTTGTCTCTTTCCTTTATTTTTCCTTATTTGTAGTGCATAAAACCTTTGGTTAAATTCCTAATATATATATTCTTCTAGTTCACACCTTATCCACATTGTTCCTCACCATTCTATTTTTCTAACTCCCTCTCCATTTTATAGGATAATGCATCACCTAAAATATTCTTCACACCCTTCTTTTGAATTTTTTTTATATTTTAAGTCTCTTATTCTTGCTCATAATTTAGGTTTCCTCTTAATGATCCATCTAATTTTATGAATTCAAATCTATGAATTTTCTTCTCTTTCACCACCAAAAACTCATTAAAAGTAGATTTCATTCATTCAAAACCAAACCCCACATGTATTTTATTAGATAATTCCTCACATGTTTGGACATTCACTCAATGTAGCCAAAGATGGTTGAATGAATCTCCTCACATTTATCATCCACATGATCTTCATCCTTCAATATATATATGTTTAGGTTTTAAGTCTCTTATTCTTTCTCATAATTTAGGTTTCCTTTTAACGATCCATCTAATTTTAGGAATTCAAATCTATGAATTTTCTTCTCTTTAACCACCAAAAACTCATTAAAACTAGATTTCATTCATTGAAAACCAAACCCCACATGTATTTTACTAGATAATTCCTCACATGTTTGGACATTCACTCAGTGTAACCAAAGATGGTTGAATGAATCTCCTCACATTTATCATCCACATGATCTTCATCCTTCAATACATATATGTTTAGTTTTTAAGTCTCTTATTCTTGCTCATAATTTAGGCTTCCTCTTAATGATCCATCTAATTTTAGGAATTCAAATCTATGAATTTTCTTCTCTTTCATCACCAAAAACTCATTAAAACTAGATTTCATTCATTCAGAACCAAACCCTACATGCATTTTATTAGATAATTCCTCACATGTTTTGACATTCACTCAATGTAGCCAAAGATGATTGAATGAATCTCCTCACATTTATCATCCACATGATCTTCATCCTTCAATATATATAGCATATTTCATCTTAAATTTGTGCCCATGAACATCTTGCAATTATTTAGTTCCTTGATGGTGTCCTCTATACAAGTGTAGCCTTGTTATTATTTTTAATACTTCTTTTATAATTTTATAGCCC
This sequence comes from Sequoia sempervirens, assembly GCA_007258455.2. Classification (NCBI taxonomy): domain Eukaryota; kingdom Viridiplantae; phylum Streptophyta; class Pinopsida; order Cupressales; family Cupressaceae; genus Sequoia; species Sequoia sempervirens. Next base: position 16,240,786 of record VDFB02193867.1, on the reverse strand, counting down.
TTTCATATCTTCTAAAATCCCATCATATACTTTAATAGCTATCAACTATTGTTGTTGACATTTTCATGCACTTTTGTAATCAGTAACACTTTGTGAAACCTATCTAGGCCCTTCTACAACACAAATGGACTTCATCTATAGTTTATCTCTCAACCAAGTTAGCAACCAAATTAACTCTACCACTTTATTTTCACCTTTATGACCTCTTTTTATACCTATTATGACTATCCAACACCATCAAAAATCTCTATAAAATTATCCAATATTACACTAACCTCTTCTAATGTCCTTTTGTCCTCTGAACCTGCCATTTGAACACTATCCATGGTGCTCCTTTGCTATAAATGAGACTACAGCTTTTGATAATTACCTACTAAATTTTCTTAAATGTTACCTTGCTCCTAAGTAAATGATATAGTTGTTGTTGGTGTACTTAATTATTAATCCTTAGTTTTTTCACGTGATGAACCTCTCATCATGATAAGTCATAGTTACTATAAGTAACTCCACTTTATATCAAGGCTTTTCTAGTTGTTGCAAGTGTGTTCAAACTCACCTTTTATTTGCTACACATATTTGACTAGTTGTTGCAAGTTTTACTCCCATTTTCTACAAGTGTGACTACAATTATTTAAATAACTTTTGTAGTAGCTACGCATGGAAATTTATTGATATAAACCTAACACTATCATGTGTATTGGGTTATGAGTAGTCAAATTTTAGTTGCCTTAAATATTTAACAAGTTACATAGTCATTATTATAATTATGTGTAGGTATTTAGGTCATCCTAGGGATTATAGTTAAGTATCCAAGTCAACCTTAGTGGTAGCCAAGGCATAATTAGGTATATATAGGACTTAGTGGCTAGTTGCTATTATCATGTGAAGCATTGTGTTCTTATTGAAGACTATTGGAGGTATGACCCTCGAAGTGGTTATTATAATACATGGTATTTGCAACATATTCCCTATTATATTAGGTGCAAGTTGTTTCATTGCAATATATATTAGAGAAATTATTTTCTATCAAGCCATTAACTATAATGTAACTACTATTTATATAAGAAGTCATTTCCTATTAAATAGAAAATTAATCACAACATACCAAGGATTTATGCACAATGACGTCAAGATTCAAAACTTAAAACAACACATAGTCAAATAGAATGGAAATTTAAATATAAATGAGTTGTATTATGTAGGAATTAAAATGGTAAAAGTAGAATTTTAGAAACATCTCGAGTGGAGTCACTGAAATTTAAGTAATAATTTAGAAAGAAAACTAGGAAAAAAATTAAAACAAAGATTGCTACTCTAAACTAATGCAAAACTCAAGTAGAGCATGGAAATGGAGTATAATAATTATACAAATAAATGAATGGCTACCCATAAAATCCTTCATTATCAATTATGTTTTCTCCAATTATTAAAATGTGATAGTGATATGGGGATTCTCATTGCTAAAAAATGACATATTTTGACAACACATGTTTAGCATAAGATTAGATGATAAAAATGAGAGATTTTAGCTCTTATTTATAGACTTTGTGGGAGGGAAGATAAATGGTAGATATGATATTAGAAGATAAATGGTGAAGAATGAATGGGATGATCTTACTAGAATTGAAAAGATGATAAAGGGTTGTGAATAAGTTTATTTAAAATGAAAGGATAAGATTGTATTTACTAAAAACATTAATTTTTTACACTCATAAGACTTTGGGAGGGAGATGAAATTAGTGGCTCATTTATCCTTAAAAATGATGGATAAGAAATAACCTAATTAAATAATAAAATTGTATCATTATTTTAAAATCATGAGAGGTGGAAAGGGAATAATTAAATGATAAAATTATTTAATTGTGGGATACATTAGGTGAGATAGATTAATTAAATAATTTAGTCATTTAGTCAATATTGTACAAGGAAAAATTTTGGTGTCTAGAAGGAGCTTCTAAGATGTGAGTTGTGATTGTGCATTAGCTTTGGACTACCAAATATGATATCTACGTTTATTCTATGTGGACATAAATAAATTGCACATCTATTTGATATTAAAATAGTTGCCTAGAAGAATAGATAAATTCAAATACGATTCTTACTTTATTCTATGTGGACCTAAAGAACTTGCACATCTATTTGATCTTAAAATAGTTCTCTACAAGAATAGGTAAATTAGCTTTGGACTGGAAAATATGCTACCTTAGTTTATTCTATGTGGGCCTAATGAACTTGCACATCCATTTAGTATTAAAATAGTGGTCTAGAAGAATTGATAAATTAGCTTTAGAATACCAAATATGCCAACTTATTTTATTCTATGTGGACCTAGAGAACTTACACATCTAGTTGATATTAGAATTGGTCTAGAAGAATCGATAGCTTTGGATTGCTGAATATGCTAACTCAGTTTTATTTAATTTGGACCTAAAGAACTTTCACACCCACTTGACATTAAAATAGTGGTGCTAATAAGAAAGGATAAAAAAAAGTTTGTAAATAATTTTGAGGAAAGAGAATTGATATTGTAGTCATTAGCCCAACTTTGATCCTTTCTAGAGCTATTATGATAGAACATAGAAAGTAAGATGGTAAGGGAAGTAGGGACCAACTATTGAATGCCAAATACCAATTTTTTGCCATAATAATGAAGGTGGAATTGATGCTTTAGTTATTCTCAAGTTTTACATTTAAAGTTAGAAAGATTCCACATATCATAAACCACTTTTTAAATTCAAAATTACATCTATTAATAGTAGTTAAAAGAATATACAAAGAACAATGTTTAGAATTAAAACCAAGATTAAATAGACTTATGAAAGCCACAACAAACAATTTCAAGGTTTTTTATATAATACAATAAGAAATTATGTATACATTTTCATAATAACATTTCTAACTTTAAAAATAAATCCTTTATAATATTTTATAAAAATTATTGACTAAAATTAAACATTGATTGCATAAGACTTGAAATCCACATTACTTTGTAGCATCTGTTTTAATTTTGTACTTAAAATTTGACAACTACAAAATAATATTGAAAAAAGAACGTACATAATCACTTCCATAAGTAAACAGACATTTAAAAAATCTATAACTCTTTTACAAAGAATAAAGGAATGCTTGAAAAGCTTGGTGCAAGATGAATGTACCCCATGATGCTCATGGTAAACGTCCTTAATACCAACAGCTGCTTTTAAGCAATGAGGAATCATCTTATCTAAAATATAAAAAGGAAGATACTTGAGGGGTTGACCTTAGGGAGTATTCCCTCATCTCAATCGCATTTAGTTTAAGTCAACCATGCCGACATGTTCGAAAAGAATCTCCAATAAAGTCGTTAGTATCTTCCCTGAATATTACAATGATTTTATCTGGTCCCAATGATATTACAGCCTCTAAGTTTTGGTCTATGTGGGGAGCAAGATGCCATAATTAGCGCCATTTGTATACACTTTTATTTTAATTAATATATTGTGATAATTTCAAATATTTTTTTTATTAAATTATTAGCAAAGTTTATAAGTAAATTATTTAAAAAGGTATTATCATAGTAGATTTTGATTATTAATTATTATAATCGTGAAAATTATATATTTGTGTTTTTTTAATGTGTTGGATTCACATTGATTGGGTTATCATTTATGTATTAATTGTTTCGTTGAGTCATATACTTAGTAAATTTTAAATGAATTGCACATTTTACTTTTTGATATTGAGAAATAACAAAATATTGCACCATTGTTTGGGTATATTGTGATCTCTTTCTTAATTTGAAAAATTCATTTGAAGATTGTACCATTTATGTGTAATTATAAGTAATTCTGATGAAACATAAATTGGTTACAACGTCCTTATATGATTCTAGAGTATATTCATGCAAATTTTATGAGAATTTAAGCTTCTACATGTTTCTTCTCTCTCTTTCCTTTTTATTTTCTTAATTTTTTTAGAAAAATCAATCAAAGGTATTGATCATTTTATAAAATCCATCATAATAATATTTGATCCTTGTGTTCTAGATGAAAATTTCTTAAGAATTTGTCTATATTTTATAAATTATTCTTGTTCTTAATAATCTTATCACATAAGTCCCCTTTGTTTAATATTATCCATAATGAACAGTTGAGTTATCCTATGAGTCAAGAATTGATAATCAAAGCCTTGGGAAAGTAAAATTATCTGCAAGAGAGATATAGTTCATTGTGAATTTTATTTAAGTTCTACATGAATATAAAACTTGTCAATAAAAGTAGCACTAGAAGGTGGACATGTTTTTACAAGCTAGATTCTACAAAAGATTTCACTGGGTCAAGGTCTAGTGACTCTAGAGCTAACTTTCTTTAATTAAGAGATAGTAGAAGAGCTTGAAGAAGTTAGAGAGAAAATAAAATAGGATTTATTCAAAGAGATTCAAATCCTATTATTCATCTTGTAACACCAATGACTATTTTTTTGACAATGGAAATTATCCCATTCATTTTTCAATATACCATGATCTTCCTAAAAATCTAAATAAATTATGTCCAAAGTATATTTTACATTGAGATGGAGAGGATCATATTCACATTTTCAAGGATATGTGTTTAAGAGTGATAATTTATAATGTTCAAAGATGTCATTTCTCACCTATTTCCATAAATAATTAGAGATGTGTATGATTGGTATATTAATTTATAAAAAAACTCTATAACCAACATAAATTTCATGCAATCAATACTTTTTGCAAGATTTTCGATCCCTTTGGATGCAACCACCTTATATCATTAGTTTGCAAAAGTTAAGTTAGGTGAAGGTTAAATTATGAATTTTAATGATAAATTTTAGAAAGCTTAGTCAAGATTAAAACAACCTTACATAGTGAACAAAAATGCAACACTCTTAGTTTAAATTATAAATCATTAGATCTCGTAACTTCTCTTTTTTAGAAGGAAGATTCATATTACTAGAAATATAATTGAAGTCTACATAGAAGCCATTAAAGTTAATAATGAAATGGGGTAGGTAGGTCAAAGCCTACTTATAAGCATAAGTATACTGAGCATGTATAATCAAATGAAAATAATGAATGAAGCCTTAGCTAATAATATTCCCTTGCTAAACCTTGTTCCATCTTTTCCTCAAATAGGAATGAATTAGTTTTTAGTGTTACATCTAGGTCCTATGATAATTGAGATCCATCCAAAATGATCCTCATTATTTCCCAATCTTAGGGTAATTTTATAGAAAAATATCAAGAGGATAAATAAGATATTAAGGAAATTGTTTCTTAGTCAAAAAGGTTGACCACTAAGGTAACTCACATCATAAATCATTTTTCTTTTTTTTGTAAACTTTGTGGTTTTAGGTCCTTGTAAAACCTGTTTTTTCCTCTTTCAAAACCTCATCTCATAAATCATAACATTTACTTATAGAATAATCATAATCTTGCACAAACTAAGAACCGAGATTCTCCTAGACTAGTTCAAATATGGAATACAAGGCATAATAATTGTGGAGTACAATTACCTTTGGATAACTATGGTCAAAATGAAGTTAGAACTCTTGCAAGGGTTAACATGGTTGAAGTATCACTAAATAATTTGTGTTGTATAGACAATACCACTACACATGTTGAGTTGAATTTTCACAAATTTAAAATAAATTGTAATTTTTGCTTATACCCTAGTATGAGAAATAATAGAAGTATCAACAACAGAAATATGATGTGGTATTGTTTTTGGGGTAAAAGGTTGAAGGCATAAAATAATTATATTACTTTAGTAGCTGAAATATATTCTCATGAGTTCAATATACATAGTTAAGGAAAATATAATCATCCCATAGAATAGGAATTTTATCTTAAGACCCAAAACAAAATCACAAGGCAACTAGGACCCTTTAAGGGAAGAATCAGACATACACTCACAAACTATCTCACCTAGCCATGCATCTAGATACTACTGCTCAAAACTCTAGTACCTAGGTGGGAACACAAACTTAAAATTGTCTTTAAAAATTCTAGTGACTAAGCACCCAACATCTCATAATGATACCAAAACCTAATGATAAAATAAATTTCTAGCTTGGGAAAAAACACTGTATGCTTCATATGCAACAAGAAATATAATAATGACCTTACCAAAAAGCTAATCTATTCTTCACCATGTGCTTGTATATAGTTGATGAAATTGCCAACTAATTTAAAGTCTTGGACCACCTCTAGAGATGAAGCATTTTCTTAAAAACATTCACACCCACCTCCACCCAGTCCCTATGTCCAAGCAATGCCATTCCTTTTTATATCCAAGATGAAAGGGTGAAATTTTACCACCTCACCCAGAACTGAGTGGAGCACCAAGTCATAAGGCCTAGGTATACCAATACCCAAATCTAGGCTACTTCTAACACCTCCTCCAACCCTCCTAGAATTTCAAGAATGAAAATATTGTGAACCATTTGCACCACCTCTACCTTTGAAACTTGTAGATCAAGAAGAGGCACCAAAAAATGTGAGGAGATATTTGAGTCCACTCTATATCAATAAAAAGTCTCAACTAAGAATGAGTTTGACCACTCCAATCAATAGGAAGTTTGCTTCTATCATAATTCACTTCAGCCAAAGATTTGAGATTTTTCTAATGAAAGCCATCTACCTTTGGGAACTCGCTAATCTAATGGTAGTGTCCATGCCTCCACACAAAAAACTTCCAACAAGAATTTGCGCAATGGATTTAAGCTTCTATGTTAGTTAAGATGCACTAAATATGAATATTACTGTTGTAAAAGAAGCACATAGATGGATGACCTAATAAGAATGGATAAATAATATATCATGTGATTATCTAATTTATGATGATGCCCTTCGGCCTTCTCACGTGCTCAACTTCAATATTGAAGAGGGTGCCCAAAAACAGGGGTTGAAACAAGCTCATATTTTTGAGTGCTTTCTAGTGATTTTTAGATTTAAGTTTTTTTATAGAAAGTTTGAATTTTACTTTTCTATGAATTCAATATGAAATTCAACTGAAAAAAAGTGATAAAATGATAACCTAGAACACCTAATTTGATATGCAATTTAATTGTTTGAATTTTAAAATGCAAGTTGCTATGATGTAATGCTATGTAGATGACATGCAATATGACTGATTTGTTTTATATTTTTTAGATTTGAAGAATGAAAAATATGTAATCCTAAAACCTTAAAATGAAATGCAAAGACAAGACACCCTAAATGAGACCTAATTCAATGGAAATAAATGTAAATGAATGCAAGATCTAAATCTAGTCCATGAAAGAGGACTTCCAAAATCATAAAATGCAATGATCAAAGGTTGCGTTCACCAAAATGAAAAGGGGAGGACAATAGGTTTTATCAAAATGAAACAAAATGATTCACCTGTTTCTCTTAATTTCATTCTAAATGTGTGCTATAATGTGCAAATGAAAAATAGTAACCAAATCTAACACAACTAACAATCAAAAGGTAGATATGGAAAGGATCAAATGTTGTGTACCTATCACCAAAGATGCTTTTTCAAACCTCACTAAGGACTCATTCGCCCTATGGTGAACGGGTCTTGGCTATGGCTCCTAAAAATTAGTTTCAAGGTTATATTCTTCTATGTTTGCAGTCCAAGATTCTAGTCGATCACTATTGAAAAGCAAAAAGTAAAACTTATAGCTCAAATTCTATGATTTGATGACTTTTCTTACAACTTTGACAATTTTGCAAGTTTCTCTATTTTTTCTATCCAATTGATCTTCAACCTAAAATATGTAATTACACATCAAAGAGAGAAAATTGTTGTTTGTTAGGGAATGGGGGTTTTCCTTGGTCAAACCATGTTTTGGTAATTAAACCTTCAAATGAAAAAAAGCATGAAAGGAATAATGAATGAACAACAATATGTAACAACTCACCAAACCTTAATTGAAACCTTGGAGTAAAAATTTGCAAACTTGCATGAAGTGGCCTCGATGAATGTAGATCTTGATCATGAAACTTGATTAGAGACAATGCCTTGAATATGCTTGACTTTATCTTGAACACTACATCAACACATTAGCTCAAACAACATGAATGATGAAATACATCTTTGACATGACAATGGAAATCTTGATTGCTGCAATACTCTTCTAAAAATCTTCCCTTGAATGCCTTGAAATTGATCTTGAATTCCCTCTTGATCATAAGTTTTCTATTAGGATGCTTGCATAAAACGTCTAGGATGAACTTAATGAAATGATCTTGTATTTATACATATCTTAAGATAAATTCCTAAAATTAAAATATCACAAGCCGACATTGAATTATAGATTTAAAATTATTAAAATACTGTCAAAAACATATTTTAAAGAGGGATCCTAGGTCTAAGTGAGGACCCATTCACCATAGGGCGAATGGGTCATAGCCCACTTACCTAGGACACACATCGGACAAGTTGAAGTGTCATGTAAAAATAGGGTCCTAGAACTAAGTGAAGACCCATTTCCCTATGGTGAATGGGTCCTAGGTCAACTAGCTAGGACACACATTTTCCAAAGTTGAGTGTTATGAAATGGCATTTATGAATGTCAGGTTTTATCCCTTGAAATTTGTATTTAATTAGGCTTGGATTTGAATTAAAGGGGCTAATTAAGGAAAATTAACCTTTATCAATTAATAAAGCCCTAGATTAATGTGAAAGTGTAAATATACATCTTACAACACCCTAAATAAGGAACAATTAAGTCCATTTTATTAAAAAGGGCCCTAAAATTAATGTTAATATGAAAAACATAATACAACACTAGATCAAGGCAACATTAGGCTCATTTTATTATTAATTATTCCCAAATTAAGTGTGGGAAAGGGATACTTTTTCCTACACTACACTAGTGTCTCTAGTTTTTATCAAAAACTTAAGTATGGTATTTTTGTTCTCATTTTTAACTTACTCATCAAAACTTGAAACAAAAATTACATTTTTACAAACTAGACTCTATTCTTTTCACTTTTTTTTATTAATTTCCAAAAAAATGGTGGGGGCATGCTTAATTTTGTGGTTTTTAAGATGTTTCCACTTTCAAAATTTGTAAAAAATAATATATTCATTAAAAAATTAGTAAAAAAAATTGCCAAAAACTACATCATGTTAGCTAATTTCACATCAAATCAATTTTTAAAATACTAAAAAAAGTTAACATTTTAGACAGAGCACACTAGAAGCTATATTTTTTTTATATAAATATGTGCACTTTGTGTGCTCCCTCTTTTTGAACCCCTTAATATCCACTATTAGAAAAATTTAATTTAGAAATTATATTTGGAGCACTAGGACTCTTGTTCTTATTGTGTATTGAAATTTTGAGTGTAACTATCTTCAATTCTCATCAAGGTAATCTTTCTTGATTTTAGAAAAAAATGTTCATTTAAGACCCCTTTTCTATCCCCCATCTTTGTGCAATTACTCACATAATTATTCTCTTCACTTCTTACAAAATCCAAATTTGAAACAAATGAATCAATTTTTTGATACTACATCTGAAGTGATGGTTTCAAACCATAAAGAGAACATTTTAATCTACAAACCATGTATTATTTTCTTTTACCTCAAAACCTTTTAGTTGTTGTATATAAATGTTTTCCTCTAGATATCCATCTAAACATATAACCTTAACATCTATTTGCTCAATTTTAAAATCATAAGTAGTAGCTATGGATAAAATAAATTTGATAGAAGACAATTTAGCAACAAGAGATAATATTTCACAAAAAATAACTCCCTCTGTTTGGGAGTATCCCTTGGTGACTAGTCTAGCCTTGTACCTCTCTAATGAATTATCTATTCCAAATTTCTTCACATAGATCCATTTACATCTAATGGCCTTCCTACCTTTCAATAAATGGGTAAGATCCCAAGTGTCACAAGAATCTAAAGCCATCGTATCCTCCTAGATGAGTTTCTAACAAGACTCAATATCATCTAATATAATATCTTCCATGTAGGATATAAGTTCATCATCAGTACTAAAAAAATAAAATACACAACAAAAATTTAATAGGTTATACCTTTCAATTCAATTTAGGTGTCTTTTAGATCTTCTCAATGTAGGAGTAAGGAGCTCTTCTTTTGGTCCTTTTGCATGCTCGGCCTCTTTTGTAACTCTGGGATCATCCTACTCAAAACTCTCACTTGAATGTCTTCTTCCTCTCCATCCTTAAATTCATCATTTTTTCTTCCTCATGTGCATCTTCTTGCTTCAATTCAAAATTAACTATATTTTTCTCTCTTTTATCTTTTGGTTGTTTAGAACAAAAAATAGCTCTAAATTCCATAAAAATCATATTTCTAGAATAAATAAATTTCTTGGTTAGAAGATTACAAAGCTTATAACATTTAATAGTATCACCACATATAATTAACATACATTTATTTACATTTGGATTCAACTTATAACACTTTTATTTAGGAACATGAAAAGAGTCTCCTAGTTCTAAAAACCCTTAACCGTTAAACATAAAGTTTCTTATCTATCCAAATTTCATAAGGTTTTGAATCAAGAACTTATCTATTAATCAATTAGTTAGTTGTACTCATAAATTCTTCCCAAAACAAAATATCCAGCTATGTTACTTAACATACTTTTAGTTGTTTTCATTATAGTTAATTTCATCCTTTCTACAAGCCCATTCTATTGAGATGTATAAGGAATAGTATTTTCCCTTATGATACTTGAATTCTTGTAAAAATCATCAAATTCCTTAAATAATATTCTCATCCATGGTTATATCTAAGAAAAATTATCTTATGTTTTGATTGCTTCTTTGTTAAGTATTGTGTAGTCTCACAACATGCCCCAATTTGTTCAAATAAAATGGAGACCCCCATTTATTTTTTTCGATTTAGCTTCTAATTGTAAGGGTTCAAATTTATTTGAAAACTAAATGATATTTTAATTTAGTTTAACTCTGAAAATAACTTTCCTATATAAAATTAGCTTGGTTGAAGGTTTGGATTGTTAGAGAGCATGCTTCCTTAAAACCTAGTTTTAATAAAGAATCTGTGTAGCCACTAAATCCTACTTGCTAAAGTCAAAGGTTTTACAGTGCATGCCCAATTTAATTGTAAGCTTAATAAGAGCCTTCATGACTAAAAGAAATTACAATTGGAATTTTTTATAATACTCATTTAATTTTGAGCATTGACCCTATCAGCTTATGGTGTGTAGCATGTACAAGTATTCTATTAATATTCAACTTCTCAAAGAGAGTGAAGGATTGTAAATGTATGAGGGTATTGTAACCCATTGATGGCTTCTAAGGAATACAATACACTATAATTCTCTCTTCCTTTTATTGAGAGGGTCATGTTATTTGGTAAAGTTTAAACAAATGATAGGTTGCTTCTTGTTTGTTTGCTGAAATATTTAAAGCCTCAAATAATAAACAATGAATATCTAAGAGCACTGTAACCTACTTGATGAAATTTTAGAATTACAATGCATTCTACCTTTCTATTCCTTTTACTAGAGTAATGTTTTCTAAATTTTAAATATTTTGCATGTTGTTAGTTATTTAGAACATTCAAAACACTATTTTTTTTCTTATTTTTTAAGTTGTTGTTCTTTAATATTTTTAGAAAATGGAATGTTTATGCATATTGCTTATTTAAATGGGTCTTTAATGTTAATATCACTTAGATGTAGGGGTGGATGGACATGAATCAGACACATATATATATATATATATATATATATATATATATATATATATATATATATATATATAATATAGAAAATATCATATAGAATCTTATCTAAATTGCATAGAGTTCTACAACATTCAACTATTCAGTGATCACTTCATTTCTTGATCAATTGATTGCATGATGAGTTGATCACATGACTACATGATACTAAAAAAATTACAATTGCTTCATTATATAGAGATCTTATAAAAACATTATTAGAAGTATCTTATCCTTATCTCATCTCTAGAAACTTCTAAAACTTTTCCATTTAATTATTTTTCCTTCTAGAAACTTCCTCATCTAGGACTTTCAAATCTTTATCTTGTCTATTCCAAACTCCCTCTTTCTATTGCTTCAAATTCCTTTATGAAATTTTCAATCTAGTTGTGCTTGTCATCAAACAACAAACTCTAGATCTTCTTGTAATTTTCACACTATTCTCTTCTTGAACTTACTTTTTATAAATATTGTCAATATGTCTTTGATAACCCTAGTTCTAATACCACTTGTTGGAGGTTAGAGATAAATGCATATAACCTCGACACACACATATTTAGAATGCACAAACTTATAATGCTCAAGTGCTACAATACACCTTCTATTCAACTTGATAAAAATAATTAAGAATATACAAATCTAGAATGTTACAACATTCACAACCTCCTACTCATTGATCACTTGATCATTTGATCGCATGATGCTAAAAGAATTATAATTGCCTCAATATATAGAGATCTTGGAGAGAAAAAAGACAATTCTTGAAGCTAGGCCATAGCTTAATAACAATAATAGATATTTCTAGAAACTTGCAATCTTCCATTCTCATCTAGAAACTTCTCTCTTTCAAAACATTCCATTTACAAATTTTCTTTCTTGAACTAATTAATCTTGGGAGAATTTAATCACCAACATTGGAAGGTCATATATTCAATGTCCATATATTTATCTGTTTGAAAAAAACTTTAATTCAAAAAAAAAAAAAACTACTTCACATAAATAATTTTTAAGATAGCGTAACAAAGCAAATTGACTCAACTAAATTGTACTTTAAATTATCTAAATCATAGATTTTGTTGATCTTCTTGAAGAAAACTTTAATTAATGCTATTAGATTTCCACAATCCATAATGCTGAATATTGTTAATTTCTGGATTTTTTGATTGTGTTAGAGCTTTTTTCATCAAATTAACAATATTCAAAAAAACTTTAATTTTAAAAAACCTACTTTTCACATAGGCCTAATTAATTTTTAAGATAACGTAACAAGGCAAATTGACTCAACTATATTGTACTTCAAAATTATCTAAATCGTAGATTTTCTTATTCAACACTGCCATCTATTTGAGGCACAAAAGTGATGGTTGTTACATAACCAAAACATCTGCCTCGCTCCTATGAAAGCCTAGCTAAAAGAGATTCAAGTGGCTTATCACATTAAGTTGCTTGTGAACTGGAATCCATGCACCAACAGTAGAAATCGGATTGTGAAATATGCAGCAGAGCTTCGGTGCTCATTTTCTCCAGATCTTTCTGCTTCATTCTTGCATACACCACATTCTCAGGAAGAAATTCACCTGCACTGAGGGAAGCAGACAGGGAATGGTCTTGATTTCGCATTTTCTTGTAAATACGCATTGCTGACACACAATCCTCATATGGGTCATGAGTGCCATTCTGAATCTTATACCTGTCGAAACATACAAATAGATTTTATTCCATTGTTAAAAGTATAGATCACTCAGTATTGACATATATACCTGATTCAGTGATACCTTTATTGAGAACCCTCTGAAAAAAAATCAAAAGATAATTTGCTGTTCTAATAATATCATTAGCCCCATAATACCAGTGACAGGTCTTATAAGGATTGGTGATACTATGCCCTGGAATAAATATATGTAAAAAATATAATAAAGATAATCAATTTATAATAATATTCGACACAATTACGGAGATATTTTTAATCAATTTAATCTAGTACAGATAATCTTAAATCAAAGCTATCTGTGAAACTACTTAAACATCATAATGAAAACATTTTTCTAGCCAACATTAACAGACTTCGATATGTGCTGTAGACGGCTTTAAAAACCAATTTAGCTTAATATAATTTTTGTTTCACATAACAAACAATAAATAAGGTGCAGAAGAAATTACCCTAGAAATGATTGAGTGAGATACTTGAGTGAATTGCTGGCTTTGCTACTCTTTAGTAGTGGAATGTACTTCGAAGTGTCCCTGAGAAATGATGCACATATAAATTCTGATCTTCATCTAAACCTGATGAAATCATAAGGTAATCTAAGTCTACTATATATACCTAATAAGATGGGTAGGATATTCCATTGCTAAGCATTGCAAGTCATGATCTAAGCCATGTCCTACAAGAACCTTGGCTTTCCTCCCTTTCAAACGAATTCGCCAAATTGCTTCTCCATTATATAAAATTTGCTGAATTTTTTCTTGCATTTGCTTCAGTGGCATGGCATCCATGAGATGTTCTGGTTTGATGCCAGTGACTTCATATCTACAAACAATATCTACCAATATAAATGATAAATTTATTTAGTAATGGAAAGCTACAACAAAAAGAGTAAGTTGGAAACATTTTATTACCTATAATCTGTGATTGGAATTGGAGGCTTGACATAACAATGGAATACCACTTTTTCTTCCTCATCCACCAAGAAGACTCGTGCACAAAGGTCTAGAGACCCATCTTGACCACCACCCACCATCTCACAATCCATTGCAATGGCAGAAATATTTCTCTTAATGGAACTTTCATCATGAATTTGCTCCTTTTCTACTTGGATTCTCTTATTCACCAAGGAAAGCCGTAATCCATCAATCTGTATGGATCAAAAAATTAGGAAAAAATGATTGATCAGCAGAAATTAGGGTATTCTTCATTGAGAAAAGAAAGAAAAAATAGAGGGTTATATATTTTTGGCCACTGTTTTTTAAAGAAATTAGTTGATAAACTTTGAAATTTAAAAATGGAACTGGAACTTACCGGAGGCAATGGTGGCATGGATTGGCAGGTTGCTCTGTGATAAGTGAGTAGTTGTACACTGGGGAAAATTTTGAGACAGAGGGTGCATCCCCTTTCACTGAATTGTTTAGCACACTCAGCTTTGGGTAATGGACCTAATAAAGACCAGTTCAAGACCACAGTATTATATAATAATAAATTAGAACTAGTGAAAATACAGTATATGCTACTGAATTAAGAAGACCTAAAGCTTTTGACATTACGCAGTGGTACTTTGTAAACCCCACATTTAAGGATTCTAGCTTTTATCCATGTGGTTCTTCTTCACAGGAAAAAAGAAAAAATAACAATATAATGATAAGGAGAACATAAAAGGAAAAATACCAATCAAATGTTCCCTGAGTGAGTCGTAGAACCTGCAATGCTTTTTGCAAATATCACAAATTGGTTCATGTGGAGAGTGATAAGAAGTTTTCATGTGCTCAACTAGATGCTCCATTTTGTTAAATTGTCTGAAGCATGCTGCACATTTATGCCTGCAAATTGCAAAGAAACTCACCTACATAAGTACTTAGTAGTCTCACTTTAAGCCAGATCTTAAAAAAGAAATCTAGCTTTGCAATAAGTTCACTCACGCGAAGAAAAGCTATCTGACATATTTATCTGCTGTAAAGCCATACAAATTCAAAAAAATCACAGAGAACAGAAAAGAAATAGTGTACAGCGAATCAAACCTTGATTTTTAAACATAGGTTAAATAGTTTAATTCACTGTCGCTCAACTAAACAACTAACTGTTTACTGATTTCAAGGAAAAGACTGTCTAATCGACGTTGGCAAGGCTTTTAACTAAAATAAATGTATACACTAATAGTTCATCAAGAAACGGATGGTTCAGACAAGCATTAATCTCTAAACAACACTACACAAGATTAATTCTGAACTATGATAAGGATTTTAAAAGATTATTTTTGGAATTAACTGTGTATATCATATATTAATATTTTGGATTGTTTAAAAAAATGGTGATGTTGAATTTTTGAATGTGATCCGAAAATGATATTGAAATATTCAGAAACAATCTATTAAATACTATATGAATTACGAAAAAACATACATACCAAATATTACAAAAAACCCAAAAATTTGAGAAGGTAGAGCAAGAAAACCTGAGTGATTCAGTTGACCCTTGAGCGCGGTCCATGAGATTCCAGGAGTGAGAAGTCCTCTGATATGGAATTCAGAGGAAGGGTTGGGGGGTTATATATAGGCCATTTCTCAAAGAAATCTCACCGCCATCCAAATTTTTCTTATTCCTCTCCGACATCTTTTCTGAATTCAACGGGAAGAATCCTCCTTTTCATAAAAGGTCAAACAGTTAATAATGAATGTTCTCCCAAACTAATACGCAGGGAAACTCAACAATGGCCACATGGAGTGAAATATCGGAAGCGATTATTGAAAGATGTGTATGGACTGACACGTTGCAAGAACTTTCAATTTCTTCAAATGTTCTCTCCCCGAAGGTAACTTTCCACAAAGATAATAATCAAACTTATATTCCATCAGTTTATTTCTAATAAATTTTTATATTGAAGAGTTGTAGTTTAATTGGTTGAGTACAATTGATGAGGGTGATATTTGTTGATTATACCATCCACCAAAATTCGAATTCCCAAAAAGATCATACAAGAGATGAGGTTGAGATTTCCACCAAGATTCAAATTCCCAAAAATATCATACAAGGGATTAGGTTGAGATTGTGCTATGAGAGACTTTGGTGGAATGGATACCCTATCCACCAAAGAGATAAGTATAGGTTCATGCTTCCATATTGGGTAGCAAAATGAATTCGTGGAGGATATAAAATCCTCCATAAAAAAATATAAATTTCTCTTGCTATCTAAGACTTTGTCTAGGCAATATTTTAAAATCACATTTTTCAAAGATATGATCAAAATAGTGGATACCTATCTTTTAGCCATCAAAGCAAAAAATGTGGGAAAATCAAGATGGAAATGAAATGTCTAAGATAAATATATGAATAAAAATAATATATGAACAATACATGAATACGAAGACAAGTATAAATAAAGTATAGATAAAACATTTCAATGTTACAAATATATTAAAAAATTATATAAATAAAACTGAAATTAGAAATTGTTAACTAATTTAGATAGAATGCAAATAATGTACAAGCATTTAGTTTCACAATAATATTCCCTTACAAAATATATTTATAGACATCACACACACATTTAATTAACTTTTTAGCACATGTGTCAATTAATTCTACTACATGAATAATAATGCTTCTAATTGTAACGATTCAAATTTATTTGAAAATTAAATGATATTTTATTTTATTTTTAATTGTGAAAATAACTAAGTAAATGGTTTTACATTGCATGTCAAATTTAATTCTAAGCTAGTAAGAGCCTTCATGACTAATAAATTAATAATATATTATGATTGATATTGTTTGTACTTATGGTGTGCAACACATACAAGTATTCTATTAATATTCAATTTCTCAAAGAGAGTGAAGGCCTATGAAGGTTTAAGTGCACAGTAACCCATTGATGGATTTTAAGGACTACAATATGTTATAATTCTCTCTTCCTTTTATTGAGAAGGACATCTTATTTGGTAAAGTTTATAAAATTGATGCATTGATTCTTGTTTGTTAGTTGGAACATCTAAATCCTCAAATAATAAACAATGAAGATCTGAAACCTATTTGATGACCTTTTAGAATTATAATGAATTCTACTTTTTTCTTTATTTTACTAAGAGCAATGCTTCTTTGTAAAGTTTAAAAAATTTACATGTTGTTATTTAAGACATTCAAACCACCTACTTGATGACCTTTTAGAATTATAATGAATTCTACCTTTTTCTTCATTTTACTAAGAGCAATGCTTCTTTGTAAATTTTAAACAACTTACATGTTGTTAGTTATTTAGGACATTCAAAACCTTAAAGAATAAACATTGGGATGCTATTTTTTAAGTGATTTTTTAATATAGATTTTTAAAGAATGGAGTGTTGTTTTTAGATAGTTTGATTAAATAGATCTTTAATATTAATCTCACTTGGATGTAGGGGGTGGATGGAGATGAATCAAACATAATATATAGAAAATTTAGAGAATACCAAATTCAAAATATTGTCCAAATTATTTAACATACTATAATACTTAATATTCATTGATCACTTTATTTCTTGATTAATTGATTACATGATGAGTTGATCGCATGACTGCATGGTACTAAAAATATTATAATTACCTCATTATATAGAGGTCTTACCAAAACATTATTAGAAAAATCTTATCCTTATTTATCTCTAGAAACTTCTAAAACTTCCTCATCTAGAGCTCTCTAATATCTATCTTTTCTATTCTAAACTTCCTCTTTTTATTGATTCAAATTCATTTCTAAAAACTGCAATCTAGTTGTTCTTGTCTTCAAAGAAAAAACCCTGAATCTTCTTGCAATTCACACACTATTCTCTTCTTAAACTTACTCTCTACAAACGCTGTCAATCTATTTCTGATAACCCTATCTCTAATACAACTTGTTGAAGGTTAGAGGTAAATGCATACAATCTCAACATCCATACATTTTTAGAATGAACAAACTTAGAATACTCAATCACAATCTCCTACTCATTGATGACTTGATCATTTGGTTACGTGATGATAAAAGAATTACAATTTCCTTAATATATACATGATGGGAGAAATTAATCACCAACATTGGAAGGTCACAAATTGAGCATCCCCGTTTTTTCCTCAATCTTCATAGTTTCTACTTCTTTAAAATTATTTAGTTTGATCTAGCTAATTTATTCTTTGTATGTTATGTTTTATTGGTTTCATAATTGTATTTGGAATCTAAAGCTAGAGGGTTTGTACAAAACCTTGAATTTTAAATATTTGAACTTATGTGGCAACTATTACCATTTGAAAATATTTACTTAATTTTTTAAAATTATTAATTAATATATTTATCTTTTTGAAAATAAATCTTTATTTAAAAAACAACTACATATATGAATATACATCTATACTAATTATGTATTAAATATTTTTTTGTTGATAACTAGTGCATTTGCAATTTCACATGCCTTCTCTACCATGGATAGTTTCTATTTTTTTTTCAATATGCAAGTGTTTTTTAATAAATATCCATCTATCTTTATTGCATGCTAATGGAGGTAAAGAATAATGATTTTATTATTTTATTTATTTTTTGATGTTATGAAATTTTTTATCTTAGGAGGCTACAAACTCCATAAGTTTTCCATGCTATTTAATTATGTAATTTGTATGTTGATTTACAACCTAATTGTATTTAAATAATAAAAATAATATTTATGTTGAACACAAAATTTCTATGATGTTTTGTTTCTATCAGGTATAGGTACGTTTGGCTTTTAGAATCTTCATTTGGTATCAAAGTAGGTGTTTTTTTAGTTAAGTTCATCATGCCAAGTTCTAGCTCCCTTATAATTCTAGAATTTAATGGAACTGATTATGATTATTCATGCATTGAGATGATCAAACTTTTAACAAGAAAATATTTGTAGGATATGGTAGAAACAAGTTATGAAGAACCAACTGATTGGGACAACCTTACAACCAAAGAAAAAAATTAAGAGAGAAGTTAAAAAGAAGAAATCTGATGATTTATTTCATATTCAAATAGCTCTAGATAAGATCCTATTTCCAATAATTATACAAAAAAAGAAAACAAAGGATACCTATAAGAATCTACAAGAAGCTTACCAAGGCAGTTATCAACTTAAAGTTGTAAAGATACATAAATTGGAGGAAAAAATTGAAAATTTGAAGATACAAGAAGCTAAAAAATGATTGATTATTGTGTAAGAGTAAATGATGTGATCAATAAAATGAGAACTTTGTGAGAAACTATGAATGACTAAGTTGTGATTAAAGAGGTGTTGCAGTCTCTAACACCAAGATAGAACCATGTTGCTATAATCATTAAAGAAAACAATGATTTGACTACCCTTTAATTTGGTCACCTTGTTAGATATCTTATGTCTCATTAAGAAATATTGAGAGTGAACCATTAATTTTAAGGTTTTCTATGAACTTCTCTTGCACTCTTAAGGTTTTTCACCTAAAAGGGGAGAGATAAAACCCAAAAACTATGGTGGTTCGCTCAAAAAAAGGTATGTATGATGTAATTATGACTAAATGTAGCTAATTGATAAATTTGATTAATTATGAATGCAAAACTAATGAAATATGCAATGTTTGAAAACACAGTGACATTTGCAAAATGATTAAAAAGATGGAAAAAATGCAAATAGAACTAAAAAAAAAGCTATAACTTAGAATATGTGCAACTATAAGACTGATGAAGACTAAAACCCACTCTGAAAATCTAGAAAAGTTAACTTTTTGGCTGACTGGGACTCATTCGCCACCTTGGTTGAATCAGTCCCAGGTCAGGGTTTCCTGCCCAGAAACTGGTTTCTACTAAATGGGTACTAGAATCTTCATTTAAATCTAATATCCACCTCCAGTGGGACTCATTTTCCATCCATGACGAATTAGTCCTTTTTCAGTTTTCAGCAAATTCAAATCTCAAATTTATACTGTCACCCGCACAACACTCCTTGTTGAAAACCTAGATTTGAATCTCAAAAAAACTTGCAAAACAACTTAGAATTTGTTGTCTAATGGGGGGTTTTCCTTGGTCAAACCCCTATTTGGGTAATCAAACCTTGAATGGATAAAAATCTGCATAAAACCCTAGCCTTAAGTGTGTCAAAGACTAGGAAAATCTAAAGTATGACAAAACCCTATTCTAATGTGTTAGAATAAGATGAAAAAATGTGATTTGAATGATGCAAGACTTCAATCCTAGAAACCCTACAATGTATAAAATGGATGTAAATGACATGCAAACCTTAAATCTAAAGATAGAGAGAAAATGGTGATGGAATCACTTTGAAAACAAGTCTTTAGGTGTGATTTGATGACTAGTTGCATTTCCTCGACCTTTATTTCTCCATGATTCACCATAGGAATCCATCATCAACTCTTTCTAATGTTGAATCATGAACAAGAAGTGGGCTTGAATACCTACAAAAACCCTCGTTTGCTACCCTAAATCTTCAACTTTGCTATAGAAAATGCTAATGAAAATTATTGTGGAAGACTCTTGATAGTTGACTTTTGCTTTTGCTTTGTAAAAATGACTAAGAGATGTGAAAAATGACCTAAAATGTGTATTTATAGGCATCAGCATCTAATTTTCCCGTTATTTAGACCTAAGAGGCTGACATCCACTGAGAAATTAAGTTGAATTGATTGAATTCCTGCTCAAAATTGAATTTTTCCCCAAAAGGGACTCACTCTCCACCCTTGGTGAATGGGTCCCACTAGAGGGGACTCATTCGCCCAAGGTGGAAAATGGGTCCCACTAGTGGTTTTTGGAGGTGGGTTTTCAAGATGTGAGTAAATTAAGTGTTGTTTGTTGGGATTTAGATGATTTTTGAGTGAAACAAGCCTCTAGATAAAAAATAATGGGTCTTAGGGACCTATAAGTGTTATTTTGAAGAATAAATAATGTAGGGGTACTCAAAAGTAGGTCCAAATTAAGTGTGAAGTTGTCTCTTTACCCAAGAGTGTCCAATTTTCTATGCCATAGAGAGATTCATTTGCAGAAAGTGATGGGAAAGATTTTTTCCTCAAAATTACAAATTAATATGAATGAATATGCTAACACTAGCTCATAAAGCAACCAAGGCCAAGGCAGAGATCAAAATCAGATTTCTAAAAGAGGAAATAGAGGAAGAGGAGGTTGTTCAAGAGGAAAAAGTAGATGCAAAATTGATAAGAGATATATCCAATGTTATCATTGTAACGAGTATGCTCATTTTGAAAAAGGTCATAGATAAATCTAGTAATACCAATAAAAGTGCCAGTTATGCTTAAGAGGGTGATGAGGCTTCTCCAAGTAATTTTTTTTTATCTTATGAGAAATTTGCATATGTTGTAAAAGATATTTGGTATTTAGATTCAGGGTGCTCTAAGCACATGTCAAGGATTAAAGACATTTTTCCAAATTTAATGAGAGTTTCAAATTCAATATAAAGCTTGGTGATTACAAAAAATTGGAGGTTGCTACCAAAGGAGTTATGTAATTCCATACTATGGAAGCTATAAAAAGTGTTCAAGAAATTTATTACACTACATGGCTAAAGAATAATTTATTGTGTTAGGAAATTTTGTGAGAAGAATTACAAGTGCTTGAAAATCAACAATGTACAATTTATGATAAGAATAGGATGTTCTCATCGAATTTTGGAGATCATTGTAACAATCTTGCCAATGTGACATATGCAGATAAAAGTTAGTTGTGACATCTCAGGTACAAGAATTTAAATTTGTATATTTTGAATCTTCTAACATAAAAATAATTATCTTATGGTTGGTTGAAGAGCACAAGAGGGTTTGTGAAGAATGTGCTAAAGGAAAAAATGTAAGAAATAAATTTTCTATACGCAAGGCATGGAGGGGCCATTATCCATTTCAACTAGTTTATTATGTTATTATGGTCTTAAGCAGAAAAAGATTTTGTGTAGGTCATTATATTTCATTATTTTTATTGATTATTACTTATGATATTGTTGGGTTTGTTTTTTGAAGACCAAGGATAAATCCTTTGATACATTCAAGAGGTTTAAAACCCTTGTGGAAAATGAAAGTGATTACAAAATAAACTATTTAAGAATTGATTATGGAGGAGAATTTTGTTCAAGATATTTTCAAAAAAATGTGATTTGAATGGCATTAAAAGATAACTCACCACTGCTTATATGCCTCAACCAAATGGGTTAGTTGAAAGGAAGAATCGTACAATGGTGGAAATGGAAAGGAGTATGTTACAAACCAAGGGACTAAGCATTTTTTTTGGGGTGATGCAATTGCTACAATAGTGTGCATTCTCAATTGAAGTCCCACTAGTGTACTTGACATGATGAATCCTTAAGAAACCTAGTATGAGAAAAATTCTAATGTTTTTGATAAATGAAAAAATGGGTTTTATAGGAACCCGAAACCACTGAATTTTGAGAGAGTAAGAATAAGCATTAAAGTCACCAAAGACAAACAGGCTACATCAAAATAAATCCCAAGAGACATAGTAGCCACCAACCCAAGGCCAACAAGGGCCACCAAAAGACCCAAACAAAAAAACCAGCAAGAAACCCCTAGCTAACCTAAGAACTTAAGAGCTTCAGTAGCCTCTGCTTCAAGATTGTGCATATCCTGAATGCCCTTCTTCAAGACCTAAACCATCTGGGGCATAGGAGGAGTCTTCCTCTTCATACTAGCTCTCATCTACTTGGAAATACCAACATCCTCAGTACTGTTCTTGTCCTTATCCGCAACCAGATCCACAACTAGAGAACCGTTTTGTGAGTTCTCCAGTTTCTTAGACATTGCACTAATGATGATGGCATTATGTTTTCCCATTCTATGATTTTTCTCCATAATAGTTCTCATAGTATTTTTCATTTTACCTATTTCATCTTCTAGACATTTGAATTTTCCTTCATTTTCCTTGGCCTTTGTTCTCATTCCATCCTCCTTCCTCCCACACTTCACAGTTATAAGAGAGCTAACTTTACCTTCCAACTCCTCCAGCTCACCATTGAGGGCTCTATTTCTCTTATTAAGGTCTTTAATTTCATGAAAAGCCCATTTCGTTATTCTGAAGTAATCCATAGCACCATTCCTGGAAATTGCAAGAATATCCCTAGGAAACTCCCGATCTAGTTTAAAATAGTGGTCCTCAGGGTTTAGGTCTCTAGGGAATTTTGGCCTATTTTTTCTGTCCAAAGCAAGGAAGGATGGGTGAAAGTTTTGGCTAGCATTAGGGGCCTCCAAAAATTCCTCCTGGGAATCCTCAAAGTAAGAAACCAGTTTGTTAATAGGGGACTCTTTTTGGGAGGGCTTGATATTCTTACCAAGGCGGCTGGGGTTTTTAGCTTTCGAAACAAAGCACCTAGGATTTTTGGCAACATTGGGATTCATAGGTAGGGGATTACACTACTAGGTTTTCTTACCAAAATTAGGGGTCAGGAGACTTTCAACACTCCACTCAGGTTCAAGTTCCTTACCCTTCTCTGAGACACTATCCTCAATATCCTCATCATCTGAGGGTGAGGCCAGGATAGGGTTGGATAAGGCTGACATATTTTGAAAAATGTTCATAAATGAGCCTAATAAGGCCAAAATGCAGAATAGGGTATTTCTTAGGATCCTTCCTATGATCCTCCAGGCTATTACTCATGGAACAATACAAGTAATAAGGTAAAGAAACCCTTACCTTATGATGGAAATGGTTGAACAAGGCAAAGTGGTAGCCATAAACCCTAGTGAATCTACCATCTAAAGTAATGTATTCCATGATGACTCTGAGCATCTTCCTCCATAGCAATTTAATTATATCTGCTTCAAAGTAGTTGTTGGAGACTTTTATCAGCTTGGTCTTTTCTTTCTCTTTCCTAGGGAATCTGATAACCGCTTCATCAAAGAACCTTCTATCATGAAGAATTTCACTCCCTTGGTAGACATGCCAGTCACTTCTCCAATAAGGTTCTCATCCACCTTGACCTGCCTACCAAACAAAAATATTTTCCCATTGTTCCATTTTTTCTCAAAGTACTTAGTTTCCTTCAAATCAAGCCCATGAAGCTTCTCAATGAATGGGATTAGACCACCACATTCAATTTTTTCCCAGACCTTCAGGTTCCTCTTATGCATTTCGTAGGTTTTCAGCTCCACCCTTTTCCTATCACCTCCCATAGTCACAAACACCTCACAACCAGAGCACTAAGGTGAACTGCCACAGCTAGACCAAAGAACCCACAAAACGTGTTGCCTCATACTGGTAGTTAAGATATTAAAAGTGGCCCCATCAAATCTAATGATGTTGAAGTACTTGGCCCTACTTACTCTAGTCATCAAAATAAGTCATTGTTTTCCCATGCATGATATCATAATTAATTAAAGCCTTCATGTTGGCACCAAGATCACTGAGGTTCTGCCACGTGACCATGTCAGATTGTTTAACCCCTTCATTAGCAAAGAAATCAGCCACAATATTGGCTTCCCTAAAAGCATGAGAAATTTTAACTTTGTCAAAATTAACTAGGAGGGACTTAGCCTCTTCTATCCAACTCTTGATAGACCATGAAGGAGGGGACTTCCCTAGGAGGAAATCAATAATTTTTTTAGAGTCTCCTTCGAGCCATAAATATTTAATATTCCTTTTAATAGCCAAGTTAATCACATGAAAGGCTCCAATAGCTTCAGCCACAAGACTAGTTTGAGAACCAATGGGAATAGCCACTGTCGCTAGAAAATTACCATTAGAATCCCTGATTATGCCTCCACTTCCAGCCAATCCTGAGTTTCCCTTCACCGCGCCATCGAAATTAGCTTTAAACTAGTCACACAGAGGAAAACTCCAACTCATCCCAATCCGGTCTTTTTTTGTAGGTTTAGAAGCCCTTGACACATCATTTTTAATCTTCCACTCCTTGGCTATCTTTAAATCATATGGAGTGCACACCACAACCTCTTTTTTATTCTCTTGTTGAGGAATGATATTATAGTTTTCCAGAATTAATCTGAAGGTTTTTTTAAAAACATTGTTCTTCGACATTTCCTTATCTCTAAAAATTATATTATTTTGTTCTTTCCACACACCCCAAGCTATATAGGGGAAAGTGAAAGCCCCTAATCCTCTAATAGAAGGATTCAAAGAGGGAACTTTCCATTGACAGAAGAAGTCTTCAATAGTATAACGAAACACCCATGAGATATTCCATAGAGTCAAAAAATTACTCCAAATGGTGGCAATAAATGGACAATGGAGAAATAAGTGATTTGCAGACTCCACTTCATTCTTGCATAGATAGCACCTATTAGGTATCTGGAATCCATGCTTGTAGAGATTGTCAACTATGAGCACTTTGTTTTGAAGAAGGATCCAGAAGAAGATATTGACTTTGGGAGTCAAATGTTTAATCCAAGCTCTAGCCCAGAAGGGAATGAAGGATTGAGAAAAGGACAACAGAGAAACAGCCAAAGAAACTGAGAAATTTCCCAAAGGATTATCTCTCCAGACTAATACGTCATCTTCCTGACTTGAACCCATCCTAACATCCAACAAAGATGAGTAGATTGGAGCAAGCTCTAGGTAGAGCTGGTGTAATTCAACCCAGCTCCCATCATGCCAATAGTCCTTAACTTGAGTTCCAAAATTCCTTTTGTAGGTATAGGCACGTGACCTATTAAATCTCTCATAATTAATAAGGGGATCTCTCAACAACCATTTATCCTCCCAGAACTTAGCTTGATTTCCGCTTCTTATATTCCATCCAATACCTAATTCCATAATCTTTCTCCCAATAATCATATCATTCTAGCATGCTGATCCACGGGGAAAAGATGGAGAGTCTAGAAGATCCTTAAGAGATCCACAATTAGCCATATATTTATGTTTTTAAATGTCTTTCCATTCCCTATTAGATGAAAATGATCTCCAAATTTTCTTAGCAAGAAGTGTTTTATTCATCATTCTAATCTTTCTTAGACCCAAACCACCCATCTTCTTAGGCCTACAGACAAGATCCCATCCAATAAGAGGCATTCTTTTTCTATCTTCAACCCTTGACCAAAGATTTTTTTTTTTTTGGATTTTTTCAATAGTATCAACAAATTTAGCAGGAATTTTGAAAAGACTTAGGGCATAGATCGGAAGACTCTGAAGAGAGGCTTTAAGAAACTAGATTTTTCTTGCTTGACTAAGAATGGCTCCTTTCCATCCAGCTAGCTTTTTGCTAAACCTATCTACCAATGAGCACCAGAAAGACTTGGGAGGTTTAAGGCCTAAAGGCAGGCCAAGATAAATGGAAGGTAAGGAGTCCACTCTACAACCAAAATTCTTGCAATCTTGACCTGTCTATGATCAGGAGTATTGAAGAAGAAAAGAGAACTCTTCAGTCTATTAACTGACTAACCAGAAGATCTCTCATACTCATCTAAAATTCTTTTTCAGATTCTTAGCTTCAGTCAATGTGGACCTCCCCATCATCATAGTATCATTAACAAATTGTTGATGAGAGAAAATCAGATTACTAGAAGAGGAACTTAGACCCATCAAAGAACCCTGGTCAATCAATCTTTTTAGATTACACCCAAGACACTCAGTCATAATAGTGAGAAAAATAGGGGATATAGGATCTCCCTATCTTAAACTTCTCGAATTCTAAAAAAAATGAGAGGGGGATCCATTCACCATAACAAATATGGATGCAGTAGAAACAAGTTGCTCAACCATTTGAAGAACTCTGATGCTAAAACCAAAATTTCTCATGATCTTGAGTAGGAATTTCCATTCCACATGGTCATAGGCTTTCACAATATCCATCTTTAAAAGAAAACCTTCAGTTTTGGATTCCACAAGGGAATGGATGTTCTCATGGATGGTGACAATAGAGTAGAGAATCTGCCGACCAGGGACAAAACCATTTTGTTGGGGAGAGATCAGAGAGGGTAGGAGAAGGAGAATTGTCGATGTTAGAACCTTAGATATTATCTTATAGAAAGAATTACATAGACTTATGGGCCTAAAGGCTTCAAATTCTGCCGCTCCAAGTTTTTTGGGGATAAGGACCAAGAAAGTAGCATTCAGTTCCTTTAGGAGACTTCATGATCCAAAAAACTCTTTAACTGCATTTACAACCTCCTCTTCAACAATCTCCCAAAACCACTTAAACAAGAACATGGGAAAACCATCAAGCTCGGGTGCCTTGTTACCCTCAAAGGAAAAAAAAACCTTTTTAATTTCTCCCCTTGAAGGGATAGCAGCCAACCTGATATTGTCTTCCTCCTTGATTAAACTAGAGATGGCCTCTAAGAGGTAATCTTGATCTTCAGTGTAAATTCCTTCATTAGCTGAGAGGAGATTACTAAAGAAAAGGACAACTTGTATTCTAATATCATCCTCCTCCTCAAAATGAATGCAATTTCTTTCAATGTGAGAGATTCTATTGGCAGCCCTGTGTTTAGACACAGACAAATAAAACTATCTAGTGTTTTTATCCCTAGCTGACAGCCAAAGGGCTCTAGATCTTTGTCTCCAAAAGTCCTCCTCTCTAGCAATGATTTCATGCATTTTGACAAGCACCTCATTTTATTTTTCCTTGTAATCATCAATATACCCTTCCCTTTGGATTTTATCTTGAATCTCCTCCAGCTCCATTTGAAGCTTGGATTTGATTCCAAAAATCTTGTCAAATATCTCTTTTTTCCATTTTCTTATTTTGCATTTAATTTCCCTTAATTTCTTAGCCACTCTAAACATGGTTGTCCCAAAAACATCTATATTCCACCAGTTCCTTATTTCCTCAAAAATCTGAGGATGAGAGAGCCACATTCTTTCAAATCTAAAAGGAAAGTTCCTCTCCCCCTTAACAGGATCTGCCACAAAACTTATAGGAAAGTGATTAGAACCCACCCTTGATAGAGCTTTTAGGGAACAAAAATAATTTAAGAACCACTAATCATAAATAAGCGTTCTATCTAACCTTACTTGGATTAAGTCCATACCAATTCTTCAATTCGACCAAGAAATATTCTAATTTTAATCATTTCAATTTTTTGTTTTTTTAGTGTATGTTCATGTAGCTGATTAAAAGAGACAAAAGTTAGATCCAGAAAGTGAATCATATATTTTTCTTGGATATAGTAAGCAAAGTATTACACGTTGTATAATCCCCTCACCAATAGTATTTTTGTGTCAAGGGATATGATTTTTTATAAAGGGGGAGTTTATGGTAATCAAAAAGGCCATGTTGAGAAGTCAAAATCTATTTTGAATTGTGGTATTATTGATGATATTATTCATGAGGAGCCCACTAATATTTCAATTTCAAGTGCTACAAATACACCAAGTAGTCCTCATCTTTTTCTTCAATTCCAAGTGCAAGTCCATCTTCAAGTCCAAGTCCTACAAGGTAAGAAGCGTAAATGACATCTATCAAAGAAGCAAAAGTTAGACACATGAAAAAAATTAGAGGGGTGCTCGACAATAAAATTTTCTTTATTTTCACAAGTTGATTTTGAACCATCAAGTTTTGAAGAATCTTCTACTAATGAGGTTTGGGTGCAAGATATGCAAGAAGAGATAGATTCTATTCACATGAATGATAATTGGGATCTTAAAGAGATTCCACATGACAAAAAAATATTGGTACTAAATGGGTTTACAAGACTAAGTATAATAGTGATGAGAGTGTTAAAAGACACAAGACATATGTAGTTGATAAAGGCTTCACAAAGGTATGTGATTGATCATGAAGATAAATTTTTACCAATTGCAAGACAAGAGACAATTAGAATGTTTTTTTTCTTTCTGGTAAAATGCCAAAGGCCTAAACTATTTATATTAATTTTAAAGCTAAAATACATGTTTATGAGTGCAACGAATTTATGCCAGGGGATAATTTTTATCCCATTGGACTAAAAGTTTAGCTTGAAATTTAAAACAAACTAATTGCACCCACAACCCATCAAGGGAAAAAGTAGAGAAATATCTATAAGCTACCCCTTGAAACCAAACATGCTATCTAAAGCAACTACTCAAAATTCAAGGTGCTAAAAAATCTACCAAATTTAACATTTTTATAAATTCAAAACCCAAACACACATCCACCAAAAGTGACTAAAAAATATTTCTAACAATTAAAAGACTTTCTATGACAAAATATTATATGCTAATGGACAAAAGGAACTAAGTTCAAAACTTGCAACGAAAATTGTACTATACCTTGTTAGCTTCCTAAATATAATTGGTAAAGTTTCTAACCCATTCAAAGTCTTAGACCGGCTCAACATGTAGCATTTTCCTTGAAAGAAACTTATTACCACCTTGCTCACTCTTTATGTTCTTGAAACACCTCACCTTTGATATCCGGAATGAAGGGGTAGACCATTACTTCCTCACCCAGCACCAAAAGACAGTCCAAGTCATGGGGCCTTGGAATACCAAGGCCGAAGGAGGCAACATACTTCACCACTTCTAGCCCACCTAAAATTTGAAGGATAAAAATATTACGAGCCATTTCCACCACTTTCACTTTTGGAGTGTAAAATTCAAGTAGTTCTACAATGAAACGAGATGAAATATTTGAATCAACCCTATACCACTTGTTTGACACAAGGAATTTTTGCTTGAGGACAAGTTTGACCACTTCAATCAACATAAAATTTGGTTCCCCCATGATTCTCTTCAACTAGAGCTTTGAAATTGTGCCCCAAAAGACCATATGTCTGCGAGTACTAATGAGACTGATGGGAGTATCCATATCTCCTTACAAAAATGTAGGAATCCCTTGAAGCAGGTATGTGCACTTATAAATTTTAGACTGTTGTGAAAATTAGGACACATTGATTTCTAATAATACTCTTGCATGAAAACACACCCCATTGAGTGTACCAATATATCCTGCTAAAAACTAACCGTACATGTGTTTGGTTAGTGATGATGGTTTTCAGCCTTCACAAGTGCTTAGCTTTAGTCTTGAAAGAAAAAATCCACAAGGTTAAATGTTGGCACGGGCATATAACATTAGTGATTGTGGTTGACTTCCTTGTTTTTTGAAAGTCATCTTTCTGCCAAATTAATTAGTCATTAATACCCATCAAATAAAGTTTAAATACATGTGTGGTACAAAAGGAAAACCACAACCTTGGGCCAAGAAGATGCCAAAATAGTATTCCCTAAAATCTAGAAGGCTTCCTATAATTTTCAATGGAATTCCAAAATAGAGATCATGGTAAGTGTGAAAGCAATCACAAATTCCCATGTCTAGAGGTGATAGTGATCCAATGGTGGTTTTCTTAGCTTTCCTTTGCAATGGATGTTTTTATGATTGTGCCCAAGTGACATGTGGCACTAACAGACAAAAGGATACTATTAGGAGATTTCAAATATGATCTTGTGGGCTCATGAGTATTAAGGTATCCAATAGTGCACCTTTGTGTGAATAGCAAGCTCAAAGTAATCCTAAGCTTGCACACATATGACACATGGCATTGCAAGGTAACTAATCCATAATTTTTTTCCTTTTGGGACTTCCTTTAGGGGAATACAACAAAGTAATCATAATAGCATAAGCCTTCTAGACCACAGTTGGGGTCACACAAAAGCAATACATGTGATAATGACACAAAAGTAGTTAAACAACCAATCATGCACCTTCCAAAATATTAAATATCAAAAATGTTCTTGAGATTGTGCCCATATGACATGTGGCTTGTCAGGTGTGGGGCTCAATAAATTTTCCTTTTGGTACCTCCCTTGGAGGAGAATAGCGCAAACAATTATCATAAAGTTAGGTCAGCATAAAGCCTTACTAGGCCTAATCCACAATCAAAATAAAACAACTTCTTCTTGGCACTTCCAACACCAATGTTTAAGGTTACACTTTTGGGACCTCGCTTGAAGGATTATTCCTAAAAAATGGGCCAATGTTGCACTTTCTGCAACCTTTGATCACTGAACATTCAAAACTTGCATGTAGGAGCCAGTCGACAGTAGAAAGCATTGGGCTTGATGTACATTTTCTTTAGAACCTTATTTTGGGGAAAGCAACATTGGAGGACTTGAGGAGGTCAAGATAGCCATCCCACACACCATTCAAAATAAATTTTGTTAGGCACTCACAATCACTAGGATTAAAATTAGGCTTTCTAAACCACCCTTGTATAGGAGTTGTGTGGAGAGCATTACATCTCATATAGGCTTGTACTATTCTTCCAAACTAATTTTAAACCGACCTAAACAACTACTACACCAATGAGGTGTGAAAAACAAACGATTTGGCATTAACCATGTAGTTAACTTGGGACCCCAAAAGTGTCGCTCCCTTGACCTTCTTTGTGAATAACTTGTGCAAAATCCTCCAAGTTGAGAAAATTAGATGAATCAATTTGGAGGATTTATGCCTTCATTTTGCAAGTGTGGTTTTCTAGGGCATCTATTGTCGAATTCACTTCACTAGATAGCAATGTGTAATTGTTACTAAAGAAAAACACTCAAGGAACTCCCAATCTAGTTTCAATATGTAGTAAATGACCTAGTTGTTTGTTTGTTGGTTCCTACAAGCATTAATCACATTTTTAGAGAATCTCCTTCAATGTGAATATTTTTTAGTTGCATGCTATGAGCCAACTTTGCATCTGCTAGGAGGCCATGCGCCTCTACTACATTACTAGTGTCCATAGGTAGCTCCATAGACAAACCCTTTAATAGCTCTCCTTTGTCTTTTCAGATTACACAAGCTAACCCAGATAATCCTAAATTTCCTTTAGATACGCCATCAAAATTTAATTTGATGACCTTTGGAGGTGGGGCACACCATTTGATTCTACTTCTATCAACTTTTTCGGTGTGAGAATGTGCCCCTTGCTTTGGAACCTTAAAAAGAGATCAATTCTTTAGAATTTCATTATCCTGGCTTGAGAATGAGCTACATATGTTTTATTTTTTCACTACATCTACCATTACTACCTTTGATATATTCCTTTCAAATTTGTTCAGGAAAAATTTCAAATATAAAAAACTATTTCTAAAAAATCCTTTTATTTTGTTTGAGCCATATACTCCACACTAGTAAGGTCAAGATCACCACCCATAGTGCTTTAAAGGGAGACTATTTATGGAGTAATGACCAACTTTGAAATAATTCCAAAATGGTTTGGTAGGGGGGAAACGTAATGAAGTTTATTTTGGATCCAATTTTACCATGTTTGAGAAAAACTAGATTGGAGCAAAAGATGATCCACTAATTCTTGGTATGCCAAATATTATAATGTTGAATGGTTGGACTAGGCCTGACCTAGAAAGT
Source organism: Sequoia sempervirens (assembly GCA_007258455.2). Lineage (NCBI taxonomy): Eukaryota > Viridiplantae > Streptophyta > Pinopsida > Cupressales > Cupressaceae > Sequoia > Sequoia sempervirens. The sequence goes on along the minus strand of VDFB02193867.1, from coordinate 16,208,105 downwards.
CTACAACTAGTTAGGACCTGATTGTGAACAAATAACCAAGAAAAAGCATCTACTTTAGGGAGAATTGAGGTGTGCCAGAAAAGCTTATATGGCCACTTACCTAGTTGGATTCTATCCTCAAAGGTTAGAGATTTGTATCCCTATTTGACATTATATTGTCCTATTTTGGATGGGGTCCAAATAATTTTATCCTCAAAATCTAAGAATAAAACAATTCTTGTGTCCAATATTGTTTGCAGCTTGTGATTTTATTGTTTGGGGAATGGGATATTGTGGAAATTTTTTCATAAGATGAAGGATTTGAAATTTATATTGTCCCTTACTACATAGTACTTGAGCTTGGATCCCTTAACTACTTTTAGGTAGGACTGAGCCTCCCGTATAACACCAACTATAAATAGAGGGGAGTTATTGCTCCAAGAATCTTCCAAGAAATTTACCTTTTTTACCATTATTAGTAGCCAATGATAGGAAAGGTGAGAGTACATATTGACATGTGATGATAAAATTCCACATTTTTTAGGCTTCCAATGGGTTTTCCAAAGTGAAGATTCTTTTCGGGGCAGTCAAATTAAGGTACTTGGATCTCATGATTTGGCTCAATTTTGAAGAAGGGTTTGCATAGAGTTTCCACATTATCTTTGCACCCAAGGCTAGATTTCTCAATTCTAGTTTTTGAATGCCAACACCTCTAAAGACTTTATCCTTGCATAGTATTTCCTAGAAAACTAAAGGTATTTTCCTGGGGTTGTCCAAATTACCTTTCCATAAAAATTCCCTAATTACTTTTATTTTATTTTTACTCACAATATTAAAATTGGTAAATGTACTAAAGTTATAATCAATAATATTAATGTCAATGTTCTTATAATGATATATATATGCAAGAGTTACTATTATTATTTTTACTTATTTATTTTCATATTGTTTCCAATCTTAATTGTTAGAATATTATATTTATATATATGTATAGATAGTAACTATAAAATTAACATCATTGTTAAAAAAATGATATTAAAACCATCCTTTTTATTGTTAAATCACTTATCAATATTTTATTCTCTCATATTATCAATAATATTTTTATTATCAGGAAACAATTAATAAAATTAACTTTTAATCCGAAATTACTTTACTATTGAATATGCTATTTTATTAAACCAATATAATAGTTTTATTAACCATGATATTAACATAATTTTCCCAATATGACTATAATAACTTCAAATAGATTTATAATAATATTATTATTACTTTGCCCATTCATTCATCAATTATTGCTCAACTACAACATTTATTAATTTGGCTAAATTCATTCACTTGCCGTCATAATTTCTTACCGAGATTCATAGAAAGAAATAGCACACAGAACTACTATATTAAAAGAATATTATATTTTAAGTGCAGTAATGAGCCTCTATTCAAACAACAATCCTATTTTATTTAAAGGAGAGGTTACGTTTGTTACTATACAACAATTATTTATGAGATTAATATATTTAGCAGTTGAGAAGATCACAATATTGCAATGAGTAATACATTACAAGGCAGCAAATCAAGAAGAAGATGACCTTGATTAGTATCCAAATAAGCAATGATTAAGTGAATGAAGAGGCAGCAATAAATTAAAAGAATAATTTGGAAACAATTCATGAGTAACAATGGTGATTTAGGGGATTAAGAGTATGGCAATCTGACAGACATGAGGGTCAGAATTTCCTTCAGACATAAATATTCCTACTGCTGCACCTTACTCTTGTTGAGTGAGCCAAGAGATCTTCTGGATACGCTCAACTCTTTTAGACTTAAATATTAATGACAACATACATATATATATTCTTTTTAAGACTATTAGAGAAGTGTTGAAAGACCACTATTGTTACGAGACTATTAGTAGAGTCTGAATAATGATAACCAATAATGATGTAAACATAGATTGAGGGACCATTAATGATATTTTTATTGAAAAAAAAAAACAAAAAAAACAAAATAATAATAAACATTCACTTTATCTTTTTAAATCTTAGATTTGAGTTAAAACAAGAAGTAAAAAGATTTACATAAAAAGATTTACACAAGTTCAATCTTCTTTTACTTTATTAGCTCCCCATTAAATAATATAAGCATACATTGGTAAAAGGAAACTATAAAATTCAATAGAGTAAAGTGAAAATAATAATAATAATAATAATAATAGTAGTAGTGTAAAGTGAAAATATAACATTAAATAGAGTTTTATCCTTATCTTTAGTAATACTGGTATAATAGGGTAATAAGCAGTAAATTAAAAAGTGAATTGATAGTAATATCAATTTTAAACTATTGATAGCAAGGGTATCAATAAAAGAGTTATTAAGAAACACTTTATGTTGATAAATAAGTAACATTTTATTAGATTTAAGTAAAATAATAGTATTAGTAAATTATTAAAGGGGTAATATTGTTTTAGGATAGAATTAATGAAAAAATGATTTTAGTAATATTATTTTTATAAATCAATAACACTATTGTTGGTTTGGCTAAATAGTAATAAAATTAATAGTGTAACCAATCAGTAAACATTATTGTTATAATGGTTAAATAAGGATAATGTGATCAATGTTAAATTGAGATACTATTATTATGTTGGCTAAATGAAAGAAATAATATATTATAACAATTTGAGAGTTCACCTTAATATTATTATTATTCAATTTAAGGTTGTTTAAAATAGAGGTTAAATTGGTAGCAAATTAATCCTTTTTCATTAAAGGCCCAAATTATCCCAAAAGCTATAAATGCTTAAATTTTCAAGCATGATTGACATAAAAGTTGTGGTATTGTGTTTAGACTCAATGCTAAATGTGCGCATGACACTTATCCAAGGTAATAATTACCTTAACTAATGTGTTTCAAAAAAAAAAATTGTTGGGTATTTTCTAGCGAAAATTATAGGCATGACACTTTGATAATGTTCTAATGAATCCCTCTTGGCATTTTGAGTATTTATAATCTTGAAGTAGTTTGGAATGGTAGATAACATTGATCTTATCATAGTAAATCTCCCCACTACAGATAACCATCTACCCTTCCAGGATGCTACTCTTTTATGTATAGTCATAAACATCTTGTGCCAAAATGAGGCTTTCTGAGCCCCTACAAAGAAAGGAATTTCCAAATAGTTGTAGGGAAGTTTGTTCTCTCTAAATTCTAAGATAGAGAGGATGCGACCCATTACTAGATTGCTAGTATTTTGAAAATTTATTTTGACTTCCCCAAATTAATCATTTGGCCTGAAATTAGACAATAATTTTCCAACATGTACTTTATTTTTTTGGCTTCACACACTAAGGGATGACCAAATAATAATATGCCATCTGCAAATAAAGAATGGGTGCAAGAGATGTCTAATCTTCATATTTTTATACCATTCCATTTTCTTGATGCATGGAAGGCTGAAATTGTTTGGTTCAACACTTCTGCTATTAGGATGAAGAGGAAAGGGGAAAGAGGGTCTCCTTACCCAACTCCTTGAAAAATAGAGAAAAAACAAGCTAGAGAGCCATTTATGAGGACTAAAAATCTAGCTAATTTGAGATAGGAAAGAATCCATTTACACCATTTTGTAGTAAAACCTAGCCTTGCCAAAACCTTTGCTAAAAAATCCCAGTTTACTTTGTCATAGGCCTTCATCATGTTTAATTTTATGATCATAGATGAAAATTTATTAATTAACTAAGTGTAAGAATTCATGAGCTATTATTTCCTCTTTAGTTGTCTCTTTCTCCATAACAAAATCACCTCGTTCCTTCGATATTATGCCTACAATGAGTTTGGCAAGCCTTAGGGTGATCAGTTTGGAAAAAAAATTATAAATGGAATTGCAGACGGAAATAGGTCTAAACTTTATAAATGAGGAGGGAGTTTTGAGTTTGGGTATAAGAGAAATATGGGTGGTGTTGAGATCTTTTAGCATTATTTCATCTCTACAAGATTCCTCTAGAGCCAACCAAAAATCTCTTCCCATAAAATCCCAACATTTTAAATAAAATAGTGTAGTGAAACAGTCTGACCTGAGAGCTCTGTTAGGGGCTAGTGCAAAGACTGCAGTTTTGACCTCTTCTAAGGTGAATGGATCCAAGAGAATTTTTTTATCATCTAGACTAAGTAATTTTGGAATGAAATTTAAAAACTCATGCTCTTTTCCAACCACATCAGGTCCTTATTTGTCAGTTTGGTAGGGAGGTTGAAAAAGAATAGAACAACCTCATTTTGAATCTATTTCTCATCTTTTAGACGTTCATTAGATGTAAATTTTATAGAAAAAATTGTGTTAGCATTATGTTTGACCTTGGTTAATTTGTGAAAATACTTAGTGTTCATGTTCCCTTTTTTAACCAAGTTTCTCTCTTTTGTTTCTAATATATTTATTCTCTAGCAATAAATTCTTCAAGTTCTTTCTAAATTTGGTTATGACAGTGGAGGGATTCATTGTTCATACCTTTTTTAATAAGAATTTTTTTTTGTTGAAAAATAATTTTGAAATGGAGATGATTCCATTGTTTGTTTTTCCCTTTTATGAATTGGTATTTTTTTGCTAATTGGTAAGGTCTAAACCCTGCTACAAATGGTGCATTCTCCCACTATTGTTTGAGGGAAAGAAAAAAAAAATCATCCCTAAACCACATGTGCTCAAATTTAAATGATGACTTGAATTTATTTGGTACAAAATTCCAAACAATATCTAGCTAGATCAGATAATGATCTGATCCCAAGTATGAGAGGATGAAAGGGGCATATTTAAAATCAATGTTGGTCCAAATTATGGACAGGATAAATCTATCTAACCTCTCTGCAATGAGTAAAATATTCCCTTCTATTTGTCCAAGTAAATTTACCATTAGTTGGTAAACAATCAATCAATGTGTTATCCATGATGAAATTGGAAAAATGCTCCATTACTTTTGGAGGTCCATGATACCTCCATTTTTCTCTTTTAGGGAGATAATAACATTGAATTATTTTCCTAAGATAATCAATTCCTCCTTTAAAAAAAGAGGGTTTTTATCAAAGAGTCTCATACCTGTTTCTTGCCAGAAGTTGATGTGGGACCATAAACATTGAATATAAAAAATGTGTGTTGAAAGCATTGAATTTTGACGAGCATCCACCATTGTTGAGCAATAATGACTTTTTCCTTGACCTTGTGTGGATCACATAAAACTTCTAGTCATCTTGATGCCCCTACTACATGGGTATAAAGCACTTCCCATTTGGACCATTTAGTTAGGATTTCTTTGTTTTGTTCATTAGAAAATTTAGTTTCTTGTAGTGGAAAAATATCAGCATCGCTTGAATCAATCTAATGCTTAATCAAGCACATTTTTTTAGGGACATTTAAGTCCCTAACATTCCATGAAAAGAGCTTAATTGGTCTCAAGGAGAGCGACAGGCACTCCTTGATCTCACATTTAGATTTTTGTCCAAGGTAGTATGCAAACCTACCACAATCTCTTCTTATACTTTCTTTGTCTTATACTTTTTTCTTTTCTTTGTATTTGTTTTAAGAGATAATGTAGACACATCAAATTGTATGTGAGAGATTGAAAGTGACTGAGAGTAATCAAAATCATTTAGATCTTCCTCATTGATTTCATCAATATTTTTCCTCCTATTTCTAGTAAGATTTGTTCTTCTATTGCTAAAAATGACCTTGAGGAGGAAACTTGAGAGCCAAGAGGAATGTATTTATAATATCCCAATTTTTATTTTCTACAAGTGACTATTTTCATGTTAATCTAAGGGATTAGAGGAGTTTTAGTTCCTTAGTCTTAATGGGAGTATTCTTGGAGAGCACTCCATCTCCAAACTACTTAACTGAATCTTCAACCCACGTATCTCTAGGACTACTGAAGAAAAATGCTAAGTCGATGTTTCCTCTACCCTCAGTTTGAGATCATACTATTAGATTGTGTTTCCCAACTAACATTTTCTAGTGTGTAAGTCTAGTAATTCAAGCATTATATTTAGCTATATTGAACCTTCATTCTCCTTGCTACAAGTTGGTATATTTGGAGGAGAAAAAGCCATTTCCAGTTGAACATCTGACAAATCCTTATCTCCCAATGCAGTTTTAGGAGAAATTTCCTCAAAAGCTTCAATCCTATTTGATGCAACCTCTCTAATTATTGAAGCAATCTCTAGAAATAGGATAAAATCATCCTTGGAAAGGATTATTTTATCGACTAGTATACTTTCCCGATCCTCTTAGGCCTCCTAATTTTATGTAGTTGGATATGAATATTTTATGCTTAGGTGAGTCTATAGATGACAAGAAGGACAATCCATTTTGGGCCTTTCAAGAAAGATTTCTTGTCCCAAAGTTCCACTCCCAATTTTTTTTTAAAAAGTCCTTGGGAGAGGCTTAGTGGTGTCTAGTAAAACATAGAACCTAACCACAACTTTTCTATTGTCGAAATAGGTTCGATCAAGCTTCATCAAAATACACATTTGATTTTCCTAGGATTTTACTATTTGAAAATCTCAATATTCAAGTGGTAGGCCCGACACTTGCACCCAAAACAAAATAAACTTTATCACTGTGGATGAAGGATTAAAGTTGATGATCCAGGGTTAAATATATAGTCCCACACTTTACAAAAACCATGTCTTCAGTTTAAAGACTAAATCCCTTGTTTTTGATAAAGGAAAAAATGAGTTTTACAGGGACTCAAAACCACCAAGTTTACAAAAAAAGAAAGAGGAAAAAAAAGTCTAGCGGAAAGAATAGGCTGCAAAAAAGGAAAATACTAGAAAAAGTAGCAGCCAACCACAAAAGACTAGGAAAGTCAATCAAAAAACTAGCCAGGGAGCAAGCCAAAAATCCAATAGCAACTAACCCAGAGTCTTCATAATAGACTCGGTCTCTGCCTCCAGGTCCTGCATAGAACCCTTTTCTTGAAAGTTTGAATCATCTGTGGCGTAGGAGGTGCCTTCCTTTTTAGATTGGCCCTGGTTCTCTTAGAAATCCCAATGTCCTCTTCTTGGTTTTTGTCTTTCACCTCTTCCAAGTCAACCACCAAGGACCCCTGTTGACCTTTGTCGATTTTTTCAATCATAGCATTGATAATGATGGCATTATGTCTTGCCATCCTATTGTTTTGTTCAGCAATTCTCTTCACAATATTTTTCATTTTTTCCAAATCTATTTCAATCCTTCTGTCCTTGCCCACATTGTCTTGGATCTCTTTACTGGCACTGTGATCTTTACACTCTTCATTCTTCTTGCTAAATGCAGAAACCTTATCTCTCATTTCTTCCAGTTTACTCTGGAGGGCCTAATTTTTTATTTTCAAATCATTGATTTCATGAAAAACCCATTTCGACATTCTAAAATGGTCCATCGCATTAATCCTAGCTATACCCAGGTAGTCAACAGAGGGTTCCCTATCAAGATTGAGGCAATTTTTTGCAGGGTCAGAGGCTCTAGGGGATCCAATTCTAACATCTTTATCCGGTGACAAGACAACAGAGGATGAATTATTGTTAGCACTAGAATCCTCAGACTCAGGAGAGTCTTCAGAATAACAGACAAGGTTTTTGACAGTAGAGCTTCCAGGCTTACACGCAGGGCAGGTTTGAGTAGACTGGGGATAATGGGTTAGAGTTTTCTTGCCAGACTTAATAGAGGGTGGACTCAGGACCATCCTCACCGGACTCAAATTGGGAAAATTCCCCAAACAACTAGGTTCAATGTCATCCTCCTCGGACTCCAGGGAAGCAACCAACTTAGCAAGGGCTCGCATATTTTGAAAAATTTTAACGATTAACCTAATCAAACCAGTATGCCAAATAGGTTATCTTTTTGGGTTTTTCTTATGGTCATCCAAACTCTTTCTTAAAGAACAGAGAAGATAGTGGGGAAGAGAAACCTTGACCTTATAGCGAAAATGGTTGAGCAAGGCAAAGTGATAATCGTAGGCCCTAGTGAAATGACCATCCAGAGTTATATACTCCATGATGACATGCAACACTTTTCTCCAGAGAGCTTTAATGGTGTCGACCTCAAAGAAACTGTTAGAAATTTTCACCAATTTCAATCTTTCCTTCTCTTTCTTCAGAAATCTAACCATAGCTTCATCAGAGAAAACCCTGCCCCTAAAAAAATTATTTCCATCAGTGGACATGCTAGTCACTTCAGCTATAAGATTTTCATCGAGTTGGCATTTCCTACCAAAAAGGGTTAATTCCCCATTTTCCCAATTCCTCTCAAAATGCTTTGTAGCTTCCTGATTAGATCCATGGAGTTTTTCCAGAAAAGGGAGTAAACCCCCACTTTTGACTTTGTTCCACACTTTAGTGTTTCTTGTGTGCATCTCAAAGTTATCTGGCTCAACTGTTTTTCTTTCTCCTCCCATTTTAGCAAGCACATCAAAGCAAACAGAGATGAAATATTGACTCAAAATGCTCCCGCTAAACTAGTGAGCTCACAAAGCATGCCAAGCAAACTTATAGGATAAGTAAATTGGCCCGGTCCCATACAATCTAATGATAGTGATGTATTTGCCCCGTTCAATCATCATTAATGAGATGACACACATCTTTCCCATGTGACGCATCATAGTTCAATAAGGCACAAACATTAGCACCTAAATCACTAATATTCAGCCAAGAGCACTATCCTTTACTTTTAACTCCTTCATTCACAAAAAATTCTACCACAACATTGGCTTCTCTATAAGCGTGTGAAGTCTTTATATTATCAAACTTAGCTAAAGTTGAAATAGCCTCATCAATCCAGGACTTTATGGTCCATGAGGGGGGGACCTACCTAAAAGACAATCAATTATAGTTTTAGAGTCCCCTTCAAGCCAAAGGTTTCTAAAATTCAAACTATGAGCCAAATTTATAGCATGAAAAGCTCCAGCAGCCTCAGCAAGATTATTGGTTTGAGAACCAAGGGGACTGGCAGTCACACCAAGGAAATTTCCAAAAGAATCCCTTATGACTCCGTCGCAACCCGCCGCCCCAGGATTACCTTTAGCTGCCCCATCAAAGTTTGCTTTGATCCAACCATTAGGTGGAAAAGTCCACCAGACACCCTCCCTATCCTTCTTAGCATGTTTATGGACACATGAAATATCAAGATTAATATTCCATTCCTTGGCTATCATGAGATCATAGGACGAAAAAGCCACTTTCTCGGTATTTCCAACCTTTTGGGGGATAGTATTGAAATTTTCTTTTACTAATCTGATTATTTTATCAAACACAATGGCCACCGAAGATTCTTTATCTCTGTAGATTCTATTATTTTGTTCCTTCCATGGACCCTAGGCAATATGAGGGAAAGAAAAATTCCATAGTTTCCCAAGAGCAGGATTGTGTGTTAGGGTTTTCCATTATATAAAGAAGTCTTCAATTGACAAGGGGAAAACCAAAGATAAATGCCAATAATAGAGGAATTTTTCCCAAATCAAGGCAGCAAAAGGACAATGAAGAAACAAGTGACATATTGACTCAGCTTCCATCTTGCAAAGATAACATCTATTCGGTATTTGAAAGCCACACTTGCAAAGGTCACTGATGCAGGAGCATCCAGTGGTGTGAGGGCAATCTTGCATCACCCAAAAGATGATTTCCATTTTTATTCCTGTTGTTTTCTTTTTGTAGATGTTTTTGTATTTCTGGATACCCTTTTCGTCGAATAAGAGTTTCCAACTTTCAAAACTATTTTTCTGATTTTTCTGCTCAACTGCTATTTTTAGCAGGTTTGCATTTGAAGTCGTGGGAAGACAGAAATTTATGGGAAGGTTCAAGATGGAGAAATACACAATCTGGTGAAAGAATCAGGTCAAGATCATTCATGACTTGAAAGTTATTCAAGTTCCAATTTCTGCTTTTTGCCCTGAAAAACCTTCCGAGCTCAGTTTGAGGCACCAAACAATCCTGGATGGGCCTAAAAATTTGCGGAAATGCCAAAGTAGTCCGCCAAAGGCCTACTTTGCAGAAAATTGTCTTTTTGAGAGCTTTCCGAAAAGGTATTATCATTGAAGATCCGACGGTCAGATTAAAAGTTATGACTGCTGGAAGTTGGTGCATATTTTAGAAATGTGCTAATTTTCAACTATGAATTTAAACTTGAATTTCAAATTGTAATTTTGGCGCCAAACCATCAAAAATCTTATCTCGAAGGTTGTTTTTGGTTCCAAACCGAAATGGGTCTATTTAGGGGCTTGTTTCTGATTTTTGGGTAACTTTTTGGAGAAGAAGTTTGCATGTTGCGAAAGGGGGATCTGGGTAATTTTCTATAAGTCTGTAATTTGCATGTAATACAGAGCTTGGGGATTTGAGATCCTCTGCATGTAAGAAGTTCAATATTTATGAATAAAATATTATTCTCTGTTTTGTGAGTGTATTTCTATTCTCGGGTTTGCCCCCGTCAGGTGGTAATGAGCGGTTTTCTTGAAGCGCAGAACGTGATCACATCGAGGCGCTCCGTGACCGCGGGTTGTGGGTTCAAGATCTTCAAGATGCCTCCAAGAGTGATGCCTGGTAGGCGTGGTGGTGCCAGAGGTGGCCGAGGTGGTAGAAATGCTGATGGAAGAGATCCATTGGCAGCCGAGGGTTTCAGAGCCCTCCAGAGACAAATTGATGCGTTGCAAGAACAGATGAGAAGAGGGTTAAACCCGGGAAGGAGAGGAGAAAGTGAGGATGAAGACGAGGTGGAAGATTCAGATGTAGAAGAGGAAGAAGAATTGATCGATCAAGATCAGATGCGGTTGATAAGGGCCATTTCAAAGATCGGAAAAAGACCCAGAATTGAAGTCCCGCTATTCCTGAAGTCTCCCCGAGGAGTTGATCGATTGATCAACGAAGCTAGGAAGAATATTTCGAGTATGAAGAAGTAGAGGACCCAGATCGCAAGTTGGGTTTGCAAAGACAAAGCCAAGGGCCATGCCAATATATGGTGGAAAGAGGTCCAGTTGGAGAGAAATCGAAGAGGAAAAGGAAAGATCAGCAGTTGGGATCGCATGGTGGAGAAACTGAAGAAGCAGCTCATACCAATAGACTATGAATTAGATCTGCCAAGAAATTGCAAGGGTTGAAGCAAGGAAGCAGATCTGGTGGAAAGAATACACGTAATATTTTCACAAGATGATCATCGAATCCAGCCATGCACAACAAGGAGAAGGTAGCCCGTTATCTTAATGTAAGGCCACCAAGCATTCAAGAGAGCTACTGGCCTAATGACCACCATTGAGGATGCATACCAATTTTCTCTGAAAGTTGAGGAGAAGCTGAAAAAAAGATTTGACAGTAAGAAAAAAGGCCGAGGAGGTCAAAGCGAAAGAGGTAGTGGAAAATCTTCTGGGAGCCTAAATGAGGATGAAAAGAAAAAATGAAGATGTGGGTACCAAATGAACCGTGAGGAACGATAACTATTACCACCTTCGCGGATCAACAAACAAAGGGTGATCAAAGAGGTAGAGGATCTAGGAAGTCCGGGCCGTGGCCCGGAAGAGGTGGTTTCGTGAGGGAACTTGTTTCATTGTGGCTAAGAAGGGCATCGAAGCCTATGAATGTCCACAACACCAAGGAAGGACTTTACGTAAGGCCGTAAGGTCGTGGGAAGGCTGTAATATGCAGATGAGGAGGCGCACCAGCATTCAAGCGATGATTAAGGGGAGAAGCCCTAGTGGTTAGAAGAGCCCTTTGTAACTCCGTAAGAGAAGGAAACCGCAATCGCAGGAAGAATCAAGCTTTCGCACAAGGTGCAAGTGTGAAGACAAATGTTGCGATGTCATTATTGATGGTGGGAGTACTGATAATTTGGTGTCATAAGAGATGGTCACAAAGTTGAAGCTAAAGAGGGAAAAGCACCCGCATCCATATCGGATTGCCTGGTTGCAGAAAGACCACAAAGTTTTGGTCAATGAGTAGTGCCTAGTAAAGTTCAAGATCGGGAGCTACCATGAGGAGGTACTCTGTGATATCATCCCCATGGACGCATGTCACATGTTGTTGGGGAGGCCGCGGGCGTACCGGATAGGCTGCCGCATATGATGGCTATGCAAACACTTATTCCCTTTGATGAAGGATGGAACTGGCCATAAGTTGAAACCCCTGAAGGAGGCCAAAGAAAGGGTATGCAATAGTGCTAGAATTTGTTTTGTTGATGGAAGGAATTTTTTAGAATGCATGAAGCATGAGTGTATGTGTTATGCATTGATTCCTAGAATGGATAAGGAAGGTAGTGAGAAGGTACCAATAGAAGTTTCTGGACTATTGGACGAGTTCCAGGAGATTATTTCTGATAACGTACCTGAGGGTTTACCACCAATGAGGAAGATCAGTCATCAGATTGACTTGATCCCTAGAGCTAGTTTACCAAATAAAGCAGCTCACAGAATGACTCCTGCAGAGAATGAGGAGTTGAACAGACAAGTCCAAGATTTGTTGAGGAAGGGTTTGATTCAGAGAAGTTCGAGTTCATGTGCGCAAGCACTGCAAAGACTAGCACCAAAGAAGGATGGGGAGTGGAGAATGTGTACTGCATCTGCAGCCATAAATAAGATAAACAATCAAGTACGTGATTTCTTGCCAAGGATGGATGACTTGATGGACTGCTGAGTGAGCATAGTAATTTCACAAAGATTGATCTCGAAGAGCTGACATCACTGCATCCGGATTCGTGAGGGGAGATGAATGGAAGACTGCCTCAAGACCAAAGAGGGCCTCAGACAGTGGTTAGTCATGCCTTTGGGCTAACCAATGCACCGAAAGCACATTCATGTGGCTCATGAATGAGGTAATCGAAGAGTTTCTAGGAATTTTGTCATTGTGTACTTAGATGATATTTTAATATTCAAGAAGTCCCTAGGTGAGCATTTGATGCATATTGCAGAGCTCCTTGGAAAAAGCTGAGAGAAGAAAATTGTTGATTAATCCCGGCTAAGTGTAGTTTTGTAAAGAAAGAGTTAGTGTACTTGGGGTTCGCTGTCTTGCCAGAAGGTCCTAAATGGACCCGTGAGAAGGTGAAGGGCTATTCCTCGAATGGCCTACCCCAAGAATCGCTACCGAGGTGAGATCTTTCCATGGTTTGGCAAGTTTTACGTAAAGTTCATTAGAAACTTCAGTATTTGTGCACCCTTTGACTCAAAACAATGAGAGGATAGAAAAGAGTTCAAGTGGAGCACTAGAGCAACGAAGAGTTTTGACCTATTGAAGCACAAGGTGACAAAGCAACCAGTTTTAGCCCTTCCAGATTTCAATAAGGTGTTTCAGGTGGATTGTGATGCCAGTGGTTGTGCCATTGGAGCAGTGATGAGCCAAGAAGGCAAGCCCATTGCCTATTTTAGTGAAAAATTAAATTATGCAAAGAGAAAGTACTCTGTGTATGATCAGGAATTTTATGCAATAGTTCAAGCATTAAAGAAATGGAGACATTATCTGTTGCCAAAGAATTTGTTTTGTTTCATCGATCATCAAGCATTACGCGAAGATTCGAGTAGTCGTGGAAAGTTAAATCGTGAGGCATATGAAATGGGTGGTAGAATTTTTGCAGAAAGTTATACCTTTGTTTTAAAAGCATAGGAGTGGCAAGTCAAATAGGCTCGGGTGATGCCTTAAGTAGGAGGCAAACATTGCTGACAGATGCGCATTGAAGTGGTTGGGTTCAATGAACTCAAGACATCAGATTCCTAAGATCTTGATTTTGCAGAGGTTGAAAGCTTGCAAAGAGCCCGGCATGCTGACAAAAGATCTAAGTGGCTGATTTCATAAATCCAAAGATGGCATGTTGTTTAAGGGAAGCCAATTGTGTATTATGAGGAGTTCCATGAGGGAGAACCTGATAAAGGAGAAGCACAGTGGAGGAATGACAGGACATTTTGGTCAGGATAAGACCATTTCCATTATCAGTGAGCATTATTATTGGCCTCAATTATCACAAGATGTAAAGAAGTTTGTGCAGAGTTGCAGGGTATGTCAGATGGCTAAAGGAGTGAGCTAGAATACTGGGTTGTATCAGCCCTTACCTATACCAAAGAGGCCATGGGAGGATATAAGTATGGACTTTGTTCTTGGTTTTCCAAGGACGCAAAGAGGGAATGATTCATTATTTGTGGTAGTTGACAGGTTTTCGAAGATGGCACATTTCAACCCATGCTAGATCCCATGCCAAAAGACCCATGATGCAGTCCACATTGCTGACTTGTTCTTCAGAGAGGTGGTGAGACTACATGGTCTACAAAAAAGTATAGTCTCAGATCGTGATACCAAGTTCGTGGGATACTTTTGGAGGACCTTGTGGAAAAAGTTGAGGATAGAGTTGAAGTTCAGTTCTGCACACCACCCACAAACTGATGGGCAGACTGAGGTTGTGAATAGAAGTCTGGGTAACCTACTGAGATGCTTGGTAGGAGATAAACCTAAGGGATGGGACTTGATCTTACCCCAGGCAGAATTTTCTTACAACAATTCTGTCAATAGAAGTACTGGTAGATCACCATTCCAAATTGTGTATGGAGGTAGTCCCAGGACCGCTCCAGAATTGAGGAAGATGGACCAAGAGAAGAAAACTAGTGCTGAAGCCGAAGAATTTGCAGAGCACATCAAGAATATACATGAGAATGTCAAAGAACATATCAACAAGATGAATATGCAGTATAAGGCTAAGGCAGATCAGAAAAGGAGGTATAAGGAGTTTCAGATTGATGATGAAGTGATGGTCCACTTGAGGAAAGAAAGGTTTCCAGTGGGAACCTATGATGAAGAAGTTCAGTCAAAATTGAATGAATGGGAATGCATATGAGGTAGAGTTGCCAGATGGATTCAACATTTCCCCTGTGTTCAATATTTCAGATTTGACAGAGTATCATGAAGGTGGCGCAGAGGAAACACCTACAATGGAACAGTTTGGCATTCCAGCACCTACTTCAGAGAAGGAGGAGATTGAAGAAATCCTAGATAGCCGTGTGGGAAGGAGTACCAGAAACAGGCAGTATGAAGAGTATCTGGTAAAATGGAAAGGAAGGCCTATGGAAGATTCTTCTTGGTTGTCTAAGGCAGAGGTTGACCGTTTGGGTTTTCCTCAACCATCTGAGACGTGACGGGGTCACTTCTCAAATTACCCTGGGTGTCTGATGCAGGAGCATCCAGTGGTGTGAGGGCAATCTTGCATCACCCAAAAGATGATTTCCATTTTATTCCTGTTGTTTTCTTTTTGTAGATGTTTTTGTATTTCTAGATACCCTTTTCGTTGAATAAGAGTTTCCAACTTCGAACTACTTTTCTGCTTTTTCGCTCAACTGCTATTTTTAGCAAGTTTGCATTTGAAGTCGTGGGAAGACAAAAATTTATGGGAAGGTTTAGGATGGAGAAATACACAGTCTGGTGAAAGAATCAGGTCAAGATCATTCATGACTTGAAAGTTATTCAAGTTCCAATTTCTGCTTTTTGCCCTGAAAAACCTTCCGAGCTCAGTTTGAGGCACCAAACAATCCCGGATGGGCCTGAAAATTTGCGGAAACGCCAAAGTAGTCTGCCAAAGGCCTACTTTGTAGAAAATCGTCTTTTCGAGAGCTTTCCGAAAAGGTATTATCATTGAAGATCCGACGGTCGGATTAAAAGTTATGGCTGCCGGAAGTTGGTGCATATTTTAGAAATGTGCTAATTTTCAACTATGAATTTAAACTTGAATTTCAAATTGTAATTTTGGCGCCAAACCGTCAAAAATCTTATCTCGAAGGTTGTTTTTGGTTCCAAACCGAAATGGGTCTATTTAGGGGCTTGTTTCTAATTTTTGGGTAACTTTTTGGAAAGAAGTTTGCATGCTGCAAAGGGGGATCTGGGTAATTTTCTGTAAGTCTGTAATTTGCATGTAATACAGAGCTTGGGGATTTGAGATCCTCTGCATGTAAGAAGTTCAATATTTATGAATAAAATATTATTCTCTGTTTTGTGAGTGTATTTCTGTGTCTCGGGTTTGCTCCCTCGTCAGTTACCAACCATGAGCACTTTATTTTGAAGAAGAATCCAAAAGAAGATGTTGACTTTAGGGACCAGGTGTTTGAACCAAGCCTTCGACCAGAACGGAGGAGGAGCCTGGACAGAAGACAGCGTGGAAAAAGCTGACGAAATAGAATAATTACCTGAGGGTTCATCAGTCCAAACAAGATGATCTTCCAACTGATCATGGAAAAGTCTGACAGCCAACAAGGATGAGTGAACCAGAGTAAGATCCTGACTAACAATACTCAGATCCACCCATTTTCCATTCAACTAATAATCTTTAACGTACAGACCAAATAGAGCTTTACAAATCCCAGCCCACCCACGAAAAGGTTCAATTTTGATAAGGGGCTCATTAAACAACCATTTATCCTCCCAGAATCTAATTTGGTTTCCACTCCTGTTTCAACAAATTTTCTTCCAGTAATCAAATTATTCCAACATGTTGAGCCTCTGGGTAGAAGATGGGAGTCCATCTTAATAATAAGAGATCTGTTATTCTCCAAATATTTGCTTGTTAGGATATCAGTCCATTCCCCTAAGGATGAAAATATTCTCCAAATTTGTTTGGCTAGAAGTATCTTGTTAACCATTCTGATTTTTCTAAGACCTAAACCACCAGCCTTTTTAGGTCTACACACCAAATCCCACCCTATTAAAGGCAACCCTTTTTTTTCTTCAACACCCAACCAAAGAAATCTTTTTTGATTCTTTTCAATGGCATTCGCAAACTTGGCAGCGATTTTAAAGAGGCTTAAAGCATAAATCAACAGATTATGAAGAGTAGCTTTAAGGAGTTTTAATTTACCTGGACTTGACTTAGCAAAACTCCTTTCCATCTAGCAAGCTTCTTACTGAACCTCTCAACCAACGAAATCCAAAAGGACTCTAGAGGTTTAAGGCTTAAAGGTAAACCTAGATAGGTGTTAGGTAAAGACTCCACCATGCAACCAAGGATTCTGACAATTTTTTTATGTCTGTGTTCGGGAGTATTAAAGAAGAAGAGAGAGATTTTATGTTTATTAAACAATTGGCTAGATGCCCTCCCATATGCATCCAACAGAGATTTCGAAGTCTTTCCTTCTGAAATGATAGATTTGCCTAAGAGCATAGTATCATCAACAAACTATTGATGAGAACATATCAAATTGTTAGAGGACGGTTTAAGACCAGCAAGGGATCTTTGATCTATCAACCTTTTCAAATTTCTTCCAAGACTTTCAGCCATGATAGTGAATAAAATAAGAGAGATTGGATCTCCTTGTCTTAGACCTCTGGAGATTTGGAAGAAAATTGAGGGGGATCCATTAACTAAAATAGAGATAGAAGTCGTAGACACAAGCTATTCCACCAATTGAAGAACTATGTTGTAGAACCCAAACACCTTTAATATTTTAAACAAGAATTTCTAGTCAACTCTATCATAGGATTTTGAGATATCAAGCTTTAAAAGGAAGCTTCCTTCTATCTTAGATTCAACTAGGGAATGGATATTCTCATGCACTAAGACTATAGAATCAAGGATCTGTCTACCGAGGACAAATCCATTCTGTTGAGGTGAGATCAGAGTAGGCAAAAGAATTAAAAGTTTGGAAGTCAAAACCTTCAAGATGATTTTATAGATCGAGTTACAGAGGCTGATTGGTCTGAAAGCATCACAGTTCACTACTCCAGGCTTCTTAGGGACAAGAACCAAGAAAGTAGCATTCAACTCTTTTAGGAGACTTTTGGACCCAAAAAATTCTTTTACTCCCTTCAAAGGAGAAAACAACCTTCCTAACTTCCTCACTAGAAGGAATGGAAGTCAACATAGAGTTATTTTCCTGATTGATCACATTAGGTATAGCTTCTATCAAATGATCTTGATCATTTTGGTTATTTTCCTCATTCTCAGAAAGAAGATTTTTGAAAAAGATAACAGCATGCCTTTTGATATCCTCCTCCTCCTCATACCTATTTCCATCAACATCAATATGAGAGATTCTGTTGACTGCCATATGTTTTGAAGCCGACAAGTGAAAGTGCCTTGTGTTTTTATCACCAGCCAATAACCATAAAGCTCTAGATCTTTGTCTCCAAAACTCCTCTTCTTTTGCAATGATGTCATGCATCTTAATAAGGAGCTCATTCTCTTTTTCCTTAATATCATTCAAATATCCTTCCTTCTGGATTTTATATTGGATCTCCCCCAGCTCCATCTGAAGATCAGATTTATTCCTAAAAATGTTCCCAAAGGACTCCTTTTTCCATTTTTTAAAATTAAATTTAACTTCCCTTAAGTTTTTAGCCACTCTAAACATAGTTGTACCAGAGATATTAATATTCCACCATTTCCTAATTTCCTCTTTAAAAAAGGATGGGAGAGCCACATTTTTTCAACTCTAAAGGGGATATTTTTCTTAATCTTTAAAGGATCTGCAACAAAACTTATGGGGAAATGGTCAGAACCACTCCTAGAAAGGGCTTTAAGAGAACAATAATAGTTTAAAAACCATTGATCAGAGATTAAAGATCTATCTAATCTAACCTGGATTAGATCCATACCCTTTATGCGATTCGACCAGGTGTAAGAGGCTCCCTGCAAGTCTAGATCAATCAGTGCCTGACTGTCAATAAAGTTCTGAAGATCCTCCTTACTTTTAGCATTGATCTGGGATCCTCCAAATTTTTCTTCATTCAGTAAGGGAGTATTAAAGTCTCCCATGACTACCCAGGACTCACTAATAAAAATCCTCCGAAAGGCAGCCAACTCCAACCAGAAAGATTTTCTAAAACCTTTTCCATTCGGAGCATAGATATTTGATTGAATCCAGTTGAGATTACCCCTAATATGGGTAAATCTAGTAGCAATATGGTTCGTACCTTCCAAGATCGGATCCCCTTTGATTATGTGACTATTTCAAAAAGTTGCAATGCCTCTTGAAGCACCATTTGAGTTATTGCCATAAGACTACATCCCTTGTTTTCTTCGAGGAAAAAATAGCAATTAAAAGTACTTTACCTTTGTCTATATAGTGAAGCTCATTAGCTCCCACTCAATGGTCACAAACTCATTTATTCAAAACATTTTTAGAAGGTTTAAGATTCCAAAACTTATGAGTGATAGCTTTTCAAGAAGCTCCTTGATTTGAGAGATGAGGTGCTCTTTTGAGAATGCCACCTGAATGATGCCTCTTGGACTTTTGTTGCTTTCTTGATCCCTCATGTGTTTCTTATCTAATGGGTTCACAAGCTTTTGTTGTAGCTAATGTCTTGGATTTGTGCCTTTTTGTTGAAATTTGGGACTTGGGTTCTCCTTATTATGTTGCTTGGCAAGTTTCCTAGTGGTTTTCTGAAACTATGATTTCCTTGGCAAAGGAGGGTTAAAGGGGGCACTTGATGGACTTGATTTTGGGATGGATATATTGTTAGGAAAGGTTGTATGGCCCTTACCACCTTCCAATGCCTTTGAGAGAGTGCTTGTTAGCCCTCAACTTTTTTACTGACCTGATTGTTGATGATATGATATAGGATTTTGCCAACCTGCAAAACCCTTTCCACTATTCCATATCCTTGGAGAAGGGCTTACATAGCTTGTGGCCTTGAACTGTCTTGGATGTTGATCCTTCTCTAGCTAGTATGCAGACTTCTGCCAAGCTCTTCCATCTGCAAACCCTTGACATGGTGCATCCATGGAACAAAATTTTGAAAAATGCCTATTAGGAGTGTTTCAGGCTTGGAGCTCTACCATCTCCAATAAAATTGTCTATATCCCTAAAAAGAGACTATTAGAATGTTGATTTAATTGGAAAATCAAAATAAATAGAGCATTCATCACATATATATGAAAAGTGTCTTCTTGAACGGGTATTTAAAAGAGGAAATCTATGTGAAACAACCACAAGGTTTTGTAGTGCATAGAAAAGAACATCAAGTCTACATGTTGAAGAAGGCTTTGCATGGCCTAAATAAACTACTAAGACCTTGGTATGGTAGGATTGATGGATCTATTTTTGGGAAAATGGTTTCAAGAGAAGTAAGAGTGAACCTACCCTTTACTAAATCAAGATGGTAATGATATTCTTATTATCAATTTATATATTGATGACTTATTATATATGGGTAAAAATTCTAAGATGAATGGTGAATTCAAATTTTCTATAATGAATGAGTTTAAAATGAAATCTTTAAGTCTCATGTAATTTTTTCTAGAAATGAAGGTTTATCAAACTGAGAATGAAATTTTCATTTGTCAAATAAATTATGTAAAAGGTATGTTGAAATAATTTGATATGGTTGATTGTAAATCAACCTCCACTCCAATTGCTCATGGAATTGTGTTGTGTAGAGATGATGGTGTTGAAATATTTCAAGGTATATGACAAATGCATTTGAAATGCATATGAAGGTAGCTAAACTAATTTTGAGGTATGTGAAAGCAACTCTAAATATTGGCATCTATTATTAGACTTTGAATTGGTTGGATTCAATGATTCCGATTGGGGGAGTAGTTTGGATGATTGAAAGTTTACATCTGGTAACTATTTTTTTTTTTGGTTTGATTACTTGGAGCTCAAGGAAGGAAAGTATAGTTTCTCTTTCTTCTACAAAATCAGAGTATATAACAGTCAACTCAGCAAGTACCAAACATTATGACTTGGAAAAGTTCTAAAAGAAATTGGAGAGAAAAAAAATTCAGTTTATAGTGATTTTTTGTGATAATATGAGTGCCATTAAATTGGCCAGCAATCCACAGTTTTGAAGGTCAAATTTTTGACTCTCGAAATATGATTGTGAGCCCTCTCAACATCAAGGGGGAGTATGTTGATAATTGATGTGTGTACATTTCTGCATGCCTTTTTACTGTGGATAGTTTCTATTTTTCTTTTAGTTTCAGTTTGCATGTGTGTTTTAAATAAATCTCCATCGATCTTTACTGCATGCTAATGTATGTAAAGAATAATGATATTACTAGTTTTTTTCATTATTTTTTTTATGGTGTGAACTTTTTAATCTTAGGAGGCTGCGAATTTCATAAAATTTTCATGCTATTTAATCGTGTAATGTATGCTGTTCTGCAACCTATTTGTCTTTAAAGATTTTTCTGTGTTGAAAACAAAATTTTTAAGTTGTTTTGTTTCTATGAACTGTAAGTAAGTTTAGCTTTTGGAATTTTCATTTTTAAGATAGCGTAACAAAGCAAATTGACTCAATTATATTGCTACTTTAAAATTATCTAAATCATAGATTTTCTATTCAGTACTGCGATCTATTTGAGGCACAAAAGTGATGGTTTTTAGATAGCCAATACATCTGAGTCCCTGCTATGAAAGCCTGGCTAAAGCGATTCAAGTGGCTTCTCACATTAAGTTGCTTGCGAAGTGGAATCCATGCACCAACAGTAGAAATCGGACTGTGAAATATGAAGCAGAGCTTCTGGGCTCATTTTCTCCAGATCTTTCTGTTTCATTCTTGCATACACCACATTCTCAGGAAGAAATTCACCTGCACCGAGGGAAGCAGACAGCGAATGGTTCTGATTTCGCATTTTCTTGTAAATACTCATTGCTGAAACACAATCCTCATATGGGTCATGAATGCCATTCTGAATCTTATACCTGCCAAAACATACAAATAGATTTTATTCTTTTGTTAAATGTATTCATCACTCAGTATTGACATATATACCTGATTCAGTGATAACTTTATTGAGAACCCTCTAAAACAAAACTCAAAAGAGAATTTGCTGTTCTAATAATATATTTAGCCCCATAATACCAGTGACAGGTCTTATTAGGACTGTAGAGTTAATAATTGATTTACACAAACTATTTTCCTTCGTAATACTGTGCCTTGGAATAAAGTATATGTAAACTATATAACTTAAATGAAAAAAATATATTCAGAATAATCAATATATAATAATATTAGACACAATTATGGAGATATTTTTAATCAATTTAATCTAAGTGTATAAAATCTTAAATCAAAACTATTCTGTGAAACTAGTAAAACATCATAATGAGAACATTTTTCTAGCCAACGTTAACAGACTTTGATATGTGCTGTAGACGGCGCTAAAAATCAATTTAGCTTAATATATTTTTTGTTTCACATAACCAATAAATAAGGTGCAGAAGAAATTACCCTAGAAATAATTGAGTGAGATACTTGAGTGAGTTGCTGGCTTTGCTACTCTTTAGTAGAGGAATGTACTTCGAGGTGTCCCTGAGAAACGATGCACATATAAATTGCGATATTCATATAAATCTGATGAAAGCATAAGGTAATCTAAGTCTACTATACATACCTAATAAGATGGGTAGGGTATTCCATTGCTAAGCATTGCAAGTCATGATCCAAGCCATGTCCTACAAGAACCTTGGCTTTTCCCCCTTTCAAACGAATTCGCCAAATTGCTTCTCCTGAATTTTTTCTTGCACTTGCTTGAGTGGCATGGCATCCATAAGATGTTCTGGTTTGATGCCAGTGACTTCATATCTACGAATTATCCACCCATATAAATGATAAATTCATATAGTAATTATGGAAAGCTACAACAAAATGAGTAAGTTGGAAACATTTTATTACCTGTAATCTGTGATTGGAATTGGAGGCTTGACATAACAATGGAAGACCACTTTTTCTTCCTCATCCACCAAGCAGACTCGTGCACAAAGGTCTAGAGATCCATCCTGACCACCACCCACTATCTCACAAACCATTGCGATGGCAGAAATATTGCTCTTAATGGAACTTTCACCATGAATCTGCTCCTTTTCTGCTTGGATTCTCTTATTCACTGAGGATAGCCTTAATCCATCAATCTGTATGGATCAAAATATTAGGGAAAAATGATTGATCAGCAGAAATTAGGGTATTCTTCAATTAGAAACGAAAAAACAAAGAGGGTTATATATTTTTGGCCACTGTTTTTTTACGAAATTAGTTGATAAACATTGAAATTTAATAACAGAGCTGGAACTTACCGGAGGCAATGGTGGCAGGGATTGGCAGGTTGCTCTGTGATAAGTGAGTTGTTGTGCACTGGGGAAAATTTTGAGACAGAGGGTGCATCCCCTTTCACTGAATTGTTTAGCACACTCAGCTTTGGGTAATGGACCTAATGAAGATCAATTATAAATTAGAATTAATTAGTGGATATGCAATATATGCTACTGAATTAGGAAGACCTAAATCTTTTGACATTACGCAGATGTACTTTGTAAACCCCACATTCAAGGATTCTAGCTTTTATCCATGTGGTTCTTCTTCACAGTTAAAAAAAAAGAAAAATCATGATAAGGAAATACCAATCAAATGTTCCCTTAGTGAATCGTAGAACCTGCAATGCTTTTTGCAAATATCACAAATTGATTCATGTGGAGAGTGATAAGAAGTTTTCGTGTGCTCAACTAGATGCTCCACTTTGTTAAATTGTCTGAAGCATGCTGCACACTTATGCCTGCAAATTACAAAGAAACTCACTTTAAGCCAGATCTTAATATAGAAATTTAGCTTTGTAATAAGTTCAGTCACGTTCAGAAAAACTATCTGATATATTTATCTGCTTGAAAGCCATATAAATAATAGAAAAAGGAGAAAACAGAAAAAAAATAATACTGACAGCCAATAAAACCTTGATTTTTAATCGTAGGTCAAATAGTTTAATTCACTGTCGCTCAACTAAACTACGAACTGTTTACTGATTTCCTAGAAAAGACTGTCTAATCGATGTTGGCTTCAGACAAGCATTAATCTCTAAACAATACCACGCCAGATTAATCAACATATAATAAATTTGAATGCATAAATCATTTCATAGAGGAAATTAACTGTGTATGTTGAATCCACAACTGATTTCAGAAACAAAATCTAATTAAAAATATATATATATATATTGAGAAGGTAAAGCAAGAGAACCTCAGAGATTCAGTTGACTCTTGAGTGCGGTCCATGAGATTCGATGGAATGAGAAGTCTTGTGATATGCAAGTAAGAGGAAGGGTTGGGGGGTTATAAATAGGCCATTTCTCAAAGAAACGTCACCGTCATCCAAATTTTTCTTATTCCTCTCTGAAGTCAACGGGAAGAATCCTCCTTTTTATAAAAGGTCAAACAGTTAATAATGAATTTTCTCCCAAACTAATAAGCAGGGAAACTCAACAATGGCCACATGAAGTCAAATATCGGAAGCGATTATTGAAAGCTGTGTACACTGTACGATGTGTATGGCTGACACGTTGCAAGAGCTTTCAATTTCCTCGAATGTTCTCTCCGAAGGTAACTTTTCAAAAAGGATACCGACCAAACTCACATTCCACCAGTTTATCTAGTATTATTATACAAGAAATTTTCATATAAAGAGTTGTAGTTTAATTGGTTGAGTATAATTGGTGAAGTTGATGGTATGTTCATTGATTGCATCATCCACCAATATTCAAGCTTCCAAAATATCATCTAAGAAATGAGGTTGAGATCGTCCTATAAGAGACTTTGGTGGAATGGATGCCCCTCTCAACTGAAAAGATATTAGTATAGGTCCATGCTTCCATATTGGATAGCAAAATGAACTCGTGGATGATATAAATACTCTATAAAAAGGTATAAAAAATCTTTTGCTATATGGGACTTTGTCTAGTCAATATTAGAAAATATTTTAAAAGCTAAAATTAATGTTAGTGATACTTGAGAATATTGTATAAATAATAAATAAATAAATTGAGCTTAGTTGTTTTAAGCTAAGTTCAACTTTTTTTTGCTATCATGTTGTGTTTAATTATTTTTTAGACTATTTGTTTTAGTTGTTTTTTTTGTTTGTCTTTGCTCTATTGAGATTACCTTGGTTTAATTCTGGCTAGACCTTTAATCGGTTTTAGGAATGCCTTTCTAACTTGAATTGATTTGTATCAACTAAGTTTAAAATCTCTTCATTTTTTATTGTTGTGCCTAATGGCTCCAACAATATAGTTTCTTTGCCCAAGGGAAAAGAAAAAGCTCTTGTTTTTTATGTAGAACCATCAATGTACTCATATGAAAATATTTTCTATCTAACGGATAGCCAACCATGCCTAAATAATCTTCATTATTCAATCAATGTTGGTTACTTTCAAGTTGTGTTTGTTTACCTAGTTATTGCAATTGAACAATGTTCTTGATTTTGCCTCTACCAACCTCAATAAACATATTTCACTATGGTGTTTTAAGATAATTTGGTCTTCCAAAGAAATCCTTTGGAAATTGATCAAAAAAATTTGAAACCCCATACTCTGTAAAGATCACCAACAAACATAACAATTATATTGACATTATAACTTTGATACGAGTGTAGATTTTTCCAATAAATCTAAACAATTGCCCCTAATGTTGTGGGAAAATCCTATACTAGATGAACACATGCAAATAGAGTAAACCAATAAGAATCAAAATCAAACAATCAAAACACTCAAATCCTACATATACAAATCTCATATTGAGCACAATGTGAAGCTCCACTCATTTTGCAACATAACAATAGTATTCTTTAGATAACAAACTCATAGAATATGGTTGTAAAAATGAATTCTTGTGAAATAATAAGGATCATGTTTGATTTATAGACTTTAAAGATAATCAGATAAATGAATAATATTCAATCTAAGATCTCAAATCTAATCCATAATTAGGGGAGCTAATGAGGTGAGATGGAAAGCATGGAAGAGTTGCACAACATTTTGTTTTTTAATTAAAATGATAATTATTCTATCAACTCAAACTAACTGGAGAGATGATAAAGCAAATTGTTGAGTTATTTTCCAATATGAAGGAGTTAATTGAGTGCATGAGAGAATTAGGGGGAGTTATTTGAATGGAATAGTTAATTTATTGGATGAATGAATGAAGTGAACTAGATTGATGAGTGGATCTATGATTAAGCCCGAGTGAATTGAGTAGACCAAATAGTCAATTAAAGGAAGTGGATTTTAATGATTTTTGACACAAAATACCAGCCTTGGATTTTCCATTTAAGGTTTTGACACTTAATTTTTAATAGTTTGAATTTGTTGCACAATAATACTATGGTAAATGGTTTTCCATTCAATACAACAATCATGTATAACTTGTAAAACTTGTATTGTAAGGAAGCAACATAAAGAATAATTTTTTGTTGGAAAGTCATATCAAGCTAAGGTTCCTCTTGATATTTCTCATTCCAATATATGTGAAAGGGTGCAAACTCCTTATATTAGCAATATTCTATATATCTTGACATTTATTGAAGATTTCAATAGAAATACATGTATTTTAAATTTAAGTACAGATTATAAATTTTTGGTATATTCAAATAGTTTAAATCCATGGTTGAAAAAAAAATTATATCATAAAAGTGTTAGTAATAGATAAAGGAGGATAATATATGTCAAATAATGTTCTATTCTTTTGCAAGACATATGGAATGAAGAAATAATTGACCACTAGATACACACCACAACATAACAGTGTTCCAAAAAGGAAGAATAGAAAACAATGTAAATTTATAAAATCTTGTTTCCATTTTATTGTAGGTTACCCTAAAAAATACATAGCCTAAATTTGGCCTAATATTTAAGACTATCACCACATATAACAACCCAAACTTATAAACAACTACTCACTAAGAATACTCTTTGGTTCTAGGATAACTTTTAATTAGGATCCTACACACAAGAAATAAAAACATAAAATATTATAACCCTTCTCACTCATGTGCACACATGAATTATACGAGTGACACATTGAGTAGAAAATAAAATGACTATGATTTCTTATTATATAAATCATAATATGTTTGCATTGAATTTATATTGATATTCCTCAAATGGGTGGGGATCTAGAAATTCCTTATTTACACATTTACACTCTACCCTCACTCTATTTAATTTTTATCTTCTTCTTATGTATTATATTTCATTACCACTACCTCTTAACCTTCCAAATAACCTTTGTTCCCTCCTTATGTTGTTACCTCTCTTCTAATAGACCCAATCTCATCCTCACAACATACATACACCTTGTTGTATCTCTACTTTTACACAACCTACACATATCCTATGTACTTATCTTTGCCAAATCATACCTGTTTCTTCTCTACCTATTCATGGTCATCTTCCACGAGACTTTATTTTTGGTTTTCTCTTACAATTCTTTCCTTAAATGTTCTCTACCTCTTATTCTATAGAACCTTCTTCCTCATAGTTTTTATATCTCAAAAGTGTTGTCTCTTTCCTTTATTTTTCCTTATTTGTAGTGCATACAACCTTTGGTTCAATTCCTAATATATATATTCTTCTAGTTCACACGTTATCCACATTGTTCCTCACCTTTCTATTTTTATAACTCCCTCTCCATTTTATAGGATAATGCATCACCTAAAATATTCTTCACACCCTTCTTTTGAAAACTTTTTTATATTTTAAGTCTCTTATTCTTGCTCATAATTTAGGTTTTCATCTTAAATTTGTGCCCATGAACATCTTGCAATTATTTAGTTCCTTGATGATATCCTCTATGCAAGTGTAGCCTTCTTATTATTTTTAATACTTCTTTTATAATTGTATAGCCCTTTTATCTCTTCTAAAATCCCATCATATACTTTAATAGCTATCAACTATCCTTGTTGACCTTCTCATGCACTTGTGTAATCAATAACACTTTGTGAAACCTTTCTAGGCCCTTCTAAAACACAAATGAACTTCATCTATAGTTTATCTCTCAACCAAGTTAGCAACCAAATTAACTCTACCACTTTATTTTCACCTTTATGACCTCTTTTTATTCCTATTATGACTATCCAACACCATCAAAAATCTCTAGACAATTATCCAATATTACACTAACCTCTTATATTGTCCTTTTGTCCTCTAAACCCACCATTTGAACACTATCCATGGTGCTCCTTTGCTATAAATCATACTACAACTTTGATAATTACCTACTAAATTTCCTTAAATGTTACCTTACTCTAGGTAACTAAATGATATAGTTGAACATTGTAGGTGTACTTAAATATTAATCCTTAGTTGTTGCAAGTGATGAACCTCTCATCATGATAAGTCATAGTTACTATGAGTAACTCCACTCTATATCAAGGCCTTTCTAGTTGTTGCAAGTGAGTTAAAATTCACCTTTTATTTACTACACATATTTGACTAGTTGTTGCAAGTTTAACTCCCCTTTTCTACAAGTGTGACTACAACTATGTAAATACCTTTTGTAGTAGCCATGTGTGAAAATTTATTGCTATAAACCTAACACTATCATGTGTATTGGGTTATGAGTAGTCAAATTGTGGCTTCCATAAATATTTAACAAGTTACATAATCATTATTATAATTATGCATAGGTATTTAGGTCATCCTAGGGATTATGGTTAAGTATCCAAGTCAACCTTAGTGGTAGCCAAGGCATGATTAGGTATATATAGGACTTAGTGGCTAGTTGTTATCATCATGTGAAGCATTGTGTTCTTATTGAAGACTATTGGAGGTACGACCCTCAAAGTGGTTATTATAATGTAGTATTTGCAACATATTCCCTATTATATTATGTGCAAGTTATTTCATTACAATATATATTAGAGAAATTATTTTCTATCAAGCCATAAATTATAATCTAACTACTATTTATATAAGAAGTCATTTTCTATTAAATAGCAAACTAATCACAACATACCAAGGATTTATGCCAAATGACTTCAAGATTGAAAACTTAAAACAACACATAGTCAAATAGAATGGAGATTTAAATATAAACGAGTTGTATTATGCAGGAATTAAAATGGTAAAAATAGAATTTTAGAAACATCCCCAGTGGAGTCACAGAAATTTAAGTAATAATTTAGAAAGAAAAGTAGCAAAAAAAATTAAAACAAAGTTTGCTACTCTAAACTAATGCAAAACTCAAGAAGAGCATGGAAATGGAGTATAATAATTATACAAATAAATGAATGGCTACCCATAAACTCCTTCATTATCAATTATATTTTCTCCAATTATTAAAATGTGATAGTGATATGTGGATTCTCATTCCTAAAAAAAAATGACATTTTGACAACACATGTTTAGCATAAGATTAGATGATCAAAATGAGAGATTGTAGCTCTTATTTATAGACTTTGTAGGAGGGAAGATAAACAATAGATCATATGATATTAGAAGATAAATGGTGGAGAATGAATGGGATGATCTTACTAGAATTGAAAAGATGATAAAGGGTTGTGAATAAGTTTATTTAAAATGAAAGGATAAGATTGTATTTACTAAAAACATTATTTTGTTACACTCATAACACTTTGGGAGGGAGATGAAATTAGTGGCTCATTTATCCTTAAAAATGATGGATAAGAAACAACCTAATTAAATAATAAAATTATTTCATTATTTTAAAATCATGCGAGGTGGAAAGGGGAAAATTAAACAATAAAGTTATTTTTAAATTAAGTGTGGGATACATTAGGTGAGCTAGATTCATTAAATAATTTAATCATTTAGTCAATATTATACTCAGATAAATTTAGGTGTCTAGAAGGAGCTTCTAAGATATGAGTTGTGATTGTGAATTAGCTTTGGACTACCAAATATGCTATCTAAGTTTATTCTATGTGAACGTAAAGAAATTGCATATCTATTTGATATTAAAATAGTTGCCTAGAAGAATAGATAAATTCAAATATGATTCTTACTTCATTCTATGTGGACCTAAAGAACTTGCACATCCATTTGATAATAGAATAGTCCTCTAGAAGAATAGATAAATTAGCTTTGAACTGCCAAATATGCTACCTTAGTTTATTCTATGTGGACCTAATGAACTTGCACATCCATTTAGTATTAAAATAGTGGTCTAGAAGAATTGATAAATCAGCTTTAGAATACCAAATATGCTAACCTAATTTATTCTATGTGGACCTAAAGAACTTACATATCCATTTGTATCAAAATTGTTCTAGAAGAATAGATAGCTTGGGATTGTTGAATATGCTTAGTTTATTCGATTTGGACCTAAAGAACTTGCACATCCACTTGATATTAAAATAGTGGTCTATAAGAAAGGATAAAAAAAAGTTTGTAAATAGTTTTGAGGCAAGAGAATTTCATATTGTAGTCATTAGACCAAATTTGATCCTTCATAAAGCTATAATGATAGAACATAGAAAGCAAGATGATAAGGGAAGTAGGGTCCAACTATTGAATGCCAAATACCAATTGTTTTCTATACTAATAAAGGTGGAATTGATTCTTTAGTTATTCTCAAGTTTTACATTGAAAGTTAGAAAGATCCCACATATCATAAACCACTTTTTTAAATTCAAAAATTACATCTATTAATAATAGGTAAAAAATTATGTTGTAGGCAAGAGGTTAGGAGGTTTAGTCTCCCCCCCATCCCTATGGTACAAGAGGGTGTGTTGCGCCAACATCACCGGTGTGTGAAAAAATTTTACCGGGTGCACTGCAGTTTATAGAGGGGCTACCCGATTCCTGTAGTCTAAAAAAAAAGTTAAAAGAATATACAAGAGAACAATGTTTAGAGTTAAATCCAAGATCAAATAAGCTTATGAAAGCCACAACAAACAATTTCAAGGTTTTTTATGTAGTACAATAAGAAATTATGCATATATTTTTCCAAAAGCAAACAAATGTTGATCTTGCATCATAACATTGCTAACTTTAAAAATAAATCTTTTGTGATATTTTACAAAAATTATCGACTAAATTGAACATTGATTCCATGAGTTTTGAACTTCATGTTACTTTTTTAGCATCTCTTTTAATTTTGTAATAAAAAATTAACTACAAAACAATATTGAAAAAAAAACCAAAAACATACATAATCACTTCCATAAATAAGAAGGCATTTAAAAAATCTACAACTCTTTTACAAAGAATAAACGAATGCTTGAAAAGCTTGGGGCAAGATGAGTGTACCCCATCATGCTCATGGAAAACGTCCTTATGCAAAGGTAAAATACCAAAAGCTGCTTTTAAGCAATGAGGAATCATCTTATCTAAAATATAAAAGGAAGATTCTCGAGGGGTTGACCTTAGCGAGTATTCCCTCATCTCAATCGCATTTAGTTTAAGTCAACCATGACGACATGTTAGAAAAGAATCTCCAATAAAGTCGTTAGTATCTTCCCTGAATATTACAATGATTTTATCTGGTCCTAAATAATTCTCAATTTTGATAATAGTCAGAAGAGCATATACATCCTCTAAGTTGTGGTCTACGTGGGGACCAAGATACCATAATCAGCGCCATTTTTATACACTTTTATTTTCCTTAAAATATTATGATAATTTCAAATAAATATAATTGTCATGAAGTTATTAGCATAGTTTATAAGTAAATTATTTTTAAAAGTATTATCTTATTAATTAATATAATTGTGAAAATATATTCATGTTTTTTTTAATGTTTTGGATTTAGAATGATTGGGTTATCATTTATGTAGTAATTGTTCCGTCGAGTCATATACTTAGTAAATTTCAAATGAATTGCACATTTTACTTTTTAATATTGAGAAATAACAAAATATTGCACCATTGTTTGGGTATATTGTGATATCTTTCTTAATTTGAA
The DNA here is from genome assembly GCA_007258455.2 of Sequoia sempervirens. Taxonomy (NCBI): domain Eukaryota; kingdom Viridiplantae; phylum Streptophyta; class Pinopsida; order Cupressales; family Cupressaceae; genus Sequoia; species Sequoia sempervirens. The sequence goes on along the minus strand of VDFB02193867.1, from coordinate 16,176,534 downwards.
AAATTCATTTGAAGATTGTACCATTTATGTGTGATTGTAAGTAATTCTAGTGAAACATAAATTGGTTACAACGTCCTTATATGATTCTAGAACTTCTAATTGGAAATCCTCTTGCTATCTGTAGCTTTCAAATTTTCATGATGTCTTACAAGACCAACAAATCTCTCTTGATTTCCATCTTCTTTTCCATACAAACATTTGTATTTGAACAAGTTTTTTAACATACCTGTAATTTTCTGCCAACTTGATCCATAAGTCCATCCACAATCTATTTGCATACATCTTGTCATTGATTCACTCTTCCACTCTCTTTGCCAACACATCTTTTATGAATGATTTCTCAAACCACAAATTCTGCAGGGATGTAGATCCCAACATATATCCTTTGTATGACCTTTCCTTTTACAATGCAAACAATGCACACATTCTACTCCTTTAACGAATTTTGTTAATATTGTATTATTTCCTTTACCTATCACATATCCAAGTCCTTCATACTTAGGCCTCATAACTAGTTCAATTGACTCTTTCATTCCATGCTCATGCTTACCTAATCCTCAACCTTTATATCCCATTCTCTTCATGAGTTTTAAACCAACATTATCATCAAAACAACTAGAAATATTTTCAAAATCAAATACATTACCATCACAATTCCCAGACTCATGTTTATCTCCATCACAAATAACTTCAGAAAAATCACATTTACGCAAATCATCTGTGTCACACAAAACATCACAAACTAATGGTTTTGTCCTCAAACATTCATTATCTTCTTTTAACTTTGATATTTCTTCTTTCTGTAAACTATTTTCTTCTTCCAATCTTGCCATTTCATCTTTTTGTAAATTATTTTCCTCTTTTATTCTTTAAACTTTTCTTCTAATTCTTCATTCTTCTTCTTAATCTCATCAAACAGCTTTAGCTTTTTTTATAGCTTTTTATTCTTCTCCTCAACTTGCCACAAATCTTTCAAAAGTTCACTATTTTCTTTCTTTAAAAAATCCTTCTTGGAAATTAGATTTTCATTTTCTTTTAACACTGTTTTACCAACTTTTCCCATTGCAATGAACAATTAAACTCACCTTTTCACTTTATTACGATGTGTCTTCAACCTTTGTTTCAACTTTTCAACACCTACAAACTTCCTTTATAGTGACTATAACCATAGACTTTAGACAAATTTATATTCCTTTATAGAGAAACTTCAAACAACAAATCTTCTAAAACTACACTCTTCCAAGATTTTCTAGTCTTTTCTAAAACACTTGATAAAAATTATATCATAACTATTAAAAGAAAGGAATAGCAGATTTACATTCATCATTGCATCTCAAAAAACTATGACCTTTTTCCATTCTTAAAATTTATGCAGATTTCTATCTTCTTCAATCTTTGATTCAGCTACAAACTAACCTTCTTCAATACCTTTCACTAGTTGATATCTTCAGTGATCTACAATCTTGGGTCAACTACAGTTTCCCTTTCCCACAAGAACAATGTCCTGTGATCTCCTTTTTGACTATGATCCTCCTTTTCACCTCGCTCTGATATCAATTTGATAGGGTGGATGGATACAAACCATAACACAACACAAATTCAAAAATACAAACAAAAAATAAACACCAAACATTAACACGTCATTTTCTCAATGCGTGCTACTGCACAACTTCTATTGCTTCATTAAAAACATTTACCTCATGCCTCTTTTATAGAGGAGTTTACAATATACAAGATAATTTTGGAAACATACTAAATCAATTCTCTCACTACTATGAACTAACATGCAAACTGAAACTTCCTAAATACTTCCTACATACATGTTTCTGGCAAACACTTTCTATTGTTGTGCACCTAATTGACTGGAGATTAAATGGGAGAAATTATATGCCAACAAAATCCTACGCAACATAAGGAGAAAGACTGAATGATGATTATAGATATTTAAAGTCATTTAGAGGGACAATGGAATCTGCAACGACCTTCAAGAATGTATTTTCTATGGAATATGGGATGGAACAATAACAAATATTTTAAAATAATTGCTTATGAACTGATCGAAGGGAGAAAGGGTGTAATCTTCTCATATTTAGTTTGAAGCCTAAAGGAGACGTGCATGGAGGAATAGGGCATAAATTGAAATCTATTTTTCAAAATCACACAATGGTTCTCAATCATGTGATTGTACACAAAAAATGGTAATAAAGTTATGAAGTCTTGAAGGGGGTACATGCACAATTATGGAAAAGGTATTTTCTCTTCGGCTCATTGTATTTCCATTGCCTTCAAGTGGTGTTCACTTTGAAGTTCATAGATGTGACCAACTCTTCAATTTGGTGTTATAAGTGGAGATTGATGGCTTAACTTATTGAGGATGTGATCTCTATTACTTTAAAAAATGAGACTATAATAAAAAAGTTGTGTATTCAAACATGATGTTTTTTTATGGGAGATGTGGTTATTATTCATAAATGTCTTGATGTTACATATGAAAAGTGTATTCATGTTCTTCCTTTTGATAATACCATCAAGAGGGTCACTAGAAATTTGTTTGATGTCTATCTAAAGCCCTATTTGTTGAAACATTATCATCTAGTGGGAAAAGGAGATATTGCGTTTGTAAGCAGTGAAATGTATAGAATGGACTTCAAGGCAATTGAGATATATCATATAGAATGTTGTGTTTGTTTTTTCAAATATTAGAATTTTCTATGAGGATCCACCAAATGGTACTTTTGATTGGGATTCCGATGGTTGTGGTATTTCCTTTGGTTCTACTATTGGAGGTTGAAGACTAACAATATCAAATTGGAGGTTGGTGGCATGAGAGGATGGAGGAGTTTCCATCATCTCAAGTTAGCTTCTCACTTTGAGATGATTTTTTTCTTGAGAAGCATTTTGGCTTTATTTTCTTGCTTTTCCTTGTTATTACTGACATATTTGAATTATACATATGTTGTGAAGTTTGATTTTTGGAGACAGGTAAAGGGTTTGGTGAAGAGTTCAGTATGGATTGTTTCCTAGAGAGCACTTGAGGTTGTGACCGAGGATTACACCTTTATGGGGGTTTAGGAGACAACTTGAAGGATGGTTGTCTAGTAATTATAGTTTGGACCAAGGGTTATACCTTTACGAGGGTTGAGGAGACAACTTGGAGGGTGGTTGGCTAATAACTATGGTCTATAATTTAGAAGGTTCATGGGAGGAAGAACTCAAGAATTCAGCTAGGGGCTACACCTTTCTGAGGGTTACGAGGCAGCTTGGAGGAGCCTGCCTGATTCAAGATTTATTCCTTCAAAAGGAAAATCTTTCAATAAGTGTTACATATTTTGTAATAAAAAACTTTTGCTATGTAAGCCTTAAGGGGGGTCCCTTGGCAAAGTGAATAAGAGATTTTAGGGGATACAATTGTAGGAATAATGTAATAAGGGGGGAATGTTAGCATTATATTGTATTACATTGAAGAGGAGATTGTTAATGAGACAGTGTTCATTGTTAGTAGGTATTGCATTTTACCTATTTCAGTTAAACTGTCTTATACAACTACTTGCTTTCTCCATTGTATAAAGGCTTTGCATTACATCGAGATCAATAACAATCACCACAATATTCAGATCGATGATATTCGCCAACACATAGAACAAGAAGTTTATCTTAAGACCCAAAATAAATTCACAAGGCAGCTAGGACTCTTCAAGGGAAGAATCAAACATACACTCACAAACTACCTCCCCTGGGCATGCATCTAGACACTACTACTCAAAAATCTGGTACCTGGATGGGAACCCAAACTTAAAACCATATTTGAAAACTCTAGTGACTAAGAACCCAATATCTTAGAATGAAACAAAAACCTAATTATAAAATAAATTGCTAGCTAAGGAAAACAAATTGTACACTTTGTATGCAACAAGAAACATAATACTGACCTTGCAAAAAAGCTAAGCTATTCTTCACCATGTGCTTGAATATAGTTGATGAAATTTCTAGCCCATTTAAAGTCTTGGACCAGCTATAGATGAAGCATTTTATTCAAAAAGCTTATACCCACCTCCACTTGCTCCCTATATCCAAGCAATCTCATGCATTTTTATGTCCAAGATGAAAGGGTGAAATGTTACCACCTCACCTAGAACTAAGAGGAGCACCAAGTCACAAGGTATGGGTATACCAATTCCCAAAGAGGCTACTTCCAACACCTCATCCAACTCTCCTAGAATTTCAAGAATGAAAAGCTTGCAAGCCATTTCTACCACATCCACTATTGGAACTTGTAGATCAAAAAAAGACCACCACAAAATGTGAGGAGATATCTAAGTCTACCCTATATCACTCGTTTAACAATAAAAAGTCTCAATTGAGAATGAGTTTGATTGCTCCAATCAACAGGAAGTTTGGTTCTAGCATATTTTTCTTTAGCAAAGCTTTGAGATTTTGCCAATGAAAGCCATCTCCCTTCATGAACTCACAAATCTAATGGCAGTGTCCACGCCTCGACACAAAAAACTTCCAACAAACATTCACACAATGGATTTAGGCTTCTATGTTAGTTAAGAAACACTAAATGATAATATTATTGTTGCAAAAGAAGCATGCAAACAGATGTACTAATAAGCACTAATAAACAATAGATTATTTGATTATCTAATTTATGATGATGGCCTTCGGCCTTCTCACATGCTCAACTTCAGTCTTGGAGAGGGTGCCCAAAAATAGGTGTTGGAACAAGCTCATAATATTATTAAATATGGTTGTCTTTCCTTAACTTATGAATAGCACCACAAAGATAGGATAATAATCATTAGTACCCATCAAATCATGCGGTTTTGATGCAAGTTTGTAATGGAAAGGAATTACCACTACCTTTGGCCAAGAGGATGCAAGAATAGAGTTCACTTAAGATTTAACAAGCCTCCCTAACATTCGTAGTGAGAATTTTGAAATAGAGTTCGTGAGAAAATATGATATCATTTGCATACCCCTAGACCGATCTAAAGGTGACAAAAAACCAATGGCATAAGGTTTAACTTCTCATGCCTATGAGACCTTCCTAAACTTGCACCAATAGACATGTGACGTGAGTGGATACAAAGCTCTAATTATAAATGTTTAGAGCCTCTCTCGGGGTCATGAAACAACAAACATGTGGTCATATCATGCAAGCATTAAGATAGAACATTCTTGGCAGTTTCTCAATAAAAAAAGAGCCATGAAAGCCACTTCAAAAGATAGTTCTTGCAGCTTGATCGTTAATGAAATTACCCAATAATGCACCTTTTTGCCACCCTCTAACTCAAAACACTCCTGAACATGGGCTCTTGTGACATGTGGACTATCGCCATCGGGCTCAAGATGTAAGCTTTTGAAGCCTCCTTTGGGGAAATGTAGCGTGACTAACATGGCTATATTAGGAAAACTTAAAAACATTGAACATACAACCCAAGACTAAAATGAAACAACTTCCATATGGAAGTTCAGATGTTGGGCTTATGATTAAGCTTCAAATTCTCCCTTAGAGGAAAACTTCTCTCGAAGCAACCTTTTGCCACCTTCATACTGAAGACATTCATACACTTGTGCACATGTAACATGTGGCATTTCAAACATCGGGCAAAAGAAATAAACATGTGGATCCTCCCTTGGGAAAATGCAGCGCAGCAGATGTGGCTATAGTAAGAATGCTTGGAACATTAACATAACCAATCTAGGAACCCAAAGAAACAAATTTCCACAAGGCACTAATGGACTCTAAGTTTAGAATTTAGCTTTCAGAACTTCCCTTGGAGAGAAGCTACATGAGGCACGTGAAATTTTGCACAAGCAGTTTAAACTTGTACACTCATAAGCCAAGAATTAAACAGCCAACTTTCCACATCAACAATGTGGAAAGTGCAATTCATTCAACGTTCACTAAAAAATTAGCTTGCAACCCTAGAAACACTGCCCCCTTGATGTAGGAGCATCCTGGGTGAATTGGCTATCGACATCAACCAAGAAAAAATTGGTTTGATTTTATTGTTTTGATTTTGTTTTTCATCCTTTGTGGGCAGTTCATTTGGTTTGATGAATGATTGCCGAAAGTTGAGCGACGTCATGCATTATTATCTCATGAGCCTGAATATGTAGTATCTCTGTATGATTAAAATTCCAATTTGATTTGTATCAAAATAAAGATTCATGCAAAAGCTAAAATTGGGAAAAGTTGAATAGACATAAAAAGAATATGAAGAGACACTTCTTATAGAGAGTAAATTAAGTATTGCAAGAATTTGAAGGGGCATCAGAAATTAAGAATTAAAGTGCAGTTATGGAGAGGCAAAGTGTGTGCGAGGTTGAGGAGGAAACCCATGCTGAGGTTGTTTAGGACAAAGGAGACATGGTGGAGAGTGAGTGCAAAATTAATGACCTTTGTGCAGAGATAAATGGTTTTGATAGGCCACAGATAGGCGAAGAAGATGTATATGTCTCAGAATTTATGCAACATGGGAAGTTGGGGCACACAACATAAAGTAAGACACGAAAAGGAAATCCTGCATTGAGCTTAGAAACTGGCATCATGGCCTTAGAGAGGGAGATCATGAGAAGACATTGCTAGAGTTTGAGAAGATGAGGTTTCAGTGGTGTTTATAAAGAGAGGTAAATTAAAAAGTGCATGATAACATCCTTGACGCAACAAGAATGCTTTAATACCATGATGGAGAGTCAATTTGGAGTGCAACAAGGCATGTTGTAAGGGCTGTGTGGGTGAATAGGAGCATCCGAGGGACAAAAGCCAACTAATTGCCATTAGTATGAGTGCACAAAGGGAGGAAGGAGGTTACGTGGAAGAAGGAAACTTGGCAAGAAGGACGGCATGGAGTTGAAGAAGCCAATGTAGAAGAGCAAGCATTGGCACAACCAAGAACTTGGCTGACCATGCTAAGAACAGTAAAGAGTCAAGAAGAGGTGACAAACGTTGTTGCTACATATCAGTTGATCATTGTCAGTAATTAAAACATGTGTAGATAAAATGAGTGGGAATGTCAATAGAAGATGAAAAGTATCGATGGATGGAGAGAATAGATGAGGATTTAACCATATGCAAATAAATGCATTAGATAGTAGAGATTTGGTGCCATACGAAATGTAGATTGGAGTTAGTGAAGATTAGAAAAAATATGGAGAGGAAGAACAGTCAGGGTATAGTATGGTGAAGAAGAAAATACGGTTGGAGAGGTCGTTGGTGATCAAGGAAGACTTAAAAGGACTGAGTCGAGACATATGGTGTGGTAGAGATGTGTTAAAACTATTTTGCAGGTGAGAGGCTATCCCTGTGTGAGATGGGAGATGAAGAGTCGGTTTGGAAAGAAGAGAGGAAATGGAGTTTCCTATGATTGTAATCTATATATTTTGTGAAATCATAAATAAAGTCAGTGATATATGTGAAACCCTGATTTGCAACCTATAGGTGACTTTTAATGAAGATGACAACTTTGTGATGATTTGATGATTTTCTTCAACCTTGTAACCTAATCTTCAAATGATCATCAAGCTCCAAGACACCTAGATCTACAATCACACATGTAGAGAGAGAAAAACTTGTTGGTTTGTTAGTAAATGGGGGTTTACCCTAGTCAAACCCCTTTTAGGTAATTAAAACAAATGATAAGATAATAAAATAAGGACATGAAACATGAAACATGAGTAATGATACCTTGAATGATGTCTTGTAAATATGCAATCTAAAATGAAGTGGCCATGAAGGATGTAGATCTAGATATTGAAATATGTGTAGAGCAATGTTTAATCTTGGATCTTGAATGCAACATCACAACACTAGCTCAACAACATGCTTGATGCTTGATAAACTTGACATGATGATGGATCTTGAATTGGTGCAATAATTGATGAAGAATTCTACCCTTGAATGCTTTATAAATGATCTTGAATACTCTTGTGAAGTCTTGTAAACTCTTGAATGCTCTTGTGAACTAAAATTTTCTATAAGGAATGCTCTCATGGATGTCTTAGGTGAAAATGAGTGAAATAACCTTGTATTAATACATTTTTATGCCAAATTTTCCAAAATTGCAGCATTAGATGCCAACATCAGATCTAGGAGGACAAAATCCTGCCAAGAATTTGAGTTAGATTTTATTTTTGGCCACATGGGACTCATACGCCATAAGTGGCATATGAGTCCCATTAGGCTTAACTATGGGACACATTTTTCAAAAATGCTTAGAATGATGCAAAATCCATATCAAGGTCCAAAAACCTAGGTAGGACTTAGACGCCCAAGGTGGCATATGAGTCCCAGATCACTAAATATACGCCACACAACCTAAAAACATTTGAATTATGATTGGATGTTGGTTTGTGTCAGGATTATCCTTGGAAAGATGCATTAAATGAGGCTTGTGGATGCAAAATAAGGCAAAATAAGGCATAAAGAAGCACAATTATTTAATGAAACCCTAGATTAGTGTGAAAGTGTTGGGATACACTTTACAACACCTTAAATAAGGTTCAATTAAGTCCATTTAGCTTACAAGGGCCCAAGACCTAATTTGAATGTGTTAAACACATTACAACATTAAATTAAGGCAACTTTATGCTTTATTTAACAAGGAGGGCCCAAACAAGCACAAAAATGTAGAGGGATACATTTTCCATTGCCACAGTTAGTCTTTCTTTTCCATGAATGCCAAGAAAAATTTCATCAACAAGTATGTTTTTCATTCCTCCAAAATATTTCCTAGTTATGAGAATCTCTTAGTGTAAGAGAGTGAAAATGTTGACACGTTCCTTAACTCCACACCCCCTCATATCTCTCCTATTTGTGGGAATGATGTAAATTCAAGCATAGAAAATCATGATAATCATAGTTTCTCTTCTCCCAATACCTCTCCTACTTGTGACGAAGGTATTTTGGTGTTAGAAGTTACACCCATTAAGAATCATGACAATGTTGAAAGCTCCTCTTCTATAAAATATCCTACATTGGAAGATGTTATATGGCACAAGAGAATGAGATCATAGACACATTTCTAAACATCACCTTACCTAGTCTCCATTCATCTCTTGCTTGTGAGAATGTTTTAGTGAAAGAGGATGAAATCATAGATAAACATGACAATCATAGTTGTTATTCTCCTAATATCTCTCTTATTTGTGAAGAAGATAGTTTGGTGTTAGAAGATACACTCATTAATAGTCATTAGAGTCTTATTTATCCCTCTCCTAATGCTTCTCCCACTTGGAAACATCTAATTGAAAAAAAGGATCCAATAAATTATCATAATTATCATTCTCTTTATGCCTCCCCTACTTGTGATGAAGTTACCTTGCAAAACCTAACCATGGAATGTGGTCAACATCTTTTTTGCTCCTCTCCTAAAAACCATCCTACTAAGGTAGATATCATGGTATAGGAGAATGATAGAATTGATGTATGTCTTTTAAACAATAGTAATGTGGCTTCATTTGATGAAAATGATGAGGTAACCTTAAACTCCCCTTTGCTAAAAGTTCATCACAATAAGGATGAGTCTTTTGAGGTTATGCACTTTAGATATCCCTTGAAGCAATCTCCTGAGCTAGTTCTTATCCTTTATCCACCCTCACAACAAACACAAGTTCAAAATAAACCCATGATTATCTTAGAACCACATAAAGGAAACTTGATAATGATAATGTTTCGCAGCAATTGAGTTACAATACCATTGCTCACACATATAGTACAAGGAGCAGTAGGAAACAACAAACCACTCTCGTTTCATTACCATTGCCTCAACTTATCTTACCTAATTCTCCTCATTTTCCCTCACATAGTGGAAAGGAGTATTCAATCTTTTTGAACAACTTAAGAATACTCTTGCTAAGATATCCTTATAGGACCTTATTCAAGCCTCACCTAGTTACCATAGTATGCTTCAAAATGCATTGCAACAAGTTGTGGTTCCCCCTAGTGCAAACCTGAATGATATAACAGACCTAATTCAAGGAATGAATGTTGATATTGTTTTCCACCAAAGTGAGCTCCCTCCTTTGGAAGTGCAAAAAAATTGATGCTTTCATGATAATACCTAAGATTAATGTGTGGAGGATAAAATGAACTCTAATTGACAATGGTTTGACACTTAATGTGTGTAGTGCAAACCTTCTTGATAATATTGGAGTATACAAAAGCCAAATTCCACCTGATTCTTTGTCTATTCATGGGTTTGATAACATAGGGAAACAACCACTTGGTATGATCACATTACCTATTATAGTTGGATAGGCCACATTGAAAACTACTATCCATGTTATGCCTCATGATCTTTCATATAATCTTCTTTTAGGTAGACCATGGATTCATGAAATACAAGTAGTGCCTTCTACTCTACATCGTAAAAAGAAGTATGTTTACAACAATGAAGTTTACACAGTCTAGGCCAACCCTCAACATGAAATTTGTTTGCACGCTGAGAAAGATAAACAAAGTCCTTTGAAAATATTAAAACCAGCCACACAAGTGGAACCTATGCAAGAGAAAGAAAAATAAAATCATATTGATGATGTCACAAAGCTATTGAAAGATGATTTGAGTTCCTTGGATTTTACACCTACATTCATGGGTGAATACAAGATCACAACAAAAGAGTCTGAAAAGGGAAAAGAAAAATTGGTAATGTCAACACAAAATTTAGAAGAAACTTCAAAAGAATCCACTTCAACCACTATAGAAGAAGAAAAAAATTACACAACAACCTTTGATGAAGTTGAATATAAACAACAATCGAATCCAAAAGAAATAGAAAAGCTTTATGGAAGAGGCTATGAGCTTTTGAACCAACTTGGTTATAGTGGAAAAGGATGTGGTGCTAGAGAACAAGGTATTCATGTCCCTATAGAGCCTAACACACAAGAAACAACTAGTGGTATTGTTTATTTCCCTTCAAAATAAACAAAAGCATAAAACAAGCCTTCACTCAATACCAACACTATTACAAAAGATTATCCTAAGCCAACTTTAACCTTGGTGCATCCTGAACTGATAAAAACTAGTGGTCTTGGTTATTGTCATTTGAAAGAAATCAAAGAATCAAAGAAATCTTCACTTAATATCAATGTCACCACACAAAACACTAATGATTAGAGTTTGTTAGATTTTACATCTTCCTTTAAAGAAGAGTTCAAAATCTCACCATCTAAAGAGTCCTATGTAAGTATGACACCTTGTACTAAGCAAAAGATATCTTTGTCATAAAATAAAGGAACATCTTCTATTGATCAAGAGAGTATCTTGTTGAGAATCCTCCAAGATTGTTTGATATCCCTCCCTTCAAGAACATGAAATAAATTTTACTACAAGAGTTAATTTTTTGCATATCATAGAGTTCATGATCATTCTACTAATGAATGTACGAATTTGAGTAATAAAATTCAACATCTTAAGGATTGTGGTGCTCTTCCTTGTGTTGAAGCACCTAGTTCCTCTAATTGATATTGATTTCCAAGTTTTTCATCAATCACCTTAGCTCACCCTTGTCTTGCACTAAGTAGGGGCAAGGATGTTAGGTAGCCTTGTCCTCATATGGAACTTGTCATTGTCTTTTTGGGCTAGTTGAAAACCTTCCATGTATATATAGGAGCAAGCTTGGGATGTGGACAACATGCCTTAAGTTGGATCGCATTTGACATACTTTTCTTTCTATGTTTAGCGGTAGATTTTGGGGGCAGCCCTTTATTAATGATGTAGTTTCATTTGAGAAGATATGACTCGACATTGTAGAGATTTCTTAATAAGATCTCATGTCTTCTACTACTTTAAAGCAGATTGTTTGCAACAATGGTGTTAACAATCAATTTAAAGTGGGGGCATACATTGACATTATCTTTAATATTTCTCATGCTTCATTGTGCGATTTTCTTTCTTCTTCTGATGCATCCTTTACTTGGTGGTGTCATTGGATTTGATTTCCTTTGAGAGTGTGATATTTCTCTAATTTTTCCTCTCTAGAAGACATTAGGCATGATTTTCCCTAAGAAGAGACCTTACATGAACTAAGAAAAGTCCCTTTGAACAAATCTTTACTTGCATGTTGTTCTCGAAGTTTTGTTTGGTGGAACCTTATCAAATTTATTAAGAGGTATAGCTTTGGTATGGTTAGTGTGTATGGGAGTCGACCATAGGCACGACTTTCCCATAGCCACTTGCTTGTCTATGTGGGCGTATACCAACTATGTGCATATGTTTCTCACTTTTCTAAGGGCTCACTTAGTGGATACCGAATTCCACTATAGCTTGTGTGAGCGTGCCTTTTGTTTGCATAGTGGACATAGTGTTCCAATTTTAAACATTTTCTTGGACAAACAACTAAGCCGTGATCCACATCAAGCTGGAAAAATAGTTGAGGCTTGATCCAACATTTTTTCTTTTCTTTCTTCTTTATGTCTTTGACAGTGTATGCTTGTACCTTTTTTTTTCTTCATACATCATTCAAATGTGTGCTCTTTTGTGCCTATGTTAGTTTTCCATAGGATCTTGATCCTGGGGGGCTTGATCATCCCTCTTGATTGTTTTCATCCTATCTCACTAGAATTGGTACACTTGGACCCCTCTTGATGTAAATTTGTCTACTTTAGTGTGAGTTTGAAGCAAGTTCCTCCTCTCACTAAAGTGGGAGCTAAATGTAGTGTACAAAAATGTATCCCTCTACATTTTCACACTTGTTTGGGCCCTCCCTATTAAAATTGGGCTTATTTGTGCCTTCATTGGTTCTATTTTGCATCCATAGGCCTAATTAAATGCATTTTTTTTAGGATAATCTCGACACTTAATAAATGGAAATCATAATTTAATATTTTTGGTTGTTTTCCAAATCTAGGGATTTGGGCCTCATACACCCCTTTGGGCATATGGGTCCCACCTAAGTCTCGGGACTTGATTTTAAATGTTACATTGAAGAAGAAACTTCTTGAAATCTGTGTCCCAAGTTTAAGCCACTAGAACTCATATGCCCAACCTAGTGTATGATTCTTGTTTTAACTTGGACCTATTTTAATTCAAATTCTTGGCAAGAATTTATTATCCCAGATCTGATGTTGGCTTGTAGTGTTGTGATTTCAGGAAATTAGGCATAAACAAGTATAAATATAAGGTCATTTCACTAAGTTTCTCCTAAGAAATCTTAAGAAGAACAAGAAGCTAGCAATCTTGAGTCAAGCATCATAAGATTTTGCATGAATATTATAGAGTATTCAGAGCACTCAAGAAGGAATTCAAGAGTTGATTATCAAGCATTTTGGAGCATCAATTCAAGATTCAAGTATCATGTCAAGGTCTTCATGCATCATGTGTGATTATGTGCTAACATGTTGATATAGCATTTGTGATCCAAGTTCAAGTATTCAAAGACATATCAAGTTTCATGATCAAGATCTACATCCATTGAATCCAAATCATATAGGTTGTAGATCTACACTCCAAGGATTCAACAAGGTTTGGTGATTTGCAAGATTTCATAAATAAATTCATTCATCATTCCTTTATGTCATTTCAATTCATTTCAAAGTTTAATTACTCAAATGAGGTTTGACTGAGGCAAACTCCCATCCACTAACAAAACACCATTTTTGTCTCTCTCTCTTGTGATGTGTGTTTTGCAGATTTATGTGAATGGGACTCATCCACACAACTTGGCAACTTAGTCCTTGATATAGCCTTTTGACAACATTCAACAATGTTAGATTTGGGTTCAGAAGATTTAGTAAGATCCTGAAAAATCCCACAACATGACTCATTTGACCAACTTGGTGTATTGTTCCCATTACAATTTTTTATCACCGTTCAACTAATCTTAATCAATTCTTAGAGAGTCCTAGATCCTTCCTTGAAAACCCTAGAGTGGGATGAAATCTCCCAACTTGGAAAATTAGTCCTAATGCAATCTAAGACAACAATTTCTAGGGTTTACAAACCTTTTTTTGGCCTCTCCACTCCTCTAGGTACATTTTTGTTTCATTTTGTTTTTCGATCTGATTTCATGCTTTCAACTTTCTATGGTTTTGTGCATAAGTGTTTGCATTTCTCCTTTAAAGCTTCATTTAATGGTGAACCCCCATCTAATCACACAAGGAAACCTCTAGTCCCTTCCTCAATCAAGTCACTTGGTTGAGGAATCTAGGTTCCTAATGAACTAAAGCACGAAATAGGTCCCAAAGTTCCATCTCCTAAAAGGTGGACACCTATTTCCCTTGTGTTCAACTATGTTAAGTTTATTTTGGAGGAATTCCTCATTGAGAAGAAAATTTTCAAGCCTCTTGTATATAATATTTCACTTAAATTATTTAATCTATTCATGTATATCAACGATTCCTAGGAATTATATCCCAAATAATTGGAAGTAAAATTTCCAAGAAATCTTTATCCTTCACATTGGAATTGATTTCATACATACATATTTGTTTAGAAAGAGAATTGCATTATAAATAATTATAGTAATATTGAATTTTAGTTTACATATGTTATTATTGAGGAGGATTTAGATCCTTCTTTTTCTCAATTGAGTATACTTAAAATTACTAGCAATTATATGCTATCTCAATCTCTTTTTGATTTTTCAAAGCCATTGACACCTTTCAATATTCCCATTTTCCTTAGACACCAATATTTTCAATGACTACAATATATTATTTTTAATCTTGAAGAAGAGAAAAATGTCTAGTTTCCAAGAGAGAAGGTATTATTTCAATCTAATAAAGTCCTTTTGGGCTATAGTTCAATGAGGTTTCATTCATTTATTTGTATTAATAAGTCTTACTTTCATTCTATTTAGTTTTATACTTTCTTACCATTTTCTTTGAGAAAAAAAACTTTCTTTATTAAGTATTTATTTTATTTTTATTCTTTAGCTTGAATATTCTTGTTTCTTCTTTGGTTTTCCTTTCCTTCATTTCATCTTCATCTTCCACTAAATCAATCGTTTTTACTAACTTAAGTATCTCTTTGTTTCTTTTTCTTGAAGGAGAATTCATATGTTCCAAGACCACTCCCTACAATTTAAGTTTAATATGTTCATTCTTTTTAGCTTTAGCTTGGGTAGAGGTTTACATTAGGTTTTTATGCAAACATCTTCTTGGGAATAAATATGATAGAACTATTGACTCATTCTTAGCCCTCTTTTCAAACTTCTTGAAATTAATACTCATCAACTATTATCCTTGATTGCTCTTTGAATCTCATTTGAATGCACATAGATTGAGATATTATTCTTGAAGCAAGAATTGGATTCTTGGGTGATAATTATTTGTATTCCTTGGAAATTTGGTCAATTATATTTCCTAAAAAATCTACACCTAAAGGGAATGCATTCATAATCTAATTCATTATTCCACAAAATATGTGTTTTGTTGAAAAATGCCACTCTATGTTTGGGAGATAGATCAACACTTTTCTCCAAATATCATTCAAAGAGACCATAGAGATCTCAATCCAAGGATGGAATGAGGGAAAGAGATATACAATAGGGATGTCCTAGGATATGTTTAGAGACTAAAGAGGGGTTCACCACCAAGCTAGGGCTTGGAAAGACAAGAAATGTAAATGACATGCAAAGTACCATGCAAAACCTAACTAAATGACCTAGGAAATGAAACTAAAAATTAGGATAACAAATTAAGAATGAATAGAAAGGTAACTAGAGGAAGGATTATGTCAAAAAAATCTCCAAAACCCTGAAATATTGTTGTTTGATGCCCACTAAGACTCATATGCCAGTTTGGATGATTCAGTCCTAGACTAGGGTTTTCGTGCCAAAACTAGAATATCACAATGGTTGATCTGAATTCACTAAAATTTGAAATTTATGAATTATACTAGGACTCATATGCCACGAGTGGGGTATAGATCCCACTCTGCTTTTTCAGAGGGTTAATATTTGAATCTACTCTCCTATCATTGATCTTCCTTCCACACTTCGCTTTTGAGTCTAAAACTCTCATTTGCATCTTGTAGGCGACTTTCCATGATCTTGCAAATAAGGAGGCAACTCAGAAAACTTTCTTCAATCTTGTAACTTAGTCTTCAAGGATTCTTCAATGCCCAAGACACCTAGATCTACAATCACACATGTAGAGAGAGAAAAACTTGTTGATTGTTAGTGAATAGTTGTTTGCATAGGTCAAACTCTATTTAGGTAATTAAACCTTGTGATGAAACAATAAAAATTAACATGAAACATGAAATATGAAACATGAACAATGCTACCTTGAATGATGTCTTTAGATGTAAACCAAAACTCTAACATGAAGTGGCCATGTAGAATGTAGATCTTGATCTTGAATGAAATAATGCTTGCAAATGGATCTTCAATGCTACATCACAACACTAGCTCAACAACATGCTTGATGCATTATGATCTTGACATGATGATGGATCTTGAATTGTTGCAACAAATGATGAAGAATTCTTCCCTTGAATGCCTTATAAATTCTCTTGTGAAGTCTTGGAATGCTTAACTCTTGATAGCTTAGGTTGATATCATGAAGGCTTAGGTGAAATAATGATTTGAGACCTTGTTTATATAGGCAATCCATCCAATTTACCATTTATTAGATCCTAGAAGCCAACATACATGAAATTTAAATTTAAAACCCTGATTTCTTGCTCAAAACCCTAAAAAGGGGCCAAATGGGACTTATACGCCACTTGTGGTGTATAGGTCCCATCTAGATGGGACTCATATTCCCAAGGTGGCATATGGGTCCCACCAGGCCTTTTCAGGTGGAGGAAATATCAAGGAGTTGGAAAATTAAGTGTATTTGATGTTTGTGTCGAGATTTTGATTGAAATATGCCTTGGGATGCATAATATAGGGTCTTTAGGGGCCTATTAATGATGATGTGAAGGTCATAAATGTAAGAGGGCCCAAAACTCAATGTGAAGGTGCAAATAAATACACTTTACAACATTAAATTAAGGAAAAATTAGGTCAATTTAGCTTAAAAGGGCCCTAGAAACCTAATGTTAATGTGTAAAACACATTACAACACTAGATCAAGGAAACATTATGTCCATTTTAATGTTAATCATTCCAAAATTAAGTGTGAAAATTTGTAAAGGATGACTTTTTTCTACACTACATTTAGCCCCCACTTTAGTGAGAGGAGGAACTTGCTTCAAACTCGCACTAAAGTAGACATTCAAGAGGGTTCCATGTGTACCGATGTGGATGGTCTAAGATGAAAAAGATCAAGGGGATGGTCAAGCCCATAGGATCCAAGATCCTAAATCAAACCAACATAAGTACAAAAGGACACACACAAGGTGGACTATATGTAGCATCAAGATTCACAAACATACAATGTCAAAGACATCCAAATGAAAGAAAAAGAGAGAAAAGGTGGATCAAGCTTCGACTATTCATTTTTCCCACACATTGTGGATCAGATCTAAGTTGTTTTTCCAAAGATGCATGCTTAGTTTGAGGCAATAGAACTTTAGGCTATCTGCTGGGTAAGTATCCAGAAGGTGGCTTTGTGAGAAAGTCTTGCCTCTATATTGGTTTCTCACTGTATAATGAGAAAGTCATACCGACGTTTAGGCTTCTCATCATACGCTAACCATACCAAAGCTATAACTCCTGATAAATTTGACAAGGTGCTACATAATATGAACAACAAAATTGATAAGGCAAGAAAAACTTTGTATGCTTGACACACATGAACAAGCCAGATGGCTCCACATGTAAGCAAAGTGTGTTACGCAAGGTGGTCATATAACAGCTACTGTAGATATGAAATAGTGTAAGGTACATTTAAAGGGATTTTTATTAGTTCATGTAAGGTCTCGTCTTTAGGAACATCATGCCTAATCTCTCCAAGAGAGGACAAGTTAAAGAAATATTATGCTCTTGGAGGAAATCAAACCCAATGATACCACCAAGAAAAGGAAACATCGAAAGAATAAAGAAAATTGCACAATGAAACAAGAGTGTCGATGTATGCCCCCACTTTAAAGTGGTTACTAACACCATTACTGTGAGCAATTTCTTTAAATTAGAAGAAGACATGAGAGGTTATTCAAAAATCACTATGACAAGTCATATGTTTCTAAATCAAACTACATCGTGAATAAGGGGTTGTCCCCAAATCTCAGTACGTAACATGCGAGCCAACTTAAGGCATGTCATCCACATCCCAAACTTTCTCTTATATATACATGGAAGGCAATCAACTAGAAAAAAGAGACAACAAGTGACATATGAGGGAAAGGCTACGTAACCCCTTGCCCCCACTTAGTGTAGGACAAGGATGAGCTGAAATGACTAATGAGTGATATGTTAGAGTAGAAACCAATATCAATTAGAGGAATTAGGTGCCTCAACATAAGGAAGAGCACAAAACTCCTTAAGATGTTGAATTTTATCACTTAAAGCCTTACATTCATTAGTAGAATGGCCATGAACTCTATGATATGCACAAAATTAATTTTTGTAGTAAAATTTCTTTTGTGTTTTTGGAGGGAGAGATATCAAATGATCTTGGAGGAGTCTCAATGAGATACCATCTTGATCAGAAGTAGAAGATGTTGCTTTATTTTGTGAAAAGGATATCTCTTGCTTAGAATTAGGTGTCATACTTACACAAAACTCTTTAGATTATGAAAGTTTGTACTCTCCTTTACTGGAGGGTGTCAAATCTATCAAATTCGAATCATAAATTTTTCGCATGATGACATTAATGTTAAGAGAGGATTTTATTGTTTCTTTCATTTCTTTTGAAGGACAATACTCAAGACCACTAGCATCTATCAGTTTAGGGTGCACTAATGTTAAAGTTGGCTTAGAAGAATCTTTTGTAAAAGTGTTGATATTGAGTGAAGGTTTACTTGTTTCTTTTGAAGGACAATAACCAATGCCACTAGTATTTTCTTGTGTGTTAGGCTCTATAGGAACATGGATACCTTTTTCTCTAGCACCACATCATTTTCCACTATATCCAATTTGATTCATAAGTTCATAACCTCTTCCATAAAGTTTTTTCATTTCTTTTGGATTTAGTGGTTGTTGATAGTCTATCTCATCAAAGTTTGTCATATAATTTGCTTCTTCTTCTAAAGTGGTTGAGGTGGATGCTTTTGAAGGGTCTTCTAAATTTTGTTGACATTACCACTTTTTCTTTTCCCTTTTTAGAATCTTTTTTTATAACCTTTTATTTTTTGTTCAATGATGTGAAATCTAAGGAACCCCACTCATCTTCTAATAGCTTTGTGACTTCCTCAATATGTTTTTGTTTGCCTTTCTCTTACACAAGTTCTACTTGTGTACTTGGTGCCAATGTTTTCAAAGGATTATCCTTATTTTTCTCAATGTTCAAACAACTATTTGGTTCAAGATGAGCTTCGAGTATGTACACTTTGTTGTTGTAAACATACTTCATTATACGATGAAGAGTTGAAGGCACCCCATTCATTGCATGAATCCATGGCCTTCCTAAACGAATATTATATGAAAGATCATGAGGCGTAACATGGATCGGTGTTTCTAATGTGGCCTTTCCAACTTTAATAAGTAAAGTGATCACACCAAGTGCTTGTGTTTCTACATTGTCGAATCCACGAATAGATAAAGAATCGGGTTGAATTTTTTATTTATCCACACCAAGCCTATCCAAAAGGTTTATGCTACACACATTAAGAGTGGAGTCGTTGTTGAAAAGGGTTCGCTATATGCCTTTTTTATTGTATCTAGCTATTATCATGAAAACATCATGTTGTTTTTGCACTTCCAAAGGAGGGAGCTCACTTTAGTGAAAAATAATGTTAGCATTTATTCCTTGAATCATGGATTCTATGTCATTTGGTTGTGCCTTTGAAGGGATTGGAACTTGTTGTAAAGCATTTTGAATCATGTTATGATAATGAGGGGAGGATTGAATAAGGTCTTGTAATGATATCTTAGCAGGAGTATTCTTTAGTTGTTCAACAAGATCATACTCCTTTCCACTTTGTGAAGGAAAACAAGGAGGGCCAGGTAGCATAGGGTTAGGCAATGAGAGGGATGTTGAAGGTTTTTGTCTTGGTTTCAGTTTGTTTCTAGTGTTATATGTATGAGCAACGACACTTGTTATAATTTAATTGTTGTGAAACATTATTCTTAGGTGGATAAAGGATAAATTTGGGGTTTCTTTTGAGTTTTTGGTCATTGTGAGGGTGGGTAAAGGATTATAGGATTTTTTGGATGTCCCACAAGGTATGTAGGAGATCAATTAATCAAGGGGGATCTAATGAACACTTGTGCATTCATAACCTCAATAGTTTTGGTTGGATGTCTTTCTAATGAAGGGGAATCTAGTGTCATATTTTCATCATCATCTAAGAAAGCCGAAATGTTGACATTTTCTTCCACCATGATATCTTCCCTAGTGGGAGAGTTTTTAGGAGAACTAAAAAATAGATGTTCATAAAATTCAAAGGTTGTTTCTTCTAAAATGACTTCATCACCAGTAAGGGAGTTATCTATGGTTGGATTGTCTTGTTTATCATTGATGTCCTTGTCTTGTTTAATAATGTTTTCCCTAGGGGAAGAGAGATGCATAATATTCTCATGACTTTCATCACTTGCATTTTCTAACATCAAAGTATCTTCTTCACAACTAGGAGAGACACTAGGAGAAGAACCAATGTGATTTTCATGATAGTCCATACTTTCATTCCTTTGTCCTATAATACCTTCTAAAATGGGATAGGGTTGTCATAGATCTTAAGTATTTGATCATCTAACACCAATATATCCTCCTCACTTACAATTTCATCTTCTAAAACATTATCACAAGAAGGGAAGTTGTTGGGAGATGAATATAGGCTAGTTGAAGTTTCAATGGTCTCTTATTGTGCTATGTGGTCATCATGATTATCTATGATTGTGTCCTTTTTTCCAGCAATGTCTTGTCTAATAAGATAGGTAGGAGGAGAGAAACAACTAGGATTCCCAAAAATCTCATTGATTGGTTCTTCTAACACTAAAATATCTTCTTCACAAATAGGAGAGATATTAGGAGAAGAAAAAATATGATTTTTATGATTTCCCAAGATTGTATTCTCTTTTTCTAAAGCATTCTCATAGGGAGGAGATATGAACTTTTTCTTAGCATGCCTAGATAGGTAAAAGACTGACATTGTTTGATCAAGAATGAAAAGTACTTCTACCCATCTTATGTAATGCTTCAACAATGTAAACAATGTATATCCAAAGATGAGAAACACTTTTATCCCATGTATGCAAAACTTTAAGAATGCAAACAATGTGTATCCAAAAGTGAAAAACACTTTTATCAAACTTATGCAAAGCTTCATGAATGTAAACATTATGTATGCAAAAGTGAAAAGTACTTTTATCCATATTATTCTGAGTTTCAAAAATGTGGGTATTTTCAAATCTTATGATTTTTTCTATTGAAATGATTTAGGAAGAATTGAAAAATGACTATCCTAAATTGATGTTTATGACCTAGATGCATAAAATAGAAGTTACTAAAACTTCCCATATTGATACTATATGTTACCAACAAGCTTAAGAAGTATAGAACCAAGGTTTTTTAATTCTGTAAAAGGTAGTTTTAGGCCTGATCTGGGACTAAATAGCCCATAGGGGTGTATGACTCCCAGTTAGGGTTTTTCAGGGTTTCAAAAGTTGTAAAGCCACCTGTACTAGGACTAAATTGCCCAGAGGGGCGTATGAGTCCCATATTAGGGTTTTTGCATTAAAATTAGCAAATTTTAAGTGAAAGCCATGGTTTTTAGTTTGTATGATGTCTAGACTATGTGCAATTATAGATTTTAGATGAAATTCAATGATGCAAGATGAAAAAATGTAACCTATATGCACTTTCACTAATGTGCGATTTAGAAAAACTAGATGCAAAGTTAATGTAAACTAGACCTAGGACTATGATGCACTCCAAATCAAAAAATAAGGTGTTCGAGATGCAGGTTCACCAAATTATTTTTCAAAAAATGTCACTCTATGTTTGGGAGATAGATCAACACTTTTCTCCAAATATCATTCAAGGAAACCCTAGAGATCTCAATTCAAGGATGGAATGAGGGAAAGAGATCTACAGTAGGGATGTCCCAAGATATGTTTAAAGACTAAAGAGGTTGTCACCACCAAGCTAGGGCTTGTAAAGAAAAGAAATGTAAATGACATGCAAAGTATCATGCAAAACCTAAATAAATGACCTAGCAAATGAAACTAAAAATTAGGATAACAAACTGAGAATGAACAGAAAGGTACCTAGATGAAGGATGATGTCAAAGAAAGCTCCAAAATCTTGAAATATTACTATTTGATGCCAGTTGGGACTCATATGTTAGTCTAGATGATTTAGTTTGAGACTAGGGTTTCTATGCCAAAATTGGAATCTCATAATGGTTAATTTGAATTCACTAAAATATAGAAAATGAGTTGTGCTAGGACTCATATGCCACAAGTGGTGTATCAGTACCACTCTACTTTTTTAGAGGGTTAAGACCTAAATATGCTCTCCTATCTTTTCTCTTCCTTCCAAACTTTGCATTCGAGTCTGAAACTCTAATTTGCAACCTGTAAGTGACTTTTTATGATCTTACAAACAAGGAGGAAACTCAGACAACTTTCTTCAATCTTGTAACTTAGTTTTCAAAGATTCTTCAAGCCCCAAGACACCTAGATCTGCAATCACACATGTAGAGAGAGAAAAACTTGTTGATTGTTAGTGAATAGGGGTTTCCTTAGGTCAAACCCTGGTTAGGTAATTAAACCTTGTGATGAAACAATGAAACATGAACAATGATACCTTGAATGATGTCTTGAGATCTAAATTAACAGTCTAAAATGAAGTGGCCATGTAGAATGTAGATCTTGATCTTGAATGAAATAATTCTTGTAAATGGATATTCAATGCTACATCACAACACTAGCTTAATGACATGCTTGATGCAATATGATATTGACATGATGATGGAACTTGAATTGCTGCAACAAATGATGACAAATTTTTCCCTTGAATTCCTTAGAAATGCTCTTGTGAAGTCTTGGAATGCTTAACTCTTGATAGCTTAGGTTGATATCATGAAGGCTTAGGTGAAATAATGATTTGAGACCTTGTTTATATAGGCAATCCATCCAATTTACCATTTATTAGATCCCAGAAGTTGACAAACATGCAATTTGAATTCAAACCCCTAATTTCCTGCTCAAAACCCTAAAAAGGGGCAAAATGGGACTCATATGCTACTTGTGGCATATAGAACACATCTTGATGCAACTCATATGCCCAATGTGGCCTATGGGTCCCACTAGGCCTTTTCAGGTGGAGGAAATGTCGGGGAGTTGGAAAATTAATTGTATTTGATGTCTATGTCAAGATTTTAGTTGAAATATGCCTCAAGATGCATAATATAGGGTGTTTAGGGGCCTATTAATGATGATATGAATTTCATGAATGCAAGAGGGCCCAAAACTCAATGTGAAGGTGTAAATAAATACACTTTACAACATTAAATTATAGTAAAATTAGGTCAATTTAGCATAAAAGGGCCCTAAACCTAATGTGAATGTGTAAAACACATTACAACACTAGATCAAGGCAACATTAAGTCCATTTTAATGTTAATCATTCCAAAATTAAGTGTGAAAATGTAAAGGATAACATTTTCTACACTACAATATGTACCTTTTTCAAGGAACCATATTTTTTGGCAGGGGATTACTTCAATTCATTGAGACATAGATTCTAATGTATGAGTCATATATACATTTATTTGTTTTTTTTGGAGATTTTTTTTATAGTTTTAGTGATCATTTTTAGTATAGGATTTTCCAAAACTTTGGCAGTAATTGTCTTTTATTATAAGAAAATCAAGTTTTAAAGGGACCTTGAAACCCTATATAAAAAAGACTGCTACTTTAAAAATATTCAAAGCATAACAAGCAGCCAAGCATAAAAAAAAAGCCAACAAAAAGCAACAAAAAAGGACAAAACCAAAAGGCTATCTTTGACCACAATGTCAAGATTTTCATAGGCTTTGGCCATTTTTTCTTCTAGGACTGAGAATTTATACTCAAAGTCCTTCATTTTCAACATTTTTTTAGTAGCCACCTTTAATATATCAAAAAATTGACTAACCTGGGTTGGAATATAATACATGAGAATTTGTATTAACCTCAACGTTGTTAATCAAGGACCAAACCTTAACATTGGTAAGGTTCAACTCATTGAATAACCATTTAAAGATTCTAAAGAAAATGATCGAACCATCCTTCTCCATACCCAAAAAACTAGATAACTCTTCACGATTGTAATTGAAAATATCCCTTTCATCAACCAAGTTATCATCAGGAGTAGCCTGGGTCTCCTACACATCCTAAAAAAACTACATTACCTTTGTTGGGAGCATAGTCACCATTAGTGACTTTGATTTTCCACATAGGATTCTCCACCTCAACAAGAATAAAATGACTATCAAAATTTCCCAAATCCTTTTCCACATCAAAACCTTTATTAGAAGATAGCTGATGCTCACCATTCACACTCTCCTCCAACCGCAACCCATCCAAGTCCTCACTAGCATTATCATCTAGAGGTTATTTCTTCTTGCTAGTAGGCTCCTTACCCTTAGCCTTCTTTGAACTATTACCAAAATTTAGATGAGTCTTCCTTTTTTGCTCTCAAACAAGGGAATCAACCTCATCACAAGCTTCATCTTCAGTAGCTAGAGAAAAATTCTTCTTAGAAAAAGAATGGACCTCACCCTTATCCATAAACTTCTTTTTCATCTCCAAAAAAAGGGTTGGGAATTTCCCCTTATTCACCTTCTGAACCTTAGAAAAAATAGCAGGTATTTCATCCTCCTCACTGCCAATTTGGTACCCTTTAGACCAAGTGGACTATTGAGTCTTTTACACCTTCTTTTTCAGCTAGGATCAAATTCTTTGGGGGGCTCTAAGAGCATCCCCATAGAATCTGTGGATAATGATTTTGGTTACCCAAGGGTTCTCTAACTCTTTTAGGTTTTTCACCTAAAAGGAGAGAAATGGGGCCAAAATGCTAATGTCTACACTTAAGATTAATGAAAAAAGGGATGCAATGTATCTAAATATGATTTCCTAATGCAACAAACTGAAAATGAAATTATTTATTAATGCTAATCCTAAGAAATACAAAGTGCTAGAAAACATAGTGTGATATGCAAAAACACCTAAGAATGCAAGTAAATGATGAAATAATTGAATAGAATTGGAGAGGTCCACCTAAAATCTAGAATCTGATGTAGAGAGGCTCTAGAATCCTACAGAGTTGACTGGAAATGTTGACTGGGAGACATGCCAAGCTGGATGACTTAGTCCAGTTTTAGAGAAAATCTATCGGAACATGAATCTACTAAATGGGTGTCCAAAAATGTAAAAATTAGTTTTTAAGGCCTGGTAGTTGGAATAATTCACCACATATGGCGACTTAGTCCACCTAGAGATTTTTGGAATTTCAGGATAGGATTCTGTAGCTTTCGGTCTACACTTGCTTTCTTGACAGGTTTTTGAATCTGAATCTGTAGAAAATGGGTTTAAATGAGTCTCCAAGCTTCAATTAGGGATTTTTTGACTTTGATGGATTATTAACCACTTTTTGACACCAAACTCTTTGACAAATCTACATACAAAGTCTACAAACACACATGCAAAGAGGGGAAAAAGGGTTAAGGGTTAGAGTATAGGGGTTTGCCTTGGTCAAACCCCATTTTGGTAATCAAACCCTAGATAATGAAATGAAATATGAAGAGAATGATAAATAAACAACATGCAATGTCATAATATTACCAAACACTTGATGTGTAAATCTGAAGATATGCAATGAAGTGCTCCAATGGATTACTTTATTATGCTTAGAGTGCTTGAATGCTTAATGAATTATGAGATTATAGGAGATTAGGAGATGAAAAATGAGCAAAAAAAACCCTTATTTATACTTGATTTTCTATTATTACCTAAAAATAACACATCATAGGCCGACCTCAAGGGTAAGAGAATAAAATCTCACCAAGAAATTAAAATTATTTTTATTTTTGTGTCCAATGGGACTAAGTCACCCTACGTGATGACTTGGTCCCACCAAGGAAATTTCACTGGGTTTCAAAAATTAAAGTGCATTAAATAAGGTTTAACAGGAATATCCTCAAAAATACACTTAAGTAGGGTCGAAAAGTGCATTAAGGGGTCATTTAAACATGAGAAAGGGTTGAATTAGTGATGAAAAGTCTAGAAAAGCATGAGTTTGTTACAACTCTTGACAACACTTTGAAATAAGACTTGGTAAGTGATAAAAAGGGGTTATTTAAATGAATTATAATGAAAGGGTCCTAGAAAAGTGTGAAAGTGGGTTACAACACTTTACAACACCTTTGCAAGACATCCTAGAAGTCTTAATGATTCTCAAGGGTCCAAGACCTAATGTGAATGTGTTGGCCACATTACAACATTAAATCTAGGAAAAATCAAGCCAAAGTCCATAAGAAAGACTCAAGTGAGTGTAAAAAATTCAACTATACATTTTTTGGCGACATAAAATCATCAAACCCCTCAACATCCACTTCAACTTCTTTAGAATCTAGGCCTATGTCATAACCCAACTTCACCTGTTTCAGACGACTTTTAGAAATTTTTTTAGGTTCACCCAAAATAGTAAAAGATTTGGCATAATCCATGATTAGAAAGATTAAACCCTCATGTAGAATAGGATTCTTAGGGTTCCTCTTAAAATATTCAATCCCATTTTCTAAAGAAACTGTAACAAATAATATGGAAAAGACACCCTCTTTTTATGCCTGAAATGTTTTAGTAACACAAAATGGTACCCAAAGAGGACAAAAAATCTACCATCAAGGCTTATATACCTCATGAACTCCACAACCAAGTCTGCCTAGATGGGTTTAATGGAATTTTGATCAAAGCTACCACATTTTAGCTTCTACAAAATTGGTCCCTTTCCTTCTTCTTGAATAACGTCACCATAGCAACATTGGACTCCTTCTATTTTAGCGATGGGAGCGGGAAAAGTCAGGTTTTGAATCTTCGAATAGTGTAGCGGGCAGGGGTTCAAGGGAATCTCAAGCAAATGCGAAGACTTCTTCGAGTTTTGAGAAAGGTAAGTCAGGTTCTGTTGAAAAGGACATCCACGATCAAGTCCAGGTGGACCCAGGTGGAAAGGATGGGATTTTAGAATCCAAGGTTGTCGTGGAAATGTTGGTTAAAGGGGATGAAAAGTGTAAAACGTGGACTTCACTGTTTGGTGTTAAGCCAAATGACAAATCTTCTTTTCCCCCTGTGCGTATCCTTTCTGACCCAGGGTCTGGAAAGTTTTCTATTTCTTTGTCGGATGAAATCATAGACCATAATATTGCAAAGATGGAGAATGTTTTGGTTGGAAAATTTTTGGGTCCTAGACCTAATATTGAAGTTGTAAGGGAGTTTGTTAAGAATAAATGGAAAACCAGTGGTCTGGTTTTGGTGGCGGTGCTTCCTAGAGGTTTCTTTGCCTTTCAGTTCACTTGCAAAGAGGACTCCAAGGCTGTCAGGAGCGGTGGCCCTTGGATTATCGGAAAGTCTTCCTTGGCCCTGAAGAAATGGTCTTCTAGGGTAGATCTGTTTGATTCCATCTTTGAAATGGTGCCGGTCTGGGCTAGATTACCTGGTCTCCCTTTGGAGTATTGGAATATGGATATTTTTAATGGGATTGCTAGTTCTTTTGGAGAACTTTTGTCCATTGACTCAATGACCGCTGCCACAAAGCGTTTGGTCTTTGCTAGAATCTATGTTGGGGTTTCTCAAAATGCTGATCTCCCTTCTTCGATTGACATCCAATCCAAGTTGGGAGTTTGGAAGCAAGCTATTGAATTTGAGACCACACCCTTTTTTTGCTTTAAATGCCAAAAATCTGGGCATTGGGCGAAAAAATGCCCCCTTAATTAAAAAATTGAAAAGGTGAAAGTTGCCAACCCTAAGAATGTTTGGAAAAAAAAATCAGAGGAGAAGTTAATATCTGTCCCAGGTGCGAAGGAGAATCTTGATAGACACACTTCTGCTCAAGATCTGAAGGAGAACCATAAGTGTGTGCAAAAGGATGATGTCCCTGGGTTAGATTGTACCTGCTCTTTAGATCCTAAGGATCCTAAATACTTGATTTCACAACATGTGGATAGAAAGGAAGAAACTCATTCTGTGGAGGTAGCCCAAGATATTCTGAAGAAGGCTGATATGAGAGGTGAAGAAACGGGTTTTGTTTCGCCTTCACCTCTGATGATGGCTGGTTGTATGAATGTACCTGGTCTGGAGGAAATACCCATTAAGGTCTTGTCCCTGGAGATAGGAATTCTTGTCCCCCCTCATTTTCCTGATGATAACCCTTTCTCAAAAGGGGCACAGGATCTGGAGAGTGCCACTTTGGAAGTTGTAAAGGATGCTTATGAGACCCAAAGTGGGAAAATGAAAACACCTAATGTTAATACTTCAGAAGCCAAAAATGGCCTTATGGATACCCTTCCTTGGGAGCAAAGACTGTTTCCTGAGAAGGACTGGGAATCAGGAAGAGAGCTGGAAAGCCAAGATGAAACTGAATGGGAGGAGGTTATTTCACATTCAATGTCAAAGAAGGAAAAAAAGAAGTTGGAAACCTCAAGTGGAATGATCACTAGAACTAGGGCTAAGGTGGACTATGGGAACACTAAGCCTTGCCAGGGAAGGAGATCAGAAAAATGGCAAAGGGAACAAGGCAGCCTTCAGGATATTGCGAATGGGATCCAAATGACCATCCCAGAGATTCTTCAATCCCCAGGTAAGAAATGAAAATTATGTCTTGGAATATAAGAGGGCTGAATAGTCGTCATAAAAAGGATGTTTTGCAAAATTTTGTTAGGGACCACAAACCTGATATTCTTCTTGTTCAAGAAACAAAAATGCCTAAAGATAAAGTAGAATGCCTTAAAAAATTTCAGAGTTGTGGGGCTCATGGTAATAGTTCTGCGGGTGCTTCGGGGGGAATTGTTACTTTTTGGAATAAGTTGTTTATTAAAGGTGAGCCCTTAATGGAGAATGGTAATTTAGTTGCCACTAGATTTACCCACATAAGAGACAATTTTTGCTAGATTCAATCCAATATTTATGCCCCGAATTGTAAGAATGCTAGAAATTCCTTTTGGAGCGAGTTGACTGGTTTTCGAAAATGTTTTGCTAATGAACACTGGGTGGTCATGGGAGACTTCAATACTCCTCTCTTGAATGATGAAAAATTTGGGGGTTCTCAAATTAACTGGGAGAGTAAACCAGGTCTATCCGACTTCATTAACAGTAATGCTTTGATAGACCTTGACCTACAAGGTGCTTCTTATACATGGACTAATAGGAGGTTAGGGCCTGAGTTGATCCAAGTAAGACTCGATAGGGCCCTTGTTTCTGGTCAATGGTTTATAGACTACTTTTGTGCTTTGAGAGCCTTATCAAGGGTGGGATCTGATCATTTTCCCATTTGTCTAATGGCGGATCCTACTAAGGTAAAATAGAACCTCCCCTTCATATTTGAAAAATTCTGGCTATCTCATCCTTGAATCTTTGAGGAAATCAGTAGATGGTGGAATATTGATATTACTGGAACAGTAATGTTTAGGATTGCTAAAAAATTAAAGGAAGTTAAAATTAATTTGAGGAGATGGAAGAAGGATTCCTTTGGGAATATTTTTGGAACTAAGATGGAAATTCAGGGTAAAATTCAGGAGATCCAGGCCAAAATTCAGAAATGGGGGTACATTGATAATTACAGAGAAAAGGAAAATAAACTTCTCATTCAATTGCATGACATCATTGCTAAAGAAGAATTTTTTGGCAGAAAAGATCTAGGGTGTCTTGGCTAATTGAGGGAGATAGGAACAGCAAATTTTTTCATCTGTCTACTTCAAAATATAGGGCTGCTAACAGAATCACTCACATTGATGTTAATGGGACGAGGTTTGAGGAGGAAGACGATATCAAGGAACAGGCTGTCCTTTTCTTTAGCAACCTTCTTTCGTGTAATGGTGAGATTGTTCCTGAAGCGCAAGATTCTTTGATTGAGGCTATACCCCAGGTGATTGGTCATAATGAAAAATCTTTGATTACTGCTATTCCTTCCAAGGCTGAAATTAGGAAAGTTGTTTTCTCTTTTGATGGCAACAAAGCTCCTGGACCAGATGGTTTTCTCTTATTCTTCTTCCAAGTGTTCTGGGAAATTGTTGAGGTGGATATTGAGAATGTTGTCAAGGAATTCTTTGGATCAAGATGTCTTTTGAAATAACTTAATGCTACTTTTGTGGTCCTTATTCCAAAAAACCAGGGGCTTTAGAGTTTCAAGCTTTTCAGCTAATCAGCCTGTGCAATTCTATCTATAAAATTATTTTGAAGGTTTTAACTACAAGATTACTTTCTGTGCTTCCTCAAATGATTGCTCCGCAGCAGGATGGTTTTGTGCCAAGTAGGTACATTCTGGACTCAGTTGTCACTGTTCATGAGAATTTACATTCTTTAATGGCTTCGAAGACTGAAGGGTTCATTCTTAAACTGGACATTTCTAAAGCCTATGATCAGGTTGAATGGAATTTTTTATTTAAAATCTTGGTCAAGTTTGGCTTTAATAATAGAGTTATTTAGCTGGTGAACTGGCTAGTTTCGACAGTTACCTCTTCTGTTATTATAAATGGGTCACCCTCAAGGTTTTTTCAGACTTCCAGAGGCCTCAGACAGGGAGATCCTATCTCTCCTATTCTATTTACTATTTTGGCTAAGAGTTTGGGAAGAAATATTAAAAAGCTTATTGATCAAAGATCCCTTGCTGGCTTAAGACCTTCCTCTTCTCCTCTAACCTGTTCCCACCAACAATTTGTTGATGACACCATTCTCATGGGAAAATCTACTGTGGTTGAAGCTAATACTTTCAAAAGAATTCTGAATCTTTATGAATATGCTTCTGGGCAAGTTGTTAATAGGGCTAAGAGCTCAATTTTCTTCTTCAATACTCCGGAGCATAGACAATTTAAGCTTGCTCGGATTCTTGGGTGCCGGATTGAGCCTCTCTCGTCAACCTATCATGGTTTGCCTCTTTGCATTAAACCCTTGGATTCGTTCTGGATCTCTTTGGTTAAAAAATTTAACAAGAAGTTATCGGGGTGGAAAGGAGCCATTCTCAGTCAAGCTGGAAAAATCCAGCTCCTAAAGGCTTCTTTGCAAAATCTTCCTGTGTATGCTCTTAGTTTATTTAAAATTCCTGCTAAATATGCTAAAGCCATTGAAAAATTTTAGAAAAGGTTTCTCTGGTCTGGTGTGGAGGACAAGAAGAGGATGCCACTCGTTGGATGGGATCTAGTCTGTAGACCCAAATCAAGAGGGGGCCTAGGCTTAAGGAAAACTAAAGTGCTGAATCAGTCCCTTCTTGCTAAATAGCTTTGGAGAACTCTTACTTTGAGAGGAGAATGGCGAGATACTTTAAAAGCCAAATATTTTAGCAACTATGAGTCTCTTAATGAGGTTATATATTCCTCTTCTTTACCTCGTGGGTATGTCTGCTGGAATGATATGAGCAGAGGTAGAAAGTTGTTGGAAATGGGAACTGGATGGCTGGTTGGAAAAGGAAATCAGGTAAGGTTTTGGGAAGACATATGGCTTTTTAAAGATCCTTTAATTAGAAATGAGAAATTCAGTAAATGGATGAATGATTGTAAAAGGGAATTTGGGGTCTTGGTTAAAGATTACTGGAGGAATGGGGGTTGGGTTGATTTGAAGACCATCAGTCTGGATCTTAGCCCTGTTCAGTCGGCCTTCAGGGCCCTAAGACTAGCTCAACACCAGGCGGAGGATGTTGCTGTTTGGTTAGATAATTCGTATGGTATTTTTTCAGTTTCTTCTGCTACTTCTATGTTGGTTACTCTGATGGAGCCTCTACCCTTTTGGGCTAAGGCTTGGATTAATCACCTGATTCCTAAAATCAATATTTTCTATTGGATAATGCTACAGAATAAGATTCTCACTTTGGACAATCTTGGTAAAAGGGGAATTCAATTACCTAACAGGTGCTACATGTGCAGGAATGATGTTGAGACTGTTAATCATCTTTTTCTTCATTTCCCTTTTGTTGCGAATATCTGGGGTAAAATTTTTGTGCTTCTTGATGTGGTTTGGGTCTCCCCTGCCTTTGTCGAAGATTTTTTCTTGCAATGGAAAGCTCCCTCAAAAAATCCTTTTGTGCGAAAGCTCTGGTCTTTTGTTCTACCTTTTGTGTCATGGAATATTTGGAAGGAAAGGAACAACAGAGTGTTTAGGGAAAAAGAGATGTTGGAAGGGGACTTGTATGAAAAAATCGTTAGGGCAATAAAGGAAAATTTATCTTTAATCCCAAGAAAAATGGTTGATAAAGCTAAATGGTCTCCCTTCGATATTGCTGTGGCCAAAAAGTGGAATTCAAAATTAGTTGCGTTGAATGTCCCCAAACGTGTTGTTTGTGGAAGGGAGAATGCTAGTTGGTCTTTGCCGCCTTTGGGTTGGGTGAAAGCCAATTTTGATGGCGCGGCTAAAGGAAACCCTGGGAAAGCTGGCAGTGGGTGTGTTTTAAGGGACAATTCAGGGGCTTTTATGGCGGCTTTTGCTGTGGACATTGGCACCCAAACTAATCATGTTACGGAAGCTATTGGGGCTTATCATGTGGTCAACTTAGCTTTCAAGATGAACATGAAATGTCTTTGGTTGGAGGGTGACTCAATGAATATAATAAATTGCATTCTTGGGCTTACCCCTCCCTCGTAGACCATCAAAAAGTGGATCGAAGATACAAAAATCTTATTAAATAAATTCGATAAAGTGAAAGTGTACCACGCCTATAGAGAAGCCAATAAGGTGGTGGATTACTTTGCCAATGAAGGAGTTAAGAAGGGTGGAGAAAACACGTGGAGGAAGAATGACTACCTCCATCCTGATGTAAAAGCGCTAATTTATTATGATTCAGTGCATGGAAGAGAAGGTTGTCTTTGTCATGATGATATGGATAAAGATTAGGTACGTCGATTTCATTAGATTTGATGGGACCGACATCATTTTCTTTTTCAAGAAGAGTCTCTGGCACACTTTTTGGGTGTTTGATAAAATATGCCTAAACGAGACCCAAAGCAACTGTAGGGTGAGGTATAACAAAGCTTTGAAGATGGGGGGAGAGAGAAAACATGTGGAACCGAGTAGCTTTCAGGAGCACAGAAAGAATGCTAAAGCCTGGGAAAGAATTGAAAAGGGAGGTTTAGTTCCTTTTTTGGAAAAGCTCCATGGTACCGATGAGGGGATGCTGGCTTATTTTGTCAAAAATTGGAAAAATGGTGAGATTGTGT
This sequence comes from Sequoia sempervirens, assembly GCA_007258455.2. Lineage (NCBI taxonomy): Eukaryota > Viridiplantae > Streptophyta > Pinopsida > Cupressales > Cupressaceae > Sequoia > Sequoia sempervirens. The sequence continues at coordinate 16,143,140 of VDFB02193867.1, read as the reverse complement.
TCTTTGGTAGGAATGTTAAGCTGAATGAGGAAATAATTGGTGAAATTACTGGTCTTTCGACTAAGGGTGTGAAATTTTATCGAGACCGTCGGTTCTCTGATGAAGCGGTCATAAGATTTCCTAAAAAAGACAAGGAGAAGGCTAAGCTGGTTAAGGTTGCTAATAGCTACTTTGATGTGGAGTCCATCAAATCTATCTGGAGGAAAGTTTTAAGAGTTATTATGGAGTATATCACGGTTGACGGGCGCTTCACCAGGGTGTATGGTTACCACTTTGCCATTCTCAACCACTTCCATCACAAGGTTTGCATCTCTCTACATTTTTACTTATTCTCTTCTTTGAAGAATTGCCTCGATGAAGTTGAAAGAAACCCTAGGAGGACTTCTATTATTCACCCTGGTCTTGTTAGGCTCATCTTTGAGCATTATCAAAATTTACCTGCTTTGCCTAAAATTGTTGATATTGGGGATTTGGATGATGAGAACACTGAGAGTAGTAGGGAGAACGAACCCCTGGCCCCTCCTACTTGTACCCATGTTGGTCCTAATACCACTGCTCCCCAGTCCCTATCTTGTCAGAATGCCCTCATGGACTCGGCTCCACCGTTATATCCTAAGCTGAAGCCTCTGCATGATTGCCCTAGCCTAGGTTTTGCCTCGCCACCCTGTCTAAATCCCCAGCCGTCTCCTGGCTACCCAACTCCGGGTTTGGTCTCTGGTTTTAAAGGTACCTCTGTTACGAAATTAGTTTCGTATTATGGGAATTCCATGGAAATTCTTTCTGATAAACCTATGGTCAGTAAGGAGTCGGCGCCTAGTGCCCCTATGTCTAGAAGATTTGGGAATTCCCCTATTGATTCCCCTAATCAGGATGAAATTAATTTTGCACTGAATAAGCTCAAGCTTGAGGATATTGTGAGTGTGGCAGAAAAAAGTACAGATGGCCTTTTCACTGTTCTCAAGTGGACCCAGAAGGATGTCAGTGAATTGAAAGGCCGTAATAGAGATCTCAGTGACAGAGTCATGGATTTGGAGCAGAAGATTAGCTGGAGTCGTAAAGAGGATGAGGGACAGGAAACCCCCTTACCAAGGAAAAGACAACATTCATAGGAGGAAAGATTGACTAGGATCGAGTGCAGTATGTCCAAGATAAGCTAAAATATTAGGGCCACTGTGGCGAATAATCACAAAATTTCTAGGCATAACACCATTATCATCAATGCAATGGTGGAAAAGCTCGAAAAGAATCAAAAGGGTTCGCTAGTCGTGGATTTGGATGTGGACAGAGGTTGCAGCAGATTGGCTGGTGAAGGGATTTCGACTCGCACCCAGGCCAACACAAAGAGGAAGACCCCGATTTCTTCACATACGGCTCAAGTCCTCAAGCAAGGGTTACAGGATATGAAGGATGTTGAAAAGGAGGCCGAGGAATTGATGAAAATCTTGGAGTAGTGTGGTGGTGTTTGTTTCTAGTTTTTTTGGGCGGTCCTTTTTCTAGACCCTGTTGTCTCTTTGTGCTGTTGTTTCCTTTTTGGGACAGCAGTTTGTTTGTTTGGACTTATTTTACTCTATCTTTTGTTGTTTAACTCTACGGTTTCAGGTCCTTGTAAAACCTATTTTTTCCTTTTCAAAAACATTGGACTCCTTCCTATCCATGTAAACCTTTCTACCATCAATAGCCAAGCTCGTAATGTTACCAATAAGCTCCTTAGTGATATTGAATTCCAAACCATACACCCATAGCACCCTATTCTTCCAACCATTGAAAAAGGCCTGGGACACCATATAATTAAAGCTGTGAATCTTTTTGATGATAGGGGTAACACCACCCTCCTCCAAAAGACCCCAAATATTCTTATTTCTTCTTGTTGTATTGCAAGAATTGGCTCAATTTTATTCCTTTCATCCCCCATATTGAACACAGACTAGAGCCACAACAAATGTAGGAGAAAAATACAAAGAAGGAGAAACCTCGAGAAGAAAAGGGCTCTACAAATAGGGTATGTGTAGGATCATGATGGGCCAAAAAGTGGTGCTATGATGGGTATGTGTAGGGTATGTGGTTGACGACTTTTTTTAACCCAAAATTGATGAAATGAAAATGGTTTTTAAAGGATATTCTTAGCTTTCCACCAATATAAATTATGATTTACTTTGAATTTAATAAATAATTATTATTCATTTTCTATTTGAATTATGACTAATGTCCTGATTGATAGGTCGATTGAAAAACATCTATATCTTTCAAACAGTATCACATTTTTTAAATCTGAAACATGTGTCACATTCTATGCTTCACATACTATAAGATTAAAAAAAATGCATTTCATGAAGTTTTGATCAAGTTAAGGTGGTCAAACATACGAGTTTTTATATTTTTTAAAATTTGTAATAAAAAATTCATAATTAATTATTTACTAGGAAAAAAATTACAAAAAAATATGCATCACATCGAGACATGAGTCCTCTACTTATATCTAAAATCTTATAAAAAAATATTATCATTTTATTGTGGTTAGGGTGGTGACAATCACCTACTTCTTATTTTTTTCCCGAAATTTAAGTACTACTACATTAAAATTTAAATTTTGACCAAATAGATTTATTTATTTTTTAAATAAACCTAGTAGTTTAGAAACTACATTCAATTTTCTATAGATTCTATTCTTACATTTTTTTGAAAAAATATAGATAACTTATTCAAATTTTTACGTCAAGTTGCCTAACTCTAATTTTTCTAAATTTTTTGCCACTTAAGGGCCTATTTTTTCCATGATGATCCTACACATACCAAATACCTAAAGCCTGTGTGGAGCAAGTATCAAAGAGATTAAAAACCATCATTATTTTTAAATGTAAGACCTTTCAAACAACTTCATAATTATTAATGAGAGTTGAGCTCCCCTCAAAATCATCATAAGACATGATATTGGGAATAAGATTCTCTATGTGAAATAAAATAATCATTATAGAAACCCCCTCCCTATATAGTCTGCATTTAATAATTAAAAATAGTTTGGATATCAATGGGAAGGGGATCTAACCTTTCCCAAACTCTAGGTTCAAGAACCCCAACATTAGCAAACTTGTCAGCTAGCCCATTACCCTCATGATAAATGTGAGAGATAAAACATTACTCAAAATTATTAAGCATAGCAATAGAATCAACAATGATAGTGTCAGAGTAAATTACATTTACCTTATGCTTATGTTTTAACTTAAGCATAATTATGCATTGGTTATTCAGGTTATTTTTTCCTGTAGGGTAGTTTTTCACCTCTCTATGTTTTTCACGGCTTTATAAGCCTATACATTATATAAATTAATCATCTTGTATTTTCACTCCTTATTTGGTGAAATGGCCTTGTGTCTCTCTCGCCTTTTTATGAAGGTTTTCTACAGTTGATGATCCTGGTTTATTCGCTCTATCATGGTATCAAAGTCTCCCAGTTTGCAGTATCCTTCCTCTCAAAGTTTTCATCGGAGTGTGAGATCAATTTTTTTTATTTGGCATTTGAAATTTTTAAAATTTCTAAATTTCCTTCGATTATTATTCATTTTCTTTGTTCGTGATTGTTGGGAATGACTTTTAGTGCTGTGCTAGTGTGTTTTTCTCCTAGTTGAAGAGGCTTGATTCTTTGTCAAGAGGATTTATTTCTCTACGATTGAAAGCTTTTTATTTTTTCAGGAGCGGACTTTGTCAGTTTTTCTTGCTGAGTCCTCTTTCTTTGACGTTCTTTATTTTTCTCACATAGGCTGCAATAGATATATCTATGGAAATCCTTTGAGAAGAAATCAAAACTATCTGACAAAGGTGTCTTGTTTGACATTCTCCCTTGGCTGTTGTGATTGGAGGCATTTTTTTTAGGCATCAACCTTGCTAAAGCCTTGACCTATGATTTGAAGGCTGTTCTTTTTTAGTATTGTTGGTGGCATAATTCTTGAAGGTGATTCTCTACTTTGAAAGAATATTTTTTTCACATTGGCATCGAGTTTCACTCCAAGTGGCTACAAATTTGTGGAGGGGGTGTTCTTTTTCTGAAGGCAAGCTCATTTTCCTTTATGTTGGGCATGTTTTGTGTTGGAGGAGTAAATTTTGTGCTGTAAGAGGCCCATAATATTCCATTTCAATCCTTGTAAGGTGTGGCAAGATCAAAAGGAGAGGTCATTCTTTTCTAGAAGAAATCCTAAATTCATTCACTATAGGCATGACTGTTAGAGGTGCTACAATTTGCATTTTTTGGAGGCTAATATTCTTCCTTGTTGATTCTATTGGAGGCCCCTTAGAGAAGGCATCGATTTAGAATTGGGCGTGATAATATCCTATTGGTCGTGGGGTTTTGAGTCGTTTAGAGGCCCGATTTTACTATTTGAAGTTGCATTCTTTGTTGAAGGAGAGTCACGATTAGAAGAGAGGAGGATGTATTTTTTTTGTAGGCAACATTGCTACAGGCTGCAAATTAAAGGCGTCCATTGAGCATTCATTTCAATTTTCATAGAACGTGTCACATCTACCAGGGTGAGATTTTATTGCTTGAAAGCCATGATTCTCTATTGAAGGAACTGTGTTTTAGTGCTTTGGAGGACTTTGGCATTGGAATTTCCTCTTGAGCAGGTGTGTATTTCTTGGCCTTTCCTCAATCTTTGTATTCTCTAAATGTTTAGGGTTTCCTTCTGTGTTCAGTTGTTGAGCATTGTTCTGGGATTTTAATCCCACATTGGCTGCATGGAGGATGTTTTGGTTGTTTAAATAACATTGCAGTGTGATTGGTGGGTGTGAGTAAGACTCACAGGCTTTGAAGAGGCTTGGTCTTGTGTGGTCCATTCTTGGAATGCTTGGTGTTTTGCAATGCTTGCCCAAATTTTTTGGCCCTTGTGCATTCTGTGGTCGAGAGCTCCAGAAGATTCTTGAAGTGCCTCTATAGGTCTTTTTATTTTTGCAAATCTTTTGCAAATGGAGGCCGATTTTTGTAAACCATATATCAACGAAAAGGCATTTTTGTCACCTTTGCAATGGTTAAGGAATTTATCTCATATTTTTTTGTTTGATGGTTCTTTTAATCCGTTCAAGTTCAATATTGGTGTTGTTGTACCCTTTGGTGTTTCTTGATTCTCACCTTTTTTGCTTCTTCAAGTATTTTGCGAAGCCTTCATTTTTAGTATTTGGGAGTTTTTATTTGTTGTTGAAGGTTACTATCTTTTTTTTTGGGATATTTGCCATAGTTGATTATGGGTTTTTCATTGCATCCTGCTATGATTATGTTGGAAAGGGAAAATTATACACAATGGAGATATGTTATATTGAAGCACTTGAGATGGCTTCATCTTTTTCCATACCCATATAATCTTGTTCCCCTTCCTAGTAATGATAGTAAGAAGTTTGCATGGAATTGCAAAAGGGATCATGTCCTAGGATTTATTACAATGCATAGTGATGATGCGACTTTGGATGCTATTGATAATTTTGAGTGTCCATATACTCTTTGAATTAAAATCTGGGAGATACATGGAGATCCTAATACCTTGCCATTTCTAGATGATCTTGTTTCAAATTGTCTAGTACCTCTTCATTTTTCAGATAGGATACCCTATGATCATGCTACTATGTAGGAGTTTGAATTTTTGGAATAATTTGAATCTTCAAATGAGGATGACGAGGGTTATTCAGATTCTCCTTCTCCATCAGAGATAGTTGATGTACCTTCAGCTTCAATGATTCATTATGCAGAGTCGTTGATTGAGGCTCCTATCATTCTTGTTATGTAGGACCATTCATTTTGTGTTGATGATTCATTGTGCACATCCAATGATTCATCACAACCAATATCTTATTTTCTTCCTGATTGGGATTCTCATTTGTCAGACATTGGTTCATTGATCATGGAATCTCATATTTTAGATTTGGAGGAGACATTTGAGGGTATATCCCTCCTATTTTATTATATTTGTGGTACAAATATTGTCACCCCATTTTAGTCTCTGGATATTTTTTAGATTCAGTTTCCATTCCAATACCTTGTTTGTCACCTTTTGTTGTGATTGGGCATGTTCCTGATTGGTTCGTGGCATCAACTTCCAAGGTTTTGGCAACACATGAGAAGATTCCAAAGAAAGCATCATACATATTCATGCTTCTTTGGGAATCATACCTGCATTTGTATTTGCTTTTGTTTCTTTCGAAAGGGAGACAAGTTGTTTGTCAACATTGGATCATGTTTTGTCTTCAGGCACTTACTATTTTTGCATGTGATTACACATTGTGGGGGGGCTACATAGTCTCTCTCTTCCCCTCTTATGGGGAGGGAATTGATTGCATATACATGATGTATGTAGTCCTTGGGGGGTGTCATTAAGGCCTCCATCCATGCATCATTTTTATTTTTCTCTCTTTTGGAGAGGGGCTTTTTCCCACATGGTTTTTTTCCTTTTCTTCAGTTGCAAGAGATTTCTTTTTTGCAATGTAAATGGGTACCGAACATGGTTGTGTAGCTGGGACCCATACTGCATCTTCATATTTACATTTGCATTCTCCCTAAGTTTCTCTTAAGGGGGGGTCTTAGAGTAAATTACATTTAACTTAGGCTTAAGTTTTAACTCAGGCATAATTATGCATTGGTTATTCGGGTGGTTTTTCCCCGTAGGGTAGTTTTTCACCTGTTTATTTTTTCACGGCTTTATAAGCTTGTACATTATGTAAATTAATCATCACATATTTTCACTCCTTATTTGGTGAAATGACCTCGTGTCTCTCTCACCTTTTTGTGATGATTTTTTGTATTTGATGATCTTGGGTTATTCACTCTATCAAATAGGATCAATAGACCAACAAGGAGGATTAATATTCTTAAGTCAATTGATGACATTTAACAAATAACCTTCAAGCCAAACCTTCCTAAAGCCTTTAGACTGAGCAAGTTTCAGACCATGATAGGTTGTTGAAGCTTCCACAAGTTTGGGGGTAATTGTTGAGATTGATTGTGACCATAATATTAATAGAGAACTTTGCACTCACATCAAAATTATCATGTCAAAATAATCAATAGATTTTTTGATGATCTTTAGAGAGAATGTGGTTTCAAAAAAATTGATCAATATCTAAAGAATTTCTTTACATGATGAAATTCTAAAACACCACACTAAAATATGCTTATTGAGGTTTGAAGAGGAAGATTAATAACATCATTGAAAATAGTGATAACCAAGTAAACCAATGCAACGTGAAAGAAAACAATATTGATTGAATAGTAAATATTATGTAGGCAAGGTTTACTAGGTTTAATGCATAAAAAAATATTTTCATAAAAGTAGATCGATGGGTTTGCATGAAAAAGAATGGATTTTCTCTATCCTTAGACAAAGAAACCATAATATTAATGCTAATAGACATAACAATAAATAAATTAAAAGAAATAAATATTTTAAGTTTAATTAATACAAATCGAAAAGAAAGTTCAAAAGTTTGACCAAGATCAAACCAAGACACTCTCAATAGAACAAAGATGAATGAGAGAACTGCTAAAATAACTAAATACAATATGATAACCAAAACAAATTGAACTTAGCAGCTCATTTTTATTTATTTTCCATTTAGACGATTTCCTCAAGTATGACCAACATTAATATTAGCAGTATCCCCTTAGCCCTATGGCATATAGTGATGACAATTATTGTTAACTGTAGTATCATATGGAATAGCCCCGTGAAGTCTGAATTTGGTCATTATCCTTTCTGAGAATTTACCTCAGGAGAGAACATCTAAGGAAATTAAAATCTCTTGTAACGCGTCAATCCATACACATCTTACTGTGTAGATAGCTTTTAATAATTGCTTCTGATATTTGACTTCATGTGGCCATTGTTGAGTTTCCCTGCTTATTATTTTGGGAGAACATTCATTATTGACTGTTTAACCTTTTATAAAAAGGAGGATTCTTCCAATTGAACTCCAAAAAGAGGTCAGAGAGGAACACAAAATATTTAGATGGCAGTGAGGTTTCTTTGAGAAATGGCCTACATAAGATCCCACTACCTTTCCTCCAAGTTCCATGTCATAAGACAACTCGTTCCACCCAATCTCATGAACCATACTCAAGAGTCAACTGAATCTCTGAGGTGCTCTTGCTTTACTTTCTTAATATTTTTTCACTTTTTCTTCACAAATTAAGAATTCAGCATTTGGTTTTCTGTTATATTTGGTATGAGTTTTTATAATTCATGTAGTATTCAATGGATTGTTTTTGAAATTAATTGTGCATGTTTCAATATAAATGTTAGGGATCATTTAATAATTTATTACTTTTTTTTGAATCGTTGAAGATGATCTAAAACGTTAACGATTTTATCATCCTTTTTTTTTAATCTTTGAATATTATCCAAATCATCATCTCAAAAAAAATATTTTAATTTCCTATTTCATATGTTATATTGGCTTTCTTTCTAGCTATGCAAATAACGTAAATCAAAGATATTTCCTTTTTGTGAAGGTTTTTCCTCTTTGTGGAGTGATTTCTATCTTCTTATTTATCATATGTTGATTAATCTTACATTTTTTTGTTTAGAGTTAGTGCTTATCTGACTCACTCATTTCTTGATGTTAACTATTAGTTTACAATTTTATTTTAGTTAAAACCCTTGCCAACGCTATTTAGTTGAGCGAAAGTGATTAAAATTTTTGATCTAAGCTTAGAAATCAAGGTTTTATTGGTTGTCTAGTATTCTTTTTTATTTTTATAGGGCTTTCAAGCAGATACAGATGACTTTTCTTTGAGTGACTAAACTTGTTGCAAAGCTACATGTATATTTTCAAGAGCTTTTGAAAGGATTGACCTTATATTACATGACTATGAAGATCTCACTTAAAGTGAGACTATTAAAGACTTATACAGGTGAGTTTCTCTGTCATTTGCAGGCATAAATGTACAACATGCTTCAGATAATTTAACAAAGTGGAGTATCTAGTTGAGCACATGAAAAATCCTTATCACTCTCCACATGAACCAATTTGTGATATTTGCAAAAGCATTGCAGATTCTACGACTCACTCAGGGAACATTTGATTGGTATGTTCACCTTATCATATTATCATTGCTTTTATCTTTATTCCTATGAAGGAGAACCTAGTGTCTTACAAAGTACCACTATGTAATGTCAAAAACTTTCGGTCATTTCAATTCAATATCGTATATTGAATATCCACTAATCCTAATTTTTAATTATTAAATACTATGGTCTTGAATTGATCTTCATTAGGTCCATTACCCAAAGTTGAGTGTACTAAACAATTCAGGGAAAGGAGATGCACCCTCTGTCTCAAAATTTTCCCTAGTGTTGAATAACTCACTTATCACAAAGCAACCTACCAATCCCTACCCTCATTGCCTTATCAACTGTTTTCTTAAGAAAAGGTTGACAAAAATATATAACCCTTTATTTTTTCATTCTTTTTCCAATGAAGAATGCCCTAATTTATATTGATCAATTTTTTTCCCAAAGGAATCATTAGTTCATAATATTTTGATCCATATAGATTGATGGGGGTTGGCTTTCCTTGGTGAATAAGAGAATCCAAGCAAAAAAGGAGCAGATTCATGGTGAAAGTTCCATTAAGAGTAATATTTCTACAACTGAAATGGATTATGACATGGTGGGTCTCCATACCTTTGTGCATGAGTCTTCTTGGTGTATGTGGAAGGAAAGGTGGTCTTCCATTGTTATGTCAAGCCTCCAATTCTAGTCATAGATTATAGGTAATAAAACGTTTCCAGCTTACTCTTTTTCTTGTAGCCTGTCGTTACTAAATAAATTTATCATTTATATTGGTGGATATTGTTTGTAGATATGATAACACTGGCATCAAACTAGAACATCTCATCGATGCCATGCCACTGAAGAAAGTGCAAGAAAAAATTCAGAAAAAGTTATACAATGGAGAAGCAATTCAGAAAAATATATATAATGGAGAAGCAATTTGGTGAATTGGTTTGAAAGGAGGAAAGGCCAAGGTTCTTGTAGGACATGGCTTAGATCATGACTTGCGATGCTTAGCAATGGAATACCCTAACCATCTTATTAGGTATATATAGTAGATTTAGATTAGCTTATAATTTGTTGAGGTTTAGGTGAAGATAATAATTTATATGTACATCATTTCTTAGGGACAATTCTAAGTACATTCCACTACTAAAGAGTAGCAAAGCCAACAATTCTCTCAAGTATCTCACTCAATCATTTCTAGGGTAACTTCTTTTGTACCTTATTCATTGTTTGTGATTGTTGAAAAGTAATTTCTCCTATTGGTTGCATAAATAGAAACTACAGTTTTGCATGAGTAGTATTTATTCTAATTAGAAATAAACTAAAATTTAGTTAAGTTTTTATTCAGTTTGCATGTTCTATATTTTTCTTGTAAGTTGTAAACTCCTCTATAAAAGAGGCATGATGTAAATATTTTTTATCAAGCAAACAAATCTGATGGAGCAGTAAAATATAGTTTGTGTGCAGTAGCATGTTGGGAGAATTGTTGTGTTTGTGTTTATCTGAATTGATGTGTTGAGCAAGTTATTGTGTTTATATGTATTTGTGTTAATTTATTTGATGTGTTATGTTTTTTTTTTATCTCCATCCACTCTAACATATGGTATCAGAGCTGGTTCAAAAAAAATTATCTAGATTTGAGAATTTGCAGCAACAAGAAATGATACAAAAAAAAGATTGCAAGGGTTGAATAAAAGGAGATATGCATATGTTGCAAATTATATATTACAAAAAAATGGATTGTGCTTTGTTTTATTGCAGATTATACTTGAGCACCAAAAGTTTTTAAAGGAGATCATTTGCTATTAATTGCAACAATAGAGAAAGTTGTTGATGTGAAGCCACATGAAGGAGAAAAGTGTTGTCCTTGAATGGAAAAAGGTTCGTAGGAGATCTAAACTGCCCAATGAAGGTTCACTACCATAAGAAATGTTGGTAGATCATTGTTTAATGTATGGAAGAGTTAAGGAGACTATGTGAAAAGAAGATAGTCATTGAAAGAAAGGCGTAGAAGCCACCAGCCAAGGAGAAATATAGTTTAAAGTCACTAAATGGCTAAGATAAATTTGTAGTGTTTTATTTTGTTGTTGTTAATGGGGAGATCTAGTTGTTTAAATTGAAAATCACAATTTCACTAAAGGAAAAAGAAATTGTTTGAAGTTGGTTGAAAGGTAAATCAGTAGCAGAATGACAGTCAAGTGCAAAGGTAAGGTGTAGTTAATAATTTGTTTCAATGGGTAAAGCTAGTAAACGTGTTAAGAAAGAAAATGAAGTTTAGGAGGAAGAATTGATGAAAGTTAAAAATGACTGAATTTGTAAGAAAAATAAAGGAGTTGATAAAGGAGAAATATGAATCTTTATGTGAAATTGAGAATTTTGAAAAGGAATTGAGTAATGTTAAAAGAAAGAATGAAGAGCTAGAAGTAAAAATAAAATTGTTTGATGAAGTTAAGAAAAAGAATGAAGATTTAGAAGAAAAGCTAAAATTGTTAGAAAAAAAAATTGTTTACAGAAGATAAAATTAACAAAATTAAAAGAAGAGAATGAATGTTTAAAGTTAAATCCATTAGTATGTGATGCATCTTATGGTACTAAATATTTGTATAGTTCAATTGATAAATTAGATGTTTTATGTGATAAAGTTGAAGTTCTTATTGTAAGTGGAAGAATGGGATAAACAATCTAAACATGCTTCTACACTTCTAAATAGGACATTGCATCTAAGATTTAAAGAATTTAAACTAATTTAAACTAAAAAGCTTCAGAAATCTATCCTATTGCTCTCTATCTCTAAAGGATCTCTCTAATTTACTTTGCTCTCAGATTTAGAAGCTAATTAAACTATTGAAATGACATTTAGAGAATGAGAAATGAACTAATTCTATTCCTATGTAATTAAATATGCAAATCTATTGTAATGGTAGCCATGACTGCAAATGTTGGATGCTTGATTGCTGCTTGATGGATGCTGGATGAATGCTTGAATGCTTGGATGCTTGGATGCTTGAATGCTTGGGAAACCTGTAGAGTAAGATTACACAAATTGGGATCCATTTCCTATAGCCAAAGAGCTGTATGTATAGCTTTCACGGTAGCACATTTGTACAGGGATACGGGATAAGGGGCTATGATTCAATCTGGAGAATTGAAAGGCATGGGATGAGAAGATGGAGCTGATCATGGAGGATTGTTCCTCCCCATGAAAACACCAGGCAAGAAGAGAGGGAGAATTGATGGAAGAAGATTGAGAGGACTTCCTACAAGTTTGTTCCCGAAGCTCTTCCCATGAATGGAAGTTGCATTAATTAGATTTAAAAAATATAATTTTATTGGTGAGTGAATAGTGTAAATGATTTATGCATAAATTAAATATTTTTAATTTATTTAAATTTAGCAAAAAAGATGATTGAATAATTTAATAAATCAAACTATAGGGTTTGTTTATTAAATTAAACTAAAGGAAAATGATAATTAAATAAAATATTTTAGAATATCTTTATTTAATTAAGAAGAAATGTGATTGAGGTAATTAAATAACACAAATTATTGAAGCTGTGTATTTAATTTAAGATAAAATTAATAGATAAAGTATAGAAGAAATATTAATGATAATAATTAAATAAAACAAAGTATTTAATTTTGTTTATTTAATTAAGAGAGAAAATAATATGATAAAAATGATAATTAATTAAATAAAACAAAGTATTTAATTTTGTTTATTTAATTAGGAGAGAAATAGAAGAATTAATAATGAACTTAATATAAATAAATATTTCTATTTATTTACTAAGTAGATGAATTTAAGATAAATTAATCAAATAAGTCGTATTTAATTAATTAGATTCTCCAGACCATTTTTAGGTGTCTACATTTTGCCCCTCTTTGAAGTGATGTGTTTACGCATTGCTTCAAAGAATGATTTTGCCTCAACTACCAGTATTGATGAAAAGTTTTTTTAAAATATGCCCCTGATTTGCCCCAGAAAATGAATTTGGAGATGATAACGATATATGCCCCCCGAGAGATAAATTGATGAATTTTGGAATTTTTTTATGATATTTCAAAATTTTTGAATTTTTATGGTGATTTGATGATGAATTGGTGAAGAAACAATTTATCGCCTGACAAAATAGTCCAAAAATGCCCCGGATAAATAAGAATAATTCCTCAGAAGGAAAAATAGATAAATCTTTTGAAAATTCCACAAAAATAACCTATAAATGCTCAAAAGGTCATTTTCAAAAGTCATTTGTGCATTTGACTTTGACAATCTTGTGATAGAGACCCTCAGAGTGCTTAGAGCTTCAAGATGCCGATCCCTTACCACACCCACTGACTCGAGCGTGTGCGACGTCACCACCATTCGACCGACTATGGACCTCCGGTATGTACCCCAAACCCTTCTCGTGATTCACGCCCATTCTTTTTGTGTCTTTTTGCACGTGTTTTTAGTGTTTTAGCGCGCGACGGATGCGGTTTAGGGCATCCGTGATCTATTGTAGCGCGCCATAGTTTTAGCGCGTCCGTGAAGTTTTGTAGCGCGTCCGTGCATTAGGATAGCGTGCCAGAAGTTTTAGCGCACAAGGTTAAATCTGTAGCGCGTTAGTGGGATTTTATAGCGCGCCATACTTTTTAGCACGTTAGGTGGATTTTGTAGCGCATTAGGTTGATTTTGTAGCACTTGGAAGTATAGATTGATGAAAAATTATGTACTTTGCTTTTCATCGATTTGTTGTTGATTCCATCTATTTTAGTTTGATTTTGACTAAAATATATGGTAAACGATCTCATGATGAGCGAGATCTATTGATTGATAATAATTACCCTCATCACAGGTGAGGAATAATTAAACTTTCCAAAGGATTGAACCCAATTGATAGATGAGGGTTCCTTGATAAATTGATAGTTTGATAGGTAAAGCACAATTTTTGAAAATTTGATGACCTCCTAATGTTTGATATTTTGATGAAAATGTCTTGTTTGTATGATAATAGGAGTAGTTAGATGTTATCTAGGTGCAAGAGCAGTTCCCTTGGCCATTTGATATGATACCACGACTTTCACCTGATGAGAGACAGCATATTACCGCTTGCGGCTTAGCGACGTTACTTGATATGCCCCATATTAGACTTAATAGGGGTCTATTGACAGCCTTAGCGGAGCGATGGCATAGTGACCACAACACCTTCCAGTTACCTACTGGTGAGATGACTGTGACGCCAAAGGATGTATGGCGTATTCTTCACATTCCTTTCGTTGGGGAGATTGTAGTGCATGATTCAGAGGAGGTTGGTGGGGTAGAGGCTATGCGGAGAGTCTTTCAGGATCCGCATATTGCGGGAGAGTGGATTTCCTGGGTAGAGATGCATGATTCATATGCTCCACTTCCTTTAGTTTTGGCCAGCTTTATTGGTGGATTCCTTTGTCCTGATAAGAGGTCAAAGGGTCTATCTCTCAGATGAGGTCAGGTGTTAGAGGGTCTGGTGGCCCATAGGACGAGATACGCTTGGGGCATGTGCATGCTTGCCCAGCTCTATCATGATTTGCATTGGATCGTGTATCTCGGTGGCATCAGTTTATCAGTAGGGGCTACACTTCTTCAGGTATGGACATGGGAGCATATTGCCATTACGCGTCCCGTGCCAGTGTTAGCGAGACCAGTGACGAGGCCTTATGTGTTTCAGTATAGAGGTAGGCCTACCCAGCATATGATGGGTAAGCTAGAGTATTAGAGGCGGATTATTGATGATGTGGAGGCAGTGACCTGGCGTCCCTTTTTGGATTGTGATGTCTGGGATGATGATGATATTGAGTTGGGGTTCTTGTCCGATTCGATGTATTTGATCGGGAAGAGCCCCAGGATCTTGGAGCGATTCCTATTTCATTGCGTATATAGGCAGTATGGTATTGTGCAGTGTATGCCACAGGGAGTGGCGCATTACGGACGACGTCGGATAGATGTCAGTAATTGGGGCCCTAGTTTTCCTTGCAGGGCACTCGTTGAGGGTTACCGTGCTCTGCAGCCATCAGCATGGGATATTCGACGGGACATTGTCAAGGCACCTGTTACTCCCGAGTATGGAGAGTACTTGGCTCTACACCATCCTCCATGTATTACTATTCCGGATGAGCCAGTACTAGCACCAGTGGCAACACCAGCACCAGCGCCAGCACTAGGTGTTCAGGTTGGTCAGAGACGGGGGAGAGATGATGACAGTGAGAGTGATGATAGCAGCGACGATAGCAGTGATGATGATGGCGGAGATGGGGGGAGACCGAGCGTAGCAGGTACCACAGAGCCATCTACTAGTGCACCTCGTAAGAGGCAGGCTGTTGCTTCCTAGTCGGCAGATCCATCAGAGGTTGCAGGTCTACAGGTGCAGGTTCAGACCTTATTGGGACAGCTAGCATAGGTGCAGGGCTTACTAGCACAGACACAGGCTCAGATGCAGGCACAACTAGCTACTGCACAGACACAGATTACCTCTCTGATTGGTGAGAGAGATGGGGCTCTACAGGTAGCAGCGATCGCACAAGCTCAGCTAGCGGGTGTACGAGCATAGTTGACCACTACCCAGGCATAGATCACAGCCTTGACTGCAGAGTGAGATACTATTAGACAGACAGCAGAGACAGCACAGGCTACTACAAAGAGATTGCAGAGAGTGGTAGATGGGACCTCTGTGGTAGATTATATGCGAGAGGCAATGCAAGCAGGGGCTGAGATTGAGTTCTACAGGAGCCGTTATCATGAGTTTTTCCCCCTAGAGCAAAGAGTCAGTTATGCCCAATCTCACTCAGAGAGGACTCGTTTGAGGACAGTGAGTAGAGGTGTGACACAGCCTCTTCTGAGAGATTCGAGAGATCCGAGAGATCCTGGGACATCTGGTGGTGGTCCTGATACTGGTGTGAGACCTACTCCTTCTGGTGCGAGTACCACTTGATATCAGTTGTGTACCTTTTGAGAGATATATATAGCCCTTTTTGACATGATGTTATTTTCATTCTTTTCAGACTTCATTGTATACTTGACACTTGATGAGATATATATGTGCAGCGGTTCGATTGATCTATGATATGTTCTACATGATTTATTTGATGGATGCCTTGATTTTATGATGGATTCTACATGATTTATGTGATGGATGCATTTTAATTTTTATGTTTTATGATGATTTATTATACTAGCTTGTATGGATGCATTAATGATGATGTGATATGATATTGATGATATATTTCCCTTCTTAATGAGATGTTATGTATGATAAATAAAATGTGATGTGAATGAAGTGATATATGGATGAAATGTAATTTAGAATGAGATATAAATGATTGAGGTGTGTAATGAGATGTTATGTGATAGATAAAATGATATGTGATATATGATATATAAAATGAGATGTGAGTGAAATGATGTATGCCATGAATGAGATGCAAATGAATGAAATATGAAATGTGAATGAAATGATATATGGATGAAATGTAATGTAATGATATATAAAATGAAATGTAATGAATGATGTAAATGAAATGAGATATTTAATGAAATTTGAATGGATGAAATGTAATGAATGATGTAAATGAAATGAGATATTAATGAATGATGATTTTGCAACTACATGATAATGACAATGTGATGAGATGTAAATGCATGATGTAACATAGCGTGTATATGATGCCATGAAATGAGATGTTTATTGTAATATTTATGATGAGGTGAAGAAATGATTTTATATGCATGTCATTATGAAAATCGTATGTGCCAAGTATACTCAATCCTTAATAAGAAAAGATAACATTATTTGTGAATGAATCTTTGTAATTTGTGCAACCAGTACTCTGCAGATGTATTATTATGAATGCAATCTATGTTTACCATGCAAAACCTATTTTATCAATGCAAACCTAAGTGTCATTTCAATAATTTTTTTATTTTGCTTGGTATCATCACTGAGCCTTTAAAAATGTTGAAAGTGAATACAAGCATCAATGATATGAGATAGACCAATGATGACCTAAGTATTTCTTTCATGATTTTTGATGTTTCAAGCGAATACAAGCATCAAGGTATGAGATAGACCAATGATGACCTAAGCATTTCTTGCGTAAACAGACAAGAATTAATCATTTTCTTAATTGAATCGGAATGTCATCCATGATACTTGGTAGAGCACTTCCCGCAACAATTCACAAAGTAATAATGACTAACTCACAAACAGCAAACAAAGAAAAGGTATCATTCTCCTTCCTTGCTTCTCTTAGTTTTAATACATCATCTAGTAGCTCCAAAGAAATGATAAGCAAATAATAAAAATAAAAAGCACAACAATTCAAATTCTACTTAATGTATTTTCAAATCATTATTCAGATTAGATCATCGATGTTGAAATGTGTGTGTTGATGTTTGCATGATATTCTCAGATGTTCGACCAAATGATGTAACCTAAAGACCTATCCTAGGGGTCTCGGGGACTGATCAAAGATTAGTCTTTCCTACGTTATACACGCAGAGACCACATAGTTTGACTGACACAGACTCCACTTTTAATTGATTCAGACTCTATTTTTTGTATTTTTGATTTTATGAATGTCTTTGCATGGATTTTCTGATTTTCTGATTTGTTTTGATTTTTATTTTCGTATGTTTTTTGGATTTTTGATTTTCTGATGTTTTTTGGTTTTTGATGGATTTTCTAATGTTTTTTTGGATTTTGATTTTCTGATGTTTTTTGATTTTGATTTTCTGATGTTTTTGGTTTTTTGCAAGTATCGTCACTTGGTGTTGTTATGTTTGATTGCCTTTCTATTTAAGTTGAAAGTCCATAATTAACACTACGATGTTGCCCCCAAGCTAGGGTAAAACAGGATATCTCTACACTGATATGGATAGTGATAATGATTATCCCAAATGATGGACGAAAATGATCCGAAAGGAAACAATCATGACAAAACTGTATCTAAATAGATAGAAGAGCTGGTGAAAATCACAAGTAGCGCTTGTTTGCCAGGTTTTCATCACTTGTTTTCATTGTGTCCTTTTTCTTTTTCTTTGTATTTTTATTTTTATTTTATTTTTTTATTATTTATTTTATTTTATTTTTTTTGCTTTTCTGTCGTCATGATGCCTGTTTGCCAGGTTTTCATCAAGACAACTTTTTTTGACTATGCACTAGGTATCCTCAAGTGTAGAACCACCTGAGATGAATGTTGTTCATGGGTTCCTCCAACATATCCCCTTCTGGTGTAGACAGCCTGTATGCTCCTGATCCATAGGCTGATATTATGACATAAGGTCTTATCCAGTTAGGTTCAAACTTTCCCTTCTTTTTTCTGTCTGCTTGATTTCTAGGGTTTTCCCGTAGGACCAAGCCTCCGATTTGGAAGACTCTAGGCTTAAACCTCTGATTATAGTTCCTAGACATCCTTTGTTGATAGGCTGTCAAATGATTGATAGCTTGTTGTCGACGTTCATCAAGTAGCTCTAGTTCTTGAAGTCTAGAGATCCTATAATCCTCATCTGGAATGAGTCCTTTTAGTGAAACTCGAAGGGATGGAATTTCTACCTCGATAGGTAATATTGCTTCTGATCCATAAACAAGAGCATATGGTGTAGCTCCTGTTGGTGTTCTGATGCTAGTCCTGTAAGCCCAAAGAGCAAGGTTAAGTTGAACATGCCAATCACGCCCTACCTCATTTACAGTCTTCTTGAGAATCTTGAGGATTGTTTTGTTTGAAGCTTCAGCCTGTCCATTACCTTGAGGGTAATACGGGGTTGAAAAGTGATGTTGAATGTGGAACTTTTCACACAGCTCTTGGATGTCTTGGTTCTTAAAAGGCCTACCATTATCTATGATGATTGACTGGGGTATCCCATATCTACAAATGAGATAATTAAGTATAAAAGATGATATTTGCTTCCCAGTGATTGTGGTTAAGGGAACCGCTTCCACCCATTTTGTAAAATATTATGTTGTTGTGATAATGAACTTGTGTCCATTAGATGAAGATGGGTTTATTTTCCATACCAAGTCCAATCCCCACTGACAGAAAGGCCATGTAGTTGCAAATGGATGGAGCTCCTATGCTGGTGCATGTATAAGGTTGCCATGAATTTGACATTTCTGGCATCTCTTAACAAACTGGTAAGATTCCTGCTCCATGTGTGGCCAGTAATACCCTAAACGAAGGAGTTTCTTGGCTAAAGATAATCCACTTGAATGTGTACCACAAATTCCTTCATGGACCTCATGTAAAGCAGAAGCAGATTCGTTATGTTCTAAACAACGTAAAAGAGTACCATCTAGGCCTCGATGGTAAAGGGTGTCAGCAATAATGGTATGTTTGGCGGATTGGCGTATGAAGTTGTGCTTTTGGTTGCGAGAAAGATCTGGGGGTAAGATATTATCTTTTAGATAAGTATAAATGTCTCCATAAATGGAAGATGGAGTACTATCCAAAAGGCTTATGGTTTGGGATTTGGGATTTGCGTATGTAGGGTTTGACACTTGTTCCACAATAAATCGATAACGATCTTGTGTTTCAGGCATTTGTAGAAGAGATGCTATTGTGGCCATGGCATCTGCTGCTTTATTCTTTGATCTTGGTATCTGCTCAAATTTGATATCTATGAAGTATTTCTTTAGATCATCTACCAGTCTTTTGTATAAAATCAGTGTGTCATCCTTGGTTTGGTAATCATTGTTGACTTGATAGATGATTAACTGAGAGTCTCCATATACATGTAGTTCTGTTATTTTCCAGTCAATAGCCACTTTAATACCAAGGATCAAAGCTTCATATTCTGCCACATTGTTAGTACAACGGAAGGTAAGCCTGTAAGATCATGGAATTGTGTGCCCAAGAGGTGTGACAAATAAAATTCCTGCCCCTGATCCATGTTGTGTATAGGATCCATCAAAGTAGAGTTGTCATGGTTGTGTTGTAATGTTAAGGATATCCGTATCAGGAAATTCCATGGTCATAGGATGACAGTCTGACAATGGAGCTTCTGCTAATTGGTCAGCGATGACTTGTCCTTTGATAGCTCGCCTTTCAACATACTGAATGTCAAACTCACTGAGGAGCATGACCCACTTTGCCAACCTTCCTATTAAAGCTGCTTTGCTCAGTAAATACTTGAGGGGATCAATTTTTGCAACGATCTTGACAGTGTGAGTGAGCATATAGTGTCACAACTTTTGTGTTGCAAATACTATTGCTAAGCATGATTTTTAAATGAAGGTGTAGTTTACTTCATGTCCATTGAGTGTCCTGCTGATATAGTATATTGCCTGTTCCTTTCCTTCTCTGTCTTCTTGTGCTAGCAAGGCTCCCAAAGAGATATCTGTTGTTGCGATATACAGCAATAATGGCTTGTCTTCACTGGGTGGTACCAAGATTGGTGGTGTCATCAAATAATGCTTGATTTGATTGAAAGTACTCTCACATTGTTCATCCCAATTAAAAGACACATTTTTATGCAAAAGATGGTTGAATGGATGACACTGATCTGCTAGTTGAGAGATGAATCTTCTGATGGACTGTAGTCGGCCTTGTAGAGATCTTAATGTATTGATATTCTTAGGAGGTGGCATTTCCATAATGGCCTTAACTTTTGCTGGATCTACTTCTATTCCTTTTGTAGAAACTATGTATCCAAGGAGTTTTGCTGATGTTACTCCAAAGGCACATTTCTTAGGATTTAATCTGACTTTGAATTTCTCCAACCTGTCAAATATTTTGGCCAATATCTCTAGATGTCCTTCTCTGGTGTAAGATTTGGCTAAGATGTTGTCCACATAGTCCTCCATGAAGGTGTGCATCATATCATGGAAGATTGTTGTCATAGCTCACTGGTATGTAGCTCCTGCATTCTTTAACCCAAAAGGCATGACGTTCCAGCAAAAGGTGCCCCATGGACATGTAAATGTTGTCTTTTCTTGGTCTTCATGAGCTATTTTGATTTGATTGTATCCTGAAAATCCATCCATGAGTGATAGCATTTGATGGCCAGCTGTTAAATCTACAATCATGTCTATGTTTGGCAAAGGAAAATCATCCTTTGGACATGCTTTATTTAAATCTTGGAAATCAGTACATATTCTGATGGTGTGATTTGGTTTTGAAATAGGTACAATGTTGGATATCCATTGAGCATAATCAATAGATCTGATAAACGCAACATCTAGTAGTTTCTTTAAATCATTTTTTACCAATAATGCAACATGTGGATGCATTTTTCTCAGTTTCTGTTTTACTGGTTTAGTGCCAGCTGGTAAGGATAAGTGATGCATAATGAGATCTGTGTCTAAGCCTGGCATGTTAGAGTATGACCAAGCAAAATTGATGCATCGTTCTTCAAAGAATTTGATAAAATATGGCTTTTCTGTATCTGTCATGGATGCTGCCAGGTGTAGTATTCTTGCTTTCTCTGTTGTGCCAATATCAATAGACTGTGTGGGTTCTATTAATACTGATGATCTTTCATGGTAATGTTGTGGGAGGATGTCAAACCTTCCATCCTTTGGTGCCTCAATGAGGTTTTCACCATTGGATGCGTTCTTTGTTTTTACTATTTTAGGATCAAATACTGCCATAGAATGGTTTTCACCATTAGATCCATTTTTTATTTCCATATTTTTGCAACTAGAAGGCTTGGCATCCTCCTGCCTGAAAGCATCATTAAAAGAAGCATTGGTAGAACAAGTATCAGTTTCCTCACAACAAAGGTAGTTAATAATAGCGGAGTAATTGTCAAAAACAGGGAGATTGATAGGGTGTTGGGGTTCCCATTCGATAAGCTCGGGATGTAGTAAAGGCAATGAATCATTAGATGGGTTGAGGTCAATGATAGTGAAAGCTCGGATGGAAATGTCATCTAGGTTGTTAATGGTTATTTCAAGGCCTACGAAGGTATTTTCTTCCACATCATTTATCTCAATCAACGTCCGTTCATCTTCACTTGAGTCATCAAAGTTTTATGTTTCAAAGACAATAGGATTAAAATTCGAGCTTTGACCCTCCTCATGTTTGAGGGTATACTTTTTGATGACGTCGATCTAAATATCTTCATAGGAAACATCTGATAAGTTATCCCACTCATATTCATTTGAATCTATTTCAGAGTTATCTCTCATTTGCAGAATACGCTCCCTAGTTTTATTGGTGATTTTTGTTCTTGCTTCTTCTGTGTATCCCAATCCAGTTCTGTCATTTTGCTGAATTGTGAGAACTTGGATCAGTTCCGTTACACTTTGTTTCCCTCGGTCAAGAGATCCTTGTTCTGCTATATATCCTAGTCTAGTTTTATCCTTATGTTGGAGCATGAGTGGCTAGTTTGGTTCTGTTATGCATCCTTTCTTTAACCCAAGAGGTCCCTGTCCTGAATATCCCATCTTCTCCAGAATAGTTTTTCCCTTTCCATATTGATTTGTTTCTATGATATTACTCATGGAAGTGGAAGCTTCATCATCTCTATAAAGCCAATTTAGTATGGCCTTCTCTTCTGATTCTTCATCTAAGTTCCCAGCTTTTATAAATCTGCCATCTGACGCTGTTGTAGATTTTGCTAATTTTTGGGTGGTTGTAGATGGTTGTCCATATGTTTGTAAGGAGCGTAACATTTGTGATAAATGAAATGAGTGTCCAACACCATATTCACTTATTCCTTCGTCACTTATTTGTACTTCCTTGGTGAATTGATGTGAGAGTGAAGCCAATTGTTCTTCAACATTTGAAGGGTTAGATTGTTCTACCCTGATCTCTTGTGATTTTTGTTGTTTTAGAAGCCACTTTGATATGAAACTTTGATGTTTCTCACCACTAGATGAATCTGATGCACCAACTTCCCTATTGTGAGGTATCAATGTATCCTGAGATGTTTTCAATGTATGACAAGCTTGAGTGTCGTTATAGTCTGCTGTGATTGTTACCTCATGTCCATTGACGGGAAATTTCAAGCATTGATGATAGGTGGAAGGTACTGCTTCCATATCATGAATCCAAGGACGTCCCAATAGTATGTTGTATGTCAGTTCTCTATCTAAGACTTGACAAACCACATTTTGGACAATAGGTCCTACTTGAATGGGTAATATGATCAACCCTTTAGAGGACCTTTCTTCTTCATCATATGCTTTGATAGTGATTTTTCTTCTTGTATCAATGGCTTCATCTGAGTATCCTAGTGCACGAATCAAATTTAAGGTACAAATATTTAAACCAGCCCCTCCATCTATCAGGACACGCTTTACATGGTGTTTATGGATGAGGACTTCAATGTGAAGGGCATAATTATGTGGATGGGTGAGTGATACATCATCATGTTTGGAAAATGAAAGGCAATGAGGTGCAGATAGATGTCCCACCATAGCTTGGAATTGACATACATCCAAATTGTTAGGTACCATGGTTGATACAAGAGCTTGTTCAAGAACCTCTTTGTGTGATGAGGAAATTTTTAAAAGTTCCAGGATGGATATTTGTGCTGGTATTTTTTGTAATTGATCGATGAGATTATATTGATTAGAGGGAGGATCCATAGATGGGGATGATATTGATGCTCCTTTCAATATAAGTTTTGATTGTGCCCTTGTTGTGGCATTAACTGGTTGGTACTCTTGTTTCCCTTTGAATGTGATTACGTTAATTTGGTTTTCAGATTTGTCCATATGTTGTACCAAATTGGTGGATGTAATGTCCTTGTTTTGATTGATTTGATTGCATAACTCTTCATCCTCCTTGGCAGCAGAAAAACAAAGGATCGTTGTGTCATAAACATAACCGATGTTCTTACCTTTAGTGTTTGTGGACGAGGATTCTCCCTTCTGATAATTGGGTAGAGGATTTTTGAACATTGTATGATCTTTGTTTGTTTGGTGCCCCTCTACAAATACTTTCTTTTGATCTATGAGGTCTTGTACCGCATGTTTTAACTGCCAACAATTTTCAGTCATGTGGCCTTTATTTTGATGGTAGTGACAGTAATGTAAGTCATTCCACCATGATGGTTTGATTTGAGGGTCCCAATTTCTAGCCTCTTGTACTTGAATGAGTTTTTCATCTAAAAGTTCTTTGAGGACTGATTCCAATGATTGTCCTAATGGCATGAATTTTCGTTTATTGGATGGTCGTTGGAATGATTGGATTTTTGTTTCTCCACTATTTTGATTATTTCCTTGATCACTACTTTGTTTGACATTAAGACCATTGTTTTGTTTGTTTGTAGTGGTTGGCGTCAAGGTGAATACTGGTTTAGACATGTGTGTATCAATCATGGTATCAGTATTCTTGTTCTTTTGCCAAAATCTTGGCTTATCGTTGTTGTTGTTAGAGGAATTGTTATTGTTTGAACCTTCAATGAAGTGTTTGATCGTTCCTCTTTTGATTAGAGCCTCTTCGATTTTGAGCCCTTTTTCGATAACTTGTTCAAATGTAGATGGACATAGTAAGTCCAACCTGTAATTCATGTCATCCACTAAGTTGTCAATGAACATCTCTATCTTCTCCTCTTTAGGAATAGATCTGGGATATTTAGCAAATAGCCTTCTCCATCGTTGGAGAAAGGAAAGAAACTTTTCACCCTTTGCTTGTTTGGTGTTGTAGAGTTCTTTTAAGGTTACCCCATGTTGGATGTTGAATGAGAAGTGTGTTATGAACCTATTGATCAGTTCTTCAAAAGATTGGATCCCAGGTTCCAATTTAGAAAACCACTCCATGCAAGTGTTTCCTAAGCTTCTTGGAAATAATTGTAGTAAGAGTCCTCGTGTGCGAACTATATGCTCATGGCTCGAAATTCCCGTACGTGATCAAATGGATCGGTTCTCCCATTGTATTTGTTGTATGTTGGTTACTCACAATACCGTGGAAATGGTATCATGTTAATGCTTGAGTCGAATGGATAAGGGCAAATGTCCTGTAAGGAATATCTTTTTGTTGGCCCTTGTTGGATATTTTGGAACTGCAATTGTAATTGTTGGATTTGTTTCGTCAAAGCATCTATTTGATTTGGATTTTCTATACTAGTTGGGTTAGGTGTGGTTGTTTCCTTAAGTTGATTGACATCAAAGTCTATAGGAAGCTTGGCACCTTTGTCAGCTAATAGTAGAAGATACTTTTGCATATCTTGCTCTAGCATCTTTTCCATAAATTTATGGAAATGAGGGTCTTGTTGAACTTTCTCGATTTCTTCTGCAATTATCTCTTTCTCTTGTGAATTAGTGAGAGGATCAGTGTTGCTATATCGTCCCCAAGGGTTTTCTTCAGCCATGGCTGCTATTCTTTCGTTTTCTTCTTGTTGTTGTCTTTGATAGGCTGCTCGTGTGAAAATAGGCATAAAAACGTTAAAGTTTTACTCTAGACTTTGATCTTGGATTGTTTGATTGGATAAGTGTTGAGGTTTTTGATTTAAAATCTGATTTAGTTCTTGTCTAGTTTCATGATGGAAGGATGATAAAAATCCTTGATAGGGAAATTTTGATAGAAAATCTCAGATTTGGTGATAATGACACTTTGCAAGATGTTTCAAGATCTAGGTGTAATGGTAAAGTTTTCCTTTTGTATGACCCAAGTGTTTTGGACTGTGAAAAAAATGTTTTGGACTGATGAAAACCTTGTTATCGATATGGGCACACTGACAAGTTGTCCTACCAACTCTCTATTTTTTTGACTTTCTGGAGCGCTAAAACAGAGACCTAAAGCGCTAAAACAGAGACCTGACGCGCTGGAACATAGACTCTACGCGCTGAAACAGATACCGGAAGTGCTAGAATAGAGACCGTATGCGCTGGAACAGAGACTCTACGCGCTGGAACAGATACCGAAAATGCTAGAACAGAGACTGTATGCACTGGAACAGAGACCTGATGCGCTAGAACAGAGACCGGACGTGCTGGAACAGAGACCCAAAGCACTAAAACAGAGACTCTACGTGCTGGAACAGAGACCAAACGCGCTGGAACAGAGACCCAAAGTGCTAAAACAGAACCATGAGGTGCTAAGACAGAACTATCTTATTCTATGAAACTCACTTGGTCTGGTATCGTATTGTATGGTTGGTTGTGGGATGTATTCTGGACGAATTCTTTGACTGTGATTGTGGTGTTGCCTAAGAGCCCTTCTTTGATAGAATGCTTGTGAATCTAAGGGAGCTACAGCATAGTCGTCTGTATAACCTCTAGAGAAATCGTGATACCTATGAATAAAAGTCCTATGTTGGAGTAGAACTTTCCTGCTTTGATATAGAAATCGTTGCTTTCTCAGAAGTTGTTTGTATGCAAGTGTTTTCTTTGGTTTTCTGATTCGTTTGACAAGAGATTTCTTGACAAATTTGGTGGATACCCAATCTCGAATCATGAGAATTCCACAAGTGTTTTGATTTTGATGACTTTTGTGATGATCTTATCTAAATTTAATGAGAGAAAACACAGCAAGCAAGAATAGAATGGTTGACTTTAAAATCCTAGAATCTAAACAGATAGTGTATGTTCTTAAGAATCAATGATTCTTCTTGATTTTCACTGGTTTATAATAGATAAGACACTTCAGATAGACTCACTCCTAGAGACAAAAGGTCATCGTTATATACTCGAATAGCCCACAGCTTGGAATTGCGTCGACTCACACAGCCATGTCACCCCCTAGAGGGCGCCCGTGTTTTTGTCTTTTCCAAGTGCGTACTCAGAGTGATGGAAGTGGATACCGGATCCCCTGAGCAAACAGTCCTTGGCAATTATATGGTTAGTGCTTGACGGTAGATTCTTCCCCGCCCCTACACCGCCGAGTATTACAATGTTTAGAAACTGACAGGTGTGCTTCTATTTCTAGGTTCTTAGATAGGGTTTCTGTTCAGAGTGGCAAATGGATAAACTCCCTCGAGAGACCTCCCAATCTTTAAAACAAAGATTTTGGGGATGGTTATCCTGCACACTTCCGTTGAAAGAGGGTTTCTCAAAATTCACATAAATTTTAAAGTGGGTTGGAATGCCATGGCTTTTGGCTGTCCCCACTCAGGTCGTTCCCGTAGGGTGAGTACTTTTTCCCACTACGGCAGGCCTGTCTAAAGGTTTTAATGAAAGCTTGAAAATGCGTAAAGCAAAAGTGAGTCTAGTATTTTGGTGCACCCAGTTAAGGGGAGAGCATAAACCTATCACCCAATCACAGCAGAGAAATTGTTCACTTTTAAAACCCAAAATATGAATGATCTAATCTATATGGAGATATTGCTCCATAAAAACATGATGTTCAATTTTAGTCCCAAAAGAAAATTGTGAAGTTTCTATCCTAGGATTGATCAAATTTTATCCATTTCTATCCTAGGATTGATAAATTTTATCCAAAATTAGACAAGAACAAAATCTGGCCACGGACGCGTCGGATCCAGATAAGAAGAATGATTTTAAAGAAAGTGAAGCAGCGTGTTGAAATAGTGAAGCGGTGTGCTGAAACAGTGAATCAGCGCGCTGGAACAGTAACCCAGTGCGCTATAACAGAAACCCGGCGCGCTGTAATAAAGACTTGGCGCGCTGTAACAGAAACCCAGCGCGCTGTAAAAAGTCTCGATTTCGCGAAAACTATCACGCCGATACCTGTAGAACACGTTTCTCAAAAATTAGTCAAAATATGGGGTTAAGCCCCACAGTGGGTGCCAAAATGTAAGTGGAAGAATGGGATAAACAATTTAAACATGCTTCTACACTTCTAAATAGGACATTGCATCTAAGATTTAAAGAATTTAAACTAATTTAAACTAAAAAGCTTCAGAAATCTATCCTATTGCTCTTTATCTCTAAAGGATCTCTCTAATTTACTTTGCTCTCAGATTTAGAAGCTAATTAAACTATTGAAATGACATTTAGAGAATGAGAAATGAACTAATTCTATTCCTATGTAATTAAATATGCAAATCTATTGTAATGGCATCCATGACTGCAAATGTTGGATGCTTGATTGCTGCTTGATGGATGCTAGATGAATGCTTGAATGCTTGGATGCTTAGATGCTTGGATGCTTGAATGCTTGGGAAACCTGCAGAGTAAGATTACACAAATTGGAATCCATTTCCTATAGTCAAAGAGCTGTATTTATAGCTTTCACGGTAGCACATTTGCACAGGGATATAGGATAAGGGGCTGTGATTCAATCTGGAGAATTGAAAGGCATGGGATGAGAAGATGGAGCTGATCATGGAGGATTGTTCCTCCCCATGAAAACACCAGGAAAAAAGAGAGGGAGGATTGATGGAAGAAGATTGAGAGGACTTCCTACAAGTTTGTCCCCGAAGCTCTTCCCGTGAATGGATGTTGCATTAATTAGATTTAAAAAATCTAATTTTATTGGTGAGTGAATAGTGCAAATGATTTATGCATAAATTAAATATTTTTAATTAATTTAAATTTAGCAAAAAAGAGGATTGAATAATTTAATAAATCAAACTATAGGGTTTGTTTATTAAATTAAAATAAAAGAAAATGATAATTAAATAAAAAAATTTAGAATATCTTTATTTAATTAAGAAGAAATGTGATTGAGGTAATTAAATAACACAAATTATTGACGCTGTGTATTTAATTTAAGATAAAATTAATAGATAAAGTATAGAAGAAATATTAATGATAATAATTAATTAAAACAAAGTATTTAATTTTGTTTATTTAATTAAGGGAGAAAATATAATGATAAAAATTATAATTAATTAAATAAAACAAAGTATTTAATTTTGTTTATTTAATTAGGAGAGAAATAGAAGAATTAATAATGAACTTAATATAAATAAATATTTCTATTTATTTACTAAGTAGATGAATTTAAGATAAATTAATCAAATAAGTCGTATTTAATTAATTAGATTCTCCAGACCATTTTTAGGTGTCTACACTTATGAATGAGGAATGTAAACATAAAAATGATAATGTAAATGGTAATGAGAGAAATGTTGGTTTTAAAATTATGCATAAAATGAGATATGCAAATAAATGTTTGGGAAAACATGGGCAAGGAATGAGAGAGCCCATTCAGCTAGTTGTGAGGCCAAGAAATGAAGGCCTAGGATATGGTGAGAGAGATAGAAATAATGTTAAGTGTTATAGGTTCATGTAAATCAACTAAAAGCATGGAGTTAATGCAATGTTCTCATTGTCATAGGGGAGGAAATAGAAAAGAGAAATGTTGGGATTTTCATCCTTGTAAAATTTGTGGGTTGAATAATCATTCTAAAAATTCATGTTGGAATAGAGAGTGGAATAGACAATTTGTGAAAGATTGTATGAAGATTGATTATGGATGGATAGATGGATCTAGTTAGAAAAAAATTATAGGTATGTTTAAAAGAATGTATAAGATTGTCAAAATTTGATGTACTGCTGCAATAGTTGAAGACTTTGGTGCAACCACGAGAGAGTCAAAAATTTGCAAAGAATTTGAAGAATAAAAATGTTGAAGCATGTGGTCAGAATTAAGGGGGAGTGTTGAAAAGTAATTTCTCCCATTGGTTGCATAAATAGAAACTACAGCTTTGCATGAGCAATATTTATTCTAATTAGAAATAAACTAAAATTTAGTTAAGTTTTTATGCAATTTGCATGTTCTAGATTTTTCTTGTATGTTGTAAACCCCTCTATAAAAGAGGCATGATGTAAATGTTTTTTTATCAAGCAATCAAATCTGATGAAGCAATAAAATATAGTTTGTGTGTAGTAGCACATTGGGAGAATTGTTGTGTTTGTGTTTATCTGAATTGATGTGTTGAGCAAGTTATTGTGTTTCTATGTATTTGTGTTAATTTATTTGATGTGTTATGTTTTTTTTAATCTCCATCCACTCTAATAGTTATGTGAATAAAAAATAGATTAAGCTAAATTTATTTTTTAAGTGGTCTATAGCACATATCAAAGTCTATTAATTTTGTTCAAAAAAATGTTTCTATTATTATCCTTTAGAAGTTTCAAAGTATAGTTTGATTTAAGATTTTATGTAGTAGATTAAATTGACTTAAAATATCTTCTTAATTGTGTCTAATATTATTATGTATTGATTATCTTGCTTATTTTTTAAATTGATTTATGTAGTTTACATATACTTGTAACAATCTCCTCTCAATTGTTATCATTTTTTTTAATTCAATACAAATACTAAATTTAATCATGAACATCATCCATGTAGCTTATAATTTCTAGCTTCACAAATTCTTCATTTACCATGGTGGCATCAACTAGATGTCATCACTTATTTTCATACACATGTGAGTGGTAGGCTACCAAGGTTAAGGTCATTTCTAGACCCAAACCTAAGCATGGAGGGTTCATTCTTGATGACCCTACCTACACATCCCTTCATAGAAAATTAGAGGCTTTGTAGTTTGTCCCATAATGTTAGAGGGTGTTCATTCTCTCCTCTTGTATGAGATCTCTAATCTCTCTTTAAATCTTGACTATTTATAAAACTTAGTCCAATCGTAATATAACAATAGCAACTCACCATCAAGTGTTGTTTTTATACCAAAAATTACCAATTAGCAGTGTGCAAAGATACACAAATACTCAAGGGTCATATCATTCCATAATTTGACAATTCCCATAGGAAGTGACTCGAGCATACATCACATATATACACAAGATGACTAGCTCATACACATCACATTAACATAGTGATTGTTTCCAACATACATCACATATACAAAGTGACTAGCTACAATGTATGTCATAAATACCTAATGACTAGCTTTAGCATACATCACTTGTACATAGTGACTAGCTCTATCATATGTCACATATACATAGTGATTGGCTCCAACATACGCCACATATACAGAGTGACTAGCTCTAGCATACATCGCTTATACACAATGTGACTAATTCATATGCACATATCACAAGTACATTGTTGATGGGATCATATGTACATCACATCACAACTGTGACTATCTCATACGTACATCACAAGTACATTAGTGATGGGCTCATATGTATCTCACAAGTATAATGGTGATTAGCTCATACATGTCACATATACCATAGTGACTGGAAAACACATTCACATTGGCTATCACATACTTTCCAGGTGATCCCACAATACTGGTTTACAAGTTTTGGCCAAATTGGACATTGAACTAATTTTTTCTTACTAAATCCTCACTTCCAGGGACCTATAGTGGCTAAACCGTGAGGAATTTGAAGATGATGCAAACTAGTGATTTGTGACATTTTGTTTGTGAATTCTAAATATATATTTTTTAAATAATTTGGAATCATATTGCACTTCTTTTTCCATCTCCTTTGAAAACTAGTTTTTTTGGTAAACACCATTTTTAAGGAGTGACACTCACTGTATAACACAACCTTTTTTCCATGAAGGATAAAATTCTATTTTTTTTCAAATTTAGATTTGTAACTATGATATCTAGTGCTTCCAATTGGTTTCATAGTGTTTTAATGAATATATTTTCCTTAATCAAATTTCAAAGTCAAACCAATTACAATTTAGACATAGGCGAACTGTATAACATATAACTTTTTTTGTTTGTATCAAGATTCTTTTCTTTTTTTTATTGGATCAAGGACTTCAACATCTGGTGCACTCATCTTTTTCAATTTTTTTTTTTTGATAATCTTCTATTTTTCCACATGTGTAGAACAAAGAGCTTGATTTTGGTGAAAAACCTACATTCACAAGAAATAAAAAATAAATATAATAATAAAGTTAAATTTATTTAAAATTATACTTTTTGGGAAGCTTATAATAAGGACTACATAATTACAAAAAAAAAATTTAAATGAATTAATTTGATCCCCCAAAATGTAAATCAAAAGTGGTTTTTTATCAACATTTTGATAGGTGTAAAGGAGACTATGTTATAGGTATGGTTTAAAAAGTTAGCGGGGTTCTATCCAAGGGGGTTTGATCTAAGGTGGTTTGATCAAGCCCTCTTCAATTGGAATGCTTTAAATGAAACTTTTTAAGGCTTAAATCATTATATTTTCTAAAAATATGTGATTTCACCAAAAAATAGAATCTCCCAAAACTTGTAAACCAACTTTGTGGGATCATCTTTCCCTTAGTGCATCCTAGAAAGAAAAGGAATGTCAGTCCATTATGCACTACATTGTGGGTCCCATCCTTTTATCCAATATTTTGCACCATCAAACAACTAGGAAGAGGATTCATTGCATCACATACTACTCCTGGGGTCCACCCTCAACTCAATAGGGTCAAGTATTCCACTTCTACTTCAAGATATGCCAAAACTATACTATGAAGTTGGTCAAGTTGTTACTTACTTATTCTTCATTAGAAACTCTCTTCCCTAGAGTCCATCAGAAAACTAAGAAACCAAGGGTGGCCATCAGTGGCAATATAGAATGCTCCTTGACTACTATCCATCTCAACCATAGTACTTCCCTTAGACACCTATCAATCTCAAGAATAATAGTATCACTCCGTGACTATTGTCCATCTCAAGCATAGTACTACTCCTAGACACTTGTCAATCTCGAGCATAATAGTATTGCTCCTTGTCTATTTTCCATCTCGAGCATAGTAGTACTTCCCCTAAACACCTATCAATCTCAATGATAATAGTAATGCTCCTTGGCCCATGCTTATCACTATAACTGGAAGATAGGTTCTTAATGTAGAATAAGTAGATCACAATCAACTGAATTAGAAGCTTTCCTATACATAGTCATTTAAGTCTAAGGTTAATATTCACAATACATAAAAGAATTCAATTAGTACCAATACGAGGTGAGATCAACTCAACATATAACCACTACCAAGTAGTCCAATTCATCCCTTTCCTTCAACTTAATATTCAAACACACATTATGTATTGAAGATAAGTTATCAAGTCTTTTTTCATAACCATCTAATACCCATTCAGCCTCTTCCAAATTCTATTGAAGAGAGAAGGTCAAACTAATTGGGAACAACCCCAAAATCCAAGATTTATCCCCCCTATACCATCCCCCTTTGGACTTGGGGTCATAGAGGCATCGTTTACCCAAGGACCTCCTACGTACTCACTTCCAAATGGATTAGAGTTGAACACGTAGTTCTCCTTACAAGGTTTCTCCCAAGGGACACATACACACAAGTTCACATGACTAATGTTTCATTAATTACTATGTCATACTCCAAAAGGGCTCCTTTAAATGATTCCCAATAGCTAATAGTACTTAACAACAAGCAAGGGATTCATCACCATTCCCCAAATTAGCAAACCTATACCATGAAACTTCCATCCATGTATGTCAAGATCTCAAATTAAACCTTACCATAATTATTATTCTTAACTCGATATGAGCATCCTAAAACCCTTATGATTACATATCAAGGACATCATACCACACCTATTACCCTGATGATATTACCACATAGTTTATAACATAGGGTCCTATTTAGGTTTAGAACATGATAATATGAATACACCATGGATTGGTAATCGTAGATATCACAAGCACATTAGTTCATGATATCTTGAACCACTATATTATAATAATAAGAAACCCCTTAAACATTTAGGTATGAGAATAACCCAATAGAATAAATATCACTTGACTAAGATAAATTTACTAATGATAAGGGTATCAATACTCAAGATCTAATCACCATGTGGCCATCATGTGAAGCCTTAATAAGGCCATGCAAAATTATTTAAACTTCAAAAGACATTTAACACAATAGTTATAAACTTGCTCCTTGACAAAAGTGATATGTAATTCATCCCTAGATAGTTGACGATACTATATCCATGGTATCAACATCCGAGTATATGCATCCAATGATAATATACTCTTAATCTCTTAATATCCTTGTCATCTAGTGAAATCCAATATTCTTAAAATAGTCTAGTTCATGAAATATGAAATGCTCTCCCTAGCCACATAATGTCATTTTGAGCCTTGAAAGGCATATATCCATCATCACAACTTGGGTTAGACATAATCAATTTTTGAGTCATAGTAGAGGCACTTGGAAACTCTATGCTCATCATATTTTCATAGAAATATATGCACTATATAATATTAATAGTAATACAATTTATAATTGTTTGGTTTCATTTATCTTATGGTGTAACCCATTATTCTTGCAATAGATTATTTCTCAAACTAAATAATATTTGCACTTGACATTTATAACTAAATACTTCTTATAATTGTAGATACCATTAGCTAAGATACTGACCATATTCAAATATGTCTTTATTTTTTATTAATGTGTATAATTACCAAATATATGAAACTAATGTTTAACAAGTTATCATAGTAACCATTATAGTATAATCAATATATAATGAGATCCTAAAATGATGTTTCTCAACATAGGGATCTAAAATAATGATGGCATGCTCATATTCTTTTTATCTAATTCTTTGATAGTGAAAAGACAAAGCATAATCCCTCATAGTGTTTACTAAATTTCATCAACTATAGTTTATTCTACCAATAGGAATATTTCAGCCCATCAAAGTTCTTAATGAGATAAAACAATAGTTCCCATCCATTCTACTATTAGGTAGATCAAACCAGGTTAAGATCTTATACAAATACCAAGGTATTTGCCATAAAATATTTAAGATATAACTTTATTTCAAGGAATACCACACCTACGTGTTGCACCTAAACTATTTTGGAAAAATGTTTTCTAACATATGTAACAACATGGACTAGGCATGCGATCTATTGATTATAAACAATGCCTCCCTCAATATGTAACATCATACACACAAGCATAAATCGCCTAGATTAATTATTTTCCAACGATGAAAGTGAGTAAATCAAAATTAACCACTATTTTAAGATAGTAATGTGATAGCTTAGAGTGTACTTAGCTTTGGAATCAATGTGCTGAAATCTATTGTGTTGCTAACTTTTCAACAAACCCATTTGGTTCCTATAATCTCCATCTATTCTCCTCTCTCTATGTTGAAACACTAGTGTTCTTGTGTTCACTCTCTCACCATACTCTCCATTCCTTTCTTGCAAAATTTCTTCCTTCGCTCCTTTGCTACTCGTGTTCTATGGTTTTTCCCTCTACACCATTGCAACCTTCCTCACACCTTACTCTACTCATGTCTTCACCAAAATGTCATGCCCGCTTGCAATCTTCTTCCCTATCCATCTCTCCTTCCTTGGCCTTCTTTTTTCTGACTCATTTTTTTATCTCATCCCAATATCATTACATTAGATCCTACCACATATTGCAAGCAAGGAATCTAGAAATTGTGGTGAGAATTTAGACCATCTCTTATGGTTGCATCTTATTGGAAAAAGAGTAATTATCACAGCTGGGCTCAAATCATTTTGTCTTTTCTGGAGAGTTTTCAACTTCCTACAATCTAATCTTCTCCATTGCCTAAGAAACCTACTTCTCCACCAATTATAATCTAATTTTATTTTTATCTAGTCTTTCCATGTAGTGCAAGTTTGTAAACCACATCTTTTTTATTATATATACAGAGGCTACTATAATATCAATGAAATCAATAAAAAGATATATTCTCTAGATGTTATAGCATATCATTTGTTACCTGCTCTATTTCCTTTATTTTCTTACTTTATAGTCTTTGTTTCTTCTACAATTGGTATTAGAGACAACGGTGTCAGGTTTGAATCCCCTCGGGTAACGCTGGGGGGGAGATTGTTGGTAGATGGTCATCGCTCCCCTCGGGATTTGTGACATGGACTAACTACCTCCCATGGATTCGTTAACTCTGGAAGTTGTATCAAGCATTAATTGGTTGACCTTTTGGTGCAATGGAAACCATGGGGCCAATAGTTGGTATCATAGCCCAATTATCTATATTTTCTTATGATTCAATTCTAGATTGCTATATGTGGCTTCTTCTTCTGGTGCTACTCTTTCTAGTCTACAAAATCCATTATTACTAGCAAGAATTATTAATACTATTCATTGACCATGAAATCCCTATTTAGATCACAAGATGTATGGGAAATTGTAGAGAATGGTTATATAGAACACCCAAATGCAATAGCATTCAATGCACTCACACAAGCTGAGAAAGACACTTTGAAGGAGCAAAGGAAGAAAGATGGAAAATCCCTCTTCTACATTCATCAGGTAATGCATGAAAGTATACTCCCAAGAGTAGTAGCAACAAATCAAGAAAAGGAGGAATGGGACATGCTTGTAGGTTTTTTACCGAGGTATGGACAAGGTTAAAACTGCAAAATTGCAATTTCTCAGAAGGGATTTTGAAAACTTATTAATGAAATAGTCAGATTCTGTAGTACCCTTTTTCATCCATGTTGTTGGTTTGGTCAATAAAATGAAAACCCATGGAGAGGTTGTTGAAGATAGGAAGGTTGCTGAAAATGTACTTAGAATCCTCCCTTCAAAATTTGATCCTCTTGTTATGGCCTTAGAGGAAACAAAAGACTTGAGTCAATTTAGTGTTGATGACTTGCATGCCTCTCTGATAAATCATGAATTTAGGCTCAATAGGTCTTATATCTCTTTCAAAAGTGCATTTTCATCTCAATATTTTATAATTTGTGGTAGAGGTAGGCATAATTCCAATTCTAGGAGTTCCACTAGAGGAGGACGTAGCAGCAACCCTGCAAATATTTTTGGAAGAGTTCAAACTAGAAATTTTAGCTACTCAAGTGCTTACATATTTGATAAATCCAATATTCAATGTCATTATTGTAAGAAATTTGGGCCTTATGCAAATGAGTGTAGGAAGAGACAATATGACTAGAATAATCAAAAAAAAATTAGAGTCAAAATCAGTCTAGGAGTACACCAACAAGTACTATGTTCATTTCAAGTACTAGGATTGTTGAAGCAATTCCTATTTGTTCCCCTAATGAATGTAACATTGTTCAAGAAAGTCCCTGTGATATTTGGTATTTGGATTCAAGGTGTAGTAATCATATGACTAGAAATGTGGATTTATTTTCTAGTTTGGATGAGTTAGTGCAAATTGAGGTTACTCTTTGGAACAATAATAAAGTGACTGTATTAGGGAAAGGTATAGTTGATATTTTAACTAAAAAGGGGGAGCAAAAAGTTATTCATGGTGTCTATTTTGTTGATGGTTTGAAACATAATTTGATGAGTATTGGTCAATTGATCTAGAAGGGTTATAGAGTTTACATGGAGAATACAAAGACTGTGATTTTGGATATATTGCCTAGCAACCAACTGATTGCAAGAGTGTAGATAACAAGTAATAGGATGTTTCCATTGAGGATAGAACCTGACTTGAAGAACAAAACAACTCAAGTTGTTCGTAAAACAAATGATACACAATTTGGAACTACGTTTAAGGCAAAACATTCAGATTTGAAAGCTAACACATAGTCCAAAGATTTGGCACAATCTAGAACAGCAATAGAAACAACCACTAAATTTGTTTCGTCCAGCTCCAAAGAATAAGACAGTATTGTACAAATACAATCAACATTTCAATCAGTTTTCAAAGATGAATCATGGCTTTGGTATTTCAGATTTGGGCATTTAAATTTTGATGGATTAATTTTTTTGCATAAGAAAAATATGGTAAAAGGTTTTCCTTTGATACAAAAACAACAGAGAATATGTGAAGGATGTATTATGGGAAAGTGGCACAAAGAATCTTTCCTATTGGTAAATCAATTAGAGAAAGAGAACCTCTAGAAATTGTGCACTCAGATTTATGCAGTCAAATGCAAATGTCGTCCATTGGATGTTGCTCATATTTTATAACATTCATTGATGATTTCACAAGAAAAACATGGGTTTATTTTCTTAGACACAAGTCTAATGCATTTACTTACTTTTAGCATTTTAAAGCTCTTGTGGAAAAGAAAAGAAGCTACTATATTCAAGTTTTAAGAATAGACAGCTCAGAGGTGAATACGTTTCTAATGAATTTCTGAATTTTTGTAAGAAGCATGGTATTCATAAAAAATGTATAACTGGTTACACACCACAAAAAAATGGTGTGGCTAAGAGGAAATACCAAACCATAATGGAGATGGCCCTAAATATGTTCATAGCAAAGCATCTACCAAAAGAGTATTGGGATGAGGTAATAGCAACTATTATTTATATCATAAACAAATGTCCAACAAAATGTGTAAAAAATAGAATTCCTCAAGAGGTATGGACCGGCATGAAACAAAATGTTTCTCATTTGAAAGTATTTGGTTGTGTGGTGTATGCTCATGTACTTGATGAGCTAAGAAAATAGTTGGACAATAAAAGTGAAAAGTGCATTTTTGTTGGCTATTCAGAGGATACAAAAGCATATAAGTTGTTTAATCCAATTACAAAGAAAGTCATAATCATTAGAGATGTTCAATTTGTGGAAGAAGTATGGGATGGAATTATAGATAAGACTGTTAACATAGTTTCAGTTGCGAAGGGAGGGCGTGTGCTTGTCATTTCCTCCTCACGGTTGGTATAAGGCCAACTTTGATGGGGCTGCGAAGGGCAACTTGGGTCTGGCTGGAAGTGGAGGTGTGTTAAGGGATTCAAATGGGAATTTTGTGGCGGTTGTGGCCATATCCCTAGGTCACAAAACCAACCACGTGGCAGAGGCTATAGGAGCCTTTCAAGTTTTAAAGCTAGCTCATAATTTGAAAATAAAAAATTTATGGCTTGAAGGGGATTCTAAAAACATCATTGATTATCTCTCAGGAAGTACCCCTCCCTCTTGGTCAATAAAGAATTGGATCGACAAAGAAAAGTATATTTTAGAAAGGTTTGAAAAAGTAAAAGTTTCACACATCTACAAGGAAGCTAACAGTGTGGCAGATTACTTTGTGAATGAAAGGGTTAGGAAGCAAGGTTTGAACACATTGCAGAGTTGTAGGGACTTGAGAACTAAAGTTAGGGCCTTATTAGATTATGATGTTATGCATGGGAAAGAGGAAAAATAAATTTATTGATTAAATGGAAAGGGGAAAATTACATCAAAATCAAGAGATTTTATGGGGCCGCGTCATATCACTCAGACGGGAAGAAAAAGTGACCTGCTTTCTGGGTGCATTGGAACAACTGCATAATTCTACAACAGGAGCTCGACATTGGTAGAGTCAGCAGAAAGGAGAAAAAAAAAATGGGGGGCGGACAGGAAAAGAGTTGAGCTTAAAAGCTATGAGGTGCATACTAATAATGAAAAGGTGTGGAAGCAGATTGAAAGAGGTGGGCTGGTTCCATTTCTGGAAAAACTTCATGGGCCTGATTCCATGGCCACAGAATACTTCAAAAAGAACTAGAACAATAGCGAGATAATTCTCTTTGGGAGAAAGGTGAAGCTAGATGAGAAAATTATAGGGGAGGTTACTGGCATGTCCACTGAGGGAGTGA
Organism: Sequoia sempervirens; assembly: GCA_007258455.2. Taxonomy (NCBI): domain Eukaryota; kingdom Viridiplantae; phylum Streptophyta; class Pinopsida; order Cupressales; family Cupressaceae; genus Sequoia; species Sequoia sempervirens. The sequence continues at coordinate 16,103,799 of VDFB02193867.1, read as the reverse complement.
AGTTTTATCGTGACAGAAGATTTTCTGATGAGGCAGTCATTAGATTTCCAAAGAAGGACAAGGAGAAATTGAAACTAGTTAAAATTTCTAACAGATATTTCAAAATTGATACCATCAAGGTGTTGTGGAGAAAGGTGCTTCGTGTTATTATGGAATACATCACCCTAGACGGGAGATTTACCAAAGTGTATGGTCATCATTTTTCCATCCTAAACCATTTCTACCATAAGGTACAAATTTCTATGCCTCACTACCTATTATGTTCGTTGAGTAATAGCCTTGAGGACCATAAGAAAAATCCCAGGAGATACCCTATTCTTCATCCTAGTCTTATTAGGTTAATATATGAACACTATCAAAGTATGTCAGCTTTATCTAAATTTGTGGCATCCTCGGCATATGAGGATTATGATACGAATAGTGGGGGTTCGAAGAATCAGCCTAACTAGGTGAAAATTGTTGAAGCCCATCCGTCCTCTAAGATGTCTGGCAAGAAAACCCAGTCTAAAAAACCCCAACTTGTTAAAGCTAACCCTAAAACCTACCCTGACTGCTCTGTCCCTTTAAAAATTCATGCTCTCAAGGGTTCCCCACCTAATAAATTAGTTTCCTACTCTTCTGATTCCTTGAAAGACAAAGCCGAGAACCCTGAAGCTAGTAGAAATTTTATGCCTGACCCTCCAACCTCTCTCAGATTTGAAGGAACCAGACTTCCTAGCTCCCCCAATTCGGGTGATGTTAACCTCATCTCAGATAGGGTTCATTCTGGTGATATTCTTGTTTCTGCAAGAAATGATATAAGTGACATTTTCAAGGTCCTAAAATGGGCCTATCAAGAAATCAATGATCTTAACCAAAGAAATAGGGCTCTATATAGTAAGTCGGAGGAGCTGGAACAGAAGTTGGCTGCTCTTAGCAAAGAAGATGGGAAACAACAAAAGAACAATATAGGTAAGGAAGGAGGTGACATGGAGGAAAAGTACAATTCTCTGGAAGCAAAAATGGTGAAAATTAAAAATTACATGAAAAATGTTGTTCAACAAAACCATAAAATGGCTAGGCACAATGCCATTATTATGAACGTCATGTTTGAAAAGCTAGAAAAAATGCAATAGGGTTTGTTGGTTGTTGATTTGGAAGAGAATAAGGAAAGCAAGAGCGAAGACCAAGGTATTTCGAAAAGAACCCGCGCCAATCTCAAAAGGAAAGTGCCTCCCACTACCCAGATGGGTCAGATCTTAAAGAGGGGGGTTCAGGATATGAACGAGCTAGAAGCAGAGACAACAGATTTATTAAAGACCCAAATTTAGCTGTTGCTGGCATTTTTTCTGGCTTTTTGGTTTTGTGGCCTTTGATGGCCTTTTTGGTGGTTGTGGACTTTTATTGTTGTTGTTTTCTATAGCCTTTCCTTTTTTGATATCTTTATCGTCTGTATCCTTTGCTTGTAAACTTTGTGGTTTTGGGTCCTTATAAAACCCGCTTTTTCCTCTTTCAAAAACATAGTTTCAGTTGCTTCACATGATATGATAGATGAGGTATTTGCATCTCAAGGTACAACTTATATGATTCCTCCCAGACTCTTACACAAACATCGCAAGTTGTAGCCCAAGCTACACCTACATCTACAACAAGGACATCTTCAAGGGTGCAACAGACACCATAACAAACTCTAGCAACTCCTTCAGCTAGAATACTTGGAGCAAGTCCATAAATCTTAGTGAACAACAGTTCTTCTTTAGACCCAACTTTGACAAGCATGCTACAGTACAAAACAAGGAGTTTAAGTGAGTTATATATAATGTTGATACAGCTAATTCATTATTTCCTTTTCTTTCTAAAGTTGATGATCCATTATCATTTGAAGAAGCTGTAAAAAAGAAACATGGACTCAAGCCATGGATGAAGAAATTAATGCTATTGAAAAGAATCACACATGGGAGTTAGTGGATTTTCCTAAAGGAAATGATGTGATTAGTGTGAAATGGATTTACAAAACAAAACATAGTGTTGGTGGAAAAGTGCAAAAGCACAAGGAAAGGTTAGTAGCTAGAGGTTTCACACAATAAGCAAGAGTAGATTACAAAGAAATGTTTTCTCCTGTTGCACGATTGGATACAATAAGGACATTGTTAGCCATTGCAACACAAAATAGATGGCCTACTTATCAAATGGATGTGATGTCTGCATTTTTAAAAGGATTCCGTGAAGAGGAAGTATATGTGAAACAACCACAAGGCTATGAAATACTGGGTCATGAAGGCAAGGTGTACAAGTTGAAGAAAGCATTGTATGTGGACTTAAACAAGCTCCTAGAGCTTGGTACAGTCGGATTGACTCTTATATGTTTTAGAATGGATTTCAAAGTAGTAGTAGTGAGCCTACCTTGTATATCAAAATCAATGAGCAAGGTAAAATTTTAATTGTGAGTTTATATGTGGATGATTTGATATTCACTGGTAATCTTTCTATAGATTCTTTTAAGGCATCAATGAAAAGTGAATTTGAAATGAAGGATTTGGGGCTTATGAAATATTTCTTGGGCATCAAAGTCCATCAATATAATGCTGGAATTTTTATTTCACAATCTAAATATCCTAGTGATGTCTTGAAAATATTTCATATGTTGAATTGTAAGGCAGCCCCAACACCAATTATGACAAATTTGAAGTTAATCCAAGAGGATGATGGATCAAGTGTTGATCCTACATTGTTTAGAAGGTTAGTTGTGATTTTAATGTATTTGACAGCCACAAGACCTAACATTATGTGGTGTAGGTCTGATTTCAAGATTTATGGAGTCTCCAAAGACTCTCATTGGCAGGCTGGTAAAAGAATTTTGAGATTGAGTCCACTCTAGTGGAAGTGTCATCTTTCAACTTTAAAATAGGTAGTCATTCATTTTTTAGAATAGGTACCCTTTTTAAAGTGGGTACTCATTCCAAAAGGTTAGAAAATCATAATTCATGTTTCTCATTTGGATTTAGGCTTAGAAAAGGCATTGTAACCCAACCCTTAGCCTTAGACCTGCAAGTACAAGGTCATGACAATATCGAGAGAAAAAACTGACTATTTCAACATGGTTGATGGGGTTTTTTTTAGAATTATTTTATGAAATTAAAACCCTTTTTAGATGAGATAGTGTAGATTCTGAATATGTAAAAAAAAATTCAATTGGATTATTTTTTCTATTTTTCAATTAATTTATGATGAGATAGGCCCATAAACTTGAATTATCAGGGACTTTTAGTATTCTAATAACTTTTTATTAAAATTATTTTTTGAATTTTTTTGTTTTACAAAAACGTACTTCAAAAAATTCTTTTCAATTTGAAAAAAAAATGATAAGTTTAGTTCATCTTATGTGTGGTGTACATGACAATTTTTCAAAACACCAAATATGGCCACAAAAAAATTAACAAAAGTAAAATTATTCAATAAAAAATTACAAAAAAATATGGAAAACATGCTCAAGTGAGTTAAAAAAAATTCCCAAAAGGATTTAGAAAAATATGGTTATTTAGATCAAATAATGGATGACGTACACGTGCATGGTATAGTATAAAAAAAAGTGACTTTTAAACAGTGGTTTTTAGAAACGTCCATTGAAAGTCAATTTGTAGCATCTGGGTATTAAAATAAATTACATATTTGAAAACTAGACTCTGAGTACTACATTTTATGATTAGTGAATTATTTTAAGATTTCATCTCTAAGTGTTTCAAATTTTAAGGTCAAATGTGACAAATTCTGAAAATCAGGGAAAACACCACTTTTTGGCCAAAAAGTGGACTCAACTTCTTTCCAAAACCCATGTTAGTGGCACAAAGAACTTTGGAATTATGTATTTCACTTCAGATGAATTCAAGCTAATTGGATACACAGATAGTGATTTTGCTGGCAACATTGATGAAAGAAAAAGCACCTCAAGTTACGCATTCCATTTTGGTACAAGTGTTGTATCATGGGCGTCATAGAAGAAGCTCATTGTTACTCTTTCTTTAGTTGAAGCTATTTATGTAGCAGAAAAAAGTGCAACATGTCAAGCTATATGGATGAGACGAATGTTGAGTGATTTGATGCATCCTCAAGAAGAAGCAACTCATATTTTTTGTGACAAAAATTTAGCCATTGCTTTATGAAAAAATCTTGTTTTTCATAAAAGAACCAAGCACATAGACACCTATTATCACTTTATCAAGGAATTGGTAAACAACAAAGATATTTGTTTGGAATATTGCAAATCACAAGATCAGTTTGCTAACATATTTACAAATCTATTAGCAAAAGAGACATTTCAGTATTTATGGAGTTATCTAGGAGTTTTTATTCATTACAACACATGAGAAGTTGATGATTATTTTTTTATGATTTCCAGCAGATCATAATTAAGGGGGAGTGTTGGAAAAAGAGTAATTATCATAGCTAGGTTTGAATCATTTTGTCTTTTCTAGAGAGTTCTCAACTGCCTAAAATCTAATCTTCTTCACTGCCTGAGCAATCAACTTCTCCACCAATTATAATCTAATTTTATTTTTATCTAGTCTTGCTATGTAGTGTAAGTTTGTAAACCGCCTCTTTTTTATTATATATACAAAGGCTATTGTAATATCAGTGAAATCAATAAAAAGATATATTCTCTATGTTGTAGCATATCATTTGTTTTTAGATAAAGGGTACAACGAGTTTTACAGGGACCCAAAACCACAGAGATTACAAAAATAAGGAAAGGAAACAAAAGTCCACAAGAAAACACCAGCTGCCAGAAAGGAAAAGGACGGAGCAAACTGCAGCCAACCGTAACAGACCAAAAAGGTCAAGCAAAAAAGGCCAGCAGAGAAGACAACAAAAAACCGGTCGCAACTAACCCAGAGTCTTGAGGACAGACTCCATCTCCGCCTCCAAATTCTGCATGTTATGGACTCCTTTTTTAAAAATTTGAATCATCTTCGGAGTGGAGGGGGCCTTTCTCTTCAGATTGGCTTTGGTTCTCTTTGATATGCCAGCATCCATTTCCTGGCTTTCATCATTGGTCTCCTCCAGGTCCACCACTAGAGACCCCTATTGGGCTCTATCTAACTTCTCAGTTATAGCATTAATAATAATGGCGTTGTGTCTGGCCATTCAGTTGTTTTGCTCTGCAACAATTTTGATGGTGTTCCTCATATTCTCAACCTCAATTTCAATCTTTTTGTTATTGTCAGTGTGGTGTCGAGTTTCTTTGCTGAGACCATGATCTCCATGATCCACATCTTTCTTTCCAATCACAGCAATCTTGGCTCCCAGCTCTTCCAAATTGCTTTGAAGAGCCCGATTTTTTATCTTTAACTCATTAATTTCATTGAAAATCCATTCCAAAAATTTGAAATGGGAATTAGCATTAGTTTTGGCTAAATTTAGAACATCCAAAGCGGGATCCCTTCCAGTGTTTAAACATGTTTTTTCAAGGTCAGGAGTAACAGGGGACCCATCTCTAGCAAATCTTTCCAACAACGGCTCAGCACTTGACTCAGTATTATTGGCACCAGATGCCTCAGATTCAGGGGAATCTTTGGAATAGGAAACAAGATTTTTAGCCCAGGGGTTCTTATCAACAGTACTGGTCTTGAAGGAGGGGCTTCTCAGCTCAAACTCAACACGAGCCTTATTAGAAAAAGGGGTAGGGTTTTTTTTGCCAAAAAGGAAAGCATGCGGGCTAAGGACAGTTCTGGCCGGACTAAGATTGGGAAAATACTCTGAACAACTAGGCTCATTATCGTCCTCCTCAGAATCAGGAAGGGTTTCCAGATTAGCGGGGACGAGAAAATTTTGATAATGCTCAACAATCAACCTAATCAGCCCTGTATGCAGGATAGGGAATCTTCTAGGGTTTTTCTTATGATCATCCAAGCTTTTCCTAAGAGAACAGAAAAGATAATAGGGGAGAAAAACCCTTACCTTGTAGCGGAAGTGATTGAGAAGAGAAAAGTGATAGCCATAGACCCTAGTGAAGCACCCGTCCACCATAATGTACTCCATGATGACCCGTAGGACCTTTCTCCAAAGGGCTTTTATGGTGTCAGCTTCAAAGTAGCTGTTAGCAATTTTCACAAGATTCATCCTTTCTTTTTCTTTTTTAGGAAATCTGATAATGACATCGTCAGAAAAAAAACCTATCCCTAAAGAACTTCTTTCCATCAGTAGACAAGCCCGTCACTTCAGCAATCAAATTTTCATTGAGCTCCACATTCCTACCAAACAGGGTAAGGTTTCCATTATTCCAGTTTTTCTCAAAAAGGTCTGTAGCCACCTGATTGGAACCATGGAGCTTCTCCAGGAAAGGAAGTAACCCAATGATTTTTACTTTATTCCAAACCTTTACATTTTTGGTGTGCATCTCATAGCTGTCTGACTCGATTCTTTTCCTTTCACCACCCATCTTGGCCAACACAGTGGGGCAGACACAGAAAAAATCTTTACTAAAACTGGCCCTGCCAAATCTGAGAACCCACAAAGCTTGCAACGTTTCCTTGCAGACTAAGCCTCTGAGCTTGGTCCCATACAATCTAATGATTATGATGTGAAAGATCCAACCTGTCCTCATTAAAGGGATGAGATGCCTCTTGTCCATGTGATTTATTATAATTCAATAAAGCATAGACATTAGAACTTAGATCACTAACATTAAGCCAGGTGCGTGAATCATTACTCCGAACTCCTTCATTAGCAAAAAAATCCACAACAACATTAGCTTCTCTATAAGCATGTGATTTTTTAACTTTATCAAACTTAGCCAAGGTCAAGATGGTGTCATTGATCCAATATTTTATAGTCCACGAGGGGGGAGACTTGCCACAGAGGCAGTCAATTATATTTTTGGAGTCACCTTCCAACCAAAGATTCTTAAAGTTAAGACTTTGGGCTAAATTTATAATGTGATATGCGCCAGCAGCCTCCACCAAATGATTGGTTTGGGAACTGAGAGGAGAGGCCATCGCTCCAAGGAAATTGCCAAAGGAATCCCTTATGACTCCACCACAACCTGCCGCCCTAGGATTACCTTTAGCCGCACCATCAAAGTTAGCTTTGACCCATCCGTTAGGAAGAAAAGACCAGCGAACACCCTCTCTATCCTTTTTAGCTTTCTTAGGAGCGCAGGGTAATTCAAGGCTAATATTCCAATCCTTAGCAACTATAAGGTCATAGGACGAATGCACCGCTTTCTTAGAAAAGCAAACCTTCTGTGAAAAGACATTGACATTTTCCTTCAAGAATCTGACAATTTTATCAAAAACTATATCCACGGAAGCTTCTTTATCTCTGTAAATTCTATTGTTGCATTCTTTCCAAAGACCCCAAGCAACATGAGGGAAAGAGAAATCCCATAAAAGCCTGAGCAAAGAATTTTTAGTTGGGGCTTTCCATTGAAGGAAGAAGTCTTCAATGGACAAAGGAAAAACCCAAGAAAGATGCCACAAACTGATAATTTTTTCCTAAATAGCAGCAGCAAATGAGCAATGAAGGAACAAATGACGCATTGATTCGGCCTCCATCTTACAAAGAAAACATCTGTTAGGTATTTGAAATCTTCCTTTGCTAAGGTTGTCAATCGTGAGCACCTTGTTTTGGAGAAGGATCCAGAAAAAAATGTTGATTTTTGGGATCAAATGTTTGAACCAAGCCTTCAACCAGAAAGGAGGAGATTCCTAAGATGAAGTAATCCTGGCAAAAGCAGATGAAACATAATAATTGCCTGAGGGTTCGTCAAACCAGACAAGATGATCATCCAACTGGTCAGAACAAAGTCTAATAGCCAACAAAGAAGACTGAAAAGGAGCAAGAGACTGGCTGACAAGACACAGATCCACCCATTTACCATTCACTCTATAGTCTTTCACATAAGAGCCATAGCAGGCCTTGCAATTCTCAACCCAAGCATTAAAGGAATTGATTTTTAAAAGGGGCTCTTTAAAAAGCCATCTATCCTCCCAAAATCTAGTATGGTTTCCGCTTCTCACTTGCCAACCAGTTCCTGAGTCCACAATATTTTTACCATTGATTAGATTATTCCAGCAAGTAGAACCTCTAGGAAGAAGGTGGGAATATTTTAGGATAATAAAGGAATGGTTGTTTTCTAAATATTTGCTAGCCATGATATCTGTCCATTCCCCTGAAGATGAGAAAATTCCTCAAATTTGTTTTGCGAGAAGGATTTTGTTAACCGTTATGATTCTTCTAAGACCTAATCCTCTGGCTTTTTTTGGTCTACAAACCAGATTCCAACTAATTAAAGGAAGTCTTTTTTTTCTTCAACACCCGACCATAGAAATATTTTTTGAATCTTTTCTATGGCATCAACAAATTTAGCAGGAATCTTGAAAAGGCTCAGGGTGTAGATTGACAAATTCTAGAGTGAGGCTTTGAGGAGTTGAAGTTTTCCCGCTTGACGTAACAGAGCTCCTTTCCATCCAGCAAGCTTCTTGCTAAATCTCTCAACCAATGAAAGCAAAAAAGATTCAGGAGGTTTAAGGCTTAAGGGTAAACCAAGATAGGTGGTAGGTAAGAAGTCCACCCTGCAACCAAGTATTCTAGCAATTTTAGTTTGTCTGTGAACCAGCATGTTGAAGAAGAACATAGAACTTTTTTGATTGTTGATCAACTGTCCTAAAGCTCTCCCATAATTATCAAGTAGTTGTTTAAAATTTTTTCCTTCAGAGACTGAAGCTTTACCCATAAGCATAGTATCATCAATGAATTTTTGATGGGAACAAACTAGGTTACTAGATGAAGGTAACCTATAGTCAACCAAGAAGAGATCTATAGTCAACCAACTTTTTTAGATTTCTGCCAAGACTTTAAGCCATAATAGTGAATAGAATAGGAGAGATAGGATCACCCTATCTTAGACCTCTGGTACTTTGGAAAAAGGAGGTAGGGGATCCATTAACCATAACCGATATGGAAGCAATAGACACAAGTTGTTCCACCATTTGAAGAACCCTATTACAAAATCCAAAAGCCTTTAAAATTTTGAATAAGAAAATCCAGTCAACTCTGTCATAGGCTTTTGATATATCAAGCTTAAGTAAAAAGCCTTCAGTCTTCGATTCCTCTAAGGAATGAATATTCTCATGCACCGTTACAATAGAGTCTAGGATTTTTCTGCCAAGGACAAAGCCATTTTGTTGAAGAGAAATCAAAGATGGAAAAAAGGTTAAAAATCTTGAGGTTAAGACCTTAGAGATGATTTTATAAATAGAATTACAAAGACTTATGGGTCTGAAAGCCTCAAAATTATTAGCTCCAAGTTTCTTGGGAATAAGGACCAAAAAGGTGGCATTTAATTCTTTTAGGAGACTTCTGGATCCAAAAAAATCTTTAACAGCATTCACCACATCATCTCCAACTATCTCCCAAAGCCACTGAAAGAAAAATAAAGGGAAACCATCCGGGCCTGGAGCTTTACTCCCATCAAAGGAGAAAATAGCCCGCTTGACTTCCTCATTGGTGGGGATAGCAGACAACAGAGAGTTATTTTCCTGGTTGATAATTCTCGGTATAGCTTCAACTAACTGATCCTAATCAATTTGGTTAATTTCATCATTCACTGAAAGAAGATGTTTGAAGAAAGAGCAAGCATGCTTTCTAATATCCTCCTCCTCCTCATACCTGATGCCATTCACTTCAATTTGAGATATTCTATTAATAGCTCTATGTTTTGAAGCTGATAGATGAAAGTACCTGGTATTTTTGTCACCTGCAGATAACCATAGAGCTCTAGATCTTTGCCTCCAGAACTCCTCCTCCTTTCCAATTATATCATGCATCTTAGTGAGGATCTCATTCTCTTTTTCCTTAGTATCATTCGAATATCCCTCCTTCTAGATTTTATATTGAATATCACCCAATTCCGTTTGGAGGTCAGACTTGATTCTAAAGATGTTCCCAAAGGACTCATTTTTCCATTTTTTCAGATTACATTTCACTTCCCTTAGTTTTTAAGCTATTCTAAACATAGCAGTACTAGGAATACTTATATTCCACCATTTCCTAATATCCTCTTTAAGAGCAGGATGGGAGATCCACATATTTTCAAATCTGAAAGGGATCTTTTTCTTCTTTTTTATAGGATCTACAATAAAAATGATAGGGAAATTATCAGAACCAATCCTTGAGAGAGCTTTAAGAGAGCAATAATAATAAAAAAACTAATGATCAGAAATTAAAGATCTATCTAATCTAACTTGTATGAGATCCATCCCCTTTCTACGATTAGACCAGATAAAGGAAGTGCCATGTAAATCCAGATCTATCAGCCCCTGATTGTCAATGAAGTTTTGAAGATCCTCTTTGCTCTCCACATTGATCTGGGATCATCCAAAATTTTCTCTGTTCATCAAGGGTGTATTGAAATCACCCATAATAACCCAAGCCTTTCTGTCAAAAATCCTCCTAAAGGCAGACAGCTCCAACCAAAAGGATTTTCTCATTCCTTTTCCATTGGGGGCATAAATATTCAGTTGAATCCAGCTAAAGTTGTCCCTAATATGTGTGAATCTAGTGGCAGTATGATTCATTCCTTCCAAAATCGGATCTCCTTTGATTATGTGGCTATTCCAAAAAGTAGCAATGCCTCCAGAAGCGCCACTCGAGTTATTACTATGAGTACTACAGTGCTAGAAAAGTTTCATTTTTCAACTTTCTCCTTTGACATTTTAGTCTCCTGAATTAAAAGAATATCAGGCTTGTGATCTCTAGCAAAATTGCGAAGAACATCCTGCTTGTGGGGGCTATTGAGTCCCCTGATATTCCAAGACATAATCTTCATGAATTACCAAGGGAATTAAGGCATTCCGAGATGGTTTTCTGAGACCCATCCGCTATATCCTGGAAGCTATTCTTCTCTCTTGTCCTTTTAGAAGACTTTTTCCCTCATGAATTCTTTACTGCTCCACAGTCTACCTTAGCTTTTGATCTGGTAGAAATGCCACTTGGAGTCTTCCTTTTTTTATTTTTTTCCTTCTTCTTTGATAAGTTCTCTTCTTTATCAGTCTCTTCTTGGCTATTTGTCTCTCTGCTAGATTCCCATTCCTTATCAGTTAGGATCCTTTGTTCCCAGGGTAATGTATCCATATTACCATTCACATGAAAAGCTGAGAAATTACTAGAAAGATCAGCAAAATGGTCCGGGTTTTCAAGGGAGTCCTTGACCACCTCCAAGGGGTTGGGATCCATAAAGTTCGCAGCACCCAGGGGGAAAGATCTTCAGAAGACGGGAAAGGGAATGGGATATTCAGTTCCAAGGACAAGCCCTTACTAGGAATATCCTCCAAGCCCAGGGTTTCAACATTTTTCGCAGTTGGGATTGTCACTTGGGACAAAGATTTAGCTTTTTGGTTAAGATCTTCTTCCCCAGCCGACAGATCCTCATTGGATCCATTTTCCTTAGAAGATAACGTTTTAACAAGATTCATATAATGGGGATCCAGAGGGATCTCTCCATTATTTTCCATGACCGCTTCAATCTCAAAAGAGGTGCTCTGAATATTAGACTCTTTATTTTCCAAGTCCTGAACATTAGACTCTTTATTTTCCTTACTATCTCCTCCTAATTTTTTTTTTCAAACCGATTTTAAAGAACTAGCTAGTTTCTCTTTCTCTGATGTGGCGTTTAAGGGACATTTTTTAGCCCAGTGCCCAGATTTCCTGCACTTGAAGCAGGCAAACGGGATGGTTTCAAACTCTATATTCTGCAACCAGGATCCAAGTTTAGACTGGATCTCAATCGAAGAAGGAAGGTCAGTTTCCTGGGAAACCCCCACACATATTCTCGCAAAAACCAATCTCATTCTAGCTGCTGTCATAGTATCAATAGAAAGGAGCTCACCAAAGGAGCTCGCAATACCATTCAAAATATCTTCATTCCAATACTCTAGAGGCAGGCCGGGTAGTCTAACCCAAACTGGGACATTCTCAAAAATGGAGTCCGAGAGGTCCAAGTTAGAGGACCACTTCTTTAGAGCCAGGGAAGATTTCCCTATTACCCAGGGACCCCCACTTCTAACAGCCAAGATGTCCTCTCTACAAGTAAATTCTAACGCAAAGAAACCCTTTGGAAGAGTAGCAACTGAAACTTTTCCATTCGTTCTCCATTTATTTTTAATGAACTCCCTGACCACTTCAATATTTGGTCTAGGGCCCATAAACTTCCCAACCAATGTTCTTTCCATTAGAGCGATATTATGATCAATTAGTGAATCTGGGATAGAAATTGCAAACTTACCTTTTTCTGAGGAAGAAATATTTTGCACTGGAGGGAAAGATGATTTTCCATTTGGTTTTACCCCTAACAAAGAGGTCTAGGGTTTACGATTGCCTCCAATGCCGCCCGTGGTCCCCACTGCATCATTAGCTTTCTCATTTTTTTTGCCGGCACAGGAAGCAGCAGGATTAACTGCCGGAATATCCTTTCCTCCAGGTTCCACCTAGATTTTGTTTCCGGAGTCCACATCATCCTGATCATCCTTACCTTGCTTCTTACTCGATTCCAGCTCCTGATTCGACTGCGATTTCTCTGATCTTGCTCCATTTCCATTCCCGTTGCTTGGATTTTCGAAATCCCTTTTTTCCCGCCCTTACTCACGCTCGTGTGCCTCCATCTCTCTGTGTAGCATATCATTTGTTACCTGCTATGTTTCCTTATTTTCAACCTTCCTCACTCCTTATTGCTCGTGTCTTCACCAAAATGTCATGCTCTCTTGCAATCTTCTTCCCTATCCATCTCTCCTTCCTTGGCCTTCTTTTTTTTCTGACTCATTTTTTTATCTCATCCCAATATCATTACATTACAAGCTACCATAGATTGCAAGCAAGGAATCTAGAAATTGTGGTGGGCATTTAGACCATCTCCTATGGTTGCGTCTAACTTTCAAATGCCCTATCGACTCTCCAAAACTTGTTCAACCCCTTCTACCCATACATTTCTCGGAATTGACTATGCAGCCCTCAAAATGGATATTTGACCGTATTTATTAATTAATGAAAAATAAAGATACAATGCATTCTTTATTTTTAATTAATTAATAAATACGATTAAATGTTCATTTTGAGGGTTGCATAGACATTGCTGCATTTCTCTTTATTCTTTCGTATTGGCCTCTTTCCACGTGATTTCTGTTGCCCTCAAACTGTCCAAAACTCTGCCTTTATCGTGGGTATCGAGTCAATCTTCTTCTACATGTTGTTCTTCTCACAACCTACCCATGCTTCCTCCATTCACATGAAAAATCGAATGGAAATATGGGTGAGGATAGGGGTGCCATACTTTATTCAATGCATAGCTATCTCTAAGTTTCTTGCGGCTTTCATCATTATTAAAAGTTGTCTCCTTGCTGGGTCGTTGGTGTGAATGCTATGACCCAGTTCTTATTTTCTTTCACTAGCCTTTGACCGTGGGATGTGACAATACTTTATTCCAAGGCATAGCATTAAGAAGGAAAATAGTTTTGTGCAAATAAATTCTCAACTCTACGGTCTTTATAAGACCGGTCACTGGCATTATGGGGCTAATGATATTATTAGAACAACACATTCATTTTAGAGGGTTCTCAATTAAGGTATCACTAAATCAAGTATATATGTCAATATTTAGCGATCAATACATTTAACAAAGGAATAAAATCTATTTGTATCTTTCGGTAGGTATAAGATTCAGAATGGCACTCATGACCCATATGAGGACTGTGTGTCAGCAATGCGTATTTACAAGAAAATGAGAAATCAGGACCATTCCCTATCTGCTTCTTCCAGTGTAGGTGAATTTCTTTCTGAGAATATGGTGTATGCAAGAATGAAACAAAAAGACCTGAAGAAAATGAGCCCTGAAGCTTTGCTTTACAGATCTGATTTCTACTGTTGGTGCATGGATTCTAGTTCACAAGCAATTTAATGTGAGAAGCCACTTGAATCTCTTTAGCTACCTTAACTAGGCTTTCATATGGGGGAGTCAGATGCATAGATTTTTCATAAAGGCCCAATTGAGAAGAGGTAAGCATGGAGAAGTACTCTAGCAAATCAAACTATCTATTCTCTGACATTATATCCAAGAGTTGTGTTTCACCAAACACTTGTAGATATACCTTGTCGATGTGACATAAGTGATTCTTTCCTCGATATGCCTGTATCTTTTTGACATTTCACTATTTTACATCGTCGATGAGACATATAAATAAGTATCTTTGACATAGGGGTTTCTAAATCGACGCTAAACTTAGAGCTAAACTTGAAGCTAAAATCAGAGCTAAAAGTGATGCTAAACTCGAAGCTAAATTCAGAGCTAAAGGTGGCACTACACTTGAAGCTAATATCAACGCTAAAGATGGTGTTTCTTTACGTGCTAATTAGTACCTAATCCATCCCGATAAATAGCATCGACGTTTTCAAAAACTTGCCAAAAAATACATTAAAACAATGGGTGGAAGCAAAAAACAAAGCAAAAAATGGAGCAAATCACAGGGATTTATTGTAGTGATTAGAAATAACATAAACTTTTCAATTCCTTTGCACCCATTCCCAACATTGGTTTACCGAAAATAACATAAACTATTGTTAAATGCTAAATAATTGTTATCTCCTTATACAAACATAAGGGAGGTGCTTATTATACAGCTCATGGTGTATATCATTTGATGATTATTTTATTAGGTGACATTTAAATGATTATTCTTACAAGTCAAAGTGCATAGACTTTTGAGCATTCTAAAGAATAAGGTAAAAAACATGGAGAGCGACAAAGGTGTAAGTGTTTGATGTTAACATGTGATCGACACACATTATAAAGTGTTACACGAGTATTATGATGGTTATGTGCAAATGACAACATAATGAAGGGTTTTATTTGTAACACTAACACAATAATTATGCCCTAAAATAATCACCATAGTCGCTACATGAAAAGCATAAATAATAGGCCATTGTTGATTGTTGTTCTCTTTCTTTAACAATACTTACACAACAACAGTCAATAATTCCTTATTAGAAATAATATAAACTCTTTAATTCCTTTGCAACCATTCCCAATAGTGGCTTATCGAAAACAACATAAACTATTGTTAAATGATAAATGCTTGTTATCTCCTTGCAACTATCACCAATATTGTTCCATGTATGGTTTCCCTATAGTTCATTTATGGTTTTTGTGTGCTGATGGTTGTTGGAAAGCAATCAAGAGGTTACAATTTATGTTATCTTCCATAAGCCATTGTCGAATGTTATTTTCTAGCTTCAAAAATGTTACTGCATTTACGATTTTCATATACTGGTGGTGGTTGTGACCCAATAAAATAGTTTATGTTGTTTTCGGTGGCGTATAGTTGGCTGTGGTTGTGTATCCTTTTTCATTACATTCATACTCATTGCTATTATTTCTTGTAGCTGATATCACTCAGTTGCCAATGTTTCAATTCATAAACAATAATTATTTTGACCACTTCATAATCAAAGCTGAGATCAATGTTCAATATTACACTTGATATACAACCTATCATACATATGAATATTGTCTACATCCAATTTCATATGTATGTTAAGTGCAAAAAAGCTATCCATAGTGGTTGCTCATAGTTTGAACAACTACTATACAAATCCCTGCCATTTGGACTTCCCCTCCGCCTATCAGCTCACTGTTGCATGTCACTACTAGTTTATATATTTACGTTGAAGGCATGTCCTATATGAGATTTTGAAGCTCACTTTTCCCATTAATGGTTCACAAACCCTGAGAGACCTGACAAGGTGCTTAAATCAATCTCAGCCATGCATATTTTTCATCACTTTTTTACTGTTTTCCCACTGCTACTGATTTTCGATCCGATTTTGGATTAACGCCTGATGTTGACTTGTGTTATTTCCTTCATTAGCTCGCTATAGACATGTTTTGCTTCTGTACGAGACTCCTCCAATCTTTGCATGATTTCTTAACACCGTCGGGCCTTCCAAGCTTACAAAGATATTCCATGAATATAAGCGGTGTCCTTTATGAGTCACAATTGTTGTAAATTTTGGTGCTATGGTCCAACTGCTGCTTGAAAAATTTTAACTTTGAATTTTTGAATCTTCACAGCATATGCAGAAGATCAAATTTTGTCCCATGGGGTGTGGGATAGGTTTTTGCTGGAATTTGAAGACTCAAGTTGAAACCTTTGTGTAGCTGAAACTCGCTTCCTATAGATTTTCCTCTTCTTATTTATTTTCCTCTCTTGTTTTCCACTGTTTCTTGATTTA
Source organism: Sequoia sempervirens (assembly GCA_007258455.2). NCBI lineage: Eukaryota > Viridiplantae > Streptophyta > Pinopsida > Cupressales > Cupressaceae > Sequoia > Sequoia sempervirens. Next base: position 16,087,542 of record VDFB02193867.1, on the reverse strand, counting down.
CTGTGTTTCAAAAACCTCCTCTCTGACACCCATTTTCAGTTATTATTTTTGCAGAGACAGATCAAGATAACTATTGTATGCCTTCGTTATTCTTTTCCATTCTTTTAAAGATTTCTTTTTAGTTTGTCAAAAACCTAATCTTGAAATTAAAAATAATAAACTTCATTTTTCCTAGACACAATATCTATCCTTAGCTATTAATAAAAATACCATTTTTAATTATGAAATTGAATATCTATTCTAAATAAATAATAATGAAATATCTTTTATTTGTAATTTAAATATTTATTCAAAATAGTTAGAAAATAGGTAACATTTAATTGCAATTAAAAATAATTATTCTAAATTACAACACATTATCATTTATGTGCAAAAATAAATTCTCTATTTAAAATATAATTAATTCTTTTACTCCTTTGCACTTTTATTTCACAACAAATTAATTAAATTAAACATTGTAAAATACGAACAATAAAAATAGGGGTTGTAGCATCCTTTCCCCCTTAAAGAATTATCATCCTCATTGTCACCTTAACTAAAGATAAAAATATCATACCTCTTTAATTATGTTTTATCTTAATGTCAAAATCAACCCACCTGACAAAGATATCATTTACTTCAAACACCTATCTGTTCATAACAATAAAATTTTATGTGGCTAGCATTCATACACGTGCACACCTTGCTAGCACGTCATGGCTTCATCAAATTTTCTTTATTTACCTTAACTAATAAAAACATTCAAACTAATTAATTTCTTTCATACAATTGTCTATATCTTATTGAAATCTTTTTCATATTCCAAAATATTTATGAATAGATGGAAAATAATTATGTTCATTTTTTCAACATGCCTACTCATATGAGATGTTGGAATAATTGTCTCTATGATGATAAAAAAAGCATCCCATACTACTCATTATCATCATTAGTGAATTAAAATAATAACAAAAAGAAAAATATCAACAATCTGAAGATGTCAAAAAATTACAACAAGGTCTACATTTTGACCATCAACATGAAAGATAAGAAGATCAACAAGTTATCAACATACAAAAGATCGTCAACATGATTAGAGACATCAAAGATATAAGAATACTGCCAAATTTCCACAAGGTTTCAAAACTATAGTATTGAAAATTATCTTCACAAAAAGGTCATCAATACTAAAAAAATGGTTCAAGTTGATTACAACAACAACCCAGAAGACCAAATGTCAAGAAGATCATCAAGAGCTTAATACTAATTCAACCATTTACTAAATTTCACTACAAAAAGTAAATCTCAATCTATATTTGGAAAAAATTACATTTCTATTAACAAAGATATTCGTAAATGTATGATATGCATAATCATTTTACCTTTTTACAAATACAACAAGAGTGCATCTAAGAGAAGTGCATTACATTAATTGACTAAACAAGCCATACAATGATCAATACAATGATACATATCCATCTTCTAAATTACATAAAGATAATAAAATATTTAATCAATCTTCAACTACCATAACCCATTGGTCTTTCGAAAGTTGAAGGTCAAGAGCATGGTTAAGGTGATTTTTCCACCCAACCATGAAGCACAACACTTCCCAGAGATTCTTCCTAACTCGAAGAACACCTGGTCCTGCATGATGCACCTAGAAACTTATAACAATAGGGTAGGAGGGAAACTCTCGATGCATGTATGATGCCTTATATGCACTCTTATACTAGAATGAACATATTTCTTGCATATAGGATGTGGTAGAGAATAATATATAAAAATTCTAGTCATTCATTATCCATCTATTTCAATGGTATAGCTCGCTTTGGCCAAAGCATAATTACAAAATTTGGTTGATCTTGAAAAAGATCGCCTTCTCTGTTAGCCCACATTCAACATCCTATCTCAGAAGGTATGCTTAAAGCTTATCACACACATCACATTCATCAAGAATAATCTATATCAAATTGCATAAAATAAGGACTAGAGGATACGCTAGTGCATAACACACACAAGTGCACATAGAATGAATAATTAACAAACAAGAATGCATGAACCCTTGGTGCCTAACTCACACACGTTATGAATACATAATTTACTTGTAGTGCCTTACTTGCAAAAAGTATGGAATATACCTTGCATACAATGAGCATTACTCATTCAAGTTTTTATACAATAAATATGGTAAGTGCATCTCTTGCACAAGTGCATTGCTCACACAAAAGGTGGCATATGTATAAATTACATTAGTATATAGTTATAGAGTGATCCACAATGAGTATCAAAAGTATATCTCACACTAAAATTTAAAATGCAATCATTACTCAAGTACTTTATCCACAAAAAGGAATCAATAACTTACTTTAATGCATCACTTGCACAAGAACAACAATAATATGAAATATGCATCACTCACATTAGTATAAGTATGATTAAAGCAACAATTTTTCTATGATATGAATACAATCATCCATATAGAAGTGTCATTTGCATAGAGCATGTGAAGTGCATTATTGTACAAGTATCATTATCATATATTACAAATGTATGAGCATTTTCACTAATAACAATCAAGCTCACATGATTCATCACATCATTCACTTCTACATTGCCTATTAGACACATCAAGATATTTATCTAATCAACTTCTATCATGAGTCACCAATGAAGATTCTTAGTACATCAAAACCTTGCACTTTCAAAAGATCTTGTAGATTCAACTAGATCCAAATCTTGTAGGAATATGACATTTCTCTACAATCATCTTGCCCAAAGCCTAGCACTGTTACAAACATTCTTGCCTTTAAAACATTCTTCTTAGGTTTTGCTACCTTCAAGAAGGCTCAACCAATATTTTTCCATTATTAGAAACATTTTTTTTACTTCACAAGTGCTTTTTCTTCTCCCCTTTTATTAGAAATTTATTATTTTTTTCTTTCGGGTATGTGCAGGATCATCATGGAAAAAACAGGCCCTTAAGTGGCAAAAAAATTAGAAAAATCAGAGTTAGGCAACTTGACATAAAAAATTGAATATGTTATCTATATTATTTCAAAAATATGTAAGAATAGAAACTATAGAAAATTGAATGTACTTTCTAAACTACTGGGTTTCTTTCAAAAAAAAAATCTATTTGGTGAAAATTTTAAATTTGAATGCAGTGGTACTTAAATTTCAAGGAAAAAATAAGTAGGTGTCTGTCTGACCACCCTAACTACAATAAAATGATGATATTTTTTATAATATTTTAGATATAAGTAGAAGACTCATACCCCAATGTGATGCATATTTTTTTGTAATTTTTTTCCAAGTAAATAATTAATTATGAATTTTATATTACAACTTTTTAAAAACTATAAAAAACTCATATGTCTGACTACCTTAACTTGGTCAGAACTTCATAAAATTCAATTTTTCTTTTTTTAATCCTATAGTATGCGAAGCATAGAATGTGACACATGTTTTGGATTCAAAAAATGTGATAGCATTTGAAAGCTATATATGTTTTTCAATCAGCCTATCAATCAGGACTTTAGTCATAATTTGAATAGAAAATGAATAATAATTACTTATTAAATTAAAATTAAAGAATAATTTATATCGGTAGAATGTTGAGAATCTTTTTTAAAAACCCTTTTTGTTTCATCAATTTTGGGTAAAAAAATAGTTGTCAGCCACATACCCATCATATTGCCACTTTTTGGCCCATCATGATCCTGCACATACCCTTCCCTTATATCTTATTAACTCATTCATCCTTTATGTCATTAGAGATATCTATCTTTACAATATATTTCTTTTAATAATTTACTTTTATGGCCACATCATCATTCATGGGAATTGTTACCATATTTTGGCTTTACTTCAAATAAGCACCATCAATCTTACTAGTAATTCTTATGAAAACACAACTGAGGCTAAGAGGTCTCACACCTCTAGATTTCTTGAATGATCAAACTACGTATAAACTTCTAATTGGTTCCAATTAACCATCTAAATATCACCAACTCAACAAAAGAATCTTGACCCATAACTAGGGTACCCTTGTCAATGCAACAGGTTCATATACTGTAATGCAACATAAGCATAGAAGACTCAAGGCCCGAGTGTTGAAATTGAGTGCTCTGATACAAAAATGTAAGGTCTAGAAATCTCATTTACTAATTATACCCTTTAGTTTCCAAAATAATTTAGTAGAATAAAATAATTATAAAAGGGTGTGAAATAAGAGGAATAATTAAATTACTTTCATCACTATACTCAAATGGAATAACATACATCAATGAATCAAAGTATATCAAAACAAGATCATGCCTTTACATAATCTAGGGCCATGTAGGCTTACACAAAGATAACAAAATACACATAAATTCAAATATTGTAATGCAGATTAAGGAAAACAACAAGATCATCAATGCATCAACAAAAGAATCATAACACAAAGAATTTCATGAGTGGAAAACCCTCATAGGGATGAAAAACCACTCGTAAAAGTGCCTCACTGGCTTAATAAAGTGCTTCACTAGAAGAGCCTTATTGGCTACAAAATCTCAATGGTTACAAGATGCTTCACAAACAATAATCAAACTATTTATAGAAAGACTGTTGAGCTTGAAAAACACACAAAGAATTCACATTGTTGCAGGACTAACAATTTGGATACTTCATAATTGATCCAAGCAAACTTGGGCTAGATTTAGAACTCTCACAGTTGGATTAGTAGTTTTCACATCTCCAAGAATTTAACTCCTTGTGAGGTAAACATGGTATTACTACTAATAATCATAGCCTTTTAATTTCACAACCATTACAGGTAACACTCAGAACTACATGTAATCTTGTAAGGTTCTACATGTACAAGAAGAAGCTAGATCATAGATGAAGCATATGTTTTTAATATTGACCAAGTGAGACACGGACTTCCAATTCAAGGATCAGTCAAGGTAGCTGAAATAATTGGACTATGTAAATGGGTCTTATATCCAATCCATCTTGTAATTGACTGTAGATCCTATAAATTACATTTTGTTCAACATCAAACATTCCATCCTTGAATTCAATTCACAGAATAACATTATCTTGGTCTTTAAATACAACACTGAACACATGTATAATATCATTTGATGATGTATAGAATAGCTATATTTTCTATCTTTCGTTCTCTTGGAATGGGTATTGGTGCTTCCACGTTTTTTCACAATTTCATTGCATATTCAATATAATCTGTAGGTTATATACATCCATCCGCTAAGTAATACTAATTTATGAATTATCCTCCATGCAAAATCTTGGGGTCAAAACAAATGAATGACATAAGAAGCTAAAGATAGACAAAAATGTTGCTTGCAAGGTGGATATTCAACTGTCTTTGAAAGAGGAAAAAATGGGTTTTACAGGGACCCAAAACCACGAAGTTTACAAACTAATGATACAATCGTTAAAGACACCAAAGTCGGAAAGGCTGTAATAACAACAACAATAAAAGTCCACAGCCACCAAAAAGGCTAGCGAAGGCCACAAAACCAAAATACTAGACAAAAGGCTAGCAACAACTAAATTTTGGATCTTGAAATGTTATGCAACAAACTTGACAAAATTTCTAATATGTCTTTTAAATATCACCCAAACTATCATACTCCACTTGGAATTTAATTTTTAAAATAGATGTTGTAGCTTAGTGTTCACAAAAACACTAAGGATAACCTAGTCCTCACTCTTTATTATTTTAGAAAGCTCAAGAAGAGACCAATACTAGGTATTCCTAAATTGCACAAAAATAACTAGAAAAAGAATGAAACATTAACATAATACAGGTTTAAATTACAAAAGCAAGAATTGAAGTTGGAAACAATGAATACACAAAATCCACATGAAAATTTCTCAATTTTCTTCAAGAAGGTGAGGTGAGAGACATGCAATGCGTTTGTTGTGTCAAAAAGCCAAATAGACTCATCATCACAAGCTGTGACGAAATAATTATTTGTTCGATGGAAATCCAATGTGATAATTTTAGCATTATAATCTTTGTTGACACCTATAATATCATTGATAGTGAAAAGCCAGTGAAACCCACCTTTTAGATGAATCTTGTACGGCCACTTGACCAGTTCCCTATAAATACATCTAAGGATTTTCTTATATGTGGTAACGAAGTACCAACTCTTATGGTTTATGGTAGACTTCTTGTTCTTGTATATTATTATACTTACAAGGTAATAATGTATCTAGTAAGAATAGATTTCATAATTTGGAGATGGTTGTTGCAAGGAGATGGTTAAGAGAGGATTCATGAAAGCTCAATGAAAATGAACTAGAAATTAAATCCCTTATATAAATTTCTTATGGACAAATATATTTTAATGGAGCATGTATTTAGGTACAAGGTATGTGTTGTTTGGATATTTGAATAACCTCTTTGAATATATAATATAGTTGTTTTTATTATTTTTGAAATTTACTATTTAAATTGTTTTTTTTTAAATAGTATTAAATTATAATATTAAATAATAATAACAAATTAAATAAATATTCATTGAATCAAGGATTAGAGAAGGTGGAAACTATTCCTAAAAATTAACAATGAGACTGTGGAAAATGACACATGAATTATTTAAAGGTTAAACTCCAGCCATGGCATCAAAACGAAGGGAAAATATCATTTAAAACTCTGACTCTCAAACTGGACTTGCGTTAATAATATCTAGCTATGACTCAGCATTAGGAAGATGGATGTCTTCTACGACGATTTTATGGGGGAAAAAGAATGATGGATATGGAAGATATAATCTTAAAGATTTTATACTATATTGAGATTAAAAATAAAAACCATAAATTGGATAAATAGTTTCATAAATGGATCATTTGCAGAGATTTGAATAGGAAACTAAAAAAAAAATTAATAGAAAACTATAATATTCATCCTTGTTCAACTGTGTGTAAACATGCTAACAAACAACTCTATATAAAAGAGTTTTTTTTTTAAAACTGCGATCAGGCTATACAAGAACAAAGCTAGAAATGTTTATAAAAAAAGAAGTAAATAAAGCTGCTTTAAAACTAAATCTATCGCCTAAATTGCATACAACTGTAGTTTTATTAGGCATTAAAACAAAAAGAGAAAAAAAAAAAAATTAAATGAAAAAAAATCAATCATATGCCTTATCTAATGGACGAAAAATCTTCGTTATAACTATCACTTGGAAAATATAGTGGGGGGACGCAATGAAGAGGAGAGGAAGAGTTTCAAAAAGCTGACAGATCCTCTTTGCTAGGAAAAGAATATTGAGAATTCTTTTGGTGACTAGATGGATGGAGGAAAGAGGAGCCCGACTGCCCACAACAAGGAAATCAAGGAAAAAGAGAGTTTTCATCACGTTTTTGTGGATAGCTTCAAATTTCTCATGCATGTTCCACTATGGTAAATCAAGAGCCAAATCCCATCACCGTGATAACATTACGCTGGCTACTAAAGATGTTTTTGCAAGATAAACTTTCCAAAAAAATACCTGATATATTGATGAAAAAAAAATAAAAATACTTAATGAGTGGGGAGATTTTAAAAGCAGAGGATCGGTATGCAGTGATTCCAAAGATGCAACAGCAAGAGATGGCTTGAGGGAGCATGATTGGAGGCCTGATGGTAATGGAAGCCGACTCATTTGGAGGGGATCTACGTTCTCATAAAATGATTGAAGTAAGACAATTTGTGCAAAAATCTTGAGGTAAGTAACTTGCCACAATATCAGTTATAAAATAATGGGAATCTTTGCATTGTCATATCATTTTCCAGTATATTTTATTTCATTTGAAAACAATTATTTTGATAGCTGTTAAATAAAAGGTGTGCTGGTTATTTAAAGTTCATCTATGGCTGTTTTCCTACATGATATTATTGTAATACCTTCTATTATTAGATCACCATAAGTTTCTCCAGTTAGACATCTTATTAATGATAAACTTTTAATTTGATATTGGTCTATGTACTTTTGTCTAGTGTATTTTGACCCAATAATTATCATGGAGAAATTGTTTCTGAGGTTGGTCCGTAATTGGATGATTAGAGTTCTTTTTGTTTGATAGAGTTTGATGTTTTTTTTTAATTTTGCTTTTCTCTTTGGCTGAGTTAGATAAGATATTAAACTATTGTGAAATACTATTGACTACCTGCAACATTAAGTGAAATATTGTTGATTACTTGTGATGTGTGGTGCAATAATGCCATTTGGTCTTATACATGATTATTTTTGGTTGAATATCTCTACAGTTGGAAATAATACTTCCTCTCAGATTACAAACAACCTTCATTTCATTTATAACACATTTCAATAAGATGTTTTCTTTGGATTAGCCCTTTCTTTAAAGATATTTATAGTTAATGTTAAATTTCCTATGAAAGTTAATCTTTTGATGCCATTGTTCTTATGAATTTTCTATCCTTGAATTTCTTATTACTGCATAGTTAGACATACTGTGGTGAAACATACTTTCAGCCTGTTACATTTAAAACAACGCTGATACATGTAGGTTAGTTGTTTTAGTGTTTTGAAACTTCACAGTGTGATTCTAGAGCATCATTATTTTTATTTTTATATGCCAGTGATATTATATCAATCTCTAACGAAAATCCACATTACTGAAGTATATGTATTGCAGAGTCTATCATGGTTTATTTAATACCCATTGACAAACCAGTTTTACTTCTTATTACTTTATTAGATTATTATCTAAATTTTCAATAAAATTCTGTTATCACCTTAAAAGAGTAATGCTAGTAATATTTGATTTCTAAGAAATCTGTACCCCATATTGCTAGGTAGAAATTAAATAAAATTTATGTAAGTTGAGAATTCAAGTGTATTGTCTTTCAAAGGTATTAAAATAGAGAAATTAATATTTTTCAGTCAATAATTTTATGGATTGAGAGTTGGAACTAGAGAATGAGAGTGGACAATTTCTTTTTAAGTATTTTTAAAACATAGTAAGATTAATATGGAAAATGCAGATCTAGTATGCTGAGTGGGTTCTAAACAAAGACATTTGTGGGTTTTATTTGTTACTTCCCCCCCTTAATAAATTTTTTTAGTTTTTCAAATATTGACCAAAGGGATGAGAGAGTTATGATTATTTTAATTCGACCCTATTTCGTTGAAAATCAATGTCATAGGAATCTAGTGGTATTATTTGCAGAAAAAACTGCTCATACATGTTTGAGATTCATGCTAAATTATTTCTGGGTTTTATTCCTCGTTCTTTCCCCTTTTCAGAACATATTAAACTTTTAAATTTTGTCAAACAAGGTGAAAGTTGTGTGTGTTTTTGTATCATCTATTTTGCTGAAATCAACAAAATAAAATTTGTAGAGAGAACATTTGTTTTATTGTCAAATTGGTTGTAAGATTGTTGAACCAGATTGAATTACAGTATTGTTGGTCAATCAATATGAGATGGAATGAACTCAAGTGCCGAACTACAATTCCTCTACGCTGTGCATACATAGGCAAGGCCATTAGAGATGAGCCCCTGAGGAATTAGGTCTAGCCCCTTAGGTTCCCCCACACTTGTTCGAAAACAAACCTATGTGTGAGTTAGTTTTAAGTTTAAGGTTGAAATTTTTGTATTTGTGTTATGTCCTTAGTTGAGTTTGTGTTGGTTAGTTTTGGGCATTACAAATCTTGTAACAATAAAATAAAAATATGGATATTTGTCACATATTTCAATTAGAAGAAGAATGTTTTTAGAATGGTTAGAAGATGAATTTAATTCTTTTTTTAATTTATTTCACTTCTCTTCTCTCTTTCCAAGGACCTATTATAGGGAATTCTTAGATGGTTCAAGTCAGTTGCAAAAGTAAATCGCATAAATACAGTTGGCATATTTGGAGGGAAAGATGCAAGGCTACTTTCTAGAATCCTCACTCGTATGAGGAAGTTATGATGTTTTAAAAAAGATTTGGCTTTGATTGTGGAAGCTTAACTCAAGTGGTTTCAGAAGGATGCAACAAGTTTACTTGCAATCAATAATGCTTAGCTGATGTAAAATATTATTTCTCTGAAGTAATAAAAGATGCCTTTAGAAAAAATAGATTATAAATTGTTTCATTTATGAAGCTCATAATTTGTTATATTTAATGCAAACTAGAGGGGTTTCTCTGTACCGTTCACATAGTGACAGGCACAATTTAAATAAAAAGACTTCAATGTAAATTATACTCTAGGATGCACTTAAAATACATATTTCACACAAGAAAACAGTTGTAAACCTTGATGAATGTTTATCCAAAATTTGCAACAAGCCAAAAAAATGCAAAAACATTACAAACCATAAGAAGACAATATATAAACTAGTCAGTTATTAGCTACAGTTGATATACCCACATTGATCAACTTCTTTATAATCATAAATGTAGTTACCTTCCAATATTTGGAGATGACTCTTTGCGTTGTACAACTTATGGCAGATTCTCTCTTTGAATCAGCCTAATATCGTCCCCATGTTAAAAATATCATGTGCTCTTTTACCAACACAACTTTATGAGTCACAATTGTTGTAAATTTTGGTGTTATGGTTAGACTGCTGCTTGAAAACTTTTAACTTTGGATTTTTGAATCTTCACAGGATATGCAGAAGATCAAACTTTGTCCCATGGGGTGTGGGATAGGTTTCTGCTGGCATTTGAGGACTCAAGTTGAAACCTTTGTGTAGCTGAAATTCGCTTCCTATAGATTTCCCTCTTCTTATTGTTTTTCCTCTCTTGTTTCCCACCATTCTTGATTTACTGTGCTTCAAAAACCTCCTCTCCGACACCCATTTCTATTTCTAGTTATTGTTTTTGCAGAGAAAAAGAAAGATCAAGATAACTATTGTATGCTTTCTTTATTCTTTTCCTTCTTTTAAAGATTTCCTTTTAGTTTTCCAAAAACCTAATCTTGAAAATAAAAATAATAAAGTTTATTTCTCCTGTACAATATTTATCCACGGCTATTAATAAGACTACCATTTTTAATTGCAAAATTGAATATCTATTATGAGTAAATAATAACAGAATATCTTTTATTTGCAATTTAAATATTTATTCAAAATAGTTAGCAATGAGGTAACATTTAATTGCAATTAAAAATAATTATTCTAAATTACAACGCATTGTCATTTATGTGCAAAAATAAATTCTCTATTTAAAATATAATTAATTCTTTTACTCCTTTACACTTTTATTGCACCACAAATTAATTTAATTAAACATTGTAAAATATGAACATAGGGGTCGTTACAATGTCTTGACTATTGATAGTCTTATTTTTACATCTAGAGTAAAAACATAGTTAATTAGACATTTAAAATTAACACAAAACCAATTGAAATATTAGACAATGTGTATAAATGTAAATTCTATTAATAACTTTAAGTTTAGGTTTAATTAGGTCTTAAGGTGCTTCCCCTTGTTATTTTTAGAATGCTTCTAGCTCTACCCTATGTGTTGTTCCATTTTACATTTCCTGGCAACCGATAAATTAAAATGTTAACACATACACATTTGCTTCTATTTCACACAAATTACCACAACAAGAAGGAAACAAAAAAAGACAAAAGTTGGATTCCAAAGTGAAAAGCATTAGATTCAAAGATATATTGATTTGTAACCAAAATCCTTGTTTACTACTAGAAAGGGGCTTTCCAACTGTGTTTCGAATTTAATACTTCTCCCTTTAATATAACAAAACTCAACTGATGGACAACTGACTATTAATATTGAAGTGTCAGCTAAGGCAATAATACCGACTTTGAAAGCAATCACTTTTTCTATTCCCCGGGATAATGCTATCAATGTGTATCCTTTTATGATTCTTCATAAAGTCATTTCAATCTACAGCAGGTTGACCATTACTGCGCACCAGCTTGCATTTATAAAAAGAAATATAGTGCAAATAACAAATGTAAGTAGATTGAACATTCCTAATAAAATTTCCAATGGGCTTCCGTTGGAAACATGGATCTTACTTCACCAAGGAGAGGATGAATTACTTAAACTGTCTGAAGGTGCACAACAAATTCCCATTCTAAGATATCACCTCTCCAACTTAGCCAAAGCAGGCATATTAAAATTTAAAGACCATCAAATAGATGAGGCTGATTTCTTTAAATATCTTGACACAAATCCAAGGTCAACAATATGGGAACTAAATTGTGGCTTCTGCCCACGTATGTGGTCTTTCACCAAATCTAGATTATTTTTTTATTCTAATTTGAAATTCATTTTCTATTTCACCCGCTTACCCCCTGTCCCCATGTTGTTGCTCAACTCATTTTCTATTTCACCCGCTTGCCCCCTGTCCCCATGTTGTTGCTCAACTCTATTATAGAAACTTAAAGTTTAAATAATCTAATAAAGTCTTTAGGCAGATAAAATAGGATAGATATTCCTTTCTTACAGTTTAACCAAAATACAACTGATATACAAGATATGCTTTTTAAATCAACTTTCCTTCAACAATTTAAATACAAATATAAAAGATGAACTAAGAAATAAACTACTATTAATCAAATGACCTGCAAGAGATGTTATTCATTTGGAATGAGACAATATTTGAAAATTGAGTTGAAAACTTGAAACCAGAAAGAGTAACTTGCTTATCTTACATAATTGATAAAGTTATCCATACTCTTGAGCTTGTGTTAATACATAATAATTGAAGCTTAGGAAACAATGTATCAATGCCTATATTTTAGTGGTTAATATAATAAGGATCTTAGATGTATGCATTATTTGCTCATTAAATTATCTGGAAAAAAAAATAATATGTGTGGAGATAATTGGAATTCATTTTGTGAATATTGCTAAGAGTTTGTAGAGCCTATGCACAAAATGTAATTAAAATTTGTATGCAAGAAATCCAAAAACTCTTAATAATGCAAAAAAAAAAAACTGTGAACCAACCACTCTCAAAGAGAATTTTTAAATATATATCAAACACAATAGCTACATTACTTACCTACTAAACTTTAGAGCACTCTTTTCTTGGTTGCATCTTATTTCTTATTTCATTTATCATTACCTATTTTTGGTATCAAAGTGTAGATATATAAAATAAATTCAAACAGCTTGCCTAGACACCCTAAGCAACTTAAACACAGAGTAGCATTTATTATATTATAAAGAAAAGACAGCAAGCAATATTTGCGAAATGTCTTGCAGGTAAAAACTTTGAAGCTTTAACATAACCATGTCAATCATGAATAAGTACCTAAATGGAGATATGGGATATTATTTTTTTCATCCATCATTTGAAATTTCGACTAAAGAACTCCTCTACCATCAACAAGATTAACATTCTATTTCCTATATTTGGAAACATATTAGTAGTCAAGGTTAAAATTGAGGTTATGTTCTATTGTATTTAGTTTTTTTAACTTTTTTTTTTTTTTTTGGGTGATTCAATTGTATATTTAGAATATAGACCTAGCCTTTTTTTTTTAACACAATTTTTGATTATTTTTTTAATTTTGCAGTATAGGTGGTGGATTCAAATATTAGAAAAAGAGCTAGAGTATCATCAGAATGTCTTATAGTGATAAAAAAATAACATTGCAAGTTTAGTGTGATGTTGAAGAATCTACAAACATTTTAAAGAAATATAAGAGATCATCATCTCAAGCTTCTAATCATTTAAATGATGAGGTAGAAGATGAAATAGATATGGAGGTTTATGCAATGTGTTGTGAGCAACAAACTATACTCCTTAATTTAGATATTTCTACTTCTGAATGGGAAGGGAAGGTTAGTGGTAAGTGGTATATCAAGCCACATTTCTTGCATTGGTAAAACCATTATATTTTTGCAGTTAAATGTGATGACCAATGATTTTGTAGTATCTTTAGGTAACTACCATATGCATTGTTTCAATTTCTATGTGAATCATTGTATGAAGATATTAAGCAAGGTGATGTACCTATATCTTTAGCAGCATCTATCAAGGAAAAGGTACTTCCAGTTGAAAAATAGGTGGCTATTTCTATTTTAAGACTATCATATGGAATGTCTACGATTAATTTAAGTGGACTTTTTGGGTTTGGAAAGTCAATCGTTGCAAGAGTTGTGGAAAAATTCATTAGTGCTATGCATGGTCAATTTCAAAACTACATAAAATGGCCAAATGATCATTCACTTGAACTTATAAGGCATGGATTTCACCAAAAACAAGGCTTTTGAAATTGTTGTGGGGCTATAGATGTAACTCATGTCGATTTTGAGCTTCTAGCTAATGAATGTTCATTTGATTGGTATAATCGTGAGCACAACTATAGTTTATCATTGCAAGCCATTGTTGATAGTAATACGCATTTCATGGATGTTTTTACTAGTTGGCTTGGATCTATCAATGATGTTAGGCTCCTAAGAAATTCTTCTTTCTATAGTTTATGGGAAGGTGGAGAGATGTTGAATGGAATTCCAATTTCTATTAGTTCATCAAATATTAGAGAGTACATTGATAGTGATGGTGGATATCCATTTTTTTCATGGTTGATCACACCTTTTAGTGGAGCTACAACATATAATCAAAGATCATTCAAATTTAAAATATATTTAACTCATAATGTTGTTGAATGTTCCTTTGGAATGCTGAAAGGTGTTTGGAAATTTTTGAATTAAAAAATTTTCCATCATCCAAATTAGCAAATGTTGCTAAAAACTATTTTTATGTGTTGTATTTTGCATAATATTATGTTTACACTGAAGCTAATTACCTCGACGAGTATGAGAATAATATATCAAACAATGAAGCGATACTAGGGGATTCTATTGCAGGGTTAGCTTGAATGGCATTAATTGAATTTGTCAATTGTAATGAAAATGTTTAGCAACACAACAATTGAAAACTATATTTTGATCAAGACTCTTCGAAATATTCTTACCTAGTGTTTTATTTTTATCAATTAAATTTTGATTTAATTTTACAAGAACTCGTGGTTATTTTTCTTGATTTATGAGTTGCCAAAAAAATCAATTTACTTAAATCAATTCTTTTTAATACTTATGTAGTATTTTTTTCTAATTTGGATTGGAAGATGAAAAGCCTCTTATCAAAGTGAGATGACTACATATGTGGATCACATTAATACTAAAATATTAAGATTATTTCTACTTTGGTGTGTTTCAACTAGTTGCATTTCTATGTGGTGTTTTTATTTCAACATTTCAGGTTACTACAATGCTTCTACAATATCTTATCATTATGATAAGTATTACTTATGTATTTCAATGGATTCAATTTGGTTTTGAAGATTGCAGAAAAAATTCCAATATTCAATGTGAAGGATTCTAGTGTTGATATGTTATCATCTAAAATGCATTTTCTACTAGGTAGGAAATATAATCATTGCTATTGCTATTCTAGTTGTACCAATAAGCAGGGGTTCCATACACATTCAAATCCTTTCCTTCTTATCCAAAGTGATTGTAGCTATTAAACAATACCATGCATTTAGATTTCAATAATTTGTGTTGGTATTTTATAGATATCATATTATTGCATAAATGTAGTATGAACATTGGTACAACATATTTGCTATTCAGTTTTGTGCTTATGACTTCAATGACATATTTTTAAATGTCTTTGAATACCTATAAATTTTACAAATTTCTTCAATAAGCTAATATGCAGTTGAATACTTGCAAATTTTACAAATATCTTCAATGACATATTTTTTGGTTAAATTACTCCAAATTTTAATTTAGTTTCTTTATTCTCTATCCAGTTCCAAGAATTATTTTACTCAATGTTGTATAATATAGTTTAATTTGATTGAGACTACAAATTATTGTGATCAAAGTGAATGAGTGACCTTGGGTTCTTTTCATGGGACAATTACCATGTAGAATGAGTTCATTGATGAGATTATTGTAGTATTCCAATCCCTTTGGATTTATAGCACCCCCTCCATCTATAAAAAACAAGTTGAGATAATGTGTAAGTGAAAAAAGAGTTTACTATTTTCCTCTTAATGAATGTAGGGTTTAATAGTAGATAAGACCATAAAGAAAAATAAGTATACATTGTTATTCCTAATTTTTGGTGTTTGTAGAAAGTATTCTGGCATTGCCAAGTATTAGGCGAGACCATAAGATAGAAAATCTATATGCATTTAATCCAATTTTAAACATCAGTTGAACATCCTCCTAAAAAAATACTTGTAATAAACATGGTAAGCCAACTTAAAGCTGATAGAATATAATTTATTTAATATTATTAGCAGTCCAACACCAATAAAGCATAGTGTAGTAATCAAAGAAAAAATAAATAATACTTTAAAAAAATTATTCAATTGAAAAAATTGCAAGTAATTAGTATCTTTCCCTCGATACATTATGTCTCAAAAAATGGGGCCAAGACACATACGCCCATAGGCATATGGTCCCCCTATTTTTTCAGGGACCAATTTTTGAATTTATTAGAGTGGCTATTTTGACATTGAAATTTTAAATTTCAAATGCTAGCTATCGAGATTTAATTCTCAGGAAATTAGAGAAATTCCTATAAATAACTTGTCTTTTCATCATTTGAAATCTAACTTGGTATTCATGAGAAAAAAATATCATCAAAATCATTAAAGAGCACGTCAAGAGCATCATTTTAGAGCTTTATTACAGTAATTAAAGATCGTAACATCATGTCAAACCTTACATGAGTTTATGTGTGTTCATTTTAACATTGTTTTGTGAAGACTAACAGTTTTGTACGTATCTAAAGAATTCAAGAAAATCAAGCAAGCAAGATCCAAGACCTTGAGGTGATGTGCATGACTTCATTCCTTCAAGGAAGCCATTGAAGGGTGGTGATTTACAACATTTTTTAATTTCATCATTCCTGTAGAAGTTGAAAAACCAACTTCACAGTCCCCAACAACACCTGCAAGTAATCACCTATCACATGCACAGATATTCAGAACAAGAAATGAAAAAGTTTTGTAAACTCTTAGAGAAAACTTGTGCTAGAAAAAATCAGAATTATTGATTATTGAAGATAATTGTTTTACAAATAATACAAAAGCCTTCAAAAAGGAAATGATGCAATAAAGCACGAAAAGAAAACCTTAATCTTATCTTGAGCAAAAAGACAACTCAATAAGATAATAATCAAATGATAATTATCCTAGGAAATAAATAATTACCTAAGTAAACTTATCCTAAAGTGTAATTAAATAATTAATTACACCAACACCCCCCCATAAGTGCAACTTAGGGAGAAGCAAATTATTATGCAAATATGAGTCCTAGCAACAAGGCCTGATCAGGTACTCATTTACAAATGCAATGCAAACTAAATCAAACAGGGTAAAGGAGAAAACCATGTGGGAACAAAACTCCTCCCCAAAATAGAATGCAATAAACTAACTAAGTGATGAAAGATGGAGGACTCCATAAGACCCCCCAAGGACACCATCCATCACAAAGATACATAAAAGAATTCCCCCATAAGAGAGGAAAAAAGAGACCACAAATCCCCCCTAGAATGAAGTAACTCCAAAAGAAGTGAAGAAACTGCATCTCCAGAAAGAAGTGAGAGGGAAGAGGCCGAATGAAAGAAATCTCTGAAGGTGGAATAGGTGTAGCCCAAGATGTCTCCATAGAAGCATGTGTGACCTCAAAAAATGAAGAAGCCGAAGTAGGTGGAGACTCAATAGAAACCTCCAAAGATGTATGATAAACTGGATCCTGCTACACTGAAACAGAAGAAGCAATAGGAGGTGGAGGAGATGGAATGGAAGGCTCAAGAATGCCAATGTTCAAGAAGCCATATCTCTCCTCTAAATGATGATGCACACTCGAAGTGTGAGGAACAACTGTAGGAACAGAAGCACCACCAGTAGAAAAATCAGTGAAAGAATACAACCAAGATGAGTGATCCACTATCCCAGTAGCAATAACTACTCTACTCTCCAAGTCTCTAATGATAACCAAATTAGGTGTGAACTCCACAAATCTCCCATTGCCCGGGCCATGTGTTATCTAATAGATGGAAAGAAGGTTATTTGTCAAGTGAGGGACACACAAGGCATCCTAAAAGGAGTGATCCCCAAAACTAATAGACCTTTTTCCTGTAACACTCATGTAAGTGTTGTTTCCCACCAAAATGGGAGACATAGTGCAAGGCTCAAAGGAAGTGAACATAGACTACGATGAAGCCATATGATGAGATGCTCCTGAATCTAGAAGCCATCTCCCTGATCTAATACCCGAAGAAGCACAAAGAGCATGTCGCTTCATATCTGATGAAGTATGTAAACAAATTGTGCCTATGTTATGCTACTCTGAAGAAGAAGAATGAGGAGAAGAAGATGATGCAGACATCCTAGAAGGAAAATCAATCTGATGTTTCTGAAGAAGACGTTTCAGTTCATCAATGCCCTTCCCTCTTGCAATATGCACATGTAGACTTCTCCTTCCTAGATGATTTCCCCTTAGAAGAGGAGGATGAATCTGAGGACTCCTTTTGCTACTCATGAGGTTTGGAATCCTTTTATTTTTGTTTCTTTCCTTTTCTTGTAGAAGCCTTTGGATCTCTGGGCTCCTGTGATGTAATAAGTGCTTATGAAGAGGAAGAAGGTTTCATTGTGCCCATGCTAGCTAACTTAGCTTGCTCTTGAGTGAGAGATGAAGCAAATTCATCAAGAGATGGCATAGTGAATCTTGTACCAAGTGCATCCATAGTGGCATAAAAGGTAGATACAAAAATGGAATAATCTGGTCCAAGCTTACAAAGAATGGACAATATCAACTGAGAGTCTTCTTTCTGAACACCACACTGTGACAACTGTAATCTAAGAGACTTGAGTTTGGTGAAAAACTCTTGGATGCTATCAAAATCCCTAGGATTTAAGCCAATAAGCTCATTCTCTAACTGAAACCCTTTTATAGTATCCTGCTTCCCAAACAAAGACTCCAAAGTATCCCATATCTCATTTGGTGTAGTGCAAGATTCAATGTGAAAAATGAGGTCAAATGAAATAGACAGACATAATGTACCATAAGCTTCATCACACCTATTAAACCATTTTCTCTTTTTAGTAGCACCTGTAGGTTCAATTTATGTACCCATGGTTACCCTATACAACCCTTTATGTTTCAAGTGAATATCCATTTGTTTTTTCCAACCAAAATAGTTGAATGGAGTAAGGGGTGCAATTTTATGTAAATTGATGACAGAAAAAAAACAATATATACTCTCAAATAGAAAAACAATGCTCGTTGATCTCAAAAAAATTGCCTAATTACACACTTCCTAAGAAAATAATTGAAAAGGTAAAGGCTGAGATCAAACAGAAATATCAGATACTTAGTAAAAAATTCTGGAAAGACAGGTCTGAGATCTGTGTAGAGCACTGAACCAGCTTTCCAATGCCTATTTGTTTTCAAAAAATAGAGCCAGAACGCAAAAGTTACGCCTCCCGGAGTGAAAACAACAACTTCTGGCTTTGATCGACGAAAAAAGCATCAAAATGAAAAAAATCAAAAAGTAAGACTTCCACCATCAGATCGGCACCACAATCAGCTTTCCAACAGCTATTTTTTTCAAAAATCAGAAAAAAATGCCCAAGATATACCCGATTTGGTGAAAATAGCTCCAAATTGCACAATATGGCCTCCAGAGCCCTTGGGGGCTAAAAAAAATAAGAACAAGGTCCTATGAAGGACCAGCCGCTTAGGATAAGGGTTGAGGCCACGGGCCCCTAGTCACTCAAGTGACCACTGCAGGGGCTGAAAGGCCAGCACAGGGCTGATCGTCGGGCGGTCGGTCCTCCAAAGGACCACCGGCTAAAGTTTATAGCCCACAAGGGCTTGTCGGAGGCAAATCGACAGATCAGCTCAGAGGTAGGCAGGCGGAGCTCGGTGGAGAATGGCAGAGCTCAGCAGAGGATGTCGAAGCTCCGTGGAGGTGATCGGTGAGAGGTGCGTCGGCGGAGCAAGGGTGGCTAGTGGGAGGTCGCCGGGTGGAGGAATGGCGGAGGAGTGTTTTGAACTAGTCGCACAGGTTTTTTTTAATGTTGCCTCGATTTGTGTGCCCTGGGGCCATACGGCCTTGGGGCTAAATTTTTTTTGCCTTTTTTTCAAAATTTTCCTAAATCGATGAAACGAAAGGCATTTCTAGGGTTTTTGGATGCTCTGATCACGATGGCGACGTCTGTTTGAGCCCAAATTGCTCCAAAAATTTGGCTACCTCTAGATCCATAAAAAATCAATATGACCTGGATCCCTTGCATAAAAAAAGATGTTGTGAGAGAATATCTTCAAAATACGAATAGGCAGCAACAGTTTTGGAGCTCTGATACCATTTAGAAGTTGAAAAACCAACTTAACAATCCCCAAGAACACCTGCAAGCAATCACCTATCACATGCATAGATATTCAGAACAAGAAATGAAAAAGTTTTGTAAACTCTTAGAGCAAACTTGTGCAAGCAAAAATCAGAATTATTGATTATTGAAGATAATTGTTTTACAAATAATACAAAAGCCTTCGAAAAGGCAATGATGCAATAAAGCAAGAAAAGACAACCCTAATCTTATCTTGAGCAAAAAGACAACTCAATAAGATAAGATAAGAATTAAATGATAATTATCTTAGGAAATAAATAATTACCTAAGTAAACTTATCCTAAAGTGTAATTAAATAATTAATTACACCAACAATTCCTTCCTATCCATTTACCCATTTTATCATCTACTTTTCCATTGTGGAAGCGAAAATACTTAAATAGGATTTGACTAAGGTAAGCTCCTAAATGGCCCAACATTTTATCTTTCTTTAAATGTTTAGGTTTTAGGTTTGAAGAGGATAGAAGGATCCTTGAAGATTTTTTTTTTCTTGCATTTGAAGCCTTACAACTTGTAAACTCATAGAAACTCACCTACAAAATTATTCGACAACATTTTGACAAGAGTGCAACCAGAAATCAAAAGCAAAGGTTTATCATCAAAGAACCCCAAAAGCATAGTAGGACACCTTATAAAAGTAACATACACCCCTATGCATCCCAGTCCTCTTGTGCATTTTAGAACCAATTTTTTAGGATAGGTACACAGTCTCATGTACTTTCTAGATCTACTTGCAAACTATTGCTTCAATCTGTGTGTTATTGCAACCCATGTAATTTTTATATTAATTCATATAGCTAATTAGCATAATCATAATTTCAATTAATTCCAATCCATTTTCAAGGCTCTAAGGATGTAGATCAAGGTTTGATTGACAACGGGTGCATGGAGATGGGTAGCCAATTTGTGGCCACTTTTAAAAAAAGGTTTTGAAAAATCAGAATACGAGTGCATTATGACACACTCGCATTATGGCTTGGTGTGTTGAGCCTGAGGCTTGGCCACAATGAGCCCATAATGTGAGCACATTTTAACACACTCACGTTATGACATATTAAAACCAAAAAAAAAAGTGAAACAAATTCATTCTTACATTCCAACTATGTTGTTTCTTTTGCTCATGGCCAAAACCCCTATTTTTTGTGCTCGCATTCTAGGAGGAGGTATTTTTCAAAAATATTCATCAACATTTGCTATTTCATCATGAGGATGCCACCACATTGACAAGGAGGTGTGAGAGGTAAGGATTGTTTTCTTTTTGTTTTGAATTTCTTCATTTTAGGTTGAAATTGTTAGTTTTAGGTTGTATTTGATTTATTTTTTTTGAATTTGTAGGAGGGGAAAGCCAACTTGCAAACCCTCAAAATCCTCAACATGTAGAGCAACAAAATCCTCAACAACCTCCTCCACCAATCCCTCAACTCCCTCCTGGCACTCAACGAAATTTAATTAGTGAAATTGAGAACAACAAAAAAAATTGAGGATTTAATCAGTAGGTTGAGAGATCCAAATGGTTTAATAGTAGAAAGAATTACCCTAACAACTTCATTGAAAGATATGTTAAAAAATGTAGATTTAATTAGAAAACAAATAAATGGATGGAAACATAGGAGGAAAGTGCCTAGGGCTTATTATGCAGATAAATGATCATGTACAGATGTAAAGGATTTAAAAATTACAAAAGGTGATTTGTGCTCATTATTCACTGACCTACGCACAAATCAAAATCGGACCCTCAATGTGAAGAGGTTTCCTATTCATTGGTGCCACCACCAACAAATCAGGAACATTTTTTATGATAGGTGGTACATGGTTTTTGATTACCCACATGCAATAATTGTGAAGTCTTGCAATATTTCCTTAGGAAACTATACTATGAGTTCATATTGAACAAAATCCCAAATTATTTTGATATGAGGTACTTCTAGGGGAGAGGTGGGGGGTAGGCTTAGGATAGACCCGATGCACAACCAAATCATGCATGGCAAGGGAGATGACCTCTCGCTAGGCCGCCTCATGAGCACATTGTTATGCCTTCTGTCATGAAGGAGAGTGCTAACATAGAGACATTGTAGGTGATCAACACTTTGACCCAGAGTGTCATCCAACATGTAACGCCCGTCGTGCAAACCCCAAAGAACACACACAATGCAAATAATTTTTTATTTTTATTTAAAAAAAAAAACTAATAATAAATAACATAAATAAATATATATATAACTAAAAATTAAAATTAAAAATTAAAAAAAAACTTTTTTTTAAACCTCAATCACCAGCCGTGCGGGCAGTACCACCGGCGGACTGCACAACAGTCTGACGACTGTTGTACACAGCAGTCCATAAGGACTATTGCACACAGCAGTCCATCTAGACTGCTGTGTCAGCCCCTGCGGACAGTGGGGAATGGGGTGGGTACGGCCCAGCCGACCCGCCCAATTCCCATACAATTTAAATTTTTTATTTTTTTTATAATAAAATTTTTAATAACAAAACACAAACGAAGTAAAAAAAAATAAAATACATTAAATGTCGATCCGTCCTTTGTACAGGCACGGATTTTCACAGTCGGCCTTTTTCGAAAGGCATGAAAACAATTTAGTTTTAAAATACATATGATATATTTATAAATAAAATATATATATAAATATAAATACATATATATATGTGTATATATATATATATATAAATAACTACAGAGAACACAGATTTCTGTGTAAAATACAGAATCACATATATTTAAAATACATATTATTGATTTCTAAAATAATATTTCAATTTCATTAAAATAAACAAAGATCGTTCTTTTCCACAGGAATAAGAAAGAGATTGAGTATATCCAAACAACATTCGAAGAGTTTATTTTCAGTTTGCAAGATTTTCCAAATTCAACAAGAATTTTCCTTTCAAAGAAGACCTATTTGTTTATTCATTTTCTTATCATTTTTTTTAAAAACAAAGATTGATTCTAAAACGCCTCTTTATTCCTTTTACAGATTTAAAACCATTGAGAGAAGAGAGTGGAACCTGGAGTCCTACGCTCTCGAGAATCTGATGAAATTGGTTCTTGACGGTCTTTACGAAGAGCTCCTCCTTCCTGCTTCGAATCTCCTCTGAGTAACCGTGCTCAAATCTTGAACCCGATCCTTTGTTCAGAAGACTCCAGAATAACCAGTAATAGATTCCCAATCCCTTTCTAGAACTCTCCTCAAATTATAGCAAAAAGATTGAAAATATTCTCTTCAGATTCAAAAATGCATCCTCAATAACTTGTGCAACTTCTGTATCTCTAACTTTCTGTGTGTGTGAAAACTCACATAATTCCTAATTAAATAAAAGATATTGTCCATTCCTTTCAAAAACTCTAAAAATAAAAAATAAAAGAAAATAATTCTTTAAAAGCAAGCTTTTTTAGTCAGATCTGTATTCTTATTCGTTCTCACAACTTTTTCAGTCTTTTATTTGTTTTATTGTTTTAATTTCTATTTTTACCACTTTACTTGCACATCACATAATCTATTTAATTTAAATAATTTATTCTAACAATTATCCTCAACAAGATAATTAATTAAAATATTAAAATACAATTTAATATTCTAATTATCATTTAAGAAAACACATGACCTTGTAAAATTAAATAAAACATTTAAATATTTAACTACAAATAAATCTAACATTATGATAAACAATTATTACCAACATTTAATTAACTAATTCACAGCTTATAAAATATCAACATCAATTAAATACGACAAAATACAAACATGACCCACAACGAACGACAACTGCAAGAACGCACAAAACCATTTAGACAAGATGGTCTGACATCATGGGACGAGATGACTTCATTGTCACCTCTGTTTCAACTTATACCATTGGGTTATTGGTGCTCGCCCTGTCCTGCCAAAGCAGGTGGAATCGAGACTTGTACCTGCAATACCTACATACAAACGAAGTCGTGTACATGTGCATACATATATATAAAATCAAAGCATTAAATCGAAGCATTGCATTATGAGAAGGAATCGCAACGTAACAGAGCACTCGTAAACGAGTGATGCTACACTGTCCTTCATCACATCTATCCTAACAATTATAATATATAACTAATAACATAACATTTCTAAACTAACAATTTCATCTCATGACATAATTTATTAAACCATTGCATCATAATATAATTATGAAAATCAACTAACATAACCAACCATAATGTCATATCAAATGATCATGTCCACTAAAGGAATAACAACATCATCAAACTTCAAACCAACCAAATCAAACAATAATAGTATCATCATAGTCACAAGTAGCAAACGAATTCATAGAAAAATAATAAATCCAAATAGTAAGAGGAGGGGTATTACATCCTCCCCCTCATAAAATCAGCTTACTCCTAGAAGCCGGTAAACAAAAGGAAATAAGATTCCCTAATACGGGAGGCATCCTCACACACCAAGACGGTGAACTAATCACCATTAGAAACTAGTATCAAGCTCACACATAAGAGTAACAAATAATATTAAAAAGTATTAATAACATGGGGGTATTACATCCTCCCCCCCAAGGATATGGCTTACTCCAGGAAGCCATTAAATAGATAAGAGTAAGCACACAACAACCACGTAGAGAACACGCCACAAACCACACACATGAAAACACACGCCCCTATAAGAACAAGAAGATAAGTCAACACAATGGGCTCATAGTGTCCTAGTGTGCGAACCTGGCTCTGATACCAAGTTGTAATGCCTGTCGTGCAAACCCCAGAGAACACACACAATGCAAATAATTTTATTTTATTTAAAAAAAAACTAATAATAAATAACATAAATAAATAAATAAATATATATATATATAATTTAAAATTAAAATTTAAAATTAAATTTTTTTTTTTAACCTCAATCACCAGCCGTGCGGGTAGTACCGCCGGTGGACTACACAACAGTCCGTCTAGACTGCTGTGTCAGCCCCTGCGGACAGTGGGGAATGGGGTGGGTACGGCCCAGCGACCCCCCCCCAATTCCCATACAATTTAAATTTTTTTATTTTTTTTTATAATAAAATTTTTAATAACAAAACACAAACGAAGTCAAAAAAAATAAAATACATTAAATTTCGATCCGTCCTTTGCATAGGCACGAATTTTCACAGTCAGCCTTTTTCGACAGAGAACACAGATTTCTGTGTAAAATACAGAATCACATATATTTAAAATACATATTATTGATTTCTAAAATAATATTTCAATTTCATTAAAATAAACAAAGATCGTTCTTTTCCATTGGAATAAGAAAGAGATTGAGTATATCCAAACAACATTCGAAGAGTTTATTTTCAGTTTGTTTGCAAAACAAGATTTTCCAAATTCAACGAGAATTTTCCTTTCAAAGAAGACCTATTTGTTTATTCATTTTCATATCTTTTTTTTTAAAACATAGATTGATTCTAAAATGCCTCTTCATTCCTTTTATAGATTTAAAACCATTGAGAGAAGAGAGTGGAACCTGGAGTCCTACGCTCTCGAGAATATGATGAAATTGGTTCCTGACGGCCTTGACGAAGAGCTCCTCCTTCCTTCTTTGAATCTCCTCTGAGTAACCATGCTCAAATCTCAAACCCGATTCTTTGTTCAGAAGACTCCAGAATAACCAGTAATAGATTTCCAATCCCTTTCTAGAACTCTCCTCAAATTATAGCAAAAAGATTGAAAAATATTCTCTTTAGATTCAAAAATGCATCCTCAATAACTTGTGCAACTTCTGTATCTCTAACTTTCTGTGTGTGTGAAAACTCACAAAATTCCTAATTAAATAAAAGATATTGTCCATTCCTTTCAAAAACTCTAAAAATAAAAAATAAAAGAAAATAATTCTTTAAAAGCAAGCTTTTTAGTCAGATCTGTATTCTTATTCGTTCTCTCAACTTTTTCAGTCTTTTATTCGTTTTATTGTTTTAATTTCTATTTTTACCACTTTACTTGCACATCACATAATCTATTTAATTTAAATAATTTATTCTAACAATTATCCTCAACAAGATAATTAATTAAAATATTAAAACACAATTTAATATTCTAATTATCATTTAATAAAACACATGACCTTATAAAATTAAATAAAACATTTAAATATTTAACTACAAATAAATCTAACATTATGATAAACAATTATTACCAACATTTAATTAACTAATTCACAGCTTATAAAATATCAACACAAATTAAATACGACAAAATACAAACATGACCCACAACGAACGACAACTGCAAGAACGTACAAAACCATTTAGACAAGACAGTTTGACATCATGGGACGAGATGACTTCGTTGTCACCTCTGTTTCAACTTTTACCGTTGGGTTATTGGTGCTCGCCCTGTCCTGCCGAAGCAGGTGGAATCGAGATTTGTACCTGCAATACTTGCATACAAACGAAGTCGTGTACATGTGCATACATATATATAAAATCAAAGCATTAAATTGAAGCATTGCATTGTGAGAAGGAATCGCAGCGTAACAGAGCACTCGTAAACGAGTGATGCTACACTGTCCTTCATCACATCTATCCTAATAATTATAATATAACTGATAACATAACATTTCTAAACTAACAATTTCATCTCATGACATAATTTATTAAATCATTGCATCATAATATAATTCTGAAAATCAACTAATATAACCAACCATAATGTCATATCAAATGATCATGTCCACTAAAGGAATAACATCATCAAACTTCAAACCAACCAAATCAAACAATAATAGTATCATCATAGTCACAAGTAGCAAATGAACACATAGAAAAATAATAAATCGAAACAGTAAGAGGAGGGGTATTACACAACATACTAGCTCTATTCTATAGTGCCATTCAAGGGAGTCTTCGAGTGGTGGCCTTCAAACCCATGTGTGTCAATCCTGCAGGGCGACTTGTTCATATGACCCCGCTGAAACTCAGAAGGCTGTTACGTAGGATCCATCTGTAGCTATGGAGATGGAGAGGGCAACTAACATTTTTCATGAGGCATATGGAATTGATACTCAAGTAAAACTTAGCATGTTCATTGAATTTAATTTATTAATTTTGATTTTAAAATGCAAGACTAACTAATTTAGTTTTATGAATTTAATAAAATTGTAGGGTCATAATGTTGAGACTGGATACATTGTCCATACACCTACTTATTTCTATAGTACACCTATTGGTGGGGTATGTAACTAGTAAACAATTATAAATTCATTACATGTAATAGCATTGTTTTACGAATGGTATTATAATATGTGATTTTGGATGTTGAACAGGCTAATATTGGAGGTTTCGAGGAAACACCTCCCAATACCTGTGGATTTACTCAAACCTACATGCAGGTAATAGAATAAAAAGTTTAACTATTGAATTGTACTTAATAGATTTGTGTAGTTTATATTCATATCATTGATTACGTTGCATTACACATCATTCAAACTCAAAACATTACTTCACATTCCATAACTAATAACTAGATGTTGATAGCTGACAAAATTTCAACTACAATATAGTTGTTTTGAAATTCAACATAAGAAATGATGCAATTAATTCACATAGCATAAGTAATAAGTTTATGAGCACCTTCCAATTGCATTTTCTTGTCATGGCATTCCATGGGACCACTTTTTACTACTTGTCATCTTTTCAAATAGTTCATTGCCTTGTCTATGCTATGGATGCTTGGAAGGAATATATTAAAGAATAATAGTAAGTAATAGCATAGACAAGGCAATGAGTTTTTTAGAAAAATGCCTCAAATAAATGTGATCTCATGGTGATGTCCATCACCATGAGACCCAATTTCTTTGAGACACTTTTTCAAATAACTCTCCACCTTTTCTATGCTACCACATTTTCCATACATGTCTACCAAAGCATTTTATCAAACAGTTCATTTCCTCACTACTATGGCTAAAAGCTTAAAATATGTGCTTTCCAACAAACTAATGCAACATAGGGTAGTCAAATAACTTAACTTCATCATTCAAAATGATTCAATCCACTTTGCAACTCAAAAACTCAGTTCTTCCTTTGTTTTCATACTTCTACCTAGTCTTCCTACTAGGTCAACCAACACACTTTTCTTGTCAAAAATTTCACTTTTCTCAAAAAACCTTGTCAACAAATCCCCAAATCAGGCACCCATCATGGCCTACTTTCACATATCAAAAAATCAATACCAATTCCTTTAGATCATTGATTCCAAACCTAGCTTTCAACACTGAACTAGGCCTCTTTTTCAAAGAGACACCTCTCCAAACACACAACCAAACCTTGAACCCACTAGAAAAAGAAAAAGTACAGCCAACAAAACCTCATATTATTCAACTTTCAGGTCTCCACTCGGTCATTTAGACCCCTTTTCATAAAACCCTCACTTTCTTTGTAATCAACTAGGGCATATTGAAACTCTTGTTCCCAGACCTATCACAAGCTTAAAACCACCTCAATCAGGACTTTTTATGTCTACACATGATCATTTTATCCTTCTCTTATTCCTCCCTCAAGTCTTTATGACGCTTCCTTCATGAACCTCACTTTTCACTTGTTTTCACCCTTTCTAACTAGGGTTTCATACTTTCTTTCTCATAACTGACCACTCCTGGCCTCTCAGGTTTACAAAAATTGTCTGAAAAAATATAATTACATAGATATCATGATATTCCATCGGGTTCTCTATCCATTTCTTCAACTAACTCACTCTAGCCTTGCTCAAAGGCATTGAAACTAGTTTCTACAACAGGGCAACATTGAGAAACTCAGCAAATATGCTTCCAAAACCTAATCTCTATCTTCCAAACCTACTACTACATTATTCAGATCCATTCCGCCAAGAAATAGTGGGTACAAAAAGGTGGAATGACTTGTCAAGTCATTTAAGCAATCAAACCACCAAACCACTATTTTCTGACTTCTTAGAGTAATCAGGCCACTAAAAGCTTGAAACTCAATATAAAATACTAAAACTAGTTTTAAATTGATGCCAACACCTAATTATTTCAATTCACACACATGAAAGATTCCCTACCACCTATAAGGAACCGTACACTAACAGATAATGGAGGAAAACACAGAAAAATAGTAGTATAATAGTGATATTTTATTAGTTTTCTCCTTCAATATCTCCAACAACAACTTACATCGATGGATCATATCATTTTTAAACATTTCCCAACCTTCCAACTTCCTATGTACAATGACTCAATAATCTCTACAACTACATTGACCCTTGGCATTCCATGCCTTTACACCTTTTTTGCATTTTTACAACATTTAAAATTGATAACTTTGTCAATATTTTGCAATTTTGCACTTTATTCCTAAATTAACTAAGACTATTACAATCTCCAAAATTGCTATTTAAGCCTTATTACACCATGAAAACACCTTAACCAATTCAAACTCTTAAATTTTCCTCATGGAGGCATGTGCTTGCAAAGGTGCACCTGCACTACAAACTATGGATGTTTGGAAAAAATCTATCAAAGCATAATAGTAGGAAATATCATAGAAAAGGTAGTTAGTAGTTTGAAAATATACCTCGAAGAAATATCTCATGGTGATGGAATGTCATTCCAGATCACGATGAGACCACATTTCTTTGAGGCATTTCTTCAAACAACTCACCACCTTTTCTATGATACCACATTTTCCATACATGTGTACCAAAGAATTTTATCAAACAACTTTATCTAAAAGCAAAAAACACATTTTCAATTGGTATTCCATGAAATGATTCATAAAAATATTCCAATATATTTAATCCTTTGATTGGAACAACTCAATTAAGCAAAGGATACATAATCTTCACAACACTTGCAAAACATAATATTTAGACTAGATGAAGTAGTTAATTTCTTGACACATTATCATACAAACATTTATCTAGAATAGTCTTTAGACATTTTCACAGCATAATCCTGATAGTGCAAAATGAATTGTTATGTTCTTGATCCATCACCATATAAACACATCAAAAGATTTATATGTAAACTTTTTGCAATATTATTTCTTGTATACAAAATGGACTCGGGAGAAAGCAAGTTATAATTTATAATACAAATAAGAAATGGACTCAACGTTGTCCTAGACCCCCAAATAGGTTTATTTAACAAAGAAACACCCTCTCAATCACTCTTCCAATTGCAAAACACCATTGGGCAGAATTTACCTATTTGCAAATCCACAAAATCTACAAATTTTAGGGCATAATCAGCCCTCTAACCCTACTATCCTCTAAACCCTCACTTATCTCAAATTTCACAAGGGTTTACTGAAAACCCCATATCTAGACATCATACAACCTTAAAAACTCTTCCAACACTCTTCATTCTCCCTACACAAACTTAATTGACCACCAAATTATGCTTCCCCTGACTTTACCCACTTTTACTCCCTCAAACCTCTCTTTTTAATTCAAAACCCCTCTTTTCCCAACTAGGGCATCATGCCATAACATACTTTTGACCTCCCTTGTCCTTGCAGACCATTTGAACCCATCAAACTCCATAACCTCATCCTATTTCCAACCTATTCTAACTTATTCTCAAGAATTTTTTTCTTTTCACCTTGTCTAGCCTTGCTTTTAAAGCCTAAATTCTGAATTTTCAACAAGGGAAACATTAGTAATCTCTTCCAATGCCTTTACCAATGCTATTTTGTTATTTATACTCCTTATCATACTTGCATATTTGACTCAAATGATCCCACACTAACTCAAAACTAAAAGCAAGATTACAAAATAGCCTATCATGGTCTTATTTGACATTATAATGATTAAAACCATTGAGCTAGACCTTCTTCCTCAAATGGAGGAACAAGGTGCTCTACACCAATGATCATATGCTTTTTATGTGGAAAACTCAGACTTCTCAACCGTCATGTGTATTTTTCTCTTTTTGATTGTTTTGCATGTCGTCATAAGGGATCAAGCTAGTTGAACGTAACTCAGAGTAATTCCGCAAGTTTGGATATGAAACAGGATCATGTCGAGCATACACCTACCTATTGAGATGTGTTGGAGTAGTTTTTTTGGTCACACAAATTGTGAAATGAAAGATGCACCACTTTGCAACTTTACACTACTTGCATTTGACACTTTTTTCATCAAGTAAAAACTAGAAACCATAGGAAAATGACTCTAAGATAACAAAAACTGAGATAGATTATTGTAGAGGGGTTGAATAGGATCATGTAGGCTCAGACAGAGAGTTCGTAAGCATCACATTTCTGAGTAATAGCATGTAAAAGTTTGCTTCCCTCCCACACTTTGGACCCTCAAGGGATCAAGTTGATTGAACGTAGCTTAGAGCAATTCCACATGTTTGGGTGTGAAAGAAGACCATTCCTAGCATAAACATACCCATCTAAATGTATTTGAGTGATCTGTTTGGTCATACGAGTTGCAGAATGAAAGTTGCACCACTTTGCAACTTTCAACTACTTGCATTTGACAAATTTTTCCCCAAGTGAAAATGCGCCACCACAGGAAAACCACTACGAGATAGCAAAAACCCAGAGATATTTTTGTAAAGGGGCCCAATGCAATCCCATAGGATTAGACAAGAAGTTTCAGAGCATCACAGTATCCATGTAACAACATGTTGAAGTTTGCAACTATTTTGCACTTTCGACTCTTAAGGGATTGATCCGGTTGAACGTAGCTCAAAGTGATTCCATGTGTTTGGGTGTGAAAGAGGACTATTTCTAGTGTAAAAATGCCTATTCAAATGTGTTAGAATAGTCTGTTTAGTCACACGAGTTGTAGAATGAAAGTTGCACCACTTTACAACTTTCCACTCCTTGCATTTGACACATTTTCCATGAAGTGAAAATCCGTGACCACGAGAAAACTACTTAGAGATAGAGAAAAATGGGAGAGAGTTTTATAGAGGGGTCCAATGTGATCCCATAGGATTAGACAAGAAGTTTCTAAGCATCATGGTATCCAAGTAACAATATGTTAAATTTTGCACCATTTTGCATTTTGGATTCTTAAGGGATCGATTCGGTTAAATGTAGTTTAGAGCGATTCTGCATGTTTGGGTGTAAAAGAGGACCATGCCTAGTGTAAAAATACCTATTCAGATGCATTGGAATATTTTTTTTGGTTATACGAGTTGCAGAATGAAATTTGCACTACTTTGCAACTTTCAACTACTTGCATTTGACAACTTTTTCCCCAAGTGAAAATCTGCCACCATGGGAAAACCCCTCCTAGATAGTGAAAAATGAATGAGGTTTTTGTAGAGGGGCCTAATATGATCCCATAGGATTAGACGAGAATTTTCTAAGCATCACAGTATCCAAGGGTGATCTCACAATAGTGGTTTAAATTTTTTTGGCCAAACTTGACACTGAAATTATTATTTTTAACTAAATTTTCAATATCAGGCACCTATAATAGCTAAACTGTGAGGAAATCAAAGATGATGCAAACTAGAGTTTCATAAAATTTTATTTGTAGATTCTAAATATTTTTTTTTTTTTTTTTTGGAATTAAATTGCACCTCTTTTTCCATCTCCCTCGAAAACTAGTTTTTTCAGAAAATAACATTTTTAAAAAGTGACACTCACCGTATAACACAATTTTTTTCCATGAAGAATAAAATTCTAAATCTTTTGAATTTAGATTTTAACTCTGATATCTAGTGATTCCACTTGGTTAGATAGTTTTCTATTAAATATTTTTTCTTTAATCAATTTTCGAAGTCAAACCAATTACAATTCAGACATAGCGCAACCATATAACGCGTAAATTTTTTTGTATGTATCAAAATTCAATTTTTCTTTTTTTGTTGGATCAAGGACTTCAATATCTAATGCACTCATATTTAAAAAAAATAAAATTGATAATATGCTATTTTTCCACATATACAAAATAGAGAGCTTGATTTTCAGTGAAAAACCTACATTCGCAAGAAATAAAAAATAAATATAATAATAAAATTAAATTTATTTAAAATTATACATTTTGGGAAGCTTATAATAAGGACTACATAGTTACAAATTATTATTTTTAAATGAATTCATTTGATCCCCCAAAAGGTAAATCAAAAGTATTTTTCTATAAACATTTTGATAAGTGTAAAGGAGACTTTGTTATATGTATGTTTTAAAACTAGCGAGGTTCTGTCTAAGGTAGTTTGATCTAAGGTGGTTTGATCAAAACATCTTCAATTGGAATTCTTTAAATGAAACTATTAAAGCCTTAAATCATTATATTTTATAAAAATATGTGATTTCAGCAAAAATCATAATCTCCTAGAAATTGTAAACCAACTTTGTGGGATCACCCTCGAAAGTAACATGCTGAAGTTTGTAGCCATTTTGCACTTTGGACTCTAAAGAGATCGATCCAGTTGAACATAGCTTAGAGTGATTCTGTGTGTTTGGGTGTGAAAGAGGACCATTCCTAGCATAAACATACCTATTCAAACATGCTGGAACAACCTATTTGGTCACACGAGTTGCAGAATAAAAGTTGCACCACTTTGCAACTTTGCACTACTTGCATTTGACACTTTTTCCATCAAGTGAAAATCTGCCACCATGAAAAAACCATGTTGAAATAGAAAAATTTGAGAGATATTTTTGTAGAGATGCCTAATGCAATCCCATAGGATCAAATGAGAAGTTTCTAATCGTCATGGTATCCGAGTAACAACATGCTAAAGTTTGCATCCATTTTGCACTTTAGACTCTTAAGGGAACGATCTGGTTGAACATAGCTCGAGAAGAATCCACATGTTTGTGTGTGAAAGAGGACCATGCTTAGTGTAAACATACCTATTCAGATATGTTGGAATAGTCTGTTTGGTCACATGAGTTGCAAAACAAACTTTGCACCACTTTGCAACTTTGCACTGCTTGCATTTAACACTTTTTCCAGCAAGTTAAAATTAGACACCACAGGAAAATGACTTCAAGATAACAAAAAATGAGGGAGGTTATTTTAGAGGGGCCCAACATGATCTTATAGGATTAGATGAAGATTTCATAAGCACCATGATTTCTAAATAATACCTCATCAAAGATTGCTACCCTTTTGCACTTTTGACCCTTAAGGGATCGAGTCAGTTGAACATAGCTCAGAGCAATTTTGCATGTTTGGGTGTGAAAGAGTACCATTCTTAGCGTAAATGTACCATTCCTAGCATAAATGCACCATGCGTAGCATAAAATCAATAAAATTCACTGTTTCCTTGCACTTTTCTATATTTTTACTAGAAATCTGATGTTTCCTTGAACTATTCAGCTTCGTAGATGGTGATTGTGTTCCCTTTGGATGGAATTCAGTTGGCAGCATACTTAACTCCATTTTAGTTTTGGTTTAGTTGGATTTCAAGTGATTTTGTGCATTTTAGAAGCTAATTACTGAGGGTCAGTTTGTATACCCCATTTTATGGGTTTTGAGTGCATTAAAATGTCATATTAAGACTTCCACCCACTATATAATTTTGTAACTCATTGGAAAGGCTTAGTTAGGGTTATAAAACAAAAGTGAAAAGTTTTGTGTGCAAGGGAGGAGAATAGATAATTTTTAGGTCATGCCCTAGATGTCAAATGGTGTATTTCTTAGTGGAAAATGGTGGTATGGTGTTAGGGTTTGAAGAAATCTTTTGGGGTAGCAATATCTCTTGAAATTTTAAGCTTGTGTAGACATTTTTGAAGGTGTTTCAGACTTTAGTTGGTTGTGGGAAGGTTTGGAGTATGGAATTTCACTAAACCCTTGCCTAACTTGTGAAAGAAGAGGGTTTTGGGGTTTGTTATGTTAGAGGACTTATCATACCCTAAAAGTGGAGGAATTGGTGGTTTGGTAGACTCGTTAATGCTATGCAATGGTGGTTTGGATATAATAGGAAGAATAAAGGGGGGTTGCTTTGTTAATTTGTCCTAATTGGCCTTGTGGATAGCGTAGTTTGCTTGTTTTGTGATTATTTTTCAATCTCTTTGTGTTTCCATAGACCTAATACATATTTAGAAACCCATCTTGATGTTAGGGTGATTATTTAGTGAAAGGGAATAAGTTTTATTGGGTTTTTGTTGCTGCCCCTGTAGATTTTGATGGGAAAGGGCATGAAAAATGAGGTTTCACCCTAGGGTTTGATAAAATATTGTATGTAGAGGTTGGGTGATTATCTTTTGAGTTTTTGCAGGTGATTTTAAGAAGGTATGAGTTGGTGGCATGTTTTGGTAAGGTTTGGAACCATTCCTTTCAATAAACCCTCCTCATACTAGCATAAAATAAGAGTTTTGTGGTTTGGCATTGTGGAGTGAGTTTTTCCTAAGAAAAATTATGGATTTGAGGGTTTGGATACATGAGAATTGCTTCCCCAAGAAGTTAAAGGGGTTTTTTAATATTTAAAGGTATGTTCCTTTGTAAATTAAGCCTATGCTTCCCCTACCTTCTCAACCCTACCGCATTGGAAAGCTAGTGGAGTGTTGGAAAGCTAGCTCACTTACTAGCTTGCCAATGTGGTAGGCTTGAGAAGGTAGGGGAAGCATATGCCTCATACAAATGGGATCTCATGGTGATATAGATCACTATGAGACCCCATTTCTATGAGGCATATATCACCATGAAACCCCATTTCTATGAGGCATACACTGCCCCTACCTTGTGAACCCTATCACCGTGAGACCCCATTTCTATGAGGCATATGTTGCCCTTACCTTCTCAACCATATACTGCATTGGAAAGCTAGTGAATGAGCTATCTTGCCAATGCGGTAGGGTTGAGAAGGTACAGGTAGTGTATGCCTCATAGAAATGGGGTGTCAGTGGTGTATATCACCGCGTGACACCCCATTTCTATGAGGCATACACTACCCCTACCTTCTCAACCCTACCGCATCACCACATGACACCCCATTTCTATGAGGCATACATTGCCCCTACCTTCTCAACCCTATCGCATTGGCAAGCTAGCTCACCATGAGACCCAATTTCTATGAGGCATACATTGCCCCTACCTTCTCAACCCTACCGCATTGGCTAGCTAGCTCACTCACTAGCTTGCCAATGCAGTAGGGATGAGAAGGTAAGGGAATCATATGCCTCATATAAATATGTTCTCATATTTGTATACATCACCATGGCACCCAATTTCTATGAGGCATACCCTACCCCTACCATCTCAACCATTTCTAAGACCAACCTGAATACATAGCTTTAAGGTTTGAACGTCATTTAAAATGGTTTATTGACCCATTCCTCTCACTGTAGACACTCTAACTCAAGGAATGGGTCTGAAACATAACTAAAAATGTGTGGTAAGGTTGATTAAATACAGGGGAGGTCAAGAGTTGAGTTGGGCATGAAGCCCTAGAGTGAAATTTGGTGTTTTCCATGTGAATTTGAGAGGTTTGGACATGCTACAGTGAGTATTGTGTTAGATAAGTGTTGTTTCTTGTTTAATTGAGTTTGTGTAGGCCATTTTAGACCTTTTTGAGGTGGTGGCATTTTTTTATAAGGTTCGTAAGTGTGTTTTCCAATAAGCCTTAAGTTATTTGGCTTAAAAGGAGGGTTTTTGGTTTTGGCATCTTTGTGAATGAATTTCTGAGAACTAATTGTGAATTCTTTGGTTTGAATACATATAAATTTCTTCCCATATGTGTTTGGAGGTTTTGGTCAAGTTTCGAGATAAGTTTCTTTGTTAAAGTGTTCTAATTTGAGGCCTAGTTGGCATAGAAAGCCTGATTTGAGAAAGTTGTTACAAAGTAACCAATAGTGGTTTGTTGGCATGTGATTGTATACCCTAAAGGGTCCTTCAAATGGTTCAATTCTTGGTCTAAAAGAATCTTATCGAGAAGAAATACTCGATTGAATGAGTTGGTAATGCTATAAGGAAGAGTGTTGATTTGGTGAAAAGTGAAGAGTTTTGAGAATTGTGACTTGTGAATTGTTGTTGTTGGTTGATTTTTTTTGTTTAGTTGTGTTGCAGGACCTCCACTGGTTGCATCACAATTCAAATTCTTTGTCCACGCTTCCATTTTGAGCTATGATTGTAAGATAGGCTGCACCTTTCCCCATGTTGCTAACCTATCCTTGAATAAAGAGTCTTGTAATAGTGGAGAGAAGGGTTAGAATCCCTTGTAGGTAGACTAATCAAGGAAACATTTAAAATATATCACAAATAAAAGTGATGAAGTAGGTTTAGTGATGAGTAAAATTTATAAATAGAGATGAAAACAAAAATAATTTCTAAGATCTATCAATTTGGGAGGAGTATATTCTAATTTTTTAGAGACATGTATGGAAATTTTGGTAGCATAGACAAGGAAATGAGCTACTTGGTATAACTATTTGAAAAAATACCTCAATAAAAGCTTCAGAGAGTGCTATGCACATCCATAATAAAGGATTGAGAAATGATGTTTTATTTTACTTCATTAAAACATATGCCATATATATGTGTATACAAAATGTGGAAGCATACACAAGGTAAATCAATTGCTAAATAAAAAAATGCCTCAAAGAGATGTTTAAAAATGTAATTGGAAAGTGTATAGAATTTTGTAATTTAAAATATTCATTGACAACCTAAGGTTATAATGAAAAACAAATAATGATCAATATGGAATATGCAAAATAACAAAAATGTAAGCAAGCCATAATAGAATGAAAGAAAATGTGTAAAGACTTCACATACCTAAAAAATTATAGTTTCAAATGGAGGAGTTCAACCCTATTATGTAGTCTTAGTTTCTTCTTTCTTCAAACTCCTCAACAATTTTACCTTTTCAAAAGATAGTTCCCCTCAAAACTTAAAATGTATATCAATTTTCAATGGAATTCAAACTTGAATTGAGATTATGTCTTAAGATAGTTCCCCTCCAAACTTAAAATGTATATCAATTTTCAATGGAATTCAAACTTGAATTGAGATTATGTCTTTCAACATGAAAATTGTGCTATTTCATGCAAAGGTGGTGGAAAGATCATGAAAAAGGTGGTGGAATGTGAAAAACATGCATGCACACTTCACAACATCATTAAAAAGCTACTTTTTGTCAGAGCATGTGTAGAACCAGGAGAATATGTAGAATGTGGGCCTTGAGATCATTGGTATATTGAGTTTTTTTACCATTTTTAGTGCAACACAAAATGTGCTTGTGTTATAACGTGAGTGCATTATTTCTTCCTAAAATGACCATATCTCTTCTTCTTCAAGACACACTCGCATTATGAGAAAGTTGGTTTTTTAATAAAATTTTTTTCTCTGTCTATACCCTATATACTCTAATTGTATCTCTCTTCGCTCTACCCTTATACCCTAATTCTATCTATCTCATCTCTACCCTTAACCCTTATACTCTCACTCCTATCTCTCTCCCCTCTACCTTATACCCTTTATCTGTCTCCCAATCCTTCTCTCTCTCTCTCTCATCTCTTAACCCCTATACCCTCTCCCTCTCTCAACTCCCTCTCTCTCTCACTCACTCACTCCTTCCATCTCTCCCCACTCTACCCTCTACCCTTAACCCCTATACGCTCAACCCTTCAACCCTAATTCTATCTCTCTCCCCTCTACCCTCTACCCTTAACCCTTATACCCTCTATCCTCTACCCTCTATCTCTCTCCCTTAAACCCTGAATCATATACCCTCTATCCTATACCCTATATCTTATACCCTCTATCCTCTACCCTCCATCTCAAACCTTAACACCTACTCACCCTACACTATACATTGGACTCTGAACCCTAATCCCCCAACCCTATACCCTGAACCTTAAACCCTCAACCCTTAAACCCTCTACCATCTACCCTCTACCCTATAAAACCTTAAGCACTCAACCCTAAACCCTCAACCCTTCAACCCTAAACCCTTAAACCCCTACCCT
Source organism: Sequoia sempervirens (assembly GCA_007258455.2). Classification (NCBI taxonomy): domain Eukaryota; kingdom Viridiplantae; phylum Streptophyta; class Pinopsida; order Cupressales; family Cupressaceae; genus Sequoia; species Sequoia sempervirens. The sequence goes on along the minus strand of VDFB02193867.1, from coordinate 16,048,317 downwards.
CTACCCCCTACCCTAATCCCTGAACCATTAAACCCTTAAAAACACTTAGTAAACTCTCTACCCTAGTCCCTCAACCCTATTGACCCTTAATCCCTCAACCCCTAAACCCTAATCCCTCAACCCCTATACCCTCTACCCTATACATTGGACCCTCAACCCTAATCCACCAACCTTATACCCTCAATCCTCTACCCTCAACCTAAAACCCTCTACCCTATAAATCCATAAACACTCAACCCTAAACCCTAAAACCTCAATCCTTAAACCCTCTACCCTCTACCCTCAATCCTATACCTTGTACCCTCAACCCCTATACCTTCTACCCTATACATTGTACCCTCGACCCTAATCCCCCAACTCTATACCCTCAATCCTCTACCCTAAACCTTAAATTGTCAACCCTTAAACCCTCTACCCTATAAACCCATAAACACTCAACCCTCAACCCTTAAACCCTCTACCCTCTACCCTCTACCCTCAACCTTAATCCCTCAATTCTTAAACCCTTAAACCCACTTAGTAAACTCTCTACCCTAATCCCTCAACCCATATACCCTCTACCCTATACATTGGACCCTCAACCCTAATCCCCTAGCCCTATACGATAGATCCTCTACCCTCAACCTTAAACCGTCAACACTTAAACCCTCTACCCACTACCCTCTACGCTATAAACCCTTAAACACTCAACCCTATACCCTAAACCCTCAACCCTTAAAACCTAAAACCTTAAAAACTCTACCCTCTACCCTCAACGCTAATCCCTGAACCATTAAACCATTAAACCCACTTAGTAAACTCTCTACCCTCATCCCTCAACACTCTTGACCCTAAATCCCTCAACCCTTACACCCTTATCCCTCAACCCCTATACCCTCTACCCTATACATTGGACCCTTAGCCCTAATCCCCCAACCCTATACCCTCAATCCTCCACACTCAACCTCAAACCCTTAACCCTTAAACCCTCTACCCTGTAAACCCTTAAACACTCAACCCTAAACCCTAAACCCTCATCCCTTAAACCCTCTACCTTCTACCCTCAATCCTCTACCCTCTACCCTCTACCCTCAACCCAAATAATTAAATGCTTAAACCCTTAAACCCAATTAGTAAACTCTATACCCTAATTCCTCAACCCTCTTGACCATTAATGCCTCATCCCTTAACCCCTAACCCCTCAACCCCTATACACTCTACCCTATACATTGGACCATCGACCTAATCCCCCAACCCTATACCCTCAATCCTCTACCCTCAGCCTTAAACCCTCTACCATATACCTTCTACCCTATAAACCCTTAAACACTCAACCCTAAACCCAATACCCTCAAACCTTAAACCATCTACCCTCTACCCTTAATCCTCTAACCTCTACCCTCAACCCTAATCCTTGAACCCTTAAACCCTTAAACCCACTTAGTAAACTCTCTACCCTAATCCATCAACCCTCTTGACACCCTACCTACATAACACTTTCTTTCTCTCTGTCTCTCTCTCCCTCTCTCTCAATTCTCCCTCTTCCACCCTTCCTCTCTCTCTCTCACCCCCTTAATCCCTCCCACCTTACCTAGCTAAGTTCCTCTCACTCCAACCCCTTCTCTCCCACTCCCTCTCTCTTAAACTCTCACTTTATCCCTTTATCCCTCTCACCCCCTCACACTCTCAAGTCTCTCTCTTTGGCACCCTACCTACATAACTCTCTCTTTCTCTCTGTCTCTCTCTCTCTCCCCCCCTCTCTCTCCCTCTCCCTCATTTCTCTCTCTCCCCACCCCCTTTCTCTCTCACTCCCTTTATCCCTCCCACCCTATCTAGCTAAGTCCCTCTTACTCCAACCCCTTCTCTCCCACTCCCTCTCTCTTAAGCTCTCACTTCCACCCCTCTCCCTCTCTCCAGACTCACTCTCTCACTCTTTCTCCCTCTCTTCCCCCCTCCCTCTCCCTCTCCCACCCTACCTAGACAACTCTAGATCTCTCTCTCTCTCTCTCTTAAAATTATCCCTCCCTCTAAAGACATACATAAATACATATATACAAGCATAATACATATGTACATACAATCCTACATACATAAAAGCATACATGTACATGCACGTATATACAATCTTACATACAAGTAGGAATATATAAAATACACATGCATAGATACATACAAGCAAACATACATACAAACAAACATACATACATACATACATACATACATACATGACATACAAGAATACATGTGCATACAAATATACAAATATATAAACATACATTCAATAGAGTAGCATTTAATATAAAGCAAGACATAACACGAGTGTGTTATACTGTGCTTGCATTATGTTTAGCTAGACATGCTCCCCACAAACCAAAAAAACATGTCAAAATTGACATATAATGCAAGCGCATTATAATGCGCTTGTGTTATATCTTGCTTTGGGAATCCACAAGCCTTGGGATTGGTATTTGCCTTTGAATACCAACCCAAAGGCTCGAAGGGCATTCCCAATGACTAGAGATGTGTTTTTGCAAATTCTACAATATGTCACATAATTGGGTTTGTGCTCACTGTGAGGATTGCACATGGTTCAATATAAAAAAAAAAATTGAACATTTGGGTAATGTTAGGTTCTCTCTTAGCTGTCCAACAATGTAAATCTTTTTTATTTCTGACAATGTTAAGCCTTTCAACCATAATTTTTTTTTTCTGTCTCCTTTTTGGCAAGAAACAGTGTTTGGTGTTTTTTTCATTATAAATTAACCAGTCATTGAAATTTCAAATAGATTACATTTTTAGAAACTAGTCTCCATTCTACAATTTTTAAAAAAAATCAATTAGTTTCCAAATTTTGTAGGGATACCATGACCAAAATTTTGTTTTTCAGGAAGTATCCACTCCGCAAATTAACAAAAAAAAAAAAATCATTAAAAGAATATCAGAAAAATCATGCATCAACTACATACTATTAGCTAACTTCTGACTATAATGATTTTAAAATACTAAAAAAAGGTTCATCGTACGAGGGTCATACAAGAGTTGCTATGTTATGTTTTGCTGAAAAAAACAACACCAATTTGTGTATATCCCTCATTTAAACCCATTAATTTCAACCATTTTAAAAATAAATTAGTAGTTTAGAAAGTAGACTTAGAGCACTTAGATCTTTCTTTTTGTTCCATTTCAAAATTTTGAGTGTCCAAGGTGAGTATTTCTTGATTTTAGAAAAAAGGTGGCCACTTAAGCCCCATTTTTGGGAACCATCTTGGTGCACTTACCCTTGACACACCTTCATGTTTTAAAGTCAATCTATTCAACTTTTCTATTTTTAGTCTAATGTACCTTTGAAAAAGGACCAAAAAGAAACCCTAGGTTTATACCCTAGATTTTTGGTTCCATATTTCTTATAAGACAACCCCTAGCGAGACATAATCTAATGTTTCTCCATTGCCTATATCATATGGACCAGGTCCCCATGTTACTTTCCTTTCCCATCTAGAGAAACAAGTACTACCATAGCAATTAGGATCTACCAAAGAAGTCGAACATAAATACCAACATGTAGCAACCATTGAAGAAGAATCCAACCCTTGGCCTCATGAGGTATATCAAAATTGACAAAGTAGTACTAATCCTCAAGAATCTCAGTTGTAGTATGCCAACATAATGTCTCACACTCCTCCCTCATATAGGAAATCAAAAAAATTAGTACACATCCTCTAGTGTGATCATCATCTCTCCTATCAAAAGATAGAAGGTAAAGGTATCCACATCCCACCACTCCATGAGTGCCATGAGCATAGCTTTATTGTACCTCATCATTATCATGGTGTATACCTAATATATTCCTACTGCACATAAGTGTTGTTCTCTAAAATTGAGATTTGTGTAGTCTGATCTCAAAGAAGTGAAACTAGGTGCCCTCCTAGATTCTCTCACATGCATTGTGGACTTTAGAAATAAAAATAAATATTCATTATGAAAATTTCATTCAAAATATAGACAAGAGTTAAACATAGTCTTAGAACTTTATGCATAGTTAGGGGTGCCCTTGTTGGTCTAGGGTGCCCATGCTAGCTAGGGGCACCCTTAGAGGTCTAGGGAACCCTATTTTTAGAAAAATAATTTAAATTAAATAATTTAAGATTGCTAATCACATGAAAAGTGAAAATGCAGATCACCTCTAGTATTGGTATGCCCTGTGTAACATGCTCCCTCAAGGCCTTGAGTCTCGGGGTCCGGTATGGTTGTCATTGTGGCATTTTCACTCCTTTGGGTGATGGTATCAACTCTTCAAACCCTTAAACTATAAATTCTAAAATGAATTTCAAAAAGGTAGAAATATTGTCACTTATAAATAAATTTAACAGTATATTTCTCATACCATACTCTATTAAAATAAACATAACTTGAGCTTGCAAAGTCTGATTTTAGTGTTGTATATTTCATAGAAATTTCAGTACTACTCTTGTTCATGTTGTTCTTGTTAGTCCATAGTTTTATGATTTCATGACCCTTTCACAAGAATTCTCATAAAAACCCTAATTCATTTGATGTGGTGAGATTTCTACCTTGATTCCACCTCCATAAAGAAAGTAGAATCAGGGGCATGCATCTACCCTTGAATTTCATTCTCTTAAGAGTTTTGAACTAGCATATTTGTTGGTATGTGAAACATGATTTTTGGATGTCTAATTAAATTGGTTTCACTAGATGCAGCTCCTAACTTTGTGTTTTTACAAATTACTACACTAGGTGCTTCATTCTCTAACTTGGTAAATAATCTACATCCTCTGTGCAATATACTTTTTTTGTATCCTCTTATGATATGATTTTCTTTTAGTAGTTTAGCTTTCATATACATGTAGTGTCATATGAACATTAAAGTGGGGGCTAAATATATCATCAAAAATTATACTCTCTTTTAGATGACTGTGTAATTTCGCTCTCTTTGGAACTCGCTTCAGTGGCCTTTTACTTCAATTAATCTTAGACATTCCCTAGCCCTAAAATTTCTATCAACCCATGATAATATGTCTATACTACCCTAGAAAATGTTTTATTGATTAAACATCATCTTGAATTAACTCTAAAAATTACCCTCACCTTGGAGAAGACTTGCTTTTAGGAGACTCAAAACACCCAATACAAATCTTATTTAGTGTGAGAAGGCTAGTCTTGGGCACACTATGCCCTAGACCAGCTATTTTACCTGATAAATTTCAATTCCCATTTCTATTGGTCTCTAATTCTATAGATATAATTTCAACTTTGGGCCTTGGAAATAATTTAATCCTAAAATTCAATTTTAAATGAGTCAACCTAATCCTTAATTTTTCCCAACTTCCACTATATAAAATTGAATTATTATTTCAAAATTAAGAGGAAGAGTTATAACACAATTATACTCTGCCAAAAATATATTCAAATTTACAAGTTTACATGATGATTGGGGTTTGATTCCAATGGAAGAACATGATGGAATCTCTAGTTTTAGAGATTTCTTTCGCCCTATTCAACCACCTAATGACTTGTTTTCAAAATTTTCTCATCTTTAAGCTTTGATCTACTTGCTACCCTAAGCAAGGTATTCTTTGATTTTAGATTTTACTAAGGTTATTTGAATTTCTCTTGGGTTGATCTCATTTATGTCATTTAGGAGTCCTCTAATAAATTTGAGTAGGGTTTCTTGCATTGTAGCTCATTATATCCTTAAATTCACTTAAGGTTAGGAGCACACACATTGTTTCAACCAATTATTTAGCTATTCATGGAGATGGAAACACTAAAATAGGGGTTTAACCTAGGAAAACCTATAGATCAACCCCATAGACCCTCTTTTTTTTTACTTTTTAAAATTTCAAGTCTAAAGATGGAAATTTTAGAGTAGGATTGTAGAAGGTAGATTGGGAGTTATAACTAGAAAAATCAAATCCAAAAAAGGAGGAGCTGAATTTGAGGCACACAATGCCTTACATTGGCTATTTCACCCTGAAATTATTATCATAGGTTCACAATATTCTACCCTTCTTAGAAATTTCTTTATACTTTATCAACTCATTTCTATTAGTATAAATCTTGCATTTTTAGATTACGTCTTGTAGTCAAATTAATTAAAATAATTTGTCTCAATTTCAATCAATTTCCAAGGAAATAAAGGATCAGATCTAGTGAAAATTATCTCTCCTTTGAGGTTGTTAGTCAATATCATACCCTTTTTTAATTAGATATCAATGTTTGATTGTAAAAGGATTCATCTTAGTTAAATTGTCAAGGGTGACAATTTTTAACACTGCATTAACAAGAAAACCATTAAAAATTTGGAGATAATATGAACTAGGTATCAACTAGTCTCCCTATAAATTGTGGTGTTCCTAGTAAATTATTTTCACGTGATCGGTGATTCTAGTGTGACACACCCTTTGATACCATGGGGAGGGGAGAGATTAGACCTTGCGACCTCTTGCCTACAACAGGATACTCTAGGAAAAAGAACTAGGGTCCCCACCCCATAATGCATAAATTTTATTACAAATAAGATAAAATTTTAGTATTAATTTTTAAATTCAAATTAGTTAAGTTTTGAGAAATTTTATTTCATAATGCATATTATTTTTTATATATCAAAATTATTAATTTGTATTGAAACAAAGACATTGATATCGATTGTATCATTTTTTCAATTGATATACACACATTATAAACTAAATTACAAGTATTTAAAAAATATTTGTTAAATTTAAATATCTCATAAATAAAATAATAATAATAGTGATATAAATAAAAGGAAAGTAAACAATATAAATAAGATAAAATAGTTTTAAAGTAAAATAAAATAAAACCTTTTTAATAGAAAAACATATTAAATAAAAAAAATCTTAAATAATTTTGAAGTAGAGTAAAATAATTCTTAAATAAAAATAATTATCAAATAAATAAATAAAAAATAAAAAATCTTTTATTTTATTTTTTCATTTATATTATTTAATAATTCTATTTAAAATAAATTTATATAAATTTTAAAATGAGCCAAAAAAGCAAATGATAACAATTACAATGTTATCATTTTATAATAATAGAGAGTCATTGGTAATGTCATAGTGTGATCATTAAATTATGATGTTGTGGTTTTAGTCACTAAGTTCAAATTCCTTATAAGTGTTGTTGTTGAATGTTCGTATTAAGAATGAGGTCCCCATCTTCAACTTAAAATATATTTACTTAAGGAAAATAAATGAATAAATAAATAATAGATAGTTAACTCAAGAGCTGACTAACTCCTAGACAAAACACACTTATGTACATACAAAAATGTATAAAAACATACATAACAACATACATAGAAACATACATAGCATGATGGGATATAACACTATGAGTTTTCAATTTTTTGAATTTTTCCACTTTCTCCTACGACAATTTTGCGCGACAATGGCAGTAATGATCTTCTCAAAGTACATTTCCATTATTTACTGCACAGAGAAAGAGTAATTTTTGTAGGATTGATAATGACAACTCTTCAGAAAAAATAGTCTTTGTAATAATTTTATACAATCAAAAATTAGCGCGAAAACCCAATCGATCAATTGTGACATACAAGATTTGAAAGGATCAGAAAATGTCCCCAACTCATCTTCAAGTAAGTTAAATTATAGTACTGGTAAAGATTAGTTTTTGGGTTTCAGTAATTCTATGTTGGGAATCCAGCTCCAGAGTAATCATGATATTTTAGATCAGAGATCAGACAACATGGTTGTTGTTACAAATAAAGGCATAGCGGAAATTGTCAAGCAAGATCGCAATGAAGGTAGCTATAGTTTTACTACCAGTTCTATTTTTACCAATAGCTGCTCATCAACTGGTCGAGCTCTTACATCTATCAGAGTCTGTATATGGTGTCGATCCAGACATGAATTGTTGTGTAAATGGTGTTCATAGTTGTCTAGATTTAGCTGGAGCCGATGAATTAGAAAGTGGGTACTCTCCCTTTGTAGTGTGCCTCCAGTTACGATACTCTATTTTTAGTTTGATTTAGCTTGATAGATAGATGCTTTAGTTGATTATGATACTATGTTGTTCATTTTCTGATGTGACTCTGATATGTTGTTTTGTACTTTGTGGATGATACTTTTGACATCCTGATTATCTGGTTGTGTTTGTGTGATGTTATTGAGATAGACACATATCTGATATGGTTTATTTGTTTGTGATATATCTTGGTCGCCTATTTTGGTGAAGAAGACAGTGTAGCACTACTCATTTGTGAGTACACTGCTACTTTGCAATTCTTCTTCATGGTGTGTTTTTTGAAATAAGTATATATGTTAACAGTGATGTTTCCTGCAGATACAGGTACTGGGTATCGGCTCCACCTGCTTGACAGGTCTGAGCATACCCTAATTCAATAAAATTATGTTAATCTAGAGGTATTGATAGGTCTTTATTGAACCATCATTCTTTATTGAATGAGTACCTATTTGTTACCCTTTCTTGTTGTCTAGTTTGTTTTTGTTGTGTCGTATTTGTCTGTAATATTTTGTTTGGGAATTTAATATTTAGGTTTAATGAGTATCTGTTAATATATTTATATTTTTTTAAATGCTTATGGTTAAGTTTAATAGGTACTCATTCAATAAAGAATGATGGTTCAATAAGGACCTGTTAATACCTCCAGATTAACATAATTTTATTGAATTAGGGTACGCTTCGACCTATCAAGTAGGTGGAGCCGATACCCAGTACCTGTATCTGTAGGAAACATCACTATTAACATATATACTTATTTTAGAAAACACACCATGAAGAAGAATTGTAGCATAGCAGGGTACTCACGAATGAGTAGTGCTACATTGTCTTCTTCACCGAAACAGATGAGCAAGATAAATCACAAGCAAATAAACCATATCACATATGTGTCTATCTCAATAACATCACACAAACACAACCAGATAATCAGGATGTCAAAAGTATCATCCACAGAGTACAAAAAAACATAATATCGGAGTCACATTAGAAAATGAACAACATAGTATCATAATCAACTAAAGCATCTATCTATCAAGCTGAATCAAACTAAAAAAAGAGTATCACAACTAGAGGGACAGTACACCCTTTTCCATTTCTACAAGACTTTGGAATCCAACCTATAACAACATGTAAGTGATCACCTCGCTTTGATGGCTTTGATGGCTTTTTCAGCTTGGGAACACCGATGTTATGCATGACTAACAAATCACCTGGTTGTGTTCCTCAAGGAAATTCAAGAGTTTTAAATCCCTCCACAGTCTCCACCTACTCATCACAAATTCCAAATGAATGATCTTCAAAGAAAACATCATATAGCTTACAAAATGTCAGTCAAAACATTAAACTTAGATACAAAGTTATAGAACTTAATAAATGACATCAATTTTTATTCCAGTTATTCATTGCATTGACTATAAACTCCAACTATCATTTGACAACACTAAATATTGTTGAGACATTTTGTCAAACATATCACAGGCATCCATGATATTTGTAGACCTCTTTTACATTTGAATGTGTTTAGTTGATAGAAATATATCATAGTGCATTCCAAGATATTGAAATGCACTGTCTCTCCAAGAATAACAAATATCAACATTTATGTGTTTTTTATTATCCTATTTCCTCCTCTCTTCTCTTCTCATGTACTCCAATCACCTAGGTCACACTCTTTAAAAGCATTCTAGTTTTACCTAATCTCCAACCTAGTTTCATTATGTAGTGTGAATTCAACCATGTGTTATTCAAATTGAAAGAGATTTGTCATTTTTCCCTACCAACTTGAAGTATTGAATATTTTAGATTGTAGTATATGATTTTGTATAAAGTAGAATGCTAATTCATTTTTACACATCTATAAAAAAGGGAAGATTAGTCTAGTCGTTACTTATTACTTGCACCATCATTCAAGGAGTATATTTGAGAATTCACTACAAAATTAACATCTAATTAATTATTAACATATATGAGTATTACATGGTTTCTTTCAATCTTTAATATTTGTTCACAAGTCATTTTTAATCAAATTATCAATGGTTTTAATTGAGGATAACATGAACCTCACTTAACAATCTCCTTAAAGGTGATATAAACAACTTGAATTCACAATTATAGATTAAAAGGAAAGGCAACCCAATTTTTGGATCACATAACTAAATGGTCAATCACATAGTATAAATTGATTATGCAAACATAGATCTATTTTACACTACTTAATTGTTCACATTATAATTTCACTCAAGATTCAAATAGAATTTAGTTCACTTTCTATCAAAGTATGTACATCTAATACAAAACTATGTTTTAGATTATTGGTACCTGATATTTTGTAGTTTAATACAATCAAGCTTATGTACCTAGAGCTAAATAACCCTAATCCATAGTTATAATTTCAAAAACCATGTTTCTCTATGCCCAATTTAATATGTAAGCTCATAGATCTTAGGGTAGCTTTACCTATTGTTAAATTAACTAATCTATACTTTGGATCTTTCAAAACAACATTCTCATTTTCCTTTCAATAAGAAATTTTTATAACCTAGAATTATCTTAAAATATAGAATGGAATATTTGATAGGTGAAATTATTTTTTATCTACAAGTAAAATTTTAGTGCTAAAACTTAAAATATTAACATTTATAGTTTTAAATAAATATTTATTAGTGTAAAGATATATTTAAAAACCTTCTAAATAATTAAATAAAGCAGGCTTGAAGAAAATGATTAATCACAACAATGTGTGATCATAGGTTTATGATAAATATAATTTTTAGATAAATGACAAAAGGTATTAATTACATCAATATTTTTTTCTAAAATTGGAGGTTGAAAAACACTAGGTGTTATGGAACCTACCACACATATTGTTTAAAACCATCTACACATAACAACCCAATTGGTTAGCCACCCTCAGGTAAATTTTACTAGTTTTATCTATCCCTCACCTATAACTCCTCAATCTCTCCTCCCTTGAGATTAGAACAAGCATAATGCAAAATAAGAAAAAAATATTGTTACAATAATTATAGGTTGGAAAACACTAGGTGTTATGAAACATACAACCCACATATAGTTGTAAAACCCTTTTCATGTAACAATCTAGTTGGTTAGTCACCCCTTAGGTCAATTTGGTTAGTTTTATGTATCCCCCACCTCAAACTCCTCCTTGAGATCTCTACCCTTGAGCTTAGAATAAAAAGAATGCAATCACTCATAACCCAATATGTTTTCCAACCTACGATTAGTTTTTGTATTTCTTTTTCCATCACTGGAAGAAATTGAAATGTAATTTTTACTCTTAATAACAGATGTGGTAAATTTTGAAATTTTCTTTCATTAAATTCATACTCTCTAAACAAGAGAATGTTTTCATTACAATAATTGCAAGTTGGAAAACATTGGGTGTTATGAAACTTGTAACCCACACGGTGTTGTAAAACCCTCTATAGGTGACAACCCAATTGGTTAGTCACCCCTGAGGTCAATTTGGCTAGTTTTATGTATCCCCCACATGCAAATCATCCCTCTACTCTCGACCACTTATATTTGAATGTATAAAATGAAATAACTCAAAACCTAATGTGTTTTCCAACCTACAATTATTTTGAGCATTTTTTATCAATCATATGAAGAAATTGAAATACATTTTTTACTATAACTAAGATTTGTTGTAAATTTTCAAGGTGCCTTACATTATGTTACCTTGATTTTTGTGGGAGGGGTAAATAAGTGCTAGATCAGTTGCCAATTTACACAACCCTTGCATGTCCAAGAACCTTTTTCATTTTGTGTAGCTCAATGTCAACAACCCACATTTTATAATTATGCAAACTTGGGAACATCACTAAAGTTTTGAACATGAATGGATATACTTGAATTGTAAGAAATATTTATAGGTGTAGACATGGAAAATGTACTAATTGATCCTATACACCTGATCCTGATTTTACTAACACCAGTTCATCTTGAATTGTCACCTTTACTAATCATTTAATTAAATAATTTTTATTTGATTAAATTCATCATATTACATCCCTTAATTAAATAAATCAATTTTATTTAATTAGCTTCTATAGTCCCTCCTTTAATTAAATAATTCACTTTATTTAATTAAATCTAAATTCATATTCCTCTCAACTTTGATTTATTTAAATCCTAAAATCTAAATCAAAATTTCAAATCAGCTAATTTCCTCTTAAATTAATCAAATCCTCTAGCTTTTGCAACTTGATCATGAAATCAATTTAATTGATTTATTAAATCTCTATATTCATTCAAAAAGGCATTAAAGGATGGAATATTCCTTAAATTTGAAATCTCCCCCCAAAAGTACTTGTCCATTCAAAAAGGAATTAAAGGCCTCTTACATTTCCTTTTCTCGAGCCAAGTGGCAATAACTCCTCTTCCACATCTCCCTCCACAAGCTAACTTTCAAATTTCAAATATCCACCTAATGGCATTAACACGCATATTCACTGAAATGTACCCCTCCTTTTTCTACTCACATGTTGACAAGTGGCATTTTGTCATTGGTTGGCATTTGATCCCACATTCATCCATCTTGCCTCATCCTCCATCTTTCTCATCTATAAATAAGAGGCTCTCATTTGGATTTTGGATCCACAACTTTATGAAAAGTCATTATAACGAGATTTTGAATTTGTTTATCCATTGTTCATCCATTTTCATCAAAGTTTCATAGTTTCATAGCTAGGTTATGTAGGAACTCCACCAAAGAGCACTAAATCTTCACCAATCATCATTCAAGCTTGCAAGGAATTGGTAAAGGGCCATTTTCCACATCAAAATGGCACTAATTCCCCCATGGGCTTAAGGGTTTGATCATTTAAATAGGATTTAATAGATTTTTATTGTGTTCTTCATATTATTTCTTGTTTTGGCATTTTAAATGAATTTCATGGGGAATGATGTTTCTAACTTGCATAATTCACTAATATTGCATTTGTTGTTTGCGTTTGTGCAGGTCTAGAATCACCATTCACATTTTCGTGCTAGAAGGAGAGCATATTGGAGGAAATTAACATGTTTTTCTTCAAAATTCCATTTTTTATGAAACTTTTTTTGTCTACAATAAAAGTATGTTGCTAATAGATAAAATGTGCCGCTATCAATCTAGCAGTGCCATATAGCGCCACTATCAAACTCCAAACTGCAACGTTGGATTCTTCCCACCCATAAATTTGAATTTCAAATAGCTACACTTGAGTCATCCTCCTGTTGACCAGTTATCCAAACTCCAAACTCTGCCATTGGTCAAAATAGTGCTGCAATCATGCTCACTAGATTTTTCATAGACAATCGCTATCAGTCTCAGTGGCACCATACAACGCTGTTGACTCCTCTAAACTACACCACCTATGTAGACTACACCACTAGAGTTGGTTAAATGGTAGTTTTCCAAATTAATTTCAACATGTGGTATCTCATTTTGGTTGCTTTTGACTACTAACTAGTTTTTGGCTTTTGTTTCTATAGTTTTAACCAGTTTTTGTAGGTTGGCTTGATCAAAAGTGAAGGGAGGAAACAAATATGAAGGCTTCTCTATGGCATCATCATATCATTGTATCAAGTGTTTTTGGACACTTTGTGGAAAAATTATAATCCCTTTTCTAAGGACTTTGTCATCTTCATGCTTTTATGACTTGATAAATTTTATTTGGGCTCTAAAAAGAAGAAAACAAAGGGATTAAAAAAAACCTTAGGCAACTTACTATATTTTGTTTTGGACTTAACAATTGAACAAACAAATCTCACATTTCCATTTTGGTGCTTAAAAAAAATACATTTCTTGCTTTGAAAGGTTTAAATGAACACGTGGTCTTATGTTTTGCAATCTCTTATCCAAAGTAATATCATCTAAAAAATGTATGCGCTTCTCTCATGCCTCACGGTGATCTTGAGAATCAAAAGGATTTTTGTGATATTAAGTTGTATAAGTGATTTCCTCCACACTTTAATTTGGATTCTTAAAATTGAACAAAACCTTGTTAGTGTTAGTGGAGCATATCACATGTGTTCTGTCTTTGTTTCTGAACAAAGATTAATCAAACTACGGATGTGCTTTCTCACTTTTTTGTATCCTTAGAGGGGTTTCCTAGTGGGAAAAAGTAATCACCCAAGGGAATGAACCAACTAAGAACACGCTAAAGCCAAGTGAATTCCACTTGATATATAAGTGTGGGTACTTGAGGAAAGTTCAAGTATCATGAGTACTTTTCTGACAAGAAGGGAAACAATGGTCTCTTGCCATATGGATGATCTCCCATGAATGAAATGCCTATAATAGAACCTTTTGTTTAGAAGGCCCAAATCCTTAATCTATTTATTGGTGCAAGAATGGTTGTTCAAAAGCTACCCCACATTTTTGTGGTTCTTGGTAGAAATGCTCAGAAGTATGCCATGGGAGTTTCATGGGTACTAAAGCTTGGATGACCTGTAGAAGTGAGTGTTGTGGAGGGGAGCTATTGTGGTCAAGCTTTTAATCATTTTCCAGGAATAAGTGCAGCTAGATTTATCCAAGTGGGGATTCAACAAATATTGGATTTTTATCCATAGGATTGTGCATTTTCTTGGAATCAAAACACTTTGCTTGTATCTTAAACATTGGGAAACAAAGATTTAACCATGACAATCAAATTTAAAACCCTTTAGAGGAAGCAAATACCTTTGGAAAAATTCAAGTGTTATTGCTTATCTTAAGGATTCTATCCTTAGAGGCTTCTAAGCATTTGAATTTATATCACAATTTTTTCTCACTAAAGTCAACAATAGGGAACATTTTCCTTAATTTCCTTGATTTCCACATAATAGACTTTGTGGAATGAGAAGAAATTCGGACATTAGACATTTAGTTTGAAAACCTAAGCAAGAATTCTTTATGGTAGAAAGAACTCACTAAGGAAAGATAAGAAACAATTGGACCCCACACATGTGCTCTTCCAAATGATTTCTTGAAAGATAAAAATTTGAAAAATCAAAGTCCAAAGGTATTAGTCAAAAATCTCACAAGAAAAGGTTGTTTATGCTTTACGGGTATGTGCAGGATCATGATGGGCCAAAAAGTGGCAATATGATGGGTATTTGTAGGGTCTGTGGTTGACGACTTTTTTCTAACCCAAAAGTAATGAAATGAAAAGGGTTTTTAAAGAATATGTTCAGCTTTCCACAAATATAAATTATTCTTTACTTTGAATTTAATAAATAATTATTATTCATTTTCTTTTTGAATTACGACTAAATTCCTAATTGATATGCTGATTGAAAAATATCTATAGCTTCAAAATGATATCACATTTTTGGAATCAAAAACATGCATCACATTCTATGCTTCACATACTATAGGATTTAAAAAAGAAAAAATGAATTTCATGAAGTTTTGACCAAGTTAAGGTGGTTAGACATACAAGTTTTTATATTTTTTAAAAGTTGTAATAAAAAAATCATAATTAATTATTTACTTGGAAAAAAATTACAAAAAAATATGCATCACATATGGACATGATTCCTCTACTTATTTCTAAAACTTTATAAAAAAATATTATCATTTTATTGTGGTTAGGGTGGTCAGACAGACACCTACTTCTTATTTTTTCCCTGAAATTTAAGTACTACTGCATTGAAATTTCAAATTTTCACCAAATAGATTTAAAAATAAATAAAATAAACCTAGTAGTTTAGAAATTAGATTCAATTTTATACAAATTCTATTCTTACATATTTTTCAAATAATATAGATAACTTATTCAAATTTTTATGTCAAGTTGCCTAACTCTGATTTTTTTGAATTTTTTGCCACTTAAGGGCCTGTTTTTTCCATGATGATCCTGCGCATACCCTTAAACAAATTTAGAGAAAGATTTACCTTCAGCTTTTACAAACGTGCATCAAGGAACAATCCAAATTTGTCTTCATTTTACTATGGTCAAAACCCAAGTCTCTTTCAAAGGTTTGAGTATGTCAGATAGGAAGTATTAGCATGTTCTTCAACACCTTGGTCTAGTAAACAAGGTCTCTCTAAGTATCTTAGGATCAAAATAAAAAAAATCTCATTCATCCTTCAAACATCAAAATCAAAATCGCCTCAGCAACAACTCTTGGAAATATTGAAATAATCCTTGATGCTAAACTTTGGGAAAATCTTCTCAAAATCAAAAATCAAAATCATCTTGTTTGACTAGGTGTGTGTAGATGAATCCTTATTTACACACTTAGTCAAATTATCATTGATGAGCTTAAAATATGCTCATAATTTGGATGTTATGATGAACTTTTAATTTCTTTACTTTCGTTATTTCATGGTTGTTTAAACTTTGTTGAAACCTTTTACAGGGATATCTTGTAGCATAATACTTTCATATTCCTGCAGCTCATTGTGTTGACTTGATTGTATTTATTGCCCCGTTGACTCCCTAAAATGGTTGGTATATCATATATAGTTTTTGAATGATGAAGTAGATTTAAAATGTGTGATTAATGAATAGATATCGTGTATGTGCCATACGCCTTTTCTTTCGCATCTATTACCTTTTGTTTCGCAGGTTGTTGAAGAATGATCGAGTCAAGTGCAGCCGATCTCGGCCTTGCAGTAAAGTCCATTTCCTGCACGACTACGAGGAAGCTTCGGTGAAGACTCTTTGACCAAAACCATGGGAAATAATTTTAATGACAGTCAATCTGGAAAGAGTGGAGCGCTAGATTCTCTCCGAATTGGGTTGAATGCATAAATTCATTATAAAGTTTGTTCCTTGATTCAGGGATATATTTTACTTCCACATCTTTCTTTGATAGGGTTAGTTAGTTAGTTGCTCTCCTATTTATAAATAAAGTTCTCCTACGCGAGAGAGATAGAAAATATGATAGTTAGAGAAAGTTAGAAGCATAGTGATAGTAGATATCATGTAAGAATCAGTATGATAATAAAAAGTAGAATCTGTTTGACAGGAGACAGAGTTTGTTGTTAGTTTCCATTTCAACAAAGCAATGTATACCATTCTGTTTTTATGAATAAAGCTTGATCAAGTTCTGAGTTCAACATCTGTGTAATCAATAGATACTTGTTAAGGGGGCCCACTTAGTAAGTATATGTAGCTAGCTAGTTAGTTGTTCTTTTCTGTTGATCTTCAGTTAGCTTTCATCTTTGAAGTTTTTATACAAACTCAGTCTTATAGTGCTCCTGCAGCATAGAGAGTCCATCACTGTGACTGTTCCTGCAGCATAAGGCCAGTTCATAGTTTGTGTTTCAGTTGTACTTGTTATGGTATCTATCGTAGTTGAACTAAAGAACTTTGCATTACCTTCCTGTAGCATAGATAGAATTCCTTTCTAGTATTTATTTCTGCTAAGATTTGACCAAAACTAGTTCTTAGTGCATATATTTTGCCGTGCCATTTAAAGTATACGTCCCCTAGTTTGATAAGTAAATGAACGTCCATAGAGAGGTATTAGTCACCTGTCGGAATGTCCAATTCCCAAGAAAGGTTTTATTGTGATTTTCATATCCTTTTGTGGGCGCGACCATTTTTGGCGCCATTGTCGGGGATGGCATCTAGCTAGGAGTTTGTTAGAAGTCATTTTTAGTATTAGTTTAGTCTGTTAGTCAAAAATTCTCAAAATCTTTCAAGCCACTACTCACCGTATTGCATGCATAGAAGAAGAAGAGACGCACTGGGAAGGTTCCTCCCTAAAAATCTATTTATTGAGCTACCATTTGACCCAGCTAATAACGAACCTGAGGAAAATCCATTTGCTCTGTTATTCCAGCAACCAAACATGGCAAATAATCCACCTCCTGCATTTGAGTTTCCCATTGTTCCCCAACGAGATACCGACAATCTTAAAAACATTCCCTCTTCCTTGCTTCCAAAGTTTTATGGCTTGGTTACGGAGGATCCAGAAACTTTTCTGTTTGAATTTGATGTCCTCTATTGTAGTTATGACTACAACATAGATTCTCATAAACTGAAGATATTTCCTTCCACCTTGAAGGAAGGAGCTCTCAGGTGGTTCATGAGTCTGGGGAGAGGCGTTGTAGATAGTTGGGTAGCCATGCAGATGAAATTCCTTGAAAAGTATAAGGAATATTGTAAGAGTGCCAGCAAGGGTGATGACATATTCCGAATTCAATAGAAGGAGGATGAAAGTCTAGAGGATTATATTTCCAGGTTTTTGTTTTCACTAAAAAAGAACTCAAACCATACTCTTAATGAAGACTCTCAAAAACTACTCTTTCTAAGGGGAATCAGTGATGCCTGTATCGACACCCTAGACCTGATGGTAGGAGGTGATATAACCCAACTGCCTTGGGATGATATAAAGAAAATATGTCTTAACTACTCTCGAGCAATAGTTAAGAAAGGTCGAGGTCATTATGCTACAGTGGGGAAGTCTTCTTCTGGTAGATTTTCCTAGATGGAGATCACAAATTTGCTATCTGATTTCAAGCAGGACATCATTAATAATATGGCTACACAATTGGACACTATGCAAGCTTAGAAGAAACATGCAGAAGCTGAGGTAGCTTTGGCTGAGTTCTGTCCATACTGCAGACAGAAGAAGCGTGATTGCAGATGCAAGATGGTGGCTAATTTAGAAGCTAGGCAACTGCCTACTGACTTCAAAACAATAGAAGGTGATGATGATCAAGTGTTCTTTGTTGCGCAAAGGAGACCATGGGCCCAAAGACAAGGTATGCCTCAAGATCCTTTAACTTTTGGTAATCCTTATTCTGGCTATAATAACCAATGGCAACATGCATATGGACCACCACCACCCTAGAATCCACCTCAACCAAATTGGCCTAATTATTAGAACCCACAATGGCAATCTCCTCAAGGAGGTTGGCAGCAGCCACAAGGGCAATGGACCCCACCTTCAGGAAACTGGCAACAAAATCCTCAATGGAGAGGCCCTCAGCAATGGAAAAATCATTCCCCTAGGTTCCTGCAGCTTCCACAGCCACAACCACAGGCCCTCATGCCACCTCCTGCAGCAACTGCCACAAATCCTGGCCCTCCGAAGCAAACGCCTATGCCTGCCCAGCCTTTGCCAAATCCCAATAATAAGCAACAGCAGCAGCCACAGTAACTTGTGTATCTTGCTGAAGCCAACTAATATCAAGCTTATGCCTTAAATGTTAATGACATCTATTTGAGGTCTGGAACCACTTTACCTGCTCTAAAACCACCTCTGATTACTGAAATACCAGATTCTCTCATTGAAGAATCTAATGCACCTGCTATTCCTATTGAGCATATGCTTATACCTGATATAGTATCTATGGAACCTATTTTGCAGAGATAAGATAAACCACCTTTTCCTCAGAGGTTGCAAAGCACTAAATCTAAATCCATAGAAGAACCCACTTTTGACATTCTCGATCAGCTCAAGAATGTACAGATTCAAATCCCTTTATTTCAGGCTATTAAAGATGTTCCCATTTTTGGAAAAGCTATTAAAAAAGCCTATTTGAAGAAGCCTAGATGGAAGAAAAAGGATCTCCAAACAATTCATGTTTTAGGGAAATTGGCTGATATAATGTTGGGAAATGTAGTCGTTCCAAAGTATATTGACCCTGGAAGTCCTGTAGTGCAGATACATATAAATGGCCAAGTTGTAAAAAATATTCTGATTGACTTAGGTGCTGCCATTAATGTCATGACAAAGTATACTATGGACTTGTTGAATATTTCAAACATTAGGTCTACACACACGGTTCTGCAGCTTGCAGACAGCTCCACAGTTAAACCTGATGGGATAGTGAAAGATGTAATTGTCACTCTTGAATCTTGGGAGTATCCTGCTGATTTCACAATATTATCAGTTAAGGAAACTTTAGGAGGGTATCCAGTTATCTTTGGTAGACCATGGTTAGCAACTGCTGATGTTTTTATAGGATGTCGTTCTGGAGATATGACCATTTCTGATGGGTAGTCCACAAAGAAATTGGCCTTGTATCTTCCTGCTAGATCTCAACCAGATTTGTCCCCACCTATTTGGCCAGATGTGGGGGAAGAAACTGAAGAAACCAATTCTTTGGTTCAATTAATGATGCTTCAAAATGATCCATTCTCACAACTTCAAAGTGAAGATGCTTTACTTTTTCAAATTCTGCAATTTAACCCTGATACAGGTAGTTCATCTGATCCAAGTGGCAGCCATCTACAATGTTTCATGCAACAACCAAATTCTAAGAACTCATCATTTAAAATTTTAGCAATTTTTCATAACTTGCTACCACAAGAGGTACAAACATTACCCATAGATTCTATGAGTAATCTCACTAAGCAGATAGAATTGTCTCCAGATCATTGTTTGAATGTTAATAGCAAGTTGTCATAGTCTCAAGAGGTTGACTTATTAAAAATGCTACAAGAACAGCATAAAGCTTTTGCGTGGGAATATGGAGACATGCAAGGAATAGATCCTCGAGTTTGTACTCATAGGATATATATCAAAGAAGATTGTTTACCAGTTAGACAACCTCAAAGAAGAGTAAATCTAGCACTTAGAGAAATAGTGAAAAATGAACTTCAAAAGTTGCTTGATGCTAGTTTTATTTACCCAATCTCTGACAGCCAATGGGTTTCTCCATTAGTCATTGTCCCCAAGAAAGGAGGAAAATGGAGAGTATGTGTAGATTACAAGGAGTTGAACAATGCCACTAAAAGAGATCACTTTCCACTACCTTTTGTAGACCAAGTACTAGACTCACTGTCTGGCAAAAGATATTTTTCCTTTTTGAATGGTTACAGCGGGTATTATCAGATAAAAATAGCCCCTAAAGATCAAGATAAGACCACTTTTACCTGTCCATGGGGAATATTTGCTTATTCAGTTTTGCCTTTTGGTCTATGCAATGCACCAGCAACATTTCAGAGAGCAGTGATTAGTATATTTGCTGATATATCTCATGAATGTATGGAGATTTATATGGATGATTTCACTACCTATGGAGTCACATTTGAAGAAGTGCTGATGAATTTAGAAAAGGTACTGAAAAGGTGTAGAGAGCAAAATTTGTCTCTAAATAGTGAGAAGTGTTTTCTAATGATGGAATAAGGTATTGTTTTAGGTCATCATGTTTCAAAGAATGAAATTCAGGTTGACTCTGCTAAAATTGAAGTTATTCTGAATTTACAAACTCCTACAAAACAAAAAGATGTTAGAAGTTTCCTTGGCCATGCAGGGTATTATAGAAGGTTTATAAAAGATTTTAGTAAAATTTCCAGCCCACTTTATGCCTTGTTAACAAAGAATTCTCAATTTGAGTGGATAGAGGTCTGTACAAAATCCTTCCTGCAACTAAAGGACTTGCTTACTAAAGCCCCTGTTCTTGAAGGTCCAAAATAGAATTTGCCTTTCCACATACACGTTGATGTTTCTAATTTTTGCATAGGAGCAGTTCTGAGTCAAAAAGAAAATTCAATTGAGCATGCTATTTACTTTATCAGCAAAAACCTTCAAGGTCCTGAGCTCAACTATACTATTATAGAAAAGGAATTGCTTGCAGTAGTGTATGCTTTGAATAAATTTAGGCATTATGTCACAGGTTATCAGATATTTGTTCATACTGACCATGCAGCAATCAAGTACCTGATGAACAAACCTGCCATCTCTGGTAGGTTGGCACTATGGCTCCTATTGTTACAAGAATTTGATATCACAATTATTGACAAACCAGGAAGAGATAATGTTGTAGCTGACTTTTTATCAAGACTTCAATCGGCTGCACCTGAGGAACATGAGGTCATTGATGATAGATTTCTTGATGAACACTTATTCTCTATTGTTGCAAAAACCCATGGTATGCAGACATTGCTAATTATCTAGCAGTAAACAGAATACCAGCTCACTTTTCCCCAAAAGAAAAAAAGTTGTTGATAGAGAAAAGTTTTAACTTTTCCTGGATTGCAAATTGTCTGTTCTATACTGGACCTGATCAAGTAATGCGAAGATGTGTAAGAGAAGATGAGACTTATGATATCTTGCATACTTTCCATGATGAACCATGTGGGGGGCATTTTGTAGCAAAAAGAACAACAATGAAGGTTCTTACAACAGGGTACTACTGGCCAACACTATACAAGGACATTGTAGCTTATACAAGGAAGTGTGATAGATGCCAGCGTATGGGAAGACCAACTAAGTCAGATGAAATGCCACTATATCCGTAGGTCATAGTTAACCCTTTTGATAAATGGGGAATGGATTTTGTGGGGCCAATTGATCCACCATCAAATGGCAAGTCATACATTCTAGTTTGTACGGACTATGTCACAAAATGGGTCGAGATAAAAACTATGACTCATGCCCAAGATAACAAAGTTGTTGAATTTTTGTATGAACAAATATTCACAAGATTTGGAGTTCCCAGAGAGCTTGTAACTGATCAGGGAGCTCAATTCACATCGAATATGATCACTACACTAATGAATGACTATAAGATCAAACATAGGAAGTTCAGCCCCTATCATCCTCAAGCCAATGGTCAGACGAAGGTAACAAATAGAGAAATTGAGGTGATCCTCACAAAGACAGTGCAGATCCATAGAAAAGACTGGAGCAATAGACTTCCTGAAGCAGTTTGGGCTTACAGAACTACATGGAAGACAACAACTGGGTTTACACCTTTTGAGCTGCTTTATGGGAAAACAACTATGTTACCCATAGAATTTGAACATAAAACTTTGAGGACAGCTCTTGAACTCAACATGGACTTATTTGAAGCACAGAAGGACCGTCTCCTGTAGCTAAATGTTTTGGACGAAATGAGAAAAGTCGCCCTACAGCACACAAAAGCAATCCAACAGCAAAGGAAGAAATGGCATGATCAGCACATCAAAACCAAGAAATTTTTTGCTGGTGATTGGGCTCTATTATATGATTCCAGGTATCAAGAAAACCAGGGTAAGCTCACAACATGCTGGCTTGGCCCCTATGAAGTTGCAACTGTGTTCGACAATGGAGCTGTACAATTGGTGACAATTGATCCAGTCCATTTCAAATTGCTAGTTAATGGCCACCGACTCCGGTTGTACAATAAACCTGTCTCAAAGGAAGAATTTATGCAGCAGCTCATTCAGGTTCCTCCCACTACTCTTCCTACAGCTGAAGGCTTTAGCCTTTCTCCTGCAGCGTTGCCATAATTTTCAAAAAACATGCCTATAATAAAGGTTTTCTTTTTAAGAAAACCCCTTTTTCTCCATTTTCATTTCTCGCCCCCATCTCAATTCTTTATCTTCCATCCATCCATCCCATCCATCCATTTCATTCATACATTTCATCCACCCATGTCACCCATCCACTTCATCCATTCGCATCAACCTTAATTAAACTATTTTTCCCACTTGTCAATTCATGCAGCGCCGTCATCTTTCTTCACATGTACGTGCAATTATCAAAGGTACGCCATATCTTTTCTTATCGCATATTTGATTTATTTCATTCTATTCATTTACTGCTATGCATGTACCGGTCATTATTACCTGAATCTCTACCTGTTCTTTAGTACATGTGAGGACACATGTCATACTTTAAGTAGGGGGCGGGGTAATCCATCTTTTAAAACCTGTCTTTTCACCACTGCCATAACTACACAAATAACCTTTCTTTAATGATTTTCTGGTACTTTCCAAATGTGATCGCATGTCCTTCTTTAATGCATGTTTTTCTTGTAAACTACGATTAAGACTGCTTGTTCAAAAAGCTCATTTTTGGAAAAAGAAAGAAATGTGACAGTACGATAGAAGAAAAACTAGAGCAAAAAGGGAAATACAGAATTTGAATCTTCAGCAAGGAATTGAGTTTAGCTAAACTGTAAATATGGGTGGTCAGTTGGTGCGACATGAGCCTGTAGCTCATGAATTGTTACTGCAAAATCCGCAAACAGTCCACGCATTCAGCCTCTGTGGATGGTTAAATTATTTCTTGAGCTTAAATGATTTTGATGAGGAGGCTACTGGAGAATTTTTTAGAACACTTTCTGAAGGGGAAGCCACTGTATGGGGTCTAACAGTTGTTGCAACCGAAGACAGAATTGCTGAAGTAACCAAGCTCCTAGCTGTTGGAGAAAACTTTTCTTCAGATGCTGCAGCTACAAGGGATGAGTTTTCAATGCCTACTGATGGACATCTGGAAGTCTCCAAGCAGGGATGCAAGCGTGTGTCGCTGCCTCCTCCATATTCAGAGTATGCCACTTATATAATGAGGTATTTAACCTGTGAAGGCCGTTTTTCCTACCTACATTCTCATCATTTTAAATTATTAAGCCATATGAGGAATGGGTTAGTTGTGAATGTTCTAAATTTCTTGTTAAAGTTTTTAGAACAAAGTGCCCACAGAACCCAACAAGGGAAAGACAATTATGTCACTCATCATGGCCTTATTAAATTACTGATTGAGCGCTCTTTGAGAGATGTCTCACCTCTCTCGTGGCAACAATTTGTTGCCTGAAAGAGCTTGCAAATTCTACAACCTCCTAGGGTACTTACCCCATGGCTTCAAAGAAAGAAGAAAGAAATTGCATCTACTAGTGGAACAGGGCAAGGGTCATCTACTCCTGTAGCACCTAGTCCTGCAACTTTTGCACCTGAATCCTCTGCTAGGTTACAAACTAGGTCTGCCACTAGGAGAGAGAAAGAAAAAACAAAGGCAGAAGGGTCCCCTGAATCGGACCCTCGTTCTCAGAAAAGATAATGCTCCTCTCCTGCAACACCTTCCCCTGCAGCCATTTCTCCTACAGCAACACCTGTTGCTATTACTAGTTCACCGTCATCCTCTGGTAGGGCAGAGCCCTCTGAACAAATAAGAAAGAGAAAGGCTACTAGAAGGCCTCCTGCAGCCGCATCAGTACCAAGAAGGGTTTTCACAAGGAAACAATCTAAGACCTCCCCTGCTTCACCTCAACCAGAGGTTATTGTGATTTCAAAAGGGTCTGTTGAGTCTGAATTTAATGTTTCATAGAATGTGTCTGAGAATGTTGCTCAAAGTTCATTCATTCCTGAAAAGGAATAAATTGAAGCAAAAGAAACATGGCATAATGAGCAAGGGTTACCAAATCTTGATGATTTGGCTGCTGCTGCTATGCAATTTTCGGAGGAAGCACAGACTTCTCCACCGCAGCAACAAGAAGAATTTATCTTGCAGCAAGAGCAAGAACAGATTGAACAATTGAATGTGCCTGGTGAAGTTGTATTTCACCTTGTAACCTGTAAAGCCATTGTTGTGTATAAGAGGACATTTTTAAATGAGTTTCTGGAATATGATAAAGCTAATTTGGAAGCAGTTACATTGCAAACCCTGACTTTCTGACGCATAGCCCAGACTGACATGCAACAAAGTCTATGGGAAGTAGAAAAGAAGAAATTGAAAAAGGAAATTGAAAGTCAGAAACAAGAAATTGCTGAGTTGAAAGCAAAAATGGATGAAATGTTAAAAGTAACTGGTCAGATTATGGAATTTAGACCACCCCCCAGAGTTTATGCTCTATATCTTAAAGAATAGTTTTTATGGTTTCAATTGATGAGAATTTCTAGAAACCAAGATCCTATAATTCATACTGCCAAAGAATTTTATGAAGCATACCAGGCAGCCCCTAACTGGTTAAGGAATTCTCTGTGTGAATTCTATTTGCATGGCTTTTTAATACCATTTGAAATAGAATGGAATCCTCTTCTTTATATTGGTGATATTCATTTAAAAGCATTTATGTCATGCGCAGCAAACGAGGTGAATTATGGCAGGCAGTGGGAAACATATGAGGAAGCTGAGAAAACAGAGCCTGTCCCATTACGCTCTCAAAGTTCAAACCCACATGCAATGTTGAAAGATTGGTTTGCTTTGACATATGGTATTAATAATGTTTCAGCCAAAGAGAAAATATTTGATATCAGAAAACAAGTATATGATGAATTCCAGGCACAACAATATTCATTTTGGAGACTAGCATATACCAGAAGTGAGAAAGGATGGGAGAGATTAACTGTTGGGTTAAGAAAGTCAGAACCACATGGTCCCCTAAATTTTACAGCAACTCTCAAACGAACCAGCAGATATATTCAATTGGGACTTCAAACAAGATTTGAACTGTGGCTGCCACTGACATTTAGACCCCATGTGCTAACGTGGCCCCTCTATCCTCACTAGGCTACAAATCTTAACAATGAATTAGAAGACCGAAGATATGAAAGGTGCCGAGATCTCAGAGGATTTTATTATAAGTTTGGAAATCCATTCCAGAGTCATGCAGCAACCACAGACTTCAGAGAAACCACCAGGAAAGTTAATGCTGGAGGACCAACATTGGGCTAAGTAGGGGGCAGTGATGAGCTTAAAATATGCTCATAATTTGGATGTTATGATAAACTTTTAATGTCTTTAATTTTGTTATTTCATGGTTGTTTAAACTTTGTTGAAACCTTTTATGGGGATATCCTATAGCATAATACTTTCATATTCCTGCAGCTCATTATGTTGAATTGATTGTATTTATTGCCCCGTTGACTCCCTAAAATGGCTGGTATATCGTATACAATTTTTGAATGATGAAGTAGATTTAAAATGTGTGATTAATGAATAGATATCGTGTATGTGCCATACGCCTTTTCTTTCGTATCTGTTACCTTTTGTTTCGCAGGTTGTTGAAGAATGATCAAGTCAAGCGCAACTGATCTTGGCCTTACAGTAAAGTTCATTTCCTGCACGACTACGAGGAAGCTCCGGTGAAGACTCTTTGACCGAAACCATGGGAAAGAATTTTAATGACAGTCAATCTAGAAAGAGTGGAGCGCTAGATTCTCTCCGAATTGGGTTGAACGTATAAATTCAGTATGAAGTTTTTTCCTTGATTCGGGGATATACTTTACTTCCACGTCTCTCTTTGATAGGGTTAGTTAGTTAGTTGCTCTCCTATTTATAAATAAATTTCTCCTCCTACGCGAGAGAGATAGAAGAGATGATAGTTAGAGAAAGTTAGAAGCACAGTGATAGCAGATATCATGTAAGAATCAGTATGATAATTAAAAAAAAAATCTGTTTGACAGGAGACAGAGTTTGTTGTTAGTTTCCATTTCAACAAAGCAATGTATACCATTCTGTTTTTATGAATAAAGCTTGATGAAGTTCTGAGTTCAGCATCTATGTAATCAATAGATGCTTGCTAAGGGGGCCCACTTAGTAAGTATCTGTAGCTAGCTAGTTAGTTGTTCTTTTCTGTTGATCTTCAGTTAGCTTTCATCTTTGAAGTTTTTATACAAACTCAATCTTATAGTGCTCTTGCATAGAGAGTCCATCACTGTGACTATTCCTGCAGCATAAGGCCAGTTCATAGTTTGTGTTTCAGTTGTACTTGTTATGGTTTCTATCGTAGTTGAACTAAAGAGCTTTGCATTACCTTCTTGTAGCGTAGATAGAATTCCTTTACAGTATTTATTTCTACTAAGATTTGACCAAAACTAGTTCTTAGTGCATATATTTTGCCATGCCATTTAAAGTATACGTCCCCTAATTTGACAAGTAAATGAACATCCATAGAGAGGTATTAGTCACCTGTCGGAATGTCCAATTCCCAGGAAAGGTTTTACTGTGATTTTCATATCCTTTTGTGGGCACGACCAATCATCTTATGGACAAATTTACTCTACGACAACATCCAACCTCTTAGAGTTTACGAGTTCACTATCCAAACCAGATCCAATCAAAATCAAAATCCAAAATCAAATCAAACATCGATCCAAAAGTCCTAAAGTTTAGCATTCTCCTCAAGGTTCCCTAAGAGTTCCAATCATTCACCAATATTCCATCCTTCATTATCTCATCACCATCCTTTTGATCCTTAATATCTTAGACCTTCTTTTTAGATAAGATCAATCCAAAGAGTTAGAGGTTCATCTCTTACATTCTTGAAAATTGATCCCTATTTTATGGTTCAAACTAGATCCCAACACAAGAAGAACATGGAAACAAACAAGGAAAGTTCTACTTTGAGTGACTTGAGTCAAACTACTCCTGAAATCAATCTCATTGGATCAAGCAATCCCCTACCCAATCTTCCTCTATAATTACAACATCCTCAAGAGGAAGGTCAAGTAGAAGACATCACCAATAATGTCTTATGGATGACACAAGATGAAATTATTGAAATGGTCCAAAATCAAAACACTCGCAGAATTTTCAATACCATGATGAAGCTCAATTCATCACAATACATGATAGAATTGGCTAAAGAAGGGGCTAAAATCCCTTCCGACTATGATGTGAGCACTCTTGTGGAGAATCCTATTGGTATCACACCCCCAATCTCATCCACACCTTCATTTCAAAATATCACCCAAACCATCCCTTAAATCACAACACCCATTAATCCAACTCAACCCACTATTAACAAGGGGAGCTCATTGCTTCATGCACTATAATCACACCCCCATGTGAACAACTAGGATTTGGATGCAAACACTATCTTGGTTTAATTTGTCCCATTTAATTCACTACACCCATATGTTTTGCTCACCTTTCATGACCCCAATGACCCAAATTCCTTTCACGCCACACTGACATATCCTCTCAACACACAAACCTCTCTCCCTATGACTTCATAAGGAGAAGGTGGGCTATTTGGACCAAGGGGCATCTTTGACCCCTCACCATCATCATTTCCTCAAGGGAACACACTACCCATTTTTTGACCACTTCCACCTTTACCACTAACATCCATACCACCCCTTGGTTTAGGGCTACCTCCTTTAGCACCACTCAATCAATGAATTCAAAACAACCCCCCAATCATAAATCAAAACATCATATCCAATCCTTTGATCTTTCCATCGATATCACAACAACAGGTGGTAACCATCCAAGCAACCCAAGCAGCCACTACACCATAAATAAATGTGGTCCCTCAAGGACCAAGCACATTAATTGCACCATCCACTACACAAATCCCAATCATCAATACAACAGTACCCCTCATCATGAAAATTAACACCATTCTAAAATTCTCCACCAAGAACAAATGTGGCCAGCCAATATAGCATCACATTGCAAGTATCTCAAAAAGCCTACCAAAAGAACTTCAACAATTCCAAGCACAACAAGCACAAAAAAATGCAAGTTGCTCAAGAAGCACAAGCCGCTCAAGTAGCTCAAGTCATGCAAAAAGTGTAACAAGCACAAAAATCACAATGGGCTTCCCAAGCTCAAGCATTATTACAACAACAACAAGCCACCCAATCTGCCCAAGCTGCGAAAGCAGCTCAAGAAGCTCAAGCCACAAAAGTAGCACAGGGTTCCAAAGCTACACAAGTAACCCAAAAAGTGCAAGCTCAAGCTCAAACACAATACCAAGCTCAACAAGTTCAAGTGCAAGCTCAATACTAGGCACAACTGAAAGTAGCCCAACAATAAGCATAGATCAACAAGCCCTACAATAGTATAGAGCACAATAGGAAGTATCCCAATTAATAGCCCAACAACAAGCATTGTTGGCACAACAACAACAAGGCCAACAACAAGCATTGTTGGCACAACATCAACAAGCATTTTTGTCCTAACAACAAATGCAAGCACATCAACAAGCCTTGATTGCACAACAAAGCTTGCAACAAACTCCCACCAACACACCCAACACTCCACCCATCACTCAAACACCTCAACCACTTCAAAAAACATCCACTCCACCTCCTAATCTGTAAGATGATGTGACAACACAACTCAAATTTCTCTCACATGAAGTGGTCAATCTCCAATCAGGGAGAACAACAATGACACCAAGAAACTTGGGTCCCTATCCTTCCAACAAGAGCCTTGCAATGGTACCATTCCCAAAGGGGTTTGAAATCCCTAAATTTGAAAAATACCGTGGGATGGGAAACCCTGAAGATCGCATTGGGGAATTCTAAGTACATTACATGGAGGTCGCATATGACAATATGTATCTAATGCAGTTATTCCTTCAAAGTTTGGTTGGTCCTACCATGGAGTGGTTCTCTCACCTTCCTCCTAGCATCAAAAAGTTCCAAGATATTGTAGACACATTCATAAAAAACTATGCATTCAATATTGGTATGGATGTCAGTCTAGAGGAACTATCTACTCTTAAGCAAGCCAATGAGGAATCATTCACTTCCTAATTGCAACGTTCGATGATGATCCAAGGCCAATAGGAGAAAATGGGCCATGCTAGAAGAATAAAAATTTTGCACCATCCTTGCCAATTTGGAGAAAACCTTCGCATTCCATCTTAAGATGCAATGTATCACCACATAAAACCATTTAATCCCCAAGGTTCTCAACATCGAACAAGCCCTTATTACACAAGGTAGGACACCCACATATCTAGAACATCAAGACAATTTCCCTTCCTCTAGCTATAATGAAAAACTTTGCACATGGGAAAAAAAATGTCACTAATGATGGTGTGGTGGACACCAAGGTCATAATCAGTGCTCCAAAACAAAACACACAAACATACCAACAACTGAAAAACAACAATCAAAACAACACCCAAGCTAATGCGGTATTGCAACAACCATCCAATAATCAAGTCAACAATCTAAATAATCAAGGGGGACCACCTCCACAAAACAAATATCCCCCCAAGCGAAAGTATACAAACCTTGGGGAATCAATTGAATCAATCATGAAGAAACTGGTAAACAAAAATCTCATCAAAATTCCCACTTATAAGAATTATCAAGATCCCCAAGTAAAACCACCATGGTACAATTAAAATCACCTTTATGATTTTCATAAAATCAAGGGGCACACAACTACTAGTTGCATGAGGCTAAAAAATCTGATCCAAGACCTCATCAACGATAAGATCATAAATGTGGAATAATCTGTGAGGAATCAAAACCTAAAAATATACAAAAATCTGATGTTAGATCATAGCAAAAGGAACAACCTTGGAAAGACCAAGTATGCCAAAGTGAACTATTTGTATGATCATGTTGTTGCATCCCTAGACAATTGGGTCATTGTTGTTAGCATCAAAGGAGCCAAAGCTAATTATGGAGTCACCACATGTGGTGGAAAAGTTACCATTGTAGAGTCATCACAACCACCTAGAGCATCCACTTCAAATCCAAAATTTGTTCCTAATAGCTACAATGTCCTAGACCACCTGAAAAGAACCCCCACTTAGATCTCTATCATGGAGTTGTCGAAGATATCACCTGCACATGGAAAAATCCTAGAGGAAGCATTGGCTTCATCCACTATCTCTTTGGATCTCGATGCTGACCAGTTCCAAGCTATGGTTAGAAATATCACCACCCCAAGTCTCCTAACATTTTTTTATCAAGAATTTCCCACCCAACCATCTCACAATCACACACTCCACCTTGAAGTCTCGGTTCATAAAAAAAAAGTGAAAAGGGTCTTGGTGGATGGAGGTGTAGGCCTAAAGATTAATTCCCTTGGACTAATAAAGAATCTAGGATTCTCAGAAGATTCCATTGAAAAGGGTAAGGGAATCACAATCAGAGCTTATGATGATCAGGAAAGAGTGTCTCAAGACACTATCCAGCTCCCTATTCAAGTAGGGCCAGCCATTATGGAAACCACATGCCAAGTCCTTGAGCTTGATTTACCTTATAACATCCTCCTAGGAAATCTATGGATCCATGGGATGCAAACTATCACATCAACTTTCCATCAGTGCATCGAATTGCCATATCAAAATCAAGAGGTCATGATTCATGGTGATCTTGAGCCCTTTTCCTAGTGTAAAAATCTAGAATAAAAATACTATAAAATCCCCCAAATTCTGATGAATTATGAAGGCCGTACAACTTTGTACGTAGACCCAACTACGTTAGCCTCCACTTGTGAGTCAAAGACACCCACCATTTCTGATATCGCCAAAAGCAAGGTCATTGTCCAATACAATGGGTGTGGAGATTATAAAATGAAGAAAAGTGCTTTTGTAATAGGAGAGTTACCTCAATATCCTAGGTCCCATGGGCAACCCCAACCAGCTAAAACATTTCTAAAAATTTTAGAGTAGACCCTACTAGATTCAGAAGCATGGGAGATCTAAGTTGGGAAGTGGTAGATGAAAGGGATGTATCAAGCCTACTATATCAAGATGAAAGACTCACACTTGATATTCCCATGGATGAAAGTAGAAAAGGATTACAAATGATGCTTGGTATGGGCTATAACATAAATAACAAATTGGGATAGAATGACAATGGTCCTTTAGTACCTCTCATTCGTGAGGTGCGTATGAGAAATATTGGCCTTGGATGTACCCTTCTGAGGGTAACCATAGTTGGCAGAGGTGCCTCGGTTAGAAAGGTCAAAACTCCCCCTCAGCTATCGACATCCACCCTTCAAATACCAATATCCACAGATTGAGTCATAGATGTGTGTAGTGATGAGGATCCCATAACTAAATTTCCCATGCTATTTGAGGATTCCTCACTTCTCATTATTATCACCTTGTCTTTTGAGTCAACCAATCAAACCCATGAAATAAACTTAGTCTATCCCCAACTCAATTGATTACAACCAATGAGGACCACCTATTTTGGCTACATTCAAAAATGATGAGGAACTCTTGGAATTCATGGGATTGTAGAATAATATACCATGTGTAGATCACAAGGCTGGGTGTGACATCATACTAGATACACAAGCTTATTATGGGGAAATGATTGAATCCTTCAGTCGCAAAAGTGAAAATATGAGAATAATCTCTAGGTCTTTGAGTGAAAACCACACTATGGCACTCTCTAACCTAAAATCAATAAAAATAAAGGATGCATCCAATGGTGAAAACCTCTCTGAGGCACTGGAGGATGAAGGATTCAATCTTCCTCTTAATGCTATTCATAAGGAGAAGTCAACAATCTTAGTAGAGAAGTGCAACCCAATCAATCAAGGAATAGAGGAACTACCACACATAACATTTTATGCAAAGTCACTTCTAACAGAAGAATAGGAACTTCTATCTATCTTCCTAAAAGAAAGAAGGATAAACTTTGCATGGACCTATATCAACATGCCTGGGCTTGATTCAGAGGTTGTGGTTCACCACCTAGCTGTGTATCCTAAAGCAAAACTTGTGAGACAAAAGCTAAGGAAAATGCATCCGTAGATAGCATTGTTGGTCAAAATGGAATTATGGAAGATCCTAAATGCATGATTCATACGACTGATAGATTATCTAGAGTGGATCTCCTATCTTGTACCTATTTCAAAGCCCACTGGGGGCATCCTCATCTACACAAATTTCAAAGATGTCAACAAAGCATTTCCCAAGGATGACTTTCCACTTCCAAACATTGACATGATTGTAGATATGATGGTAGGACACGAGATGCTATTGTTGATGGATGGATTCTCGGGTTACAACTAGATCATGAAAGAAAAATATGACCAACATAAAATGACCTTCACTTGCCCATGGGGGACATATTGCTAGAATATGATGCCATTTGGGCTAAAGAATGTGGGAGCCACCTATCAAAGGGATATGACACTAATCATTCATGATATGATTCACAAAACTATGGAAGATTACGTGGATGATATATTGGCTAAATCAAAGAAATGTCAGGATCACATAGAAGTATTGAGCTCCATCTTTGATAGGCTATAAAAGTGCAAGGTCCAACTAAATCTAAAGAAGTGTGTCTTCGGGGTACAATCAAGAAAGCTCCTTGGATATATTGTATCCATGAGAGGAATCAAGGTAGGCCCTGCCAAAGTCAAAGAAATCCTCAAAATGGAGGCACCCAAAACATTGAAACAACTAAGAGACATACAAGGAAGAATTCAATCCATTTGTTGATTCATAGCACAACTAACAAACAAGGCTATCCCATATTCTCATCTATTCCACAAGGGGGTAGCATACAAATTGGATGAGAAGTGTGATCAGGCCTTCAACAAGATCAAAGAGTACTTACTCACATTGCTAGTTCTCATGCTACTAATTCTAGGAAAACCCTTGATCTTATACATAGCAGCAATAGTAGTAGCTCTTGGTGCTATCTTAGCACAACATGATGAAAATGAGAAGGAGAGAGCTATCTATTATATCAACAGAACTATGGTGGGACACGAGCTGAATTATACATCTATTGAGAAGGCTTGTCTAGTAGTCATGTTCATAGCTCAAAAATTTAGACATTACATGCTAGTACATCAAATAAATCTCATTGCAAAGATAGATCCCCTTAAGTACTTGATTTCCAAAGAAACTCTTACAAGTAGAATGAAAAAGTGGGTTATGATCCTGATACAACATGACATTGAGTATGTGGAAAACAAGGCTAGCAAAGGGAAACCAATTATAGATCAACTGGCAGAGGCACCAATATACTCAAAGAAGCCACTAGTATCAGAATTCCCCAATGAATCAATCTTCAACCTAAGTATATCGGATCATTGGAAAATGTACTTTGATGGAACCTACACGGAACATGGGCCAGGTGTAGGGATCTTCTTCGTCATCCCAAAAAGGGACTGTATACCAAAATCATACAATTTGTCATTCCCATGCACAAATAACATCCAAAAATATGAGGCTCTTGTCATAGGGCTGAGAATTGCAATGCAGTGGCAGATAATGGCACTCAAGGTCTATGGAGACTAATAGCTCATAATCAACCAAGTCAATGACGAGTATCAAACAAAGGATGACAAGTTGACTCCCTATAAGAAACTGGTGGAAAGCCTTAAGGAGATGTTCATTGATATCACATTTGAGCAACTACCAAGAGAAAATAATAGAGTGGAAGACACCATGGCTACAGTTGGATCACTATTAGAGATCCCACACAATGTCCCTAAGAAAAAATTCTTCATAGAGAAAATTCTAGTGCCTGCATTTGAGGTACGAGAGTCTGAATTTTTATGCAAAATCACTAGTCCTAGTGATCCCTCATACCATGATATATATATACACTTACGTGAGAATAGGTGTCCTCCCCATAGACATATCCTCGAACCTCAAAAGAGCCTTTGTCAAAAAATCATTTGTTTTGTCATCCTAGGAGATACCCTATACCGTAGAAGCATTGAAGGAACCCTTTTACATTTTCTAAATGTTGAGGAAGCTTTGACCACTTTAACTAAGGTACACAATGACATTTGTGGTTCACATTCAAGTGGTATGACCTTGGATAAGAAACTACTTAAGATAGGGTACTATTGGCCTACAATGGAAAGAGAAGCACGTGATTATGTCAAAAGGTGTTTGTAGTGCCAACAGCATGGGGATGTCATCCATGCACCAACTCAGGAGCTCCACTTGTTTGTTACACCTTGGCCCTTTCCATAGTGGGGGCTCGATCTCATTGAAAATATTAGCCCCACCTCATCCAATGTACATAAGTTCATCATCACTGCCACTAAGTACTTCACCAAGTGGGTTGAAGCCATCCCCATACCTATATCATAGGAAAGCAGATATCAAATATCATCAAGTAAACTACCTAATTTGTTACTATGGTGTCCCTCAAGCCATTATCTCAGATAACAAGACACCTTTCAAAAACTACGATGTTCGTGACCTATGCCAAAATTTCAAAATCCAATATCGCATTTCCACTCCATACTATCCCCAAGGAAATGGCCAAGTTGAGGCTAGAAATAAGACCATCTTGAAAATCCTAAAGAAAATAGTCAATGACACTAGTCATGATTGGCATTTGCAACTAAATCCTGCCCTATGGGCCTACTAAACAAGCATCCACACACCAACAGTGCCACCCCATTCTCCCTAGTCTATGGATCAGAGGCCATACTCCCTATCGATATCGAGCTCCCGTCACTAAGAATATCATTGTAGAATCTCATCACAGATGAGAATACTAAGTATCATGACTAAATGAGCTATAACTACTAGATGAGTGGTGTATGGATGCCTTAAACCATTTGCAAGTCTACCAAAATTGACTCAAGTGGAGTTATAACAAGAAGATCAGGAGTTAGACCTTCCAAGTTGGAGAACTTGTGCTCAAGGAGAATCAAAAAAATGTTACAAATCCAAACATTAAGGGAAAATTTGAACCCAATTGGTTAGGACCCTTCATCATCATGGTGAGCTACAAGTTAGGGGCATATTAGTTATCAATGCCAGAAGGCAAGACTTTGTAGGAGCCCATGAAAAGCTCCCATCTTAAAAAAAATTATTCCTAATCTTTCAAGGTATAAAACCAAAATACAAAAAATCCAAAAAATACAAAACCCAAAAAAAGAAAAATAAAAAAAGGGATTAAAAATAGTAAAGAGAAAAATTGTCCTCTAGTGAAAACCACTCTAGTGGCACTTTGGGCAAGTACCTTGGTGAAAACCTGACAAATAGGCATCTTGTGTAAAAAAAGAACTTTCCATCCACCATGATCTCCATGGCTTGTTCTAGATCATCCATCCAATATGCTTCGATCATCCATCACATTCCATATCTCCATCCATCACCCATCTGTGTTCACATCATAGCTTGGTCTTGTGTTCATGTCATAATCCCTCCTAGTACTATTTGACCCATTTTCAAGGTTAGTTTGTCCTGCCTATATCAGAGTAGTCTATTGCATCATGTCGGGAGCATGTTCTCATTTGATTGGATTTGTGTATAATCTTGAAGTATTCCCTTAAATCAAAAAATCCAAAAATATCAAAAAATCAAAAAAATTGAAAGCATTCATAAAATTAGAAAATCCGAAAACATTCATAACATATCAAAATCCAAAGCAAGTCAAAAAATTAGTCAAAGAAGGTAAAAACTAGGGTTGTCTTGTTGAAATACAAGTCTCTGAGCTCTGAATGTAGGGAAGGTTGATCTTTGATCATCCCCCGAGACACTTAGGTCAATCCTTTAGGAGTCTGTCATAATAAACTGGCAATCCATTTGTCAATATATCATCAATAATTGAGTCTACGTTAGTCGAACTACGTGGTCTCTATGTGTATAATGTAGGCAAGGCTAATCTATTGATCAGCCCCCGAGGCCCCTAGGATAGGTCTTTAGGTTAGTCTCTTGGTCAAAATCTCATAAAAGCCCAAAACATCGGAAAATTCAAAAATAAAAACATTTGTAAAACATCTTGAAAATACCAAAAAAAATAGCCTCAAAACATTTCAAAACATCAAAAACATCCAAATATTTGAAAAATCCACCCATCCTCATCTCGCTTTCACCCAAAATAAACTTTCACTCATAATAAATCAATCCTCATTCTTAACCTTTGGTGAAATAGCTAGAAACAAGTCTAGTAGGTTAAAAGTGAAAACTCAAACATTAAGGTCTCAAGTCTAAATCATTAAGTAAACAAGTTGGTCAACTCTTGGTATCAATAGTCTATCATCTAGTCAGTCTCAAATCATCTGATAACATCATGTCCTAGGATGCATCCTTCCTTCAATGGACATCAATAGCAAGCATCACTATAGTTTAGTCTTGGCTAGCTGTATGAAGAACATTAGCTTGTTTGTTTACTTGATCTTTGTCTTTTTAGCTTATCTTATTGTGCTCATTTCGATGACCTCTCAATGATGTCCCAAACAAAGGGATTTAGAGAGAGAAATGGGGCAATGGTCATTATCTTTTTATTTGCTATGCTTGTTGGATATTCTTGTAATATAACATTGGTTATGCGTGCTTTTTTTGGATGTAGGGAGGGTGTTTCAGGTTTCTTGTTGACCACATAGGGAGGCTTTCCTTTCTATGTTTTGGTTCAAGATGTTTGGAATATCTAAACTGCATTTTGGATAAGGTTTTGTATACCAAGTGTGAACAAAAGTACTCCTATCTAATTGGCGAGTCAAAGTCCATCACACTAGGTGCAACACCATCCTAGTTCTTTATACCTTGATGCATCATGCCAATGTGTATTATAAAACATAAGGTAAATGGCCCTTTTAAAATCCCAATTCCTAATAAGAAAAATCATCATCATCATCATCATCATCTCTAATAATATTGGCTTGTTGGATCTTATTTCATCTTTATTTCTACGCTAACATGGTACCATGATAGTTAATCAAAAAAACATTGCTAATGCATCCATCTTGCATCCACAAACCATCAACATAATGCATATCATATCAATACATATAGGAAACACTGGTCATCTCACATGCATTGCATTTCATCATTGCATAAATAGATTGGTTATTTTAGGCATCTCAAAAACCATACATTTGCATCCATTGCATAACACAAAAGTGTCATCATGTAGGAATTATTAAATCATATCATATACATCATCATATCATACGTTTGCATCATCACATAAGCATTATCATACCATGTGCACCATATCATGTCATATAAATCATCACATGCGCACCATCATTAAATGCATCATCACATAGGCATCATTATAAAAAGTTTCAACACATCATATCATGTGCATCATCATCACATCCATATATGCATCATACATGAGAAAAGTAGTGAAAAATAAAAAGAATATGTCTCATATATAATCATAGCATATAAACATCATCATCCATATAGATCTATTATTCTAAGCATTTTAAATCATTTACATATCATAACATTTGCATCATCCATACATCATCATAAAAAGTGCATAGAAAAGATATTGAAAAAGAAATGCGTCCATCCTTGAACATTTGCATAACATCATATAATATAGAATCATACATAAAATATAACATTGCATAATATAGAAGAATACATGCATCACATAAGATAGAGTACCATCAAATAACATATAGAAAATTAAATACATCCATCCATCATGCATAAATAGAAATAGGACACATCATACATTGGGTCGAATCATATCATATCATATATCATCAAAATAATATACAACTATCATGGTACATGAATTAGGATCAAGTGTGTGTATCAATCAATATAATACAATCTCCCATGAGGCTATTAGAAACAGAGCCTATGGATCACAAAAAGAATGTTTTCTTTGATCAAAAGTATGAGTCTAGCCCTGATGGTTGCTCCCCTCACCCAGTGGATCCTATCTTTGCTCTGTCTGCTAAGAGAACTCCAGTACTCAAGCTGCTTGAGGCACTGCCTATTGGTAATGGAGCCTGTAGTACTATGCCTCTCTGACCACATCACAGTACATCCTTGTAGGGACTATCCAACCCTGTGTAGCCTCTAACTACTGGCATCTCCCAATCTCCTATGCTACTTGAAGCTCAATGGCCTATCTCTCATGTATGGCCGGATCCCTCTTAGCTATAAAGGTTGCAACCTATGCCTATAACTATTAGATCAATGCATCTCTTTGGTCCAGCGGAGGTGGTTGCAGTGGTGGAGGCTTCTATTGGTAGTACCTTGAAGCATCTCTCTATGGATACCCATCTCTCTGCTGCCTATCCCCATCCCTCTGACCATGTACTTGATCCCTCTGGCCCCACTACTCAGGAGGTGGTCCACCTCCTCCTCTGCATTCGCCACTATCTCCATCTTCGTCACTATCTCCTCTACCTCCTCACCCCTTCCCATGCCCTTTTGACTAACCTCTAGGTCTCCATTGTGGCAATAATGAGCCAGGCACTGCCAATTTGACTAGTGAATGAAACCAATCGTGATATGCCTAAGTAGTCCCTAGGTCTGTCAGCCCCTAATTGTATGGCCATGTTCTAGCCACCAACTATTAGAAACTATCCATGGTATCCTCTAGAGGGATCATCTGACCCCATGTTGTCTCCCTCATAGTATGCACAAATATGGCCACATACTGGTCATCAGGCCTGTCCTATGTCTCCCCAAACTATCTAGCAACTCGATCTAGTAGATAATGCTCTATCATTGTGTGCTCCTTGCCATGCATGAGCCTATCCTACCTTGCAAAGAAGATCTATTGAACATCATCATACCAAGTGGGCCTACCAAGCCAAAGCCTCCAAGTAAAAACTGTCATCTTGTCTATAACCCTCCTAGAGTGAGGGATACTGGCTACCCCTGTATATGTAAATGTCAATCCATCTCTATATCACCTGACTGCTAGGTCATCTGGCTCCATGTTGATCAGTGTAACTTGTGGGCAAAGCACTGCAATGTGCTCCCAGGCCCAAATATGCCAAAGTGTGACTCCTAATCTGATAGCCCTACTATTGTAGTATGCATACTTGTGTAATTCATGGTAGAGGGAGGCCATCATCACTTTCCCCCCATGCAAATAATACTCTTCGGTGAACCATCGGCTCCTAGGAAAGACCCCATCCTAGACTGAAGTATTAGCCATGCTGATTTGGTGCCACAAGGCCTGGCATAATAGCTGCTATAATCAATTTGAATGGCGACGTTGAAGTCGTGTACTACTCTAACTCAATCTATCCCCCAGTAAAAATGATCTCATCAAGGCCCATAACATCATAGCAAGCATTTTTCCTAGTTTCCACGAGTATGTGCAGGATCATCATGGAAAAAACAGGCCCTTAAGTGGCAAAAAATTTAGAAAAATTAGAGTTAGGAAACTTGACGTAAAAATTTGAATAAGTTATCTATATTATTTTAAAAATATGTAAGAATAGAATATGTAGCAAATTGAATGTAATTTCTAAACTACTAGGTTTTTTTTTTTTATATAATCTATTTGGTGAAAATTTGAAATTTCAATGTAGTAGTACTTAAATTTTAGGGAAAAAATAAGAAGTAGGTGTCTGTCTAACCACCCTAACCACAATAAAATGATAATTGTTTTTATAAGATTTTAGACATAAGTAGAGGACTCATGTCCGGATGTGATGCATATTTTATTTGTACTTTTTTCCAAGTAAATAATTAGTTATGAATTTTTATTAAAACTTTTAAAAAATATAAAAAACCCTTATGTCTGAACCTTAACTTGGTCAAAACTTCATGAAATTCAT
The DNA here is from genome assembly GCA_007258455.2 of Sequoia sempervirens. Taxonomy (NCBI): domain Eukaryota; kingdom Viridiplantae; phylum Streptophyta; class Pinopsida; order Cupressales; family Cupressaceae; genus Sequoia; species Sequoia sempervirens. Next base: position 16,007,475 of record VDFB02193867.1, on the reverse strand, counting down.
TTTTCTTGTTTTAATCCTATAGCATGTGAAGCATAGAATGTGATGCATGTTTTGATTCAAAAAATGTGATATTGTTTGAAAACTATAGATGTTTTTCAATGAACCTAACAATCAAGACTTAAGTCATAATTCAAATAGAAAATGAACAATAATTATTTATTAAATTCAAAATAAAGCATAATTTATATTAGTGGAAAGCTGAGAATATCCTTTAAAAACCCTTTTTATTTCATCAATTTTTAGTAAAAAAAAGTCATCAGCCACATACCCTCCAAATACCCATCATATCACCACTTTTTGGCCCATCATGATCCTACACATACTCCCACATCATAGATGACCCACTCTTCATGGATCGCAATCGAACAATATGCCACACATCCTCTAGTGTCATTATCGCCTCATCTGTAGGGAAGTGAAATGAGGACATCTCACTGTGCCATCACTCCCCCAATCTTGTCATCATCCCTTAATGTCTCCTGATGGCAAGGGCATATGCGACATACCAGAGCCTAATGGCTCCTAGGTGCTCCTGGAGCAAATGGTGCAAACTAGGATTCTGAGTCAATCTGCTTAGAATTGAGGATCTATGCTCTCATGAATGGACATGTTTGACATCCTCCTGCACCAGTAAAGTCATCGTGTCAAGTTTCATAAAAAGGTTGAGATCTTACTTGGAGTTTTCATGACAAAAATAGTGAATGGGTTGCTATTTGCAATGGCGTCATTGTTTGAAAATTTTAAACTATGACAGTGAAGATCTAAAAATTCCAAACTATATTGCGGCATCATAGTTTGACCACGGACCATTTTGACCCCTAACCCTAAATTCCTAATTGCACTGCTATGGCACAATTTGTGTATGTGGTGGACTTTGAAAGCTAAACCCTAATCTCTAAATTGGACTGTTGTGGCATAAGACTTAGTAGCGATGCACTTTAAGGCTGTGTAACACTTATTTGACACTTTTAGTAGAGCCAACCAATGCCACTTGACTTGGTTTGTCTTTGGACCCTAATTAATGCAGAAGAAAGATGAAAAAACAAGTCAAGTAAGGGTCACATACTAGTGATCCTATGCCTAGTGGACACTAGTGCACTCGCACTCACTCCAAAATGTGTCATGGAAGCACAAGTTGCACCATCTTGAATAGTGGTCAAAGCTCAAAATGTAAGAATCTCTAAGGACTGAAAGTGCAAATGAATTGGAAGTGGCCCCTTGAGGCCTATTTAAGCTTGAAAACTAGGGTTTTTTTTCTTTGTTTAGCTATCTAACTAGGGTTTTGGACACTTGATCCTATTTTCACCCAAGCGAAGGTCGTTTTGCATCATTTTTTTGCATCTTTGCACGTTTTTGGCATCTTGGACCCTTTTTGGATCCGCCAGGCACCTTGTCCTCTTTTTTTGTAAGGTCACCTTTATCTGATCTCTCAAGGGGCGGTATATCAGCATGTTTCTTCTCGTCAAGGAAGTAGTGGGGTATTTAAAAAATAAAATAAAAATTGAATTTTGATCTTAGCAGTTTATTCTTTGAATCAATGCAACAGGTACATTGCTTCAAAGAGGGGTGAAATGTAGACATGGAAAGTGTACTGATTGATCCTATAGACCTGATCCTAATTTTATTAACACCAGTTCATCATAAATCATCTCCTTTACAAATCATTTAATTAAATAATCTTTATTTAATTAAATTCATCACATTTCATCTCTTAATTAAATAAATCAGTTTTATTTAATTAAGTCATCATGTCCCCCTAATTAAATAAATCAATTTTATTTAATTAGCTTCTATAGTCCCTACTTTTATTAAATAATTCACTTTATTTAATTAATCTCTAAAGTCATCTCCTTTAATCAAATAAATTAACATTTATTTGATTAAGTCTAATATCATCCTGTTTAATTAAATAAATCAAAATTATTTAATTAAGTCTAAATTCATATTCCTTTCAACTTTGATTTTTTTAAATCCTAAAATCTAAATCAAATTGTCAAATCAGGTAATCTCCTCTTAAATTAATTAAATCCTAATTAATGCTAACCCCAATCACTCAAATCCTCTAGCTTTTGCAACTTGCTCATGAAAATCAATTTAATTGATTTATTAAATCTCTATTTTCATTCAAAAAGGCATCAAAGGATGGAATATTCCTCAAATGTGAAATATCCCCCCAAAAGTACTCGTCCATCCAACAAGGCATTAAAGGCCTCTTACACGTCCTTTTTCTTGAGCCAAGTGGCAATAACTCCTCTTCCACATCTCCCTCCACAAGCTAGCATTCAAATTTCAAATATCCACCTAATGGCATTAATGTGCACATTCACCAAAATGTGCTCCATCTTTTTTCACTTGCATGTTGACAAGTAGCATTTTGTCATTGGTTGGTGTTTGATCCAGCATTCATCCATTTTGCCTCATCCTCCATCTTTCTCATCTACAAATAGGAGGCTCTCATTTGGATTTTGGATCCACAACTTTATGCAAAGTCATTATAAATAGATTTTGAATTTTTGTATCCATTTTTCATCCATTTTCATCAAATTTTCATAGTTTCATAGCTAGGTCATGTAGGAACTCCACCAAGGAGCATTAAATCTTCACCAATCATCATTCAAGATTGCAAGGAATTGGTAAAAGACCATTTTCCACATCAAAATGGCACCAATTCTCCCATGGGATTGAGGGTTTGATCATTTAAATAGGATTTAATATCTTTTTTATTATGTTAATATTATTTATTGTTTTCATGTTTCAAATGAATTTCATGGGGAATGATGTTTCTAGCTTGCATAATTGACTAATATTGTGTTTGTTTTTTATGTTTGTGCAGGTCTAGAATCATCATTCACAATAGGATGAGAGACAAGACTAGGTAATTTTTATGGGAGATGATAACCCAAAGGATACATTTAGGATCCAACTTACTTTAGTTCAAGTTCATATCCCATTCCATCCCTATGAAATGTTGTTATAGATTTAATTTTAACCCACTTTTCAAGAGACAAGAATACAACCATGCTTGGATGGTAAAGGTAGTGAGCAATGAGTAGAATGAGATAGTTAGTATATACTTAGGGAGTTGATACTATAGCACTAGTTTATTTAAACTTTATTATGCTACACCTTATGTTATTGAGAACTTCTATCCCTCCCACCCTACCACTCCCTATCTCACCCTTTCCTCTCTCTCCCCCTACAGTATTTTTCTTTTTGTGCATCATCATAGTGTAAGTATTCTCTTTATACAAATGTATGAATTTATTGATTTGATCATTCTAAAGATACTTCTTTTTACTAGTTCTTTATCAATATCATCACTATTTAACAAAAATCTTTTCATGATCAATGACTCACCTCTCTCTAATTTATTTATTGGGATTTGTTATCTGCTTGAATCTTCATAAGCATTTTCTCTATCTTCCTCCTTCCCTCTTTCTCTCCCTCCCTCTATCCCTCCCACCCAACATCTCTCTCACTCTACCTACCCCTCTCTCTACCTCTCCCTCCCTCCTCTGTCTGTCTCTCTCACATACACCACCTCTCTCTAAATCTCCCACCCTACATAGATATCTCTCTACCTACTCTCTATATTGTGTTCACCTTAGTTCTCTCTAAGTTTATTACCTCTTCTATCTTTGTTTATACATCCAACGAATCCACACATTCCTCACCATCTCAAACATTTATTCTATCCTTTTATCAATATTAACTACATGTTCGACCGTACTCACTTTTCATGGAGGCATCTTATCTATATATTACAATGCAAAATACCTCAAGTTCAATGATCTACTTATAAATTTTCTTGTAAATTACCTCAAATTTGATGGTATATTTAAAGTATTCCTTTTCAAACTATCTAAGGTTCAACAATGTATTTATTTAAGCATAATTCTCTTAGCACCTACCTAACTAAAAATACTAGAATATATAACTTAAAATATAATTCCAATGATTTTCCTTTGGGATTTAAAACAACTACCTTGATACCATGTGATAAAATTGTGACTAGAGGATCTAGTTAAGGATTATCCAACCATGTGACCAATTACACAAACGCTCACAGTAGAATTCAATGACTAAATAAATTAACAAAAATATGAATTATTCATTCATATAATTTCATTTACTATCTTGTCTCAAGGGCTTACAACATTATACCTCAGCCTTTAATGAATCACATACACAAAAAATATATAGAATATAATATTTTGAGTTGATATGTGATATGATACTCTTCACAGTGCACTACTAAACTTCACCAATATTAACAAAAAAGTATACTATGGAGCTATTAAAAAATCACCTTTGAGTCATGATCAATGATATTTATATAGAGAGTGCAAGAAATTTTTTTGAATTATAACATAATGTGCAACAAGCATTTGTATATAGAAAATGAAATGAAAAGATTCTTAATATCAAACCATCAATTCAAGAAATTTAGCATTGTTAAAGATAGAAAAAATGCATATAGACATCAAGATATTACATCAACTATTGGATGAACTATCATGTAACAACCAATGGCTGGATTTGAGGAATCAAATTTCATTAAATTAGAGTCAAAATATGATGATCTATATGCATTTTAATGCTTTTGATATGATACTAGTGGATGCAAGGATGTCATCAGCAAAAAGCTAACATAGAAAATTTCTTTCCCCTACCTACCATATTGACTATACAATAACATCATAGGGATAGGATCATTACACCAAATAGATGTTTCATTACTATGAGATATGGTTAGTTTTGGTATTAGTTAATAAAAACACACTTATTTGTGATTTGGAACACCAAGCCACTCTCACACATAATATTGCACATCAATCCTATTGGTTCTCAAAATCACATGCATAGGATTCAGATGAATCCATTTCTTATTTAGACTCTAAAGAACTTATGATGATGATCCTTAAGACATTATTACATGACAAAAAATAGAATAATAATTTCACTGCTATACCTTAAGGGTAATCAAAAATAATAATAATTTCTAAAGAGGGTGTATGAGGCTAGATATTGAAATAATTTGTTCCCTCTTAATTAGAATAATATGCATTTCATCAATAGTAATTTAAAGAAAGTATGTGTATATTTTGTAAAGAGCGTACCAATTAGTTTGATTTGTATATTTTTCAATCTTGATTTCCTAAACAAGTTTATGGGAATTATGGTCAATATTAGTGGTAATGGTGTCAATTATGTCCCTTGATTTTTTTTGAATATTTTAGGTTTAATTTTTTTAGGATGTTGGATAGTTGTGAAATATGATAAAGGGGGGAAACATGGCTTAAGGAGTTCCATGTTGAATATCAAGTATAAATTCAAGTACCGAGGGAGGTCAAGAATAAAGGAATTTTTACTATTTTGTGGAGATGGTTTACATAAGGATCATATTGCAAAGGCTTAATATTTTGATGGACTCCCTTATATCAAGGTTCTTTTGAATATAAAACCAAATTTTTCACCAACATAAAATATTTGAGGTTTGTGGTGAATTTGTGTCACTTTTATATTTAAATTATTAGAACATAAGAATTTATTGAGCTTATCGGTACATACACTTTATTCTCTAAAAAAATTAATGTGCCTTGTCAAGTTTTCATTCATGAGCATCTAACTCCATTGTGGGTGGTCATGCATGGTAGGATGTTTCAATAAAGGTCTTAGATGGGAACCCGAGACATGTTTAGAAAGAATTATGCAATGTAGAACTATGAATAACTACAATGAAGTAATGTTGTAAGTAGGGGATGTTATCATCATAAATGTGTGGTTGGAAAACATAGTATACATGAACTAGATTTACAAGAATGTATTTGACCTCTTTTTTTTTATCGACAAATGAAATCCTATAGACTAATTCCTTTATGTATTTAACATGGTTCACAATGTCTACCAAAAGTAAAAATTTCATGAATCGTAGTCCTAAATTATTGATCATGTTGGTAAGCCAAAATGGATCCAAACGAGTGAAGAAAAGAAACAAGAATTTATCATGGTGAGATTTTTATGAATGTAATATGATTCTATTTTTTTGCACTTAGATCTAATTTTTTCATTTTCCTTATCATTTATTTCCAATTTTATTTGTTCCATGTAATTCTTAAGTTCAAGAATCTTTGAATTCATTTGTTCAACTTCACTTATACAGCCATCTCTCACTTTCTTTGCTTGCACAAATTCATGTGCAATACAAAACCTTCTATCTAGTTATCTCTCCCCTTCCCTCTCTACTTTCCCTATCTCCCTCCTTCCCCCTATCTCTACCTCACACACATACACAACTTCTCTCTAGTATCTCTCTCTACCTACCCCTCCCTCTCTCTCTAACTCTTTATATACCTTCCTCACCTACCCTACCTCTCTTTATCTCCCTCCTTGCCTCTTTCTCTTCCTTCCTCTATCCTTCCAACCCTACCACTCCCTTTCTCCATCCTTCCCTTTTTCTCTCTGTTTCTCTATCCCTCCCACCTTACACTTCCTATCTCCCTCCCTCGCCCTCTCTCACTCCCTCCCTCACTATGTGCAATGTGCAAATGGAAATGCAAAAGTGGATAAATTATCCTTATAATAACATCCCTTTCTATTCCTTTTCATATCTTTTACTTGAAGCTTTAGATCAATTGCTCCCTCATCAACCCTTAGGACAACAACATCCTTTTCTTTGATAGAGTTTTCAATGTCTTGAATACTTTTATATAGCTTTGTAACTAATTTTTTCTTAGCTTTGAGATTTTCTTTATGATTACAAAATGAAATTTTTTCTTTCAACGAGTTCTTTAAAAGACTTGTCTACCTTTTCAAATAAGACTTTCATGTCTCCACCCAATTGATTCTCTTTTTTTGCACTAAGATCTGAGTTAAAAGTTGGAGGGCTTGAGGAGGATTTGTAGGCTGAGGATACATAAAACTAATTAAATTGACCTGAAGGGTGACTAACCAGTTTGGTTTTTATGTGTAGATGGTTTTACAACATCATGTGGGTTGCTAGTTTCATAACACCTAGTGTTTTCCAACTTGAAATCATCCTTCAACTTCTAAACCTCCTTATATTATTGTAAATTATCTCTTTCTAATGTCTCCATGCACCCCTCTTTATAAGCAACACCTTCCATTTTTGTATTTATTTTCTCAACTTCATGTCTTTAGATTGCATCTTTCTCTCAACACCATTAGCCTCCTTTTCTTTTGATGATAAACTCTTCTTATCTTTTACTTCCTTTTCTAACTAGTTAATTTTAGTATTCTTCTTATAAATCATACTACATTATACATCTCATAAGACCACACATCTAATAACACTAAGATTTCTAGAATTGAATTCAAACAAGGAAAAATACACATTGAACATCATTCAATCTAGAAAAAAAAATCATAGATATAATTCTTGAACAATAAATAATTAACAATTCTTATGAAGAGTCAAGCGGATGATACATACCAATAAATAAATTAGATAGAGGTGATTCATTTATCATGAAAATAGTTTTGTTAAATAGTGATGGTATTGATAAAGAACTAGCACAAAGGAGAAGTCTCTTTAGAAATATATAAAAGACTAAATATATGTTCTATATATTAAACATGAACAATGGTAGTAAAGATATTTTAGTGCCAAAAGAGATGGTTGATAAGTTAAAATTAAAAAGGTTAAAATATCCAAATACATATAAAATTTCACAATTGTAGAAATAACATAAGGTACTAGTAAGTGGGGAATGTTTGTTAAAATCTAAGATAGGTACATATCATGAGGAAGTATTACATCTTTCCCTACCACTCCCTATCTCCCTCCATCCCTTTTTCTCCCTCATCTCCCTCACACTCACACACAACCACTCACCACCTACCCCTTTGTTCCTCCCTCACTAACTCTCTCTATACCTATCCCTCCCAACCTACAACTCCATATCTTACTCCTTTCCTCCTCTCCCCCCCATACCCCTCCCACCCTACCACTCCCTATCTCCCTCCTTCCCTCTTTCTATCCCTCCCTCTATCCCCCCCACCTTAATACTTCTTATCTCCCCCCCCTCTCTCTCCCTCCCTCTCTCCCTCACACACATACACCATCTCTCAACCTACCTCTCCTTACACCCCTCCCTAACTCTCTCTATACCTATCTCTCCCTCTAGAGTAGTGGGGATGAGGAAAAATGTGTCAATGATCAACTTGTAGAAAAATAAATAGTCCATATCCCCCACCTACTAAGTCCATTTTGGGTCCTTCTATCCCTCCCACCCTACCACTCCCTATCTCTCTTACCTCAAGTTCCATCTCTCTCTCTCTCTCCCTCATACACACAAAAAATCTCTCCACCTACACCTCACATTATCTCTCCCTTCGTCCCTCCTTCCCTCTCTTTCACTTTCTCTATACATACCTCTCCCATCCCCTATACCTCTATGCCTCCCACCTTATGACTACATATCTCATCTCTCACCATCCCTCCTAACCTTCCTCTCCCTCCCTTTGTCCCTCTTTCCCCTCCCTCTCTTTCCACATACCCATCCCTTTATCTCTCACTCCCTCCTTCCCTCTCTCTCCCTCACATAGACACAACCTCTCTCCACCTGCCTCTCACATTATTGGTCTATCCATGTGTTTGTCCCTCCTTCACTCTCTCTTACTCTATCTATACATACCTCTCCCATCCTCTCTCTATATTTACCTATATCGCTTCCACCTTAGTAGTCCATATTTCTCTCCTTCCTCTTCTCTCTCCACCAACGCCTCCCTCTCTCCCTAACTATGTTTATACCTACCTCACCTACCCTACCTCTCTATATCTCCCTCTCTCCCTCCCTATGTCCCACAATCCACCAACACATATCCCCTCCTACTAAGTCAATTTTGGGTCATTCTATCCCTCCCACCCTACAACTCCCTATCTCCCCCATTCCCTCTCGCTATCCCTAGAGTATATTTATTTTTTTCCTTTGTCATAAAGTAAGTATTATCTTATACAAATGTATGATTTTATTGATTTGGATATTCTTAAGATACTTATATTTAGTCTTGTATATATTTCCAAAGATACTTCTCCTTTGTATGTATGTGTGAGGGAAAGAGGGAGGAAGTTTTTCTCCACCAAATTGATTCTCAAAGAAACATATGAGGAAATTGAAACACAATTTTTACTCTAAGTAATAGTTGTGGTAAATTTTGAATGTTTCCTTCCCTCTCTCTTACTCTCTCTATACATACCTCTCGCACCCTCTCTCTATATACCTCTATACCTCCCACCTTACCACTCACTATCTCTCTCCTTCCCCCTCTCTCTCCATAACACACACACAACCTCTCTCCACTATCTCTATCTACCTACCCCTCCCTCTCTCCCAAACTCTTTCTATACCTTCCTCACCTACTGTACCTCTATTTATCTCCATTCTTGTATATCTATAAGATGACAGAAGTTACCAAAATGGAATACTTGATTATAAATACAATTTAATTTTCCTCTAACTTCTAGTAATGATGAATCAAATTCTATATCCCTCTTTCCCTCACACATACATACAAAGGAGAAGTCTCTTTAGAAATATATACAAGACTAAATATAAGTTATATATATTCAACATAAACAATGATAGTAAAGATATTTTAGTGCCAAAAGAGATGGTTGATAAGTTAAAATTTAAAATGTTAAAAATATCAAAATCCATATAAAATTTCAGAATTATAGAAAGAACATAAGGTACTAGTAAGTGGGAAATGTTTGCTAAAATTTAAGATATGTACACATCATGAGGAAGTATTGTATCCCACCGTACCACTCCCTATCTCCCTCTATCCCTACCTCTCTCCCTCCTTCTCTCCCTCTCTCTCACACACACAATCTCTCTCCACCTACCCCTCTCTCCCTCCCTCCCTCCTTCCCTCCCTCACTCTATACCTATCTCCTCCACCCTACCAATCACTATACCTATCTCTATCTCTCTCCTTCCCTCTTTCTCTCCCTCCTTATATCCCTCCCACCCTACCAAAGTTTCCTATCTCCCTCCTCTCCCCTCTCTCACTTCCTCTCTCCCTCCCACTCTCTCACTCACAACCCACTATGTTTTCCAGCCTATGATTATATTTGTAATAGTTTGAACTATTGAAACTATATCAAAACAATGAATACTAAAATTAACCACTTAGAAAAGGAATTAAAATATAAGAAGAATAATTTATCATAAAAATAAAAGGAGGTTAATTTTTAAGGTTTGTTTCATTACATTCATACTCTCTAATAAAGAAAAGGTTTTCATTACTATAATTGCATGTTGGAAAACACTGGGTGTTATGAAAACTGCAACCCACATACTATTGTAAAACCCTCTACACATAACAACTCAATTGGTTAGTCACCCCTCAAGTCACTTTCACTTTCTTCTTATGATTGGAATAAAAAAAAGCTCAAATTATTTGTAGTATTGGAAAACACACTGTCCCATTATTTCCTTATGAAAGTTTTTTGTTTCGTACACACCAAGAATGTAATGAATTCCACCTTCAAATTTTAGAACTCTTTGGTATAGTAAAAATTACATTTCACTTTCTTCATACGATTGGAACAAAAAAATGCTCACATTATTTGTAGTGTTGGAAAACACACTGTCCTTTGTCAATTATTTCCTTACGATTTTATTTTTATATGTACCAAGAATGTAATGAATTCCACCTTCAAATTTTAGAGAAACTCTTTGGTACAAAAAAATGGCATTTCACTTTCTTCATATGATTGGAAAAAAATGCTCACATTATTTGCAGTGTTGGATAACACACTATCCCTTGTCAGTTAATTCCTTGTAAAAAGTTTTCATTCTATATGCACCAAGAATGTAATGAGTTCCACCTTCAAACTTTAGAACAACTCTTTGGTATAGTAAAAATAGAATTTCACTTTCTTCATATGATTGAACCAAAAAAATGCTCACATTATTTTTGTATTGTTGAAAAACAAATTGTCCCTTGTTAGTCATTTCATTATGATTTTTTTTTTTTGTTTCGTGTGCATAAAAGATGTAATGAATTGCACCTTCAAACTTTAGAAAAACTATTGGTATAGTAAAAATGGTATTTCACTTTCTTAATATGAGTGGAACAAAAAAATGTTCACATTATTTGTAGTGCTGGAAAACACACTGTCCCCTATCAATTATTTCCTTATGAAAAGTTTTTGTATTGTACGCACCAAAATGGTAATGAAGTACACCTTAAAATTTTAGAATAGTTATTTGGTACAATAAAAATGGCATTTCACTTTCTTCATTTCATTGGAAAAAAAAATTCTCACATTATTTTTAGTGTTTGAAAGCACACTGTCACTTGTTAATTATTTCCTTATGAAAAATTATCACATTATTTTTAGTGTTGAAAAACACATTATCCCCTGTCAATTATTTCCTTATGAAAAATGCTCACATTATTGTTGTGTTGGAAAACACATTATCCTTTTTTAGATATTTCCTTATGAATTTCTTTTGATTCATACACACCAACAATGTAATGAAGTCCACCTCAAAATTTTAGAACTATTTGGTATAGTAAAAATGGCATTTCACTTTCTTGATTTAATTGGAACCAAAAAATGCTCACATTATATGTAGTCTTGGAAAAAAAATTGTCCCTTGTCAATTATTTCCTTATGAAAAATGCTCACATTATTTCTAGTGTTGGAGAACACACTGTCCTTTGTCAATTATTTCCTTATGAAAATGTTCACATTATTGCAATGTTGGAAAACACACTGTCCCTTGTCAAATATTTCCTTATGAAAAGTTTATGATTTGTACATACCAACAATGTAATGAAGTCCACCTTAAAATTTTAGAACAATTATTTGGTACAGTAACAATGGAATTTTAGTTTCTTCATTTGATTGGAACATGAAACATTGATTTTTGGTTCCTAGGGCTTCTCTAACTCTTATAGGGTTTTTCACCTAAAAGGAAAGAAGTATGCCAAAAATGCTAATGGTTCATTCAATTTAATGTTATGTGTTATGTTTTCTTACCTAAATGAAGATAACTAAATTAAATTGACTAATCTAAATGAATGGAAATGAATGCAAGAGTGTAATTAAATCTATGTTTGTAAACACACTATGATATGCAAACAACTAAGTAAATGAACAAATTATGTAGTACAAAAAAGAAAGGGATGAATCTGAGTGCACCTAGATGAAATGTGATGATTCTAGAGTGTTTTTGATGCTGATGAAAATTACTAATTTTTCACAGTGGGACTCATTCGCCCAAGGTGACAAATTAGTCCTCCTCTTGGTGAAAAACTATAGGAAGCAAGTTTCTATATGTCAAGATCTGAAATTTGACAAATTTCAGATTTTCAGCCCTAAGGTGGGACTCATTCACCATAGGTGGCGAATCAATCCTCTCCCAAATTTTTGAAAAATCAGGAGACAACTCTGCAACACCAGATCTAGAAAAGTCTGCTTGTCGAGTTACCGAAGTCAATTCATTAGAAAACAGACAGAAAACCTTCTCCAAACTTGAAATACACTTAAGTTAACTTGAAGCACCTAGTTGACTTATAAACCAATCTTCAACATCAATTTTTTTGTCAAATCTACATACCTAGGTCTACAGACAAACATGCAATAGGGAAAAATGGTTTAAGGTTAGTGAATAGGGGTTTTCATTGGTCAAACTCTATTTTGGTAATCAAACCTTCAATAAAATAATGAAATGCAAAGGAATGATAAACTAACATGTAATTGCTAATAACTTACCAAACCCTTGATGGTGCAATTCTAAAGTAATGTCAATGGTTGCTTCAAAGTGCTTGAATAGTGCTTGAAAGGATGTTGTAAAATGCTTGAATACTTGAGCGAATAGGTGGATAAGTGAACTTGATGAATGGGGGTTAGAATGAGATGAAAATAACTTATTTATACAAACTTGTGCCTTAGTTACCTATTCATACCTCATCACAGGGCGATATCAAGTGATTTTGAATAAAATCGTAATGGAAATTTAAAATATTGAGTTTGGGGCCAAGGGGGACTCATTCACCACCCATGAAGAATGGGTCCCATGTAGGACCCAAAAAAAAGAGTCAAGAAATATGTTGTATTGAATGTTGTTTGTCAAGATAATACTCAAAAATACACTTAATTAAGGGTATGTGCAGGATCATGATGGGCCAAAAAGTAGCGATATAAAGGTTATGTGTAGGGTATGTGGCTGACAACTATTTTTTACCCAAAATTGATGAAACAAAAAGGGCTTTTAAAGAAGATTCTCAGCTTTCCACCAATATAAATTATTCTTTACTTTTAATTTAATAAATAATTATTATTCATTTTCTGTTTGAATTACAACTAAAATCCTTATTGATAGGAAGATTGAAAAACGTCTATAGCTTTCAAACGATATCACATTTTTTGAATATGAAACATGCATCACATTCTATGCTTCACATATTATAGGATTAAAAAAAATAAAAATGAATTTCATGAAGTTTTGACCAAGTTACGGTGGTCAGACATATGTGTTTTTATATTTTTTAGAAGTTGTAATAAAATATTCATAATTAATTATTTACTTGGAAAATAATTACAAAAAAATATGCATCACATTGAGACATGAGTCCTCTACTTATATCTAAAATCTTATAAAAAAATATTATCTTTTTATTGTGGTTAGGGTGGTTAGACAAACACCTACTTCTTATTGTTTCCCTAAAATTTAAGTACTATTCCATTGAAATTTCAAATTTTCACCAAATAGATTATTTTTTAAAATAAACCTAGTAGTTTAGAAATACATTCAATTTGCTACAGATTTTATTCTTACATATTTTTAAAATAATATAGATAACTTATTCAAATATTTATGTCAAGTTTCCTAACTCTAATTTTTCTGAATTTTTCACCACTTAAGGGCTTTTTGTTTCATGATGATCTTGCATATACCCTTATGTATATGAAAGCATAAAAGGGTGAAATAAAGCGAGAAAAAGTGATAAATAGTGAAGATGTTCCTAAAAAAGTGTGAAAGCTTGTTAGAAGACTTTACAACACTTCAAAATAGGGCTTGTTGATGAATAAAAAGGTGATGTTTAGGTGAATTGTAATTAATATAGTCTAGAAGAATGTATAAATATTTTACAACACCTTCACAAGATGTTGTTATTTAAGTATTAGTACCTAAATAAGTATGGTCAAGCCATGTTACAACATAAAATCAAAGCAACATAGCTCCAACACCATGAAACAAGACCTAAAAGGCCATGGAAATTACAATGGGCCATTTTTCTATGACACATTTAGCCCCCACTTTAGTGAGAGGATGAACTTGCTTCAAACTCACACTAAAGTAGTCATGAACATCGAGGAGAAGGTTCAAATGCACTTACACTAGCTAGATGGAATACAATAGTCAAGAGGGATGATCAAGCCCCCAAGATAAAGATCTCATGGAAAACTAAGCATAAGAACAATGGAACACACAAGTGTTGAGATGAATTGAATGAAGAAGAGGATGTGTACTCACTCTAGGGCGATAGAACACATGATGTCCTACTGGGTGATAAGGCCCAAATATACTCACTCTGGGGCCATAGAACTAGTTGTTCATGGGGTGAGAAAGCCCAAAACATAAGATACATACGCTAGTTGGTATTCACTCACAAACACAAAGGTGGCTATGGGGAAAATTCATGCCTCTAGGTGGGCTTCCTGCTCAACCATGCCAAAGTTATACCTGTTGATAACTTTAACAAGGTGCCACAAGGAAACAAATGCTATGAACAAAAAGACAAAGTACCACAGTCATGCAAGTTGTGTTATGCAAGGTTAAAAAAAATGTAAAAGTGTAAAGTGAAAAAATGTAAAGGAAGTTCAAAGGAGTCTTTTTTAGTTCATGCAAGGTCAGTCACTTAGGGAACATTATGTCTAATGTCTCCAAGAGAGGACCAATCAAAGAATAGTATATTCACAACTTAGGGGATGTAGTACATCGCATTAGGCCACCAAGAGGAATGTAATATGCTAAGAAAGATTACTTTTGTGAGGGACATCATACTCAATGTCATCCACAAAGTGACAAAAACATCACGCAAATGATAAAGTTGCACTAGGAACCAAGAATGCAAATTAAATAATGGTAATGTATTCCCCCCACTTTAAAGGAACTGTTACACATCATTCTATGAGCGATTACTTTAAAGTAGAGAAGGAAAGAAAAAGTAAAAACAAAACAAAACATGAGACCTAACTTTGAAAGCCCTATGCCAAGTCATATGTTTTGAAGTTAGGCTACATCATGTCAAGGAAAAAGGAAAAACAAAGAAAGGGAGTTGCCCCCAAAAAAGGAGCACACCAAGCACATAAGGGATCTATGGATTTGGGGTCAGTATGTTCGTTGCTGCAATATGATTATGAAAGAGCATGGAACTGTCATCATTCCCCAAAGCACATATAATTGGAAGAATGAAACTAAGAGAGTGAAAAAAAGGAAAAATAAAGTCCATTTTGGGTCAACATTGAAGAGATATTGTGGTCTCGATGCCTTGCATTGACCCCAAAAGGAAAACATAAGTGAAAAGAATGAAAAATGAAAGGGATCAAGAAAATGAAAAATATTTTGGGTCAACATGTAGGATACATTTTGGTCTCAATGCTTTGCATCATCCCTAAAAGGAAAACACAAAAAAAAAAGAGAAAAAGACAAAGACCTTGTGGGTCAACATGGAAGAGACATAGGGCATCTCCACACTTTGCGTCATCCCCAAAAGGAAAACACAAAACAAAAAGAGAAAAAGATAAAGACCATTTGGGTCAATGTGGAAGAGACATAGGGTGTCTCTACGCTTTGTGTCATCCCCAAAAGGAAAACACAAAACAAAAGGGAAAAAGAGAATATATGACATATAGAAGAAGAGAGATATGAATAGAAGTGTATGAAGAGAGGGAACATCAAATGCACAATATGAGGGAACACAATACACACATGAAAAGAAAAAGAAAAGCAACAAAAAGGCTAGTTAGGAAAATGCAATTCAACCATCTAATAGGTCATTTGCCTCCCAATCATGTGTTCAATGTAATGCAAGGGTGATTGACTATCTAGAGGAAGAATTGCAAGTGTTGAACCAAGAGTCATACTAGGTTCTTCACTTGGTGAAGAGGATATATCATTTAAGATCATTGTAGATGAAAATAAAGAATTTAAATTGTTATGCATTTCTTCATCTATTTTTTCTATCGTTGCATAATCATCATCATCATCATCAAGATTAACAATAACAGGAGGATGAAGAGTGATTTCTGAATATGGATGGATCAAAAGAGGAGGCTGTTGGATTGGCTCAAGTTGTTGTGAAGGTTACATTGGAATATCATGTGGAAAGTCGGGAGGAGGGTGGTCATCTATTACTTCAATCAAAGGTAAAGGTTGATTTTCTTTATCTTCTTCTAGGCAAGATTGACGAGCAAGGAGATGATGACACCGCCTTCATTCCCTAAAACTGTGGTTTCATTTAATTTTTTTTTGGAGTTGTTGAGGTGTAAGAGTGGATTGAGGCATCATAGGTTCTACTTCTGAAGAGGGAAGAACAATAGAAACTGAAGAGGATGCATCAACCACTTTCTCTTTGGCTTTATAAACTTGTTTAAGGTGAGGAGGCATGACAGGAGTGGTTTCAGTTTCCCTTGGTCATTTAAACAATGGAGGGGAAATATCAAGGGGTGGTTGTTTAAGAGGTTGTATGGTTTTCTCAATGTTAGAATTAGTTTGAAGCATGGTTTCATCTATGATAGGAGGTGTGGAAGTGGATGGGGAAAAGTTATGAAGAGACAATTCAACTATCTTTTTGGCTTTAAAATTTTGATAGGTTATGAAAAAGAAGTCCTTTCGTGATGTGATAGGCTCCATGGGTGTAGGCAAAAAGGATTCTAATGAAAAGTTACCTTTGGAAGATAAAGGATTAAAGCTACTATGATGTATGGTGACAATCTCATTGTCATGTGGAAACTTCAAACACTTGTGAACAACTAATGAGACCACTTTCATTGAGTGAAGCCAAGGGTGGCCTAGCCATAAACGAAATTGGTCAAATTGTGGAATAATTGAAAATGTTACCTCCAAATTTTTAGGTCCTATCTGTAAGGGTAGCACAATCAATCCAAACATAGGGTATGCAAAACTAGTATGTGTCTTAATCCATGTAGTTGTTTTATTATATTCATCTTGATATAGCTCATGTAATACTAGAAACTCCTTTGTGATCACATTCTCACCACAAGTGGGATCTATTAATATCCCATTAGTGTGCTTATTATAGATTCTATCAGCTATGTAAAGAGGACCATCAAGAAGTTTTTGTAGTATGTCTTTAGAAGAAAAGGTGATATCAAGAGACTTAGTGGTTTGGCCCTTGCGAGGGATAACATCTATCGTAGCTACTAGCACATCCAAAGGACTTTCCATAGTAACAAGGGGAGGTGCATTATGTTGTTCATTATTTGTATCAATAGTCATTACATCAGTGGTTCAAGGTTTGTTATCCTTGACAAATGATGTAGTATATTTAGGCATGGGATTAGTGAAAATCTGCAAATTCTGGTTAGGGGGTGCAATAGACTTGTTGCCTTGATCATTAACACCCATAATGGATAGATGGCCTAAATCAATGAGGTCTTGAACAAAATGTTTTAGATGATTGAAATGTTCAGTTTCATGTCCATTCTAACAATGAAAATGACAATAAGCATTAGGTTTGAAGGTGGGTGGTAAAGGCTAGTTTTGATCAAGTGGTCAGATGGATGGCAAAGTGAGCAAGCATTGTTGAATTAAATGGTTCATTATATTATGAAGGGCCTTAGGTAGGGGAGTAAACTGTCACTTCAGATCCCCATAGCTATAAGGCACCACTGCTTTAACAATTTCCACTTGATTTAGAATGGATTAGGTTGGCTATGGTTGAGGTTGAGAAGGTAGATTAAACTAGAAAAATCCTCTATTTGGTTTGCAGAAGTTTTGTTGGGTATTTTGGTGTTGATTGTGCTATTCAAGTTTGTTAGCTCAGTTAGAAGTGGATTTTGAATAATGACTTGAAGCAAAATTATGGTATTCACACAAGGTTGTGCATAAATGCATAAACGAAGGGAATTTCATCATTGTTAATTTATCCTAAAGGTGTGTGTGCAAGTTTTCGATAAACATATTTTGTAGATATGCATCAGGAATCTTGACATCAATTTGAGCATACAGAGATTGGAATCGTGATATAAAATCTATGACTTTTTCATCTATGTATTGTTTACATCACATAAGGTCATCCATTTTCTTTTTAGGTGTCATGTGAACTTGAAAGTTACTTATGAAAGAATCCACCAATTCATTGAATGAATGGATGGTTCCAACAATGATTAGGCAAGTTGGAAAACCATTCTAAGGAAGTTTCTTTCAAGGTCCTTGGAAACAGTTTGGCTAACAGTTTATCATCAAGGATGGAGTCACTACACAAAGATGTATCGGAATTAACATGGTTGATAGGGTCTCATTTTCCTCCATATTTCTCAAACCGAGGCATTTCTCTCCCTTGTGGCATCGAGGTATGTAAGATTTCTCAGGATAAGGGGCTACTATGGACATGATATGTAGGTAGAGGTGATTGACGTTGAATAATGGTAGAAAGTTGATGTTGCATGGATGAAATAGTGTTAAGGAGTTGTGTAAGAAGGGGATCAGGTTTTGTGGGTTGAGGTGGAAGGGAAAATGGTGATGGAGTGTAAGTGATGTTAGGTGAAGTGAAAGGAATACTAGGAGGTGTGAAGGTGGTGGGAGGAACTTTCGATGCCACAAGAGAAGTAGGAATGCTAGTGTAAATTGGGAAAGAAGTAGTCCAATGCATAGTTGTATGGACTTGTGGATTGGTATAAGTTGGGATGGAAGTTATGGTTGAATGGGGAGGAACTTGAGGTCATCCTTGGCTGATAGGAATGGTTGTGGATTGGGTATTAGAAGAGACATGTTTATTGTAAATCTCGACAATTCTCTTCATCACTTTCAATCAAATGATGAATATTTTCAATAGCAGGTATGCGGTTTGGGAAATGTTTTCAAGGGAAAAGTTGTGTTGCAAATGTGCAAATTCTTCATGAATACTAATGACCTTGTCTTAAGGTAGAGAGTTGTTTTGGTTGTCAACATTCATTGGATAGAAAGGTGAAGGGATGGAAGTGGTATGATCAATTCCTAATGCACCATTGTGCATATGAGGAGTAGGATCTCTTGAGATCCCAACGTCCACAATGAAAGTGCTATCATGGGAAGCCATGAGTCTAGAACTTCATCTCACCAGATTACTATCAACAGGGCACCAAACACTCATGCAAGTACCACTAAGGAAGGGTGATTGCAAATGCAAAATAATCTAAGAGTTTGAAATGCAAATAACATAAATGTTTCTAAATATAATAGAGATCTAACTAGAGAAATTAGAAATGCAAACAAATGCCAAAAAAGTGCTAAAATGTTGTTTAACAAGTGCAAAGGGACTAATTCGCCCTCAGTAGCGAATGAGTCCCAGAATGCAATTTTTTTGTATTTTTCATAAGTTTTAAGATGATTTTAATGTTTTATAGAATGAAAAAAATGATGTAGAATGCATAATTTCATTTTTTTTCTAAATGGGAAGCAATGCAAAAATGAAATCTAAATGAAGCTTGCACTAATTCAAGATAAAATGTTCTAGAATGCAAAAAAAAAGAACAATGTACTAATTGAATGTTAATGCACATGAAAACTAGGATGCAATATGAAATCATAAATGCAAAGTGCTCAAATGTTGGGTTCACCAAAATGAACCATTGATTTTTTGTTCCTAGGGCTTCTCTAACTCTTCTAGGGTTTTTCACCTAAAAGGAGAGAAGTAGGCCAAAAATGCTAATGGCTCATTCAATTTAATGTGTTATTTTTTCTAACCTAAATGAAGCTAAATAAATGAAATTGACTGATCTAAATGATTGAAAATGAATGCAAAAGTGTAATTAAAGTTATGTTTGAAAACACACTGTCATATGCAAACAACTAAGTAAATGAAGAAATTATGCAGAATAGAAAGGAAAGGAATGAATCTGAGTGCACCTAGATGAAATGTGATGATTTGGAGTGTTTTGAATGCTCGTGAAAATCACTAATTTTTCACAGTGGGACTCATTCAGCCAAGGCGGAAAATTAGTCCTCCTCTTGGTGAAAAACTATTGGAAGCAAGTTTTTGTCTATCGGGATCTAGAATCTGAAATAAATCATATTTTCAGTCCTAAGGTGGGACTCATTCACCATAGGTGGTGAATCAGTCCACTCCCAAATTTTTAAAAAATCAAGAGACAACTCTACAACACTAGATTTGGAAAAGTCTACTTATCAGGTTATCGAAGTCAATTGTGCAAAAAATGGACAAAAACCTTCTCCAAGATTGAAATAGACTTAAGTTGACTTGAAGCACCTAGTTGAATTATAAACTAATCTTCAACATCAAAAATTTTGTCAAATTTGCATGCCTAGGTTTGCAAACAAACATGCAATAGGGAAAAATGGCTTAAGGTTAGTGAATAGGGGATTTCCTTGGTCAAACACCATTTTGGTAATCAAACCTTCAATTAAATAATGAAATGCAAAGGAATGAAAAAATAACAACATGCAATTGCTATTAACTTACCAAACCCTTGCTGATAGAATTTTGAAGTAATGTTAATGGTTGCTTCAAAGTTCTTGAATAGTGCTTGAAAGGATGTACTAAACTACTTGAATACTTGAGTGAATATGTGGATAAGTGGACTTGATGAATGTGGGTTATATTGAGATGAAATTCAATTATTTATACACACATCTGCCCTAGTTATCCATTCATACCTTATCACAGACCAACATCAAGTGATTTTGAATAAAAGCTCAAAAGGAAATTTAAAATATTTTGAATTTGGGCCCAAGGGGGACTCATTCGCCACCCATGGTGAATGGGTCACACCTAGGACCTAAAAACAAGTGTTAGGAAATATGTTGTATTTAATGTTGTTTGTTAGGATAATACTCAAAAATATACTGAATTAAGCATATGAGAGTATAAAGGGGACAAATAAAGAATGAAAAGGGGATAAATGGTGAAGATGTGCCTAGAAAAGCATGAAAGCTTATTATAAGACTTTACAACACTTCAAAATAGGGCTTGTTGATGAATAAAAAGGTGATTTATATGAGAATTGTAATTAATAAAGTCTAGAAGAATGTAGAAATGTCTACAACACTTCACAACACCTTCACAATATGTCCTTCTTTGAGTTTTAGTACCTAAATAAGTATGTTCAAGCCATGTTACAACATAAAAGCAAAGCAACATAGTTCCAACACCATGAAACAAGACCTAAAAGGCCATGAAAATGACAAGGAGTCATTTTTCCATGACACAGAACAAAAAAATGCTAGCATTTTTCGTAGTGTTGGAAAACACACTGTCCCATGTCAATTATTTTGTTATTAAACATGCTCACATTATTTTTAGTGTTGGAAAACACACTATCCTAGAAAACACACTGCCCCCTATCAATTATTTCATTATGAAAAATACTCACATTATTGCAGTGTTGGAAAACACAATATCCCTTGTTAGATATTTCCTTATGAAAAGTTTTTGATTCATACACACCAACAATGTAATGAAGTCAACCTTAAAATTTTAGAACAACTATTTGTTGTAGTAACAGTGGAATTTCACTTTCTTCATTTCATTGGAACAAAAAAATGCTCAGATTATTTACAATGTTGGAAAACACATTGTCCCTTGTCAATTATTTCCTTATGAAAAATGTTCACATTATTTCTAGTGTTGGAAAACACAATGTCCCCTATCAATTATTTCCTTATGAAAAATGCTCACATTATTGTAATGTTGAAAACATACTATCCCTTGTTAGATATTTCCTTATGAAAACTTTTCTATTTGTATGCACCAAAAATGTAATGAAGTCCACCCTAAAATTTTAGAAAAACTATTTGATATAGTAAAAATGGCATTTCACTTTCTTCATTTGATTGGAACAAAAAAATTCTCACATTACTTGTAGTGTTGGAAAATACATAAACCCTTGTCAATTATTTCCTTATGAAAAATGCTCACATTATTGCAATGTTGGAAAACAAACTGTCCCTTGTCAGATATTTCCTTATCAAAAGTTCTTGATTCATAGACACTGACAATGTAATGAAGTCCACCTTAAAATTTTAGAAAAACTATTTGCTACAGTAAAAATGGTATTTCAATTTGTTCATTTCATTGGAACAAAAAATGCTCACATTATTTGCAGTATTGGAAAACACACTATCCCTTATCAATTATTTCCTTATGAAAAATGCTCACATTATTTCAGCATTGGAAAACACACTATCCCTTTTCAGATATTTCCTTATGAAAAGTTTTAGATTCATACACACCAACAATGTAATGAAGTCCACCTTAAAATTTTAGAACTATTTGGTATAGTAAAAGTGACATTTCATTTTGTTCATTTGAATGGAACAAAAAAATGCTCGCATTATTTGCAGTGTTGGAAAACACACTGTCCCTTGTCAATTATTTCCTTATTAAAAATGCTCACATTATTTTCAGTGTTGGAAAACACACTGTCCCTTGTCAATTATTTCCTTATGAAAAATGCTCACATTATTATAGTGTTGGGAAACACATTGTCCCCTATAAATTATTTCCTTATGAAAAATGCTCACATTATTGCAGTGTTGGAAAACACATTGTCCCTTGTAGATATTTCCTTATGAAAAGTTTTTTATTTGTACACACCAAAAATATAATGAAGTCCACCTTAATATGTTAGAACAACTATTTGGTATAGTAAAAATGGAATTTAACTTTCCTCATTTGATTGGAACAAAAAATGTGCACATTATTTGTAGTGTTGGAAACCACACTGTCCCTTGTCAATTATTTCCTTATGGAAAATGCTCACATTATTACAGTGTTGGAAAACACATCGTCCCTTGTCAGGATTTTCCTTATCAAATTTTTTTGATTCATACACACCAAAAATGTAATGAAGTCCACCTTAAAACTTTAGAACAATAATTTGGTAAAGTAAAAATGACATTTCACTTTCTTCATTTCATTGGAACAAAAAAATGGTCACATTATTTGTAGTGTTGGAAAACACACTATCCCTTGTCATATATTTCCTTATGAAAACTTTTTGCTTCATAGACACCAACAATGTAATGAAGTCCACCTTAACATTTTAGAACAACTATTTGGTATAGTAAAAATATCATTTCACTTTCTTCATTGTATTGGAACAAAAAAATACTCACATTATTTGTAATGTTGGAAAACACATTGTCCCTTATCAATTATTTCCTTATGAAAAATGCTCACATTACTTTCCATGTTGGAAAACACACCATCACCTATCAATTATTTCCTTATGAAAAATGCTCACATTATTGCAATGTTGGAAAACACACTATCCCTTGTCAGATATTTCCTTATGAAAAGTTTTTTATTTGTACACACTAATATGTAATGAAGTCCACCATAAAATTTTAGAACTATTTGGTGTAGTCAAAATGGAATTTCACTTTCTTCATTTCATTGGAACAAAAAAATGCTCACATTATTTGTAGTGTTAGAAAAAATGCTATCCCTTGTCTGTTATTTCCTTATAAAGAATGCTCGTGAACATTACTTTCAATGTTGGAAAACACACTGTGCCTTGCCAATCATTTCCTTATGAAAAATGCTTACATTATTGCAATGTTGCAAAACACATTGTGGAACTTGTCAGATATTTCCTTATGAAATGTTTTTGATTCATACTCACCAACAATGTAATGAAATCCACCTTAAAATTTTAAAACTATTTGGCATAGCAAAAATGACATTCCACTTTCTTCATTTGATTGGAATAAAATAATGCTCACATTATTTGCAGTGTTGGAAAACATACTGTCCCTTGTCAATTATTTCTTTATGAAAAATTCTCACATTATTTCTAGTGTTGGAAAGCACATTGTCCCCTATCAATTATTTCCTTATAAAAAATGCTCACATTATTGTAGTGCTGGAAAAAATATTGTCCCTTGTCAAATATTTCCTTATGAAAAGTTTTTGATTCATACACACCAACAATGTAATGAATTAGTTGATATAATCATTTAACACTAACAAAGTAGTAAAATCTATACAGTAAATCAAAACAACTTGAGAGATTTGAAATTCTCTGAAGCCCAGGCTATGGAACATATTAACCAATAAGCATTGTCATCACCACTTGCGAAATGGAAGCGGGAACTGGTGCAAGCGAACGGGAAAAGTCAGGTTTTGAATCTTCGAACAGTGTAGCGGGTGGGGGTTTGAGGGAATCTTAGGCGAATGCGGAGACCTCTTCAGGTTCAGAGAAAGGTAAGTCAGGTTCTGATGAAAAGGATGTCCATGAAAAAGTCTAGGTGGATCCAGGTGGAAAGGATGGGACTTCAGTTCCCAAAGCTGTCGTGGATTTGTCGGTCAAGGGGGATGAAAAAGGTAAATCGTGGACTTCGTTGTTTGGCTTTAAGCCAAATGAAAAATCATCTTTTCCCCCTGTGTGTATCCTTTCTAATCCGGGATCTGGTAAGTTTTCTATTTCTGTGCCAGATGAAATCATAGACCATAATATTGCTAGGATGGAGAATGTTTTGATTGGAAAATTTTTGGGTCCTAGACCTAATATTGAAGTGGTAAGGGAGTTTGTTAAGAAAAAATGGAAAACTAGTGGCCTGGTTTCGGTAGCGGCGCTCCCAAGAGGTTTTTTTTCTTTTCAACTCACCTGCAAAGAGGATTCCAGGGCTGTTCGAAGCGGTGGTCCTTGGACTATAGAAAGTCTTCCTTGGCCCTAAAGAAATGGTCTTCTAGGGTAGATCTATCTGATTCAATCTTTGAAATGGTGCCAGTCTGGGCCAGATTGCCTAGTCTCCCCTTGGAGTATTGGAATACGAATATTTTCAATGGGATTGCTAGCTCTTTTGGAGAACTTCTGTCCATTGACTCAATGACCACAGCTAGAAAGCATTTGGTCTTTGCTAGAATCTGTGTTGGGGTTTCTCAAAATGCTGATCTCCCCTCTTTGATTGACATCCAATCTAAGTTGGGGGTATGGAAGCAAGCTATTGAATTTGAAACCACACCCTTTGCTTGTTTCAAATGTCAAAAAACTGGGCATTGGGCAAAAAATTGCCCACTTAATAACAAAAGTGAAAAGGAGAAAGTAGCCAACCCTAAGAATGTCTAGAGGAAAAAATCAGAGGAGGTGAAGCATTTGCCTATCCCAAATGCGAAGGAGAATCCTGAAAGATACACCTTTCCACAAGATCTGAAGGAGATCCATAAATGCTTGAACAAGGATGCTTGCCCTGAGTCTGATGGTACTTGTTCTTAGGTTCCTAAGGATTCTAAATGTTTGTTTTCACCTCCTAAGGAAAGAAAGGAAGGTAATCCTTCTATGGAGGGAGCCCGAGAAACCCATAAGAAGACTGTAAATAGCAATGAAGATACGAGTTTTGTTCCGTCCTCACCTTTGCTGACGGCTGGATGTATGAATGTTCTTGGGCTGGAGGAAATACCCATTATGGGTTTGTCCTTGGAAATAGGAATTCCTGCCCCCTTTCTTTCTCCTTTTGGTAACCCTTGCTCTAACGGGGTACAGGATCAGGAGATTGCCACTTTGGAGGTAGTGAAGGATACTTATGAGACCCAAAGCATGAATTTGAAAACACCTAATCTCAATACTTCAGAAGCCAAGAATGGTTTAATGGATACCCTCCCTCGAGACCAGAGGTTGTTCTCTGAGAAGGATGGGGAATCAGGCAGAGAGTTGGAAAGCCAAGATGAAACTGAGTGGGAGGAGGTTATCTCACACTCAAAGTCCAAAAAAGAAAAAAAGAAGAATAAGGAAACTTCAAGTGGTATGGTCACCAGAACTAGAGCCAAGGCGGATTGTGGGAGTACTAAGCCTTGCCTGGGAAGAAAATTAGAAAAATGGCAAAGGGAGCAAGGCAGTCTTCAGGATATTGGGGATGGGATCCAAATGACCATCCCTGAGATACTTCAATCCCCAGGTAAGAAATGAAAATTATGTCATGGAATATAAGAGGGCTGAATAGCCGTCATAAAAAGGATGTTTTGCAAAATTTTGTTAGGGACCACAAACCCGATATTCTTCTTGTTCAAGAAACTAAAATGCCTAAAGATAAAGTAGAAAGTCTTAAAAATTTTTCAGAACTGTGGGGTTCATGGAAATAGTTCTGTGGGTGCCTCGGGGGGAATAGTTACTTTTTGGAATAAGATGTTTATTAAAGGTGAGCCCTTAATGGAAAATGGTAATGTTGTGGCCACTAGATTCACCCACATAAGAGACAATTTTTGCTAGATTCAATCCAATATATATGCCCCGAATTGTAAGAATGCTAGAAATTCCTTTTGGTCAGAGTTATCTAGTTTTTGAAGATGTTTTGTTAATGAACATTGGATGGTCATGGGAGACTTCAATACTCCTCTCCTGAACGATGAGAAATTTGGGGGTTCTCAAATCAACTGGGATAGTAAATCTGGCCTATCTGACTTCATAAACAGTAATGCCTTGATTGACTTTGATCTTCAAGGGGATTCTTATACCTGGACTAATAGGAGATTAGGGCATGACTTGATCCAAGTGAGGCTTGATAGGGCCCTTGTTTCTGGTCAATGGTTTATAGGCTATTTTTGTGCTTTGAGTGCCTTGTCAAGGGTGGGATCTGACCATTATCCCATTTGTCTTTTGGCGGATCCTACTAGGGTGAAAAAGAACTTCCCTTTCAGATTTGAATTTTTTTGGCTTTCTCATCCTTGAATTTTTGAGGAAATTCGTAGTTGGTGGAATATAGATATTACTGGCACAGCGATGTTTAGGATTGCTAAAAAATTAAAGGAAGTGAAAACTAATGTGAGAAGGTGGAAAAAGGATGCCTTTGGGAATATTTTTGGCACTAAAATGGAAATCCAAGGCAAAATTCAGGAGATTCAAGTTAAAATCCAGAAATGGGGATACATTGACAATTACAGAGAAAAGGAAAACGGACTTCTCATTCAATTGCATGACATAATTGCTAAAGAGGAAGTGTTTTGGCGGCAAAGATCTAGGGTGTCTTGGTTGACTGAGGGAGATAGGAATACCAGATTGTTTCATCTGTCTGCTTCAAAACATAGGGCTGCTAACAGAATCACTCATATTGTGTCTAATGGGACTAGTTTTGAGGAGGAAGATGATATTAGGGAACAAGCTGTCCTTTTCTTTAGCAACCTTCTTTCTTGTAATGGAGAGATTATCACTGAAGCTCAAGATTCCTTGATTGAGGCTATACCTCAAGTGATTGGTCATAATGAGAATTCTTTGATCACAGCTATTCCTTCCAAAGCTGAAATAAGGAAAGCTGTTTTCTCTTTTGATGGCAACAAAGCTCCTGGACCAGATGGTTTTTCGTTATTCTTCTTCCAAGTGTTTTGAAAAATTGTTGAGTTGGATGTGGTGAATGCTGTCAAGGAATTCTTTGGATCAAGACGTCTGTTGAAAGAATTGAATACTACTTTTGTGGTCCTTATTCCTAAAAAACCCGGGGCTTCAGAGTTTCAAGCTTTTCGGCCAATCAGCCTGTGTAATTCTATTTACAAAATTATTTCGAAGGTGTTAACTTCAAGAATTCTTTCTGTGCTGCCCCAAATTATTGCCCCGTAGCAGAATGGTTTTGTGCCAGGTAGGTACATTCTGGACTCTGTTGTTACTGTTCATGAGAACTTACATTCGTTAATGGTTTCGAAAACTGAAGGGTTTATTCTTAAATTGGACATTTCCAAAGCCTATGATCGGGTTGATTGGAATTTCTTGTTTAAAATCCTGGACAAGTTTGGTTTTAATAATAGAGTTATTCAGTTGGTGAACCAGCTTGTCTCGACAGTTACCTCCTCTGTCATTGTGAATGGATCTCCATCAAGGTTTTTTCATACCTCCAGAGGCCTTAGATAGGGAGATCCTATTTCTCCTATTTTGTTTACTATCTTGGCTGAGAGTTTGGGGAGAAATATTAAAAAGCTTATTGATCAAAGATCCCTTGTTGGCTTAAGACCTTCTTCTTCTCTTCTTACCTGTTCCCACTAGCAATTTGTTGATGACACCATTCTCATGGGAAGATCTACTGTGACTGAAGCTAAGACTTTAAAAAAAAATCTGAATCTTTATGAATCTGCTTCTGGGCAAGTTGTCAACAGGGCTAAGAGTTCAATTTTTTTCATCAATACTCTGGAGTATAGACAAGTCAAACTTGCTCAGATTCTTCGATGCCGTGTTGAGCCTCTTCCGTCAACCTATCTTGGCTTACCTCTTTGTTCTAAACCTTCAGAATCATTCTAGATTTCTTTGGTTGAAAAATTCAATAAGAAGCTATCAGGGTGGAAAGGTGCTCTTCTCAGTCAAGCTGGAAAAATCCAGCTCCTTAAGGCTTCTCTGAAAAATATCCTTATTTATGCTCTCAGTATATTTAAAATTCCTACTAAATATGCTGAGGCCATTGAAAAAATTCAGAAAAGGTTTCTCTGGTCCGGAGTGGAGGACAAGATGAGATTTCCACTTGTCGGATGGGATCTTGTTTGTAGACCCAAGTGAAGAGGGGGCCTGGGTTTAAGGAAAATTAAAGTTTTGAATATGTCCCTTCTTGCTAAACAGCTTTGGAGAACTCTTACTTTAAATGGAGAATGGCGTGAAACTTTAAAAGCCAAATATTTTAATAACTATGAGTCTTCTAATGAGATTATAAATTCTTCTTCTTTACCTCGTGGGTCTGTCTACTGGAATGATATGGGTAGAGGAAGAAAGTTGCTGGAAATGGGAATTGGATGGCTGATTGGAAATGGAAATTATGTTAGTTTTTGGGAAGACAGGTGGCTTTTTAAAGATCCTTTAATCAGAATAGAGAAATTTAGTAAATGGATGAATGATTGTAAAAAGGAATTTGGAATCTTGGTTAAAGATTATTGGAGGAATGGTGGTTGGGTTGATTTGATAACCATCAGTCAGGATCTTGGCCCTGTTCAGTCGGCTTTCAGAGCCCTAAGACCAGCTCAACACCAGGTGGAGGATCTTGCTGTCTGGTTAGACAACCCGTCTGGTATTTTTTCAGTTTCCTCTGCCACTTCTATGTTTGTTAGTCCGATGGGGCCTCCTCCCTTCTGGGCTAAGGCTTGGATTAATCACCTGACTCCGAAAATCAATATTTTCTATTGGATAATGCTACAGAATAAGATTCTCACTTTGGACAATCTTGGAAAAAGAGGAATTCAATTACCAAACAGATGTTATATGTGTAGGAATGAAGCTGAGTCTGTTAATCATCTTTTTCTTCATTGCCCTTTTGTGTCGAATATTTGGAATAAATTTCTGGCGCTTCTTGATGTGGCGTGGATTTTTCCTGCCTCTGTCGAAGATTTCTTCATACAATGGAAAGCTCCTTCAAGAAATATTTTTGTGAGAAAGCTATGGTCTTTTATTCTACCTTTTGTGTCTTGGAATATTTGGAAGGAAAGGAACAACAGAGTGTTTAGGGATAAAGAGATGTCGGAAGGGGACTTGCATGCTAAAATTGTAAGGGCTATAAAGGAAAACTTATCTTTAATTCCTAAAAAAATGTTTGAGAAAGCTATCTAGTCTCCTTTTGATATTGCTATGGCCGAAAAGTGGAATTCAAAATTAGTTGGGTCAAATGTCCTCAAACTTGGTGTTTGTGGGAGAGAGAACGTTAATTGGTCTCTGTCGCCTTTGGACTGGTTGAAAGCCAATTTTGATGGTGCGGCTAAAGGTAATCCTAGGAAAGCTGGCAGTGGGTGTGTTTTAAGGGACAACTTGGGGGCTTTTATTGCGGATTTTGCTGTGGACATTGGAACTCAAACTAATCATGTTGCGGAAGCTGTTGGAGCTTTTCATGCGGTCAGCTTAGCCCTCAAGATCAACACGAAATATCTTTGGTTGGAGGGTGATTCATTAAATATAATAAATTGCATTCTTGGGCTTACCCCCCCTCGTGGACCATCAAAAAATGGATCGAAGATACGAAAACTTTATTAAGTAAATTTGATAAAGTGAAAGTATCCCACGCCTATAGAGAAGCCAATAAGGTGGCGGATTTCTTTGCCAATGAAGGAGTTAAGAAGGGTGGGGAAAACACGTGGAGGAAGAATGATAACCTCCATCTTGAAGTGAAAGCGCTAATTTATTATGATTCAGTGCATGGAAGAGAAGGCAGTCTTAGTCATGATGAAATGGATAAAGATCAGGTACATCGATTTCATTAGATTTGATGGGACCGACGTCATTTTCTTTTTCAAGAAGAGTCTTCGGCACGCTTTCTGGGTGTTCGACAAAAAATGCCTAAACGGGACCCAGAGCAACTGTAGAGTGTTGTTTTACAGAGTTCTGAATATGGGCGGAGTAAGAAAATGGTTGGAGCCGAGCAATTTCCAGGAGCACAGAAAGAACGCTAAAGCGTGGGAAAGAATTGAAAAGGGAGGTTTAATCTTGTATATGGAAAAGCTCCATGGTACGGATGAGGGGATGCTGGACTATTTTTTTAAAAACTGGAAAAATGGTGAGATTGTGTTGTTTGGTAGGTATGTTAAGCTGAGTGAGGACTTAATTGGTGAGATAACAGGTCTTTCGACTGAGGGTGTTAAATTCTATCGAGACCGACGATTCTCTGATGAAGTGGTCATTAAATTTCCCAAAAAAGATAAGGAGAAAGCGAAGATGGTTAAGGTTGCCAATAGCTACTTTGATGTTGAGTCCATCAAATCTATATGGAGGAAAGTTTTAAGAGTCATTATGGAATATATCACGGTTGACGAACGCTTCACCAGAGTTTATGGTTACCACTTTGCCATACTGAACCATTTCTGTCACAAGGTTCGTATATCTTTGCCTTTTTACTTATTTTCTTCTTTGAAGAATTGCCTTGATGATGTGGAAAGAAACCCCAAGAGGAATGCTATTATTCACCCTAGTCTTGTTAGGCTCATTTTTGAGCATTTTCAAAACTTACCTGCTTTGCCTAAAACTGTTGAAATTGAAGATTTGGATGATGAGGAGACAGAAAGTAGTAGGGAGATCGAACCCTGGGCCCCCTCTACTTGTGTTCTTGTTGGTCATGAAACCATTGCTCCCTAGTCCCTGTCTTGTCGGAAAACCCTTAAGGATTTTGCCCCGCTGTCTTGTCCTAAATTGCAGCCTCTACATGAGTGCCCTAGTCTAGGTTTTGCTTCACCGCCCTGTCTTAATCCCCAGCCGTCTCCTGGATGCCCTACTCTGGGTTTGTTCCCTGGTTTTAAAGGTACCCCTGTTACGAAACTTGTTTCGTATTCTAGGAATTCAATGGAAATCCTCTCTGATAAGCCCATGGTCAGTAAGGAATCGGCCCCTAGTGCCCCTGCGTCTGGAAGATTGGGGAATGATCATTATGAGTCCCCTATTCAGGATGAAATCAATTCGGCCCTGAATAAGCCCAAGCCTGAGGACATGGTGAGATGGCCTTTTCACTATTCTTAAGTGGACCTAGAAAGAAGTATGTGATTTGAAAGGCCGTTTTAATGATCTCAGCAATAGGGTCACGGAATTGGAGTAAAAAATTAGTTGGAATCATAGAGATAATGAAGGAAAGGAAACTCCCTTACCGAAGAAAAGACAACAATCACAGGAGGATAGATTGACTAGTATCGAGTGCAGCATGTCCAAGATTAGCCAAAACATTAGGGCCACTGTTGCGAACAATCACAAAATTGCTAGGCATAACACCATTATCATCAATGCGATGGTGGAAAAGCTTGAAAAAAACCAAAAGGGTTCGCTGGTCGTGGATTTGGATGTGAACAGGGGAGGCAGCAGATCGGCTGGTGAAGGGATTTTGACTCGTACCCGGGCTAACATTAAGAGGAAGACCCCGACTTCGTCACATATGGCTCAAATTCTCAAGCAGGGTTACAGGACATGAAGGATGTTGAAAAGGAGGCCGAGGAGTTACTAACACCTTGGAGTAGCGCGGTGGTGTTTGTTGCTGGTTTTTTGGGCGGTCCTTTTTTGGGCCCTGTTGTCCTTGGTGCTGTCGTTTCCTTTTTGGGACAGCCGTCTGCTTGTTTGAACTTTTTCTGTTTATCTTTTGTTGTTTTAAACTCTGCGGTTTCAGGTCCCTGTAAAACCTATTTTTTCCTTTTCAAAAACATTACAGAAAGGAAATCACATAAATGTCACTATAGATGGTTGAGATTATTCTAGAATGAGTACTAATGATTTTTCTAGGAATTATTTCTTTATTTACTACTACACCATCACTAGCTAATGGGTTGTCTTATGTCAAGTGCTAGAGAGAAACAAGATACTAGAATTAAATGCCAGTAATGGGTTGTCTTATGTCAAGTGCTAGAGAGAAACAAGATACTAGAATTAAATGCCAGTAGGTATTTGTGAGGAAGAAATTTGAATTGTACAAATAATAACCCCACCAAAATTATTTTTTTCTAGTGACTTTCATTCATATTCTTTCACCAAGCCATGTATATCAAACATAAAAGGTCATGCTAAATCATGACCAAGAATAGTTATGGACCTTGTAGGCCATTGAATGAGGTATGCCATGGTATAAAAGTATGACTTCAACTATTCTAAGAATAATTTTTTAATATTTCCTCTAAAAATATTTGTAGTATGCCATGTGGTACCAAATAGGGATCCTTGCAACTAGAACAAATGAAGGAATTCAAAGAGGACCTTACCGCTAAGCCAAAAAAATTGAAAATACATGTGCCCACTATGCACACCTAGATCTATAGTAAGGATTGGGACTCAAAAATCATTTGCTTACATTTGAAAACCCTAAAAATTGTTATTATAACATTTATTGTAGCACTCTCTATGGACACATTCTTACTAAAACTTAGAAAACATGTAGAACTCATGTACTAAAAAACTCAAAAAATTTAAAAGGGGAGCACAATCTACTAAGGTTATGAGCCATGATAAACCTAATTGAATAACATAGAAAGATAATTTTCTACATGTGTGATGATAAATTCACTATATTGTTAATGGTGGTAAATATGGAATAATGGCATATGGTAGTAAAATGCTATATTAAATTTCACTATAAGTCATGCACTTAAAGTTTTCAATATCACAATCAATAATAATGTTTAATACAAATCCAATTTCAAATAGCATTATATTTTTTGGCTCTATATATATTTAATAAGAATGCACCTTAACAAGTGGTATCGCAAAGGAGGGTCCTTTCATTTTCATAGAGTGCCTAGAATCTTAGCACTTCCCTTCAAATATTCGCCTAACAAATATATAATAGATTATTTATTTTAAACCTTTACAGGATTAATGCGCATATTAGATATTATTGTTTTTACATTAGAATGAAAATAGTAAAGTCTAATCCCCTCCTTACGTAATTAATTAGAAGAGATAATAAAATATCATTAACATATGTAAAGGGTTTTACAAATTTACTTAGCTACAAACATTTATTAATGAAATAAACACAAGTACAAGAAAGTTGCAACTTTCACCTATAAACACAAATAATTTTTTTTACTATCTACAATCATTATTGATCTACAATATTCTAGTAAATTGAGGAAACACTTTTCCGTCTTATATCTTTCTTAAATTATGTTTATCTATAATTATTCTAATTTGAACTTTTAATTGCTTACAAGTAGTATAAAGTTATAAACTAAAGTTTTATTCTAACCATTTATTTATGTTTAGTTAAAAAATTAAAAAAACGCCCTTTTGTTACTTAATTTAATTAAATAATTACATAAAATCACTTAAAAAATCAATATTTAATAAAAACATCTTTTATATTAATTCTATTATTTATTAAAAATAGACAATT
The DNA here is from genome assembly GCA_007258455.2 of Sequoia sempervirens. Taxonomy (NCBI): domain Eukaryota; kingdom Viridiplantae; phylum Streptophyta; class Pinopsida; order Cupressales; family Cupressaceae; genus Sequoia; species Sequoia sempervirens. The sequence continues at coordinate 15,973,495 of VDFB02193867.1, read as the reverse complement.
TTAAATAGCTTATAATTCTTTCGAAAAATTCAAAACTCTTCTACCCCTTTTAATTCTCAAAATCATTGATATTCTTAGTAAAGAGAAAATTAATAAACTGGAACACAACATTGCACCAAACATTTGAAAGCAAAATAATAAACAATAATTAATTACTTCTAAGTTATTTGATGAAATCAATATATTCTTACATTCCATTAACACAAAATCCCTTCACGCGTGGTGAGTGAGCATGTTATACACTAAGAGGGAACAAAATCACAGTTTTCCCATGAGCTTAACAAATTGGTCATCACGTACACAGTGTGACCACCTATTCTCTTTAACTATTTAAGCATTTATAGTCATAGCCGAATCACACAGTAAGATAAATATCGATGGCTGGTTTATTCCTTTTAGCTTCCATTTTGGGAATTGATGGTTAAACATTTTGAGGGTATAGTGGTTTTCAGTGTGTAGTTTTCTATACAATGGCGTTGATAGAGAAGTCGCTTAGTATGTGCATGGTAAGAGATCTAGCAGGTGATGGGGTGTTATAGGTGGTATTGGAAAACCTTAAATTATGGGCTTGAGCTTTAATGTTGGATTGGAGCTCTAATAGGGTGTGGGAACCCTATTAGCTGGAACCTCTACACTCATCTAATATTTGTACAGTATTTTCATTGAAGGGGATTTTTTTTGTCAGCCTCTCATCTAGTATTTGTAGTGTATTTTCATCAAAGAGGATTTTTTTGGTCAGCCTTCAATGAATATGCAGATACTTTTGGGATATCTTTGAGCATTTTAACTTTTAATTGTCTATTTTGAGATGTAATAGTAATCAATGATTTGTAATCGATGTTGGCATCTTTCGCCAATAAAAATGAATTGCTAATTGTTGATAATTGTAGGACAAGCAATGAAAATTTTTCATTAGTCTACTTCTTTTGTATTTTCCTCACTTAAACTCGTAATTTTTGTTCATGTACAATTGTAAAATTCTGATTTTTATGTCAAATAAGTCATATATTATTCTACATATCTGAAGTGACTTGCAAATTCTTTCAGTATTGTGAAATATCATAACATTGTTCTATTGTTTGCGTATAGTATGATATTTTTCATGATTTCAAAGATTTCTTTAAAGTTTGCACCTATTCATTTGTAATTTTCAATAATTATGGTGAAATACAAATTGGTGGTAATGTTTAGCTGCAACCTTTGAGTATATTTGTGCAATCTTTCAGAAAATTAGATTCCTAGACCTTTTCTCTCCTTTATTTTATTTTTAAAAAATTGATTGGAGCACTCAAATTCTTTGCAAATTACTTTGATTTTTTCTCAATCTATGCTAGTGAGGATGTGATTTTTCTAGATAATGAAAATTCTCAAAAAAACAATCCTATCTTACATTCTCAAACCATAAATGCCATTTCTTAAACAACACACAAAAATCATCTAAGTGATCTTGTATTTCAAGAACTAGTTCAACTAAAATAGTAGGGCTATTGTATTTTTTTATAGTTCATATAATTTTATTTGAAGAGATAGGATTTGTACATTAACTTGCATAATATTTTTTATTACTAGTTGGAACTTGATGCAAGAATCATTTTTTACCATATTTTAAATACTTGTAGATGCAACAATACTATATCACCGATTCACCAAGACCAAAAGAGGTGAACATGAGTTTATTAATACCTTTCATAATTAATTCCAAAACTTTTATTCAAGCTTGCAAGATCCTTTGACATTTATTCTTGTTCAAATAAGAGTTCTTGCTACTACAAATTTAGTTGAAGCTTATATAGAAGCCATCAAAGTTAATAAATAAATGGGAAAAGTTAGGCATGGGCCTCTTATAGGTGTAGGAAATCCTTGCATGCCAAAATAAATGCAAATAATTAATGGAGTCTTAGCTAAGAGTATACCTTTTTTAAATCTTATCTCATATTTTCCTCACAAATGAAAAAACCATTCCATACTATTGCACCCTAAATGGAGAGATGGTTTTGTTCTTTCCTCCAACCTAAGAAAATTGGAGAGATGGTTTTGTTCTTTCCTCCAACCTAAGAAAATTGAGAGATAGTTTTGTTCTTTCCTCCAACCTAAGAAAATTTTAATTATTAAAGCTTGAGAGGAGAAAGAAAACAAGGAAATTAATGGAGTCTTAGCTAAACATACGTGTTTGTTAAAATTTTATCCCATCTTTTCCCCAATAAGGAAAAATCCATTCCATACTATTGTATCCTAGAGTGAAAATTAATGACACTTTGAAAAAGAGAAAAGGTTTTTTTCTTTCCTTCAACCTATGAAAATATTAATTATTAAAGATCAAAAGGAAAAAGACCATTGAAGAGATGGATATTAGACACAAGGAGATAGAATTAGAGAAAGATATGGATAAAAAGATATAGAAAAAGGAGTGAGAGGGAGGGAGAGAGGGGAGAGAGGAAAGTATAGCTCAATTTATAAATGAAGAGAGGGGGGATAGAGATAGAGATAAAGAAACATTTAGAGATATAGATATAGGGAAATATAGATAAGAAAGGAAAGGTTGAGAGATAAAAGTAGAGAAAGATAAGCATAGAAATATAGAGAGAGTGGTGATAGGGATATGTATAAGTTAAGTGAATGAAAGAGAGAGATGAAAATATTGATATCTAGATAGAGATCGAGAGGGTGAGGTAGAGAGGAAGAAAGAAAGGAGAGATAGGGGAGAGATAGGTCTAGATATTGAGAGAAAGAGAGGAGAGGGAGAAAGGGATAAAGGGATAAAGGGAGAGATATATATAGAGAGAGATATAAAGAGATAGTAGGGGATATGGACAATAGGGAGATAAGGAGATAGAGGTAGAGAAATATATAGATATAAATAAAGAAAGAGAGAAATGGTTTTAAAGATGTAGTGAATATGAGAGAGAGAGAGAGAGAAGTAGAGATAATCAAATATAGAGAGAGTGGTAGAAGGAGAGCTATAAGAGGGAGAGAGGAGAGAGAAAAATATGGGAAGATAAAGAGACCAATAGAGGTAGACATAGATAGGATGAGAAAGCTAGAGAGTAATTCTAGACAAGGGGGGAGAGGAGAGGGGGAATAACAGAGATAATTCAATATAGGTAGATACAAAGAAAATGAAAGATAAAGATGGATAGATAGGGAAATATCGAAAGAGAAAGAGAGATAGAGATACATGTAAATATAGATAGGGGGAGACATAGAGCAATGTAGTGAGAGAGAGACAAATGGAGAGAGGGATATGCATGTATATATAGAGAGAGAAGGAGATGGGGAGAGGGAGATATATCTCAAAGATAAAGAGGAAGAGGACATGAGAGAGATATAGAAAGAAACAGAATGACAAGGAGAGATAGAGGTAGAGAAAGATATGGATAAAAGGAGTAAGACATAGGATTGAGTGGGAGTGGAGAGAATGAAATGGAGAGATATCTAAAGTGAATAAGATGCGAGGTAGAGATAATGATATATAGATATAGGAGAGGGAGAGATTAAATGAATAAGTTCTAAGAGGTAGATATAATGAGATATAGGAATATAGAGATAGAGGAAAGAGAGACGGATATGAGGTGATAGGGACAAGTAATAGAGAGATATACAAAGAGAGGAATAGAATGAGACAAAGGGGAAGAGATGGAGATAGAGATAGGGAGGGAGAAACATGGAAATTTTATGTTAATGACTAACAGATATAGAGATAGAGATGGAGAGATATTCTTAAATAGATAGATAGGTATGGAAAGGGGGGGAGCTTAAAATAGAGGGAGGATAACTTGAGAAATATAAAAATAAGGAATGATAGGGAGAGAGATGTGTACTTCACATAAATGGGAGCACATGATAATGTAAGAATGTTATAAGGAACCTAATTTTGTATTTTCCTTTGGTATTTCCGACCCTTAGCATAAGGTTTTCCCTTGAAATCCAACCCAAAGGCTTAGAATTACATGTCAAATACCAAATGCATGCTTTCATTAAATTATAAAAAAGAAACTAAATCTTGAGTGTGCTCTCCATGAGGTTTACATTTATTTAAATGTTGAACTTAAAAATACTATAATAATCTCAATATCTCACTTACTTTTCTAACCATGTATTTTTTTCTACATTTTGAATATGTTAATGTTTTAATTTTATTTTTTTCTAGTGTCTTTTTTTTTTCAAAAACATGTGTATATTATTATTTCTTTCATTTTTTTCCTTCATCAAATTTGAAAAAATATATATATTTACATTCTTGAGTCTATTCTATTAATATTAAGAAGATAATGATTTTACTTTCAATTAGTTTCCAAAATATTAGGAGGGAGCACACTCTTTTTTTTTTATGTGTCCACTTTGAAAATTAGTAAAAAAATCATATACTCATAAAAAAATTAGAAAAAAATAAAGCATTAGCTACAAGGCATTACCTAAATTAACATTTTAGGGGGGAACATAATAGATGGTATGTTATATTTTTTAGAAAAAAATGGGAGAACTTTATGTGCTACCCCTATTTTAATCCCTTAATATTCACCATTTTCAAAAAATAAAATTAGATTTTAGAATGTATATTTTGAGAACAATGACTCTTGTTCTTGTTACATCTTCAAATTTTCAATTCTAACTATCTTCAATTTCTCATCCAAGATCAACTTTTACTAAATTCAAAAAAAAAGGTCACTTAGGACCCCCTTTTGATGCCCATTTCCATGCAGATACCTGATGTCATGTTTAAACAGTGGTTTCATACTACTAGTTCATATGATGATTTTGAGAACTATGACTCTTGTTCTTGTTACATCTTCAAATTTTCAATTGTAACTATCTTCAATTTATCATCCAAGATAATTTTTTACTAAATTCAAAAAAAAATGTCACTTAGGACCCCCTTTTGATACCTATTTCCATGCAGATACCTGATATCATGTTTAAACAGTGGTTTCATACTACTTAGGACCCCCTTTTGATGCCCATTTCCATGCAAATACCTAATGTCATGTTTAAACAGTGGTTTCATACTACTAGTTCATATGATGATTTTGATTGTCTCTAGTTCAAGATAATTTTAGATTTCTTCGATATTGAGATCTTGAATGTTGAAAACTATGAACTAAGAACTTCATTAAGAAGAGAGTTGGTGTTAATGGGATATGAATCTACCTTGATTTTAGATAGTTAATTTTTTCCTTATGAGGGAGACAACAATATAGAGAAATAGTTTGATGAGTTCCACATCTTTCAATACATTTTAAAAAGGTCATAATTACACTATTTGAAGAAATCATTCGAAGGGACCATTGACATCATCAATTCCACCAAATAATTATCATACACCTTCAAATCAAAGTTATATTAAAGATCAAATTTTAGGGATTGAGGGAGATAGGGAGGGGTAGGTAGATTGAGGTAACGTGAAATGAATAGAGGGAGAGGTAGGTAGAGTGAAGGGAGATATAGATAACTAGAGAGGGAAGGGGGGGAGAGGTAGAGAGATGAGGAAGTTGTGAGTGATGGAGGGAGAGGTAGGTAGAAAGAGAGGTAGGGTGGGAGTGATTGAGGGAATGGTAGGTAGAGAGGGAGAGGGTGAGTGGAGATAGAGAGAAGTAGAGAAGGAAGGTGAGGGAGAGGGATATATAAAATCCCACCCTAAAGACCCTTATTCCCAATCAACATCTCTAAGTTACCATAAAACAACACAAAATATTCACGATGAAACCAAAAACTTAACTAAAGAAAAAATGATTTCATCATACCTTTTGCAATATTTAACAATATAATATGTGCACTATAAAACTTTAATAATATGCACTAAATGCTACTTTGGCATGCATTCCAATTCAAAGAATAATGGTCTAATTTGTACTAGATGTTTTCATGAAAAAGGAAGGCATCAATTTTATAATATAATAATATTGACCCAAGGAAAAAACCAATTGATTTGAAAAATATAACCCAAGTTTAAGAGATACTAATAGTACAAGAAATTCCAATAGTTCAAATGACCCATGCTCATGGTGGAAAATATAAATATAGTGTTCAAACAATTAGTTTCCTAATAGATATCAAAATGATAGAAAAATATTATCCACGTGGACTTACAAACTTAGATGTCTTAATAGTTTAGAGACTCCATACACAAGGGAACCACTGTGATTGCAATATAAGTTGAAATAGTGTGTGGGTTGCATTAAAATATAAGATCACACATGAACCCCACTACAAAAATATCCAAATAGATGTTGAATCACTAGCACAACTTTCATCTACAAGCACAAACATTTCAAACCTACTTCACCCCAAATGCTAAAAGTGAATTTATAGTTGAACAAAACCTTGAATCTATGGCTGATCGGGATCAACCTAAAATGCAATAGCTTAGTCATCATCCATTATGGCTAGAATTTCAAATAAATAGTATGAGCTAGAAATTATTAGAGAAACCTTGCAAATTAGAGATAATTCTTTTCCCACACTATTTCCAAATGGTGTTGCATTTTAATTGTATCCTCAATGCAGACAAGTTGAATTGCATGAACATATGATACACTTAATGTGATTTCATGATATTAGATTTGGAAGCCATCAAAGATTCCAATATTTTATATTGAACCTTTGATGCACCACCATAGACAAAAAAATTATTTAGTCGTTTTCAAGAAAAATATAGAGTATTATTTACCAACCACCATTGGTAGCCTTCATATCCATATTAAAAAGAATCCTAACACTAAATTGGCTAAACAACTAATGTATTTGGGTTCTTCTCTAAGATGGAAACAAAAAATTGGATTGCCCACTCTCTTCTTCACATTGAGTGCATTAGATACTAAATTGCTAGATTTATACAAACTCTTTTGGGATGGCATAACTAAACTACAAACTAACAAAAACAACTTGGAAAATATATTTAATAACCTACATATCAAATCACTATACTTGCACCTATGGTTCATAATATTTCATGAAGTATTAGACAAAATCCTATCCAGAAGAAATTATTGATATAGATATGAATGGAAACATTAGGGTTTTGCATGTTGACACTCAAAAATCTACTGAGAGGGTGGGTGAATCAACACATAGTCAAAAAAATTATCCCTTTAATACTTTAAACTAATTAATTCCTTTTAATCCCTTTAGCAGATATTGAACTAAATATGCAAAGAAATGAACATGCACACACTAACTCATAACACAAGATGCACATGAAAAACCCAAGATGGGAAAACCACAATGAGAATAGCTACTAGGATCTTCTATCCTAATCCATCCTCACAATGTAAATATCTAATTACAAATTTGTTTAAGGGAACCAACCCTAAGGATACACCAATCCCCTAATTTTAGGAGCACCCACTCCAAGGAAGCACCAACTCCCTACATTGAACACCTACCTAGATATTTGTCCACACCCACCAATAAGATTTATTATGCAACTTGAAATAGAATTTTTTCTATTGAACACAATTCAATGTTGCAACTATATTTGCAACTACTCAACTCTTCATTGCTATCTTGCAACACTGTAATTCTCTGCCCTACACCTCTCTATGTTCTACACCTTGAATTTTAACCTTTATAAAGGTCTCTATTTTTTGTTTGGGATTTTGCATTATCTATCCACTATTATCTCTCTTTATCTCTGCTACATGCACATCATCACAAACCTAGATTTTCACTTTTTCCTTTTTCTATTAGTGCATTCTCTTTTCGCCTCAAGATCTCACACATGAATTCACTGCATCATCTATGAATATTCAAACTAAATTCTAATTATCTTCTTTGTATTTACATTCATCAACAATAATTCTCTACCTTAACCCACACACCACCATCCAACTTAATTGTATAATTTGAATGTTTGATCTAGAAAAATGTAATATGGTTTTCTCCAACACTATCTTCTCTAGAAAGCTTCATGTATAGATTAGTTGAATTTTCTAAACATGACAACCTACAAAACCATAAAATTTATATGCATTTATTGCCATTACCTTTTATACACAATTTGATTTTGATCTTGATCACCTTTGCAATTTGTTCTACTATTCCACAAATCAAATAACCAATCAAATGGTCATGGGAGCAGTTGGATCGATTAATTTTTTTCACTATGTTAGCTACTATTCAAAAACCTAGTTCACACTGAGATAACTATTGATTATCTTCAACTTTGAACCTTTATTATTGATCTAGCTCTTTGTTCCACCTTTTTGAATGAACCCATCAATCTTTCAACTTTAAAACATGGCCATCCAATTTGAAACCCTCTTATACTATTATTGTTAGATCTTCATCACACTTAACATATCATAACTTTTCCAAGAAGCCAAGGCTACTCCCTCAACTAATCTAATCAGGTTCTACTGTGCCAAGGATCCCAATCAACAAGTTAACAAATTGATTTCTATCTGGATCTAGGGCATCAACTTTCATTTTTATGATGCGAAGAGATTTAGCAATCATCATCTAATCTTCACCTCGTAATCTCTTATGTTGAACAACCATCACATCATCTTTTCCTATTACAAATTTGTTTATATGTAAAGAGTAGACAACAAATTTCTATCAAACAACCATCAGATAATGCTAGATAAGAGGTTTAGTATCCTCAATGATGAAAAGGACATAAGTTGTAACTCATGTGACTTACTATTTGTAACACCCCTCCGTTTTGGCTCCTTGATCGGCATTGTTCTTCCCTATCATGGTTGTGTTTGATTATGCTTTGACTTTGGAACTTGGTTACTTTTGACTGCTATCTATTAAACAATGTGGATGTTACATTTCGATGTGATGTTATCTTGATGTTACCCTTATGGCATGTTTTGGATTAACTTAGAAGATATTTCATTTAACGATGTTTTATGTTGTTGATCATGTTATTGATGTTAGATGCGTTAGTTAGTGATATTGTATTGGTGAAGGGGACAGGATTGTATCACTCGCTTGCGAGTGCCCTACGATTCTAAGATTTTCTCTTCACGATTTGATTGATCATATTATGTATATATGCACATTCGACATGCTCTTTGTTGCAGGTTGGTAGGTACATGGCATCGACTCCACCTGGTTTCCAGGTTTGAGTGTGTCCATTGACCAACAGAAATTAATTGGGAGATAGTAGCTAGATTTTCTGTGTCAAGTCGTTACCCTAGTCACCTTGTGTCGTCGGGTTGTAGCCGGGTTTGGTTGTTTCATGTTGCCCTGACCACCTTGGTCTTTAATTAAATTCAAGTTAAATGGCTTAGGTTGCTTAATTATTGATTAAATGCTTTTGATTATAATGCTAGGAATGTTACTTTATTAATAAATTTAATTTAGTTAATAAAATAATCTAATACTGAATTAGATTTATTTTATTGATTAATTAAATTAATTGTGGAATTGATTAAGTTATTCCTTGAATTAAAAGTGTTAAAAGATTTAAATTAGTTTGTGTGAAAAGAAGGTTTTAAAATATGTTGAATTCTATTTAGAAATGGGAAATTTGTTTTGAGTGATTTAAAATTCAAAATATCTTCAAAATGCCATAACTTTGGGTGGAAAAGATATTTTGAAGGGAGTTGACTAAAATTGGAAAGCATAATTTTTGGAGAGAAAAAAATGTGAGGGAAAAAAAACCCTCTTTTTGAAGGAAAATTGATTTGTTCATTGTGGGAGTAATTGGGCATGAAATTGCATGGGATCAACTGCATTTGGATAGGAATAGGGAAAAGAAGTGATGGCTGCGATCTTACATGCTCTTGTTGCTTGTGTGCAAACATCCTCTCATTTGAATTTCTTGCTTGGGAATAGAGGTATTTTATCATTTCTTCATATTTACTTGATCTTAAATGGTTTGAATGATTCTAATTGTATTGGTAGTATGTTAGAATCCTTTCATATATGGGTAAATGCAAGAAGTTGAGTCCATAAAATGTGGAAGTTTTTGCCTTAGCCAAAAAAACAAAATCAACATTGCAAAAATTGGATCCCGCTTCTAAGAAACGGGATCCCGTCTAGCTTTGGGATCCCGAGCCTAAATTAAAAACGAGATCCCATTTTTGGAAAATTTTCTAAGAAACGGGATCCCGTTCTTGAAAATTTTTCCATTTTAGAAATTTCCATTTTGAAAAATTTTCAAACGGATCCCGTTTTTAAAATTCCAAAAATGGAAATTTCCCGTTTTTGGCGATTTTGAAAATGGGATCTCGTTTTCAAAATTTTGAAATTGGGTTTTCTTTGTGGGCGGGCTTTTGCCTTGTATTTTGGTTCGGGAAAAGCATTGGGAATTTGAACCTAGGCCTTCAACCTGGTTTGACCTGCAAGTTGAAGGTCCTAACAATATCAGAAAAAAATACTAAGTTTGGAGATATGGCGAACAACTTTTTTTGGAGAATTTTTTGACGAAATTAAAACCCATTTTAGATGAGACAATGTAGATTCCAAATATGTAATTTTTTTTACAATTGGATTATTTTTTCTATTTTTCAATTAATTTCTAATGAAACTAGTCCATAAACTTTAAATATTAGGGTTTTTTAATATTTTAATAACTTTTGAACATAACATTTTGACGAATGGATTGCACGAGAACAAACTTCAGACAATTCTTTTCAATTTAAAAAAATAAAAAAAAATGATAAGTTAAGGTCATCTTATGCGTGTTGTACACGACGATTTTTCAAAACAACAAATATGCCTAATAAAAAATTAACAAAAAAAAATTCAATAAAAAATTACAAAAAAATATCGAGAACAAGCTTCAGTGAGTCACAAATCTTTTCCCAAAAGGATTTAGAAAAATACGATAATTTAGGTCAAAATATGGATGTTGTACATGTACATGGTACGGTAAAAAAAAGACTTTTAAACAGTGGTTTTTAGAAATGCCTATTAAAACCCAATTTGTACAATCTGGGTATTGAAATAAATTATATATTTGGAAACTAGACTCTAAGTACTACATTTTATGAGTAGTGACTTTTTTGAAGATTCCATCTGTAAGTGCTTCAAATTTTAAGGTCAAATGTGTCAAATGTTGAAAATCAGGGAAAACACTTCCACTTTTTGGCCAAAAAGTGGACTCAACTTCTTGCCAGCACCCATATTTTATTTGAATCAAATTGATAGTGTAGAATTTATTTGAGAAATTTTTTAGAATTTTTCCAAATACAAGGTTACCATGCCCAATTTTTAATTAGAGGCACAAATTGGTGTTTTTATGTTAAAAGTGTGTTGTTGGAAACTTTTGAATCAAAAGGGTATTCTTACATTATTTTATTTTTGAATTTTAAATTTTAAGCTTTTTCATACTTCATCAATGGTGGAACCTGGATATTTGTGAAAATTTGTTTAAAATTGATTGGTGTTTTTATGTTAAAAGTGTGTTGTTGGGCACTTTTGAATCAAAAGGGTATTCTTACATTATTTTATTTTTGAATTTTAAATTTTAAGCTTTTTCATACTTCATCAATGGTGGAACCTGGATATTTGTGAAAATTGGTTTAAAATTAATTGGTGTTTTTATGTTAAAAGTGTGTTGTTGGGCACTTTTGAATCAAAAGGGTATTCTTACATTATTTTATTTTTGAATTTTAAATTTTAAGCTTTTTCATACTTCATCAATGGTGGAACCTGGATAATTGTGAAAATTGGACTTTGTTTAAAAGTGGATTTTTGAGAATAATATTTCATATTATAATAGGGAATGATAGAAAATGCATATGAATTCTTTGAATGAGATCATTTCAGATCTATTCGCTTGTTCAAATTTCTGATTTGTTATTTTAGTGTAAAAATGTGATTTGATTTACTTTTGAGAATTTGCAAAGAATGGTAATCATTTAAATTGATTACATGCAATGTGTCCTCATGTGACTTGGATTTAAGAAATCCTAATATTAGCTTATTTAGCTGCTTAGAATGTTTTCTAGTGGTGTTTTCATTCATTCTCGGTGTATGGGCAATATCGTATGATTGTATATTTGTGAGTGTGCTTTGATTGTGATGGGTTTTGTTCCTTGAGGCTAGGGACTCTTTGATTGTGTTGTTAATTCATATTGGGCTTGTTGATCATGTAAGTCTTCCAGTTGTGTTTTCTTGAGATGATGTTATGTCTCTTGTGTTTTGTTATTGTCTCTCTTGGGTAGTGCATGAGATATGCTTCAAAAGAAACCTGGTTACTATGAACGGGTTGTGTGACCTTATGGTTTAAGGTTGAGTCTTGTTATCAGTTCTTTATGTGGGTTGTCATTATGTTAGTCAACCTTGTGTTAGTCTTGGGTAGTGCACGCTTTGGTTTCAGTTTTGGACATCCGTAGTGATGTGTTACCTATTGAGGTGTATTGATTATTTGTGATAAGTGTTAGTGCATTGTCTACCCTTGGCATGTGGTTGAGTTATGTGTTGTCAGTAGGAGAGTGGCCCTTTGTGGGGGTCCGACGCCCAAAGAGGTGTCAGGGTAACTCACTTAGAGTTTAATCAAGTGATAATCTAAAAGAATTAATGGGGAACTTCACACTAATAAAGTTAAAGAATGCCTCTCTCATGGAACATGCATTGTTAAGACTCGAGATGAGATGAGACGCATAGTTTTGCATGAGGGTCCGGCGCCGGTAGAGGCAAGCCAGGGTAACCCATGATGGGGGTCCGGTAGCCTAGGAAGGTTGAGCTAGGGTAACTCATGGCAATTTATGTATGACACTCTCCCTACGTCAACAGTTAGTCAGTTATTGTGTGTTGTACAATGGTGTACTTGTTCTATGTAACCTGGAAGCAATGTATTGTCTTGTGAGTTTTCGTACTGTGTTAAGTGATGTTGGTATTTGAGTCGGTTCAGTTATGTTTAGCCTTTGTCTAGAGGTAGTTGGTCTTGACCTGAAATCCTTGTTACTATCTCCTAGCACGGAGGGAGTGGGGCCTTTGGGTTCCACGTGGTCGGGTGGCGTGCATTCTTTTCCGTTGGCTCTTCTTCTTGTTCGTGTGGTTGTGATTTCCAGTTGGAGAGCTCGTTGGATGCTGTTGCTTTTCTGGCTTCCTTCTTTTCAGTTGATCTTTATTTTATTACCCCTCATTTGTTATCGAGGTGGAATTTGTAAATTGTAATCATGATTATTGGAATTACCTCATTCGGGGAATGAGTGTTGTAATCATATTGTTTAAGTGTTGTTAATTGGAATCTTGAGGTATTTATTATCTTTGTTATAATTTATCTTGTATGGGATGTATGTAATCTTAATTCTATAAGTGATTAATGTTTTGGTTTCTTTTGATGTTAATTGTTGTTTGGGTTTTAATGTAATCTTTGTCTCGTGGCCTTAGAGGTTGTTGGCAATGTGTATTTGTCTTACATGTTATTTGTACTCAAACAAAAAAATTGGTGCGTTTAAGTAGTGAATTGCAACTTCCTCTAGGGTTGCGTGGCGGGGCATTACACATGGTATCAGAGCCTAGGTTTAAACACTGGGAACTCTGGGATTATGTTGGACCCATTATGTTTTAAGTTGTGTAGGTTTATACTCTGGGCACTATGAGCCCATTGTATTGACCTAGTTGTTTTTCTCTTTCGTGTTGTTTTCCTTTTTGGGTTGATTTCTCTTGTTTGCCCAGAAGTTGTCGTTAAGTGGTATAGGTCCAGTGGTGCAGGAAACTAGTGGAAAGGATAGGATCCTCGGTGTAGTGCGCAATGCACCGATATCCTTTCTATTGGAAGAATGCATTATGGACGATTGTGTAGTGTGTGATTTTGATGTGTTGTGTGTGGTGGACGACAATCAGTTTTGTTGTTGTTTCCACCCTTGCATGTCTTTGGTTGAATGCTTTTGTGAGGATTAGGCTCGCAAGCCTACCAAGAGGTGTGTTTTGTTTGGCTTCCTTCTTGTTGCTTGGCTTTTTCATTGTGTAAAGGGTTGAGACCCTTGAGTGGTTCTTGAGTGTGGTTGTAGTGTGTTTGTTGGTGGGTTGCAGGTGACATGTGTCACCTAAAATTTCCCTTGATTGGTTTCTTTGTTCGTGTTCTTGGAAAGTTTGTGTGACCTTGAAGGTGCCAAGAAGTTCCTTTTGTGTGCATTCTCCTTTGGAGTTTTGTTGTTTCTCTTCACCATGCAAGTTTCCAATGCATGTTTTCTTGTGCTTTAACTCTTTGTGCAAGTGATTGCTTGATTGACCCTATGTGGTTTTGAAGTTTCTTTTGCATGTATATTTTATTGAGATTATAAATATGGTAATGAAAATGATTGATCATGTTGTTAGTTCATAGAGTTTGTGCAGGCTCTCTTTTGATCGATGCACTTGTGTGAAAGTGATTGTATGAGGATGAGACCATGTTTGCAATAGTGCTTATGTTAGAATTGTAAATTCTTCTCTCTCCTTCCCTCTCTTCTCATTGGTTTAACAAAGATGCCTGTCCTTGAGTGTGTGGTGTATTGAAAACCCATAGTATGTAGTATCTTATGAGAAAATGTTTATGTATTCATGAAGGTTTGTTTCCTAGATCAAACCTTGGGTAAAGGACCTAAGTCCCCAAGTTGCATTCATATTTATGAAAAATGTATAATATGAATAGAAAACCATTTTGCAGTAAGTAAAAGTTTAGAGAAAATAAAGGATTAGTGAAACCATTGCATGTAAACGATAATTGCATAATAGGTGCATCTTGTTGGTGAGGCCTGTAGTCCCCAACTTTATTGTTAAATTTTAAGAAACCATGTAGATGATAAATTATTGTACCTAGATTCAAGATGCAAAGTGTTAAATGAATGTTGAAGTGATAAGGTCGCATACCTTGGCTTGAATAAACTTTGTAATGTTATCACACTGTATGTGATTGTATGGAGTTGGTGCTAGGGGTACTTGCAGGCTTCCAGGAGTAAGCCTGACCCTAGGGGGGGAGGATGTAACACCCCTCTGTTTTGGCTCCTTGATCAACATTGTTCTTCCCTATCATGGTTGTGTTTTATTATGCTTTGACTTTGGAACTTGGTTACTTTTGACCGCTATCTGTTAAACAATGTGGATGTTATATTTCGATGTGATGCTATCCTGATGTTACCCTTATGGCATGTTTTGGATTAACTTAGAAGATATTTGATTTAACGATGTTTTATGCTGTTGATCATGTTATTGATGTTAGATGCATCAGTTAGTGATATTGTATTGGTGAAGGGGACATGATTGTATCACTTGCTTGCGAGTGCCCTACGATTTTGAGATTTCCTCTTCATGGTTTGATTGATCATATTATGTATATATGCATGTTCGACATGCTCTTTGTTGCAGGTTGGTAGGTACATGACATCGACTCCACCTGGTTTCCAGGTTTGAGCGTGTCCATTGACCAACGAAAATTAATTGGGAGATAGTAGCTAGGTTTTTTGTGTCAAGTCGTTACCCTAGTCACCTTGTGTCGTTGGGTTGTAGTCGGGTTTGGTTGTTTCATGTTGCCCTGACCACCTTGGTCTTTAATTAAATTCAAGTTAAATGGCTTAGGTTGCTTAATTATTGATTAAATGCTTTTGATTATAATGCTAGGAATGTTACTTTATTAATAAATTTAATTTAGTTAATAAAATAATCTAATACTGAATTAGATTTATTTTATTGATTAATTAAATTAATTGTGGAATTGATTAAGTTATTCCTTGAATTAAAAGTGTTAAAAGATTTAAATTAGTTTGTGTGAAAAGAAGGTTTTAAAATATGTTGAATTCTATTTAGAAATGGGAAATTTGTTTTGAGTGATTTAAAATTCAAAATATCTTCAAAATGCTATAACTTTGGGTGGAAAAGATATTTTGAAGGGAGTTGACTAAAATTGGAAAGCATAATTTTTGGAGAGAAAAAAATGTGAGGGAAAAGAAAACCCTCTTTTTGAAGGAAAATTGATTTGTTCATTGTGGGAGTAATTGGGCATGAAATTGCATGGGATCAACTGCATTTGGATAGGAATAGGGAAAAGAAGTGATGGCTGCGATCTTACATGCTCTTGTTGCTTGTGTGCAAACATCCTCTCATTTGAATTTCTTGCTTGGGAATAGAGGTATTTTATCATTTCTTCATATTTACTTGATCTTAAATGGTTTGAATGATTCTAATTGTATTGGTAGTATGTTAGAATCCTTTCATGTATTTTATTTGAATCAAGTTGATAGTGTAGAATTTATTTGAGAAATTTTTGAGAATTTTCCAAATACAAGGTTACCATGCCCAATTTTTAATTAGAGGCTCAAATTGGTGTTTTTATGTTAAAAGTGTGTTGTTGGGCACTTTTGAATCAAAAGGGTATTCTTACTTTATTTTATTTTTGAATTTTAAATTTTAAGCTTTTTCATACTTCATCAATGGTGGAACCTGGATATTTGTGAAAATTTGTTTAAAATTGATTGGTGTTTTTATGTTAAAAGTGTGTTGTTGGGCACTTTTGAATCAAAAGGGTATTCTTACATTATTTTATTTTTGAATTTTAAATTTTAAGCTTTTTCATACTTCATCAATGGTGGAACCTGGATATTTGTGAAAATTGGTTTAAAATTAATTGGTGTTTTTATGTTAAAAGTGTGTTGTTGGGCACTTTTGAATCAAAAGGGTATTCTTACATTATTTTATTTTTGAATTTTAAATTTTAAGCTTTTTCATACTTCATCAATGGTGGAACCTAGATAATTGTGAAAATTGGACTTTGTTTAAAAGTGGATTTTTGAGAATAATATTTCATATTATAATAGGGAATGATAGAAAATGCATATGAATTCTTTGAATGAGATCATTTCAGATCTATTCGCTTGTTCAAATTTCTGATTTGTTATTTTAGTGTAAAAATGTGATTTGATTTACTTTTGAGAATTTGCAAAGAATGGTAATCATTTAAATTGATTACATGCAATGTGTCCTCACGTGACTTGCATTTAAGAAATCTTAATATTAGCTTATTTAGCTGCTTAGAATGTTTTCTAGTGGTGTTTTCATTCATTCTCGGTGTATGGGCAATATCGTATGATTGTATATTTGTGAGTGTGCTTTGATTGTGCTAGGTTTTGTTTCTTGAGGCTAGGGACTCTTTGATTGTGTTGTTAATTCGTATTGGGCTTGTTGATCATGTAAGTCTTCCAGTTGTGTTTTCTTGAGATGATGTTATGTCTCTTGTGTTTTGTTATTGTCTCTCTTGGGTAGTGCATGAGATATGCTTCAAAAGAAACCTGGTTACTATGAACGGGTTGTGTGACCTTATGGTTTAAGGTTGAGTCTTGTTATCAGTTCTTTATGTGGGTTGTCATTATGTTAGTCAACCTTGTGTTAGTCTTGGGTAGTGCACGCTTTGGTTTCAGTTTTGGACATCCATAGTGATGTGTTACCTATTGAGGTGTATTGATTATTTGTGATAAGTGTTAGTGCATTGTCTACCCTTGGCATGTGGTTGAGTTATGTGTTGTCAGTAGGAGAGTGGCCCTTTGTGGGGGTCCGACGCCCAAAGAGGTGTCAGGGTAACTCACTTAGAGTTTAATCAAGTGATAATCTAAAAGAATTAATGGGGAACTTCACACTAATAAAGTTAAAGAATGCCTCTCTCATGGAACATGCATTGTTAAGACTCGAGATGAGATGAGACACATAGTTTTGCATGAGGGTCCGGCACCGGTAGAGGCAAGCCAGGGTAACCCATGATGGGGGTCCGGTAGCCTAGGAAGGTTGAGCTAGGGTAACTCATGGCAATTTATGTATGACACTCTCCCTACGTCAACAGTTAGTCAGTTATTGTGTGTTGTACAATGGTGTACTTGTTCTATGTAACCTGGAAGCAATGTATTGTCTTGTGAGTTTTCGTACTGTGTTAAGTGATGTTGGTATTTGAGTCGGTTCAGTTATGTTTAGCCTTTGTCTAGAGGTAGTTGGTCTTGACCTGAAATCCTTGTTACTATCTCCTTGCACGGAGGGAGTGGGGCCTTTGGGTTCCACGTGGTCGGGTGGCGTGCATTCTTTTCTATTGGATCTTCTTCTTGTTCATGTGGTCGTGATTTCCAGTTGGAGAGCTCGTTGGATGCTGTTGCTTTTCTGGCTTCGTTCTTTTCAGTTGATCTTTATTTTACTACCCCTCATTTGTTATTGAGGTGGAATTTGTAAATTGTAATCATGATTATTGGAATTACCTCATTCGGGGAATGAGTGTTGTAATCATATTGTTTAAGTGTTTTTAATTGGAATCTTGAGGTATTTATTATCTTTGTTATAATTTATCTTGTATGGGATGTATGTAATCTTAATTTTGTAAGTGATTAATGTTTTGTTTTCTTTTGATGTTAATTGTTGTTTGGGTTTTAGTGTAATCTTTGTCTCGTGGCCTTAGAGGTTGTTGGAAATGTGTATTTGTCTTACATGTTATTTGTACTTAAACAAAAAAATTTGGCACGTTTAAGTATTGAATTGCAACTTCCTCTAGGGTTGCGTGGCAGGGCATTACACTATTGCCAAGAAATAGTCAATGGGAAAATAGAAACCCTATACATTTCCATGACTGCAACACATAGGGTATATTTTCAAAACTCCAATTTAAATAAAGGCATGAATAAATCATTCTTGAAAGCATTACACCTCCTCTAATAATACATACAATACCAATCAAACCCTCTTAAGAAATCCATGTCAAATATGTAGCTTATTTTATCATCTTACTTTTGGAAGTTACCTTTGCAACATCATGAAAATATTTCATGTCAACTTTACATCTCTTTAAGCAACATTACCATTTTTCAAAAAATGTTGTTCTCTCCATCATATTGCACCAACTCTTTCAGAACCTGATCCTCTGAGCTCAATGACATCTAGGCCTTCATTGATTGTCCCTTTGACACCAATGATACCTTTTTGACATCGATGACAACATTATGCCAACACTGCACACATAAATGGTTTTCTTTGGTTTGCTAATGTGTTGGACATGGAAAAGATTGATTATAAATACCATGCATATGTAGAACAAGAAAAATTATTATTTGAGAAATATGTCAGTGCATGGAACCCTCGTTATCAATTTGATAGAAACAACTCATGATGTTGATCTATGCAAGATGACTCTTTCTTAATAACTACATCTAAAAAAAATTCTTGAAATACACAAGTAATGAATACAAATATTTAATCAATCATGTTTAAATACACAAAAATTGTACTAAAGAAACAAGCTTGCCTATGTAGAAAGGATCAAGTTACAACATGTAGATACAAAGCTCCTTGGAATGAATGTGTTACCTCTTCCTTGTCATGTGATGAATTTGGAAAAAACCCTATGCCCCCACTTGAAATGATGATAGATTAAAATATGGAGAGATAATATGGATTTCCATCTCATTGTTTCAAAAATGCTCATGTTCAAATACATTGCCAAACATGGAGCTAAGGAAAAGGATTAATCTAAGTTTTGTATTGATATGCTCATATGGATATCTAGAAATCAAGCACCAAAAAACCATGCTGTAGAAATATATAGAAAATTCTTGATGAAAATTGTTCCAGACTATGATATAGGTCTATAAGAGACATGCCATATGCTACACAAATTTCCACTTATTGTTTCTAATCGCTTATTTCTAACCCTAAATATTGGTCAAATATTATTTTATCAAATTAGAAGAAATATAGATGGAGATGCATTACCATTACACTATCTATAGTCCTAAATGCAATGACCTATTTATATAGAAACAATAGCATTGATTAAATTTTCACAATCATTCTCTTTTTCCTCCTTTTGCAAAGCGTGCAAGTGGAAAGATAGGAAACATGAAGCAATTGTAGATGTCTTTCCTCAAATCTATACTATTCCAAATGAGGATACTAAACATATTTGAAATATTTTGTTAGAGTGTACTACTTTTATACAAGTATTTGAGACATTTCCATAGTACAGGTCTCACTAAAGATGGTTTTATTGCAAAGTGGAAGGAAATGAATATAAATACATACTTTATTTGGAATGTTGACGATATCGTTAATTAAGAAGTTAACTAAAACAGGATGAGTAAATTGATAATGAGAAACATGTAATAAATACAATATAGGTGTATTCATGGGATTTTTTATCACAAATGGGCCTTTCTAGTCATGAAAATATAAATACCCTTAAAATTATTGCTAAACATGATATTTGATAATATGAATGAATAGGATAAGCATACTATACCTTCACATTTACTTGAAACAATAGAACATTTTAGAATCACAAACAAAATGCGTCAATAAAATGACCAATCCATATTTAATTTGAATGATCTGCCTTATCCATTATCTCCAAAACAAGAAATTGCACATACTATTGTTAAAGATCACTTTAACAACACTTCCTTAAACTAACTACTATGTATGCTAATACAAGGAATAGAATGTTAAATAAAAACATATTTGATTCATAATATAAGACACACTCTAGAATTACAAGAAAAAAATTATAACCCCTTCGTTAGGGTTGCACCTAAAGCAATCATTACATTCAACATACATGCCTCAACTATGCATTCAACTCTTAATATTTCAATAAAAGAAATACAACCATTAAAGGAACAATCACTAGCATTGTTTCAAGAAGACATGAAACATGTTAAATGCGACCATGTTGATGAGACGGGATTTATTAGACCAAAATTTCTATTGAAAATAAGTAGTAAATTGCATGAAGCTTTCCCCCACTAGCAACATATGTTATTTGGTTGTACATCTATCATTCTTGTAGGTGACTTGGCACAACTTCCACCTATTATGGAAAAAACAATATATACATCACACTCAAAGCTATATTTATAGGGGAACAATCCACTACAATTGTTACATTACAAAAAAAATTATGTCAACAAGGTGAATCTCAAACTCAAGTTATCCTTCATCACACATTTTAAAATATGTGTCATGTAGAACCAGTTGAAGAAGATTTGGAGTTACTAATGAATCACACAAATAAACACCTCTCAAACAATAACCAAAAATATTTTGACCAATCGATATGCTTTTTTTTTCTGCAAATGATTGGGTGAGGATACATAAAAAAAAAAATGCTTAAACTACTAAATATTCCCATTGCACTTAATGTTGCAATATAAACACATGTAAAATTAAATATTGATAATGATTTTTAACAACTTCCAAAAAGAGATTCTACTATGTGGAGGCCAACAAGTCATGTTAACAAGAAACTTGTAGATTGAAACAAGGCTTGTAAATGGGTCTCTTGGAGAATCGCTAAAAATTATGCACATAGTTGACTCTAAACCACTAGATTTACCTTTATACAAAGTGGTATGATTTGATAATCATAATGGCCCACCATGGAACCCAAATGACCTAAAAAAATATGACTATAATTCTCATATCTCTAGGTAATCTGATGTAGGAGCATTCAGTGGTGTAAGGACAATCTTGCATCACCCAAAAAAAGTGTTTCATTTCATGTTGGTAGATTTTTTGATGTTATTGCATTTTTGGATAAACCTTTTGTCATAATATAATTCCTAACTTATGGTTTTGCTTTTCTATTCCTGCTTTGAAAGATATTGCAGTTTTAGTCTCCCATAATTGCACCTAAAAACCTTCCAGGTTAGATTTGAGGCACTAAATGGTCCTGAAATAGTGCCAAAACTTGTTGAAATTGGCATAGCTAATTTCAAGCACATTCTTGACTCTAAGGCTTTTCCAATGGTTCAAACAATTCAAAAAATGGAGTCTTGGATCAAAAGTTATGGCTCCCAGAAGTTGGCACACTTTCTAGAAGATACTAATTTTCAAATGTACTTTTGAAATTTGAATTTCAAGTTGTAATTCTTAGCACCAGAACTCCAATAACTCAAATTTCAATATTGTTTTGGATCCAAACTAAAAATGGAGGTCTATTTTATGGGTGGGTTTCTGATTTTTGGTAGTTTTTTGGGGGACAAATTTGGATACTACAAAAAAGGGTTTTTCTGTAATTTTGTAGTTTGCTTATTTCCAAAACTTGAGGATATTAGATCCTCTGCACGTAAGAAGATCATTTTCAGAATAATAAAATAGCATTCTCTATTGGGTGTGTTAATTTTATGTGTTTTGTGTTGCAACCTTGTCATAATCATAGAGAAAAACCACCATCCATGGCATGAGATATTACCATACATATATCTTGAGGACTGACCCTTAACAAAGCAACAATTGATATTAGTAAAGTAGAAAGGAAAGGGATAGCTTTTACAACTATGTCTAGAGTCAAATCAATAAATGATCCTCAAATAGAACTGCCATTGTCTTTCAATCGATATTCACAAATGAAAAATCCACATACCATTATCAAAATAATGGAAGTCTTGACTACATCTACTCTCACTATAATAGCTTCATGTACACAATTGCTAGTGCAACCTTCTCTATAAAGACTTAATACCTTTTTTTTCATACTCATTTTGTGTGATTTACAAAAGTAAATTTGAATATAATATATTAACTACTTCATGATGTATAGGTGGAAGCCTCACATTCATACATTTTTACATCAGAATTTTTTTCCATGTTATGAATATTATAGTATTTCACATATAGTTCCTCTACTTCATGTTTACACAATTTGTACTATTTTAAATAACAACAAACATACATTTATACAATAAGTCGACTAACTTTTTATTTCAATGTGTAGGCACAAAATAAATGCACAATAAAGCATTTGCCAGACTTCTTTTGTACAAGCAAGTTCATTGTTCACTAAAATTCTTCAGTATTTATATTGTTACAAATCTTGCCTTCAATTTACTATAATAAAAAATGCAATATACATATTTTTCAAATTATATTAACAATATTGTTATATTGTAAGACAATAAAAAATACCAACTTTTAACATTTTCAGTTACATATATTTTTCTATCCACGTACCGTGCACCCTCCTCCTGGTACAAGTGCTACTGCTACTAGGTAGAGAAAATCACTTTGGCATGAGGCGAAAACGATTTGGTTATGTTGAAATGGACAGATGAGGCATTCATTCCTCATTTCATGCGTTCTGAGTGGCCATGTTATACAAAATCACGCACACAGTGTGAGCGGGTATTCTCTCTTTAAGTATTCAACGATTGATAGTCAGAATAAGATAAACATTTGATTGCTAGTTTATTCTTTTCAACCTCCTATTTGATTATTGATGGTTAAATATTTCGGGAGTATTGGTGATGTGCAGTATGCATTTGATTTACAATGGCGTTGAAAATAGACGAGTTTCTAAGTATAGCCATGGGAAGAGATGGTGCTCAGTGTTATAGGTGGTATTGGAAAAACCTGAATTATGGAGTTAGAGCTTTGATGTTGGATTGAAGCTCTACTTGAGAGTGGGAATGTTGCTCTTCACATCACCATCAAAATCACTATATAACGATTGGATTAAATTTAGAGGTGAAGAAGTAGATGATATGAATGCTGAGATAGGTAGGAGTAGTTGCAATGTTGACACAAGTTCATTGTATAAATATTGTTTACTACTTAGTTTATACTGGTTTCTACCAGCGATAATTAGAGGAGAGAATTTTGAAGTTTCGGTCTAATAAATATTTAATTGTTAATAATATTTTTGTATGGAGGAAATCTAAGGGGTATTGTTAAATATTGATTTTTTAAATATATGTATATAGTGGTTTTATGTAATTGTTTAATTAATTTCAAGAGGTATTTTATAATAATAGTAAAGAGTGGAATGTGATGGTATAGGCGTGTTAGTAAAACATTCTTATTTTTGTCTTAAATTTGACAGTTATTTATATGCCAAATGTTTAATATTTAATAATAAACACATTGTTTCTAAAATAAGCAGCACACAAATTTGATGTCTCCATTATATAGTAAATAAAATAACTTGACATTTTATAAAAAAATTGATTTAAAATATCTATCCTAATGAAGTTGCATGGTATAATTAAATACAAAAGATAATTGAGAAATAATAGTGGAGCTATTAAAGTGTAGAGATTGGAATTAAGATGTGGATAAATAGTGAAAGTTGAAATTAGGTAGCTACTATTTAATAACAGAAATGTACTACATGGCTGTACATATTTTCTTTCATACTTTTGACATATTTATATTTTTAAAATTTAAATGGTAATCAAATTCAAATTTTCATAACTACTTAAAATGAGAAGAAAAATTAAAAATCATGGAACCACCAACTCTTAAAATAACTCCTAAATTGTTTAAATAGTGATTGTTGAATAAAATTAGCTAAATAAGTACATGGGATATTGATGTTATAACTATTATTTACTTATAATATTTTCTAATGTGCACCATAGAAATATATTATAGAAAAATTTAAAATAATATTGTAATAGTGAAAATTATATATCAACATCTATTTCCATTGATTTTTTACTTCATTTTGTTAGAATGATGTAATGCAATTATTTATCAATAAATGTTTACTCTTTTATAAATTTGGGTTGATTCTCCTATATCGTTAGTCATTCTATTTATATATTCTTCCACACTCAACACCATCTTTCTCATATCCACAAATATCTTTACATATAATTAACATTTATTATGCTCATTATTTCTCTCTATATCAAGATGTTCACGTTTTCATGAACATTACTACTTTCATGTCCCCATTATGGTGCACCATCAATCTTGCACTACTGGATCTATCTATTCATTTCTAAAAAATTATCTTTATATTTTTTTTACTCCTACCCATTTTGTTCCTATCATGCATTGAATTGATACATGTCTTGCATAATTTCTTCATGTTCCTTAGTATTTAAAGACATTCAATATTTATTCACCATGGAAAAATATCCAATCTTTATTTTATCAATTATTGACAAAGAATGCTAGGAACTCTCCATTTGATGCACTAAACAAAATTAAAATATATATAATCTCTATATACCATCTTTATGTTTGAATAAGGTTAACCTTAACCCATTCAATTTGGTCATAACAATGGGTAGGTCTAGTAAAAATTGAAAGCTATATGATTTGATGATATTCCCTAAGTGTGTATAAACACTAGTAGTCATTAATAGCTAGAAAAGAAAATAGGAAATTCAATTAATTAGGAATCATAAATTTATAGTTTCTTATGTTAGATCCACAAATCACATGATAAATCTACACCAAAGTAAATTACTCATACCTATCATGGATTTTATGTATAAATAAATTGACATAGTCATCCTAATTTTGATACCAAGTATAGACAACTAGTAACCAATTGTAATCTTAGTATCTACTAATTTTAGAATTACATCAAAATCATCATCGATATTATATTTTTAGACTTGAGTACCCTTATCCATCACAATCCATTTATGTAATTAAAATTTAATGTTTGGATGTTTATACCTGCATCTCTATTATCTAATTTTTTTATCTATATATTACTTGCATTATCTAATTAATCTAGATAACACAGTAAGGAAATATTTATTTCCTTCACATTTATTATGAACTCATCCATGATTACACCTCTTAGGGTTTGACCTTAATGATATACCTTGATTGATTTTAAGATTTTTTAGATATATTATGATTCTTGTTTATCATCATTTCTAAATTTATTAGGATTTGATTTATATGCTTATGTACTTTGATTAAGATTTAGAAGTGGTTTATCTATGTTTCTACCCTCCTACCCTACGTTGATTAATCTTGATGTCTCCTTTTATAACTCTCTCCTTGGATGGTTTACATACATTTTATAATATTTTGGGATTTTCCTATCTTTCATGTCATAAAACACATCCATTATTGATCTAGTATCATGAAATTTTGTGCTTTGGATGCAAATATTTTCTCTATGGAGGTATTAATTACCCATGTATTGTATTTCCTCTCTTTCACTAATTGGTTAACTTTCTTATTCACTTCTATTATATCTGCTAATAAAATTTAACCATACACTTTATGATGACCCTATGCCTTGTGGAAATGATAAGAATCCATTGGATAAAAATATACCATGGTACACATCTAATGTAATTACCATTGATTATATTACACCTCATTCTCTCATGGATTATATTAGTGTACCATTGAATAAAACATCTCCTACATGCCATTATAGGTAGGCTTTGTCCTTAGATATGTATACCTTGAATGATGATTGAGTATAGTCATGATCAATTTTCTACAAGTCACATGTTGATGAATTAGATATTTATGATATCCTTGTATGCAATTCCCTATTATATATAATGATAGTTTGTTCCTTCACTATAAATTATTAACTTCTCTTGTGATCATTGCTAGTTGATTACCTTTTCCTCCATTTTATATGACATTATTATGAGCCATTCTAAAAAAATCTTCCATGATGATTCTGCTGGTTGTGGTGATACATCCTTAAATATGAAATTATTTTCTCACTATCTATGAAAAGTTAGGTGATGACATCTTTTTTGTTAGTGAATTATAATTATACTTGACTAGCAAAGCTTTACAATGGTTTGATCCATCTTATTTTATCTACATCTTTGTTCAAAAATTTGTCTCTTCTTTAAACACATATTTCTTTATTCCTAGTTCATATGAGGATATCATGAATCTATATAAGTAGCCCTTGATTACCCATTATTTAATGATAGTTCATAATTTATCAATATGACTCATGTGACTACTATACCCTACTTTAATGACACACCTAATTCACATGATTATAACTTAGTAGTCATCCACATCAAATGTTAATAGCATCATAAGAATTTAACTTACCACCTA
Source organism: Sequoia sempervirens (assembly GCA_007258455.2). NCBI lineage: Eukaryota > Viridiplantae > Streptophyta > Pinopsida > Cupressales > Cupressaceae > Sequoia > Sequoia sempervirens. The sequence continues at coordinate 15,946,813 of VDFB02193867.1, read as the reverse complement.
TATTTCTACCATATAATACATTTAACTTACCTTCCACACTTTAAATGACATTTAAAGTAGCAGAGTTTTATATTATTAAAAATCTAGAAAAAAATCAAGCCAAAATATATTTATGAGACTTACTATACAACACATTTTTGTAGAAATGTGACCAAAAATTCCTTAAATGAAATTTAATATTTTTCTAATAGTATTCTAGAGTTATTTATAAATTTGGCTTACTAAGATGGCCACAAAGAACATCACAAGAAATGATAATTAAATAAGTAGTTTTTTACACATTATGGTGAAATACAAAATACTTTTGAATGAATTAAATTTAGTTGACTATATATATAGTCTTAGAATATTATCTAAAGATTATTTCAAATAATTAAAAGTAGAAATTTCAAAGATATAAAAATTGATCCTTATTATGAGAGATTTTGTTTGATATGCCTAAATCTTATATGGGAATTATTATTCATCCACACCAAACCATATGAATTATATGCCTTATTTCATGTCATTCCAATAAAATTAACTTCTAACATCATCCTTGGCCACCCATGGTTACATGCAATGTAATGTGGTGTCTAATTTACATAAGTTTGTAAATTTTAGTATAAAATAAAATTTGCCGCATATAAATAGATCCTGAACCATGCAACAAAAAAAAACTAATGGATAACTCTAAGATCTATATTACATAATTTAAAAACCCTCTAAGCCATGAATGTATCTCTTTACAATGTGATAAATAGGTATTGGAAATATGTGTTGTCATTGATGTCAACTTGATGTCTAGTAATATGTGTTGTCTTTGTTTATGTCAACTTAATGGCAGTGTCATATTTATATAGTAATGGATTAACAATGTGAGACCAACATTTGGGAGAGATGGTTTGGCATCGATGAATACTTTGGTTTAGCCAATGTTTGACGCAAGTCAATCAAGAAGACCTAGCAGATATATTCATATTAACTATGATAGTCCAAAAGTATCATATGTATATAATTAAGTTTGTAACACATTGGTTCATTATTTTGTTGATAAGTAAAGTCACATTAAAATATTTCTATATATTCAAGGAGCTATATGAATGAAAATTGAGTTTTAGCTTGTGCTTGTGCAATTAGAAAAGTTATTTAAGCCATTGACTACATGTTTTCCTAAGTTAATGACTTTGTATTTTGGTTCACGCTCTAGCACATTACATGATCTAGTTGTGCAACTCTGAAGTATTTTTTGGAAATTAGTAAAGAGATTATTCCCAAAATTTCATTTCACACACATCTCTACAACAAGAGTTAGATGTAACAGTTCTCTAGATTGTTGAATAACAAAGTTATGTGTCTCTAATATTCTCCATATTTCTCTATATTCCTTCAGAGTGTTATATATGGTTGTGTAGACTTGGGATATGTTAAAATAGGTGTATGGATTCATCCTTATTTTTTTAATAGGTTTTGGTGAACCATGAGACAATATCCTAAGTGTTGATGTGTCACAGTAAGTTTGGGATGCTTTGTTCTTGTATGTTCAGTGGGTTTCTTCATTTGCGACAACATATGATGATTTGATACTTCAAGAGAAGATTGTAAGGATGTTTTTGCTAACCTAAACTATTCACATCTTGGTATACATTATTTTTTTGGTCTCTCCTCGATGGTGTAAAGATGAACAATTGTTAGCTTTTGTGGTGTTGATGTTGTTTGGGCCAATAATAACGTTTCTTTCATTTGTGGTTGATACTAATTAATTAATTTTTCTTTGGATAATGTATTGTGATGTTTTTGGGCCCAATTATACCTTGATTTTATTTTTAACTCATTTAACTTCATGGTGCATATGTGTGAAGATGACCTGTGTAGTACCACTCATTCCATTTTATGGGTCTTTTTGGAGCTGACCTATTTGGTGTTTTGAGTTGTTACACAACGTATTTACACAAGAATAAAATCATTTTCTAATGGATAGAAATGATATTGTCTGTTATTTTTAATATGAAGTGTGTGAAGTCAATATGATGAAGTAATTGTGCAAAAAAGGGGCTACAACATCATCATATATGTTAGATGCTTCTTTTATAGAAATGTATGCTCATGTTCTTATTGTAATTTTGATGTATCCTACTATCAGGTAGTGAACCTCTTCGGAAAGTCCTTGTACCTTTCCCTAAGATTGTGTGTTTTATCCTTTAAGTGGACTTAGGTAGTGAACCTTAAAACAATATTGTAATTTCTATAAGTAATGAGCTTCACATATTGTGAGTTAACTCTAGCACTATATTTTTTCAATCATTAGGTTTTCCATGTACAAATACTAGTGTCCTTGCGAGGTGCATGCTTTCATTTCTATTCTTCTTTTAATTAATTTTTTTTATGTTTAATCTATAAATAGAGTTGTTTAATTTTTAGTATATGCTAATTTATCCCATCCCCTTAGAGCATTTTTTTGTGCTCAACAATCAGTATCAAAGCCAAGTGCCTTTGACAATCCTAACAATTGACATATATCTTAAACTTGAACATGTGGGATCTAAAGAAATGATCGATGATATGTTCTCTCTAGAATCAAATTCAGAACCAATGGAACCTAAAGGTTGGGATATCAATCCAAATTATTGTGAAGTAAATGTTAATTTAGAACTCCAATATGATACTGAAGACCTAGATGAAGCAAGAGCACTAAGTATGAAATATGAATGCATGTTTGAAAAATTAAAGGAGATAGTTGTCAAATTGAAGGTATACAACATGCCCTTACAAAGTTCAATCAATATTTTCAAGTTTATTTCTATTCTTCTAATAAATTTCTATGTAAGGATGTTGAATGCAAAATCAAGATGACGTAGAATTAATTTAGGCCTTCAAGGTACAATGGTATGAAATCTTAATCATTTCATGGTCAATGCTATGCTTGCAATAAGATTGGTCATAAGGCTAATAAATGCAAAAGTAAAGTGATGAGGAATAATTTTGTGAATAATAAATATGTTATGACTTCTCAAACCTTATATGGTTATTGCTACACATGCAAAAATTTTGGTCATAGGGTTGTTGATTGTAGATCTAATGTGAAAAGAAGTAACTATGCTCTGCAATCTAGTATCACTAGCTACAACTGCAATAAATCAGGACACATTGCAAGGTTTTTCAAGGGAAAGAATGTAAGACCTTCTACTCCTCAAAAGAAGAATAACACTAATTAGAAAAATAAGGAAGAAAGTGAAGAAAAGAATGAATCTTTACCACTACCTTGTGAAAATGGATACTTTCATAACTAGAAAAAAGTATTTTCTTAGGGGGGATTATAATTACAAACCTTTTTAAACCCATATAATGCATAAGATGTTAAAATATTGAGAATAATAGTTAATGGTGACTTGGATAGTGATATTATGGAATTTTCTCATGGTTTCAAAGAAAATACACTCTATGGAAGTTTATTAAATGTTCATGGATACTTGTGATATCTCAAGATAATAAAAAATTTCCTTGTATTAAGAGAAAATAAATGTGTTTAATATGGAGCAACTAGCATAGGTGTGAAGCATATTTAATCCATACTTGATCAAAATTGATCTCATTTGAAGGATATCAAATTTGTGCAAAATATCAGGAAGAAAAGAAGTTTTTTTAGTGAATCTTGCACTCAAACCCTAAGAACAATACTTATAGGCATTTCATAGATTTTCTTGTAAAAACCTAGTGTTAGAAAGAGTTATCATGGAAAAACTTATGGTTACTGATATTGTGGAAAATCCAAGCCCAAAATTCAAGAAATATTCATACAAATATACTATGACTGACAAGGATGGAGTATTTATTATGTTCCTAATAATGTGTTACATTCTAAAGATGTCTATATCAATATTCACTCATAGCTTAATAAGTATAATCATATCAAGTTGAAATATTTTGGAAGAAATCATCTCTTGGGTGATGATCTTTAGCTTAAGTCAGGGTATGCAAATGTAGAGGAAAAATGATTAGCCATATGGAAGGGTTTCCATAACTTTTTCTATGAAGATGAATTGGTCAGAATCACTTTGAATTGTATCCATGAATATTTATTGTTCCTTGCTCAACCTTACCTGATCACGAAGGAAGCTATCAGAGTTGCGATTAGCTTGTGCTCCATCAGACCTATGCCAACATTGAAGGCTATAAAGAATGAGGAGGTTATGAAGATTACATGAGAAAAATTTGACAAAAGAACCCTAAATATTGATGACATCTCTAATCTATGCGCTTGGTATGCCACAATGGGAACTGCATACAATTTTTGGGTATGTGCAGGATCATGATGGGCCAAAAAGTGGCAATATGATGGGTATTTGTAGGGTATGTGGCTAACAACATTTTTTTAACCAAAAATTGATGAAATGAAAAGGGTTTTTAGAGGAGATTCTATTTGAATTATGACTAAAATCTTGAATGATAGGGTGATTGAAAAACACCTATAACTTTTAAATGATATCACATTTTTAGAATCCAAAACATGCATCACATTCTATGTTTTGCATAATATAGGATTAAAAAAAGAAAAAATGAATTTGATGAATTTTTGACCAAGTTAAGTTGGTCAGACATACGAGTTTATATTTTTTAAAAGTTGTAATAAAAAAATCATAATTCATTATTTACTTGGAAAAAAATACAAAAAAATATGCATCACATCTAGATAGGAGTCCTCTACTTATGTATAAAATCTAATAAAAAGTTATTATCATTTTATTGTGGTTAGGGTGGTCAGACAGACACCTACTTCCTATTTTTTCCCTGAAATTTAAGTACTACTGCATTGAAATTTCAAATTTTCACCAAATAAATTTTAAAAAAAATAAATAAATCTAGTAGTTTAGAAACTACATTTAATTTGCTACAGATTCTATTCTTACATAGTTTTGAAATAATATAGATAACTTATTCAATTTTTTACGTCAAGTTGCCTAACTCTGATTTTTCTAAATTTTTTGCCACTTAAGGGCCTATTTTTTCCATGATGATCTTGCACATACCCTTTTATTACACAAAAAAGGAAGGGTATGCTACTACTACCACTATCTAAATAACTCATTAGAAGGTAAAGGAAAGGATAACGATCTTTATGAGCTCTTGCAACAACATTTGTTGGAGAATTAATACAGAAGCAATGATTTACACTATGAAACTTTTATTACTTTTTTAATGTTATATTTCATGAAGGAATTACCTAGTTTGAAGAATGTGGCATGGAGGAGGGATAATCCTATTGGACATCAAATTAGGGACCACATGCGTAGTTTTTTTAATACCAAATAATGTGCCACAATATTTTTTGTGTAGGAGCACCTACACCTTAGAGATAAAATTAAAGCATGTAGGTGGTTAGGGTATAGTGTAGTTTCATTTTCATGTTTTCACCATGAATAAGGTCTAATAAAACCACTTGAAATGTAATAAAATTATTGGGAGTTCACTTGAAGGGATGGATGTAAAAGTTGTTTATAAGTTGCAAAGTTTGACATTAAAAGTTGTCAACTTGAAACTTTGCAATCTAATAGGTTATTAGTGTTTAAAAAGTTGTTAAGGGAAGTTATGTGCATTGGAGGGGTTGGTTGAAGTTGAAAAATATATAAGAACATCTTGCAAGCTTGAATGAAGGGTTAATGAATGCATTTTTTTAGGAGTATATGCTCTATTCAATGCCAAATCTGTGACTTTTCTAGATTTTTCTTTAGTTTTTGGTTTAGTATAGACTCGTAAAATAGTTCTATGGTCTAAAAAATTTCATTTTTTCAAAGTAAATGTGTTTACACATCATTGGTTTTGATTTGGAAGACTAATTTATCATTTTGTAGAAGAAACTCTAGGAACATAGGGTTTTCCCTATTTCACAGCTAAGGATTTGAAGGTCACATTATAATGATTCTCCCCAATCCACCCATTGCTTTTGCACTCTAGCTCAGTGGATTGGTGTTTAATATGGTAGTGTATATGTTTCTATGCTTCCAAAGGAAAGGGTGGTAGTTAATTTGACAATGGAGTGATGCACTGGGCTGGGCAGTGATGATTTTGAAAAAAAATGAAGTTAATGACCTTGTGAGTGTTCATTATATTTGTGCAAGGATATTAAGAGGTGTTTGGACCAGTGGTTTAATTTTGCAAGCTTTGGAAGTGTGAATTCCAACAAAACCCTTTGGTTTTTACATGTTTAAAGATGGTTTCTTAGGGTAGCAGGTCAAATGCCTTGAAGTAGCAATCTAACCTAAAAATATGAAGTTTTGCATCATTACTCAAGACTGTTTAGGGTGTTTTCATGGATACCTAATGTTTAAAAGGTACTTTCTTTGTAAATGTGGGCTAATCCATTAACCTTTTCTATGGTAGGTGTATTCGATCTCTAATTTAGTCCAAAGGAGTAGGTATTGGTTCTGATATATGTTATGTAATAGAGAAAAGGGTATCTTAATCCATAATTTTTTTGATAGGAATTTTGGAAGGTTTTTTATAAAAGTCCCTAAAACTAGGTTTGCACTACTACTAAGTTATGAGGGTGAAAGTGGGAAATCCTACTTCTAATTGATCGGTACGTCTAGGATCATGATGGGTATGTGTAGGGTATGTGGCTGATGACCTTTTTTTACCCAAAATTGATGAAATTAAAAGGGTTTTGAAAGGATATTTTCAGCTTTCCACCAATATAAATTATGCTTTACTTTGAATTTAATTAATAATTATTATTAATTTTCTCTTTTAATTACAACTAAAGTCATGATTGATAGACTAACTGAAAAACATCTATATCTTTCAAACGGTATCACATTTTTTGAATCCAAAACATGTGTCACATTCTATGCTTCACATACTATAGGATTAAAAAAAAGAATTGAATTTCATGAAGTTTTGACCAAGTTAAGGTGGTCAGACATATGATTTTTAATATTTTTAAAAATTTGTAATAAGAAATTCATAATTAATTATTTACTTGGAAAAAAATTACAAAAAAGTATGCATCACATCTGAACATGAGACCTCTACTTATATCTAAAATATTATAAAAAAATATTATCATTTTATTGTGGTTAGGGTGGTCAGACAAACACCTACTTCTTATTTTTTCCCTAAAATTTAATTACTATTGCATTGAAATTTCAAAATTTCACCAAATAGATTTTTTTTTTAAATAAACCTAGTATAGAAACTACATTCAATTTTCTACAGATTCTATTCTTAAATATGTTTAAAATAATATAGATAACTTACTCAAATTTTTATGTCAAGTTGCCTAACTCTAATTTTTCTGAATTTTTTTCCACTAAAGGGCCTATTTTTTCCATGATGATCCTGCACATACCCTGATTTCAAAATTTGAGAGTTGTTTGGATTGGTCTACTAGATCCATTCAATCTTGTTAGATGCCTCTTGAAGGAAATTTGACACTTTGAGTGAGTTTGGGCCTCCTAGATCTACATCAGAGCGGTACCAGGGCAAGAGAGGTCTCTTGTTAGAGAAGGTTGAAGTTTTGTGTGTAAGAAGAAGGTAACTGGAGGAATCAAAATGCCTCCTAAGCGGAATTTAGTTGCAAAATTAACAACCATGACAAAGAAATAGAAGCCCTGAAGTAGGAAATTTCTATGATGAAAGATAAAGGTAGGGTTCTTTTGGATGAAAGTGATACTGAAGAAGAAGAGACTTCCAGTAAAGAGGAAGAGATAGATGTTGGTGATGTGAGAATTGTAACGCCTGCCATACAAACCCCAGAGAACACACAGAAGCAAATAATTTATTTTTTTTAAAAACAACACAGTTGAACATGCAAGAACATTAACCATAATCACATAACACATTACATTACACTATTACACTTAGTTCTTTGGGGCACGCAAGGTTACTTCACAAACAACTAACAATGAAAACAAAGATAACAACAACACAATTCACTACTTATAGCTATATTCTATGATCACACAAGCTACAAGAAAAGATATAAGTGATTTACTAACTTTGGCAATAGAGTCTACTTACTTAGGTCAGCTTAACATACCTCTTACATTCTATTTTATCGACAAGTCCTTGCTCCCAATGCCTATACCTGCAAGGTCCACATGACTTGGCACCCACATCGGATCAAAGATAGTTAGCACATGATCACTAAGAGAAGCTATATAAATCAAGGGTAGTTTTTACGTTATCAGAAATAAACGACAAGTCTCAAACAAGACTCAGAAGAATAGTTCTAGGGGCCCGACCCAATGCCTCGGGGGTTCATCACTTGATGGCCTTGCCTACGTATATAATTCGCAGAGGCACCGTAGTTCGACAACTTGAGCTGCTCCAACTCATTGACTCACCAACCAAGGGTTCACTCATAAGACTTTCAAGGAGGAATCTACCCCAACACAAAAGTAACACAACACCACAAATGTACACGCTAAACTCAAACCTCTATTCATAAGCATTATGTGACCCATACAAAATTACAAACTAGAGGAGTGGGTATGCAACCCTTTCTAGGGTCCATCACCCCAGATAGTTCCTTAGGTGGCTGCCACCCACTTAGGTGAAGCCGAAGACTGATGAACTAGATAAGCATAATACTCAAAATGGGAAAATGCAAGGCATTAACTCTCTCATGACAACTCATACCCAAAGGTCTTACTAAAACCGTTCGTCTCTTCCAAGCATTAAACCAAAAAGTTTCAATTACAAAATTATGGCTAAGATGAGGATAACATCTCAAGAAATAAATCATGCCTCTAGAGAAGACCAAGTTTAATAATAACTAAAATTTAACTCACAATTTGCAACAGGGTTTCTGTATCGAACGGAAAGTCAACGATGATTAAAAAGGAAAAATAAACCACTCCAAAGGGTTTCAAGTTCAAAATAACATAACTAGCAACACATTTAATCCTATCTCAAAATCTCTACTCCCACAAAGAATTCTATGAAATAAAATACAAATGATAAATAATTAAATAGATATCTACAAAAGCACTACTACCCTTAGCAATTAACCTAAAAACAACTTAGAACAAAACTCTAATTCCACTAACATATACAAGATATGAATTTAACAAAAAATTTAAATAGTCAATTTCATTTTCATTATATATGTTCCCCTTTGATGAATTCACTTGAAAATAATTTAAGAAACTATTTTATCATATTTTACAAATAGCTAACCCTGCATCTTAACAAAACAATTAACTATAAATCAAAGTCATACTTTATTTAAAAAAAATCAACCTTCCTAATTTAATTTCTCTACTTATACCTCTAAACAACTTAATTAATTCAATACAATATACATGTTTATTTGCATATCAAATTTTAACTCAATGCTAATTACATTGCAACCTACCGGTTTTTTTTCTACAAATTAAACACCCACTAGTATACGCACACTTAAACATACACATATAAGCAAGTGGTTATATATTTCGGTTACCTATTTATTGGCATGAGTAGATTTCGGATAACAATGAAACACTTATACTAGAGTCTCCATTTTAAACTGACCCTATCATAAGAGATCATTAAAACTGCAACTCAAGATAAATCATCAAAAGCAATCCCTAGAATTGATTTATAACAAAACCTAAACATGCAAAAGAACAATGTTAGATTAAGAGAGGATGTGCACAACAGACACACAAGGAGAGAAGTTCATGCTTCACGACCATAAGATAATATCACCGATAGGAGATTTAACAGACAGGATGAAGACATCGATTACCCAAAAACCCAAGTATAGAATCACTTAGTACCAAAGTTATCGAGAGAATTGATAAACAACCATTACTATATTCATTGAGAGAAATAGATTACCACGCAGAGGATCATGTTAATCTACTATTTTATATGCATTAGATGACTTATAATGAGAGCATCATTGAAGAAAATGCGCATATCAAACATAATTACTTCACCAGGAGAACATGCCAATCCATTACCAGCAGGGGTGCAATGCGACTGTTGGGAAAAGCTTAGAGATTTATATAAAGAAAGCGTAAGTGGTAGATAAATTTGCAACGGGAGATCTCAATCTTTTTTCTTTTTTTTTTTGAATTAACGTAGCACTAGATCGAATACGTCCAAGAGATTGAAGGCTTAGCTGGTGTTTAGGCTTAGACAGGTTGAATGTTGAAAGCATAGATAGGAAAAAGTCATAAACCTTAAAGTAATGATTTCAACTATAAATAACGCATACACTATCCTTCGATAAAAATGGAAGCCCAATTTAATACCTACGTGAATAGAAGAGGAATGAGCTTTGTTTCTGATCTGGGCACATGCAGCCGTACAAGTTGAGTAAATGAGGGGTTGCATCCACCTTTATTACATACATAGTTGAACATTTGGCGCGCATGGTTGGCCTACCTACCCGTGCCGAATTGAGAGGTAAGGAACAAGGTGTACGCATTCATCAAAGATTATTAGTGGAGGGATTCGGGGAATAATGTAGCTATAACTATGCTGGAAAAACATGGACTAGACATGCAAATTATTTGGCAGAAGGCCACAAAGAGAAGTCATCTCATGGACTGCGAACAATGGAATTTCCCCAGGCAGATTCTACTAAAGACGTCTATTTTTAACTAATCCTCATATGTCTTAGGATTCAAACATCATTATCTCTATGTTGATCTCATTTCAAGTGTTCTAGAATGCAAGCTTTGCACTTATGATAACCATGCAAGGCCTGGTCATGAAATAGTATTAGAGACCAATTTTGCTAGTGGATAGTTTAGCTTCTAAACTCGTGCAAGGAACAAAATTTATTGAGAGTCTTAAGAATCAAGAAACAACTTACTGGCAGATAGAAACCAAAGAAATTGCAATATTATAGTCTAATGGGAAATCTTGTGAAGTTTCCTTCGAAGCACGTACCTGTTAACATTGTGGAAGAGACTTGGATGAGAATACCTCCGCAAAGTCTCAGAGAATTCTCCTCAAATGGAGCCTTCTACATTATGAGTTCTTCTTGATAAGGGTGAAACCGTCTCCCCATTAGAGGGTTGATCTTTCACCGCACCTTTTTCCATGGTCCTCCTTAAATAAAGCTCCTAGTGAATTGATTGTAGTAGGATCACGAGTTTCACTCAGCTCTTGACTGACCAGCTCTTGACAACAAAATAATACCAACAATCAAACCATACAAGGCAAGTGCCTCAGCAAAAATGAGGATGAGTATCATACCCACAAATAACTTAGGTTGTTGTGCATTTTCTCTGACACCAACATCGCCTGCAATGCCAATTCCCATTCCTGCAGACAACCCAGATAGGCCACAAGCCAGACCTGATGATAAGTGGGCCTATCCATCAAACAGATAATATGATTTAGCCTTGGGGTTGATTCTCGTGCTTATGATGACTGCAATGATCAGACCATATATACCAAGGACTCCAGCCATAACAACTGGTACTATAGATTTCATCACAAGTTCTGGTCTCATAACACCCATTGATGAAACTCCAACTCCACTCTTTGTTGTACCATATGCTGCTCCCATGCATGAGAAAACAAGGGCTGCCGCAGCTCCCAGGAATCCAAAGAAAGGAGCAGTTTCATCTCCGCTGAAATCAACCGCCATGATTTACTGGATCTGTTGCTCTTTCAAGCAATATCAATTTTTTAGTGCAAATCCAAGATCAAACGAGTTCTCTGTATTTCCTCTCACAACAATTCATAAAACAATACAACCATTCTACAGAAAAATCTATTCTCTCGAAACCCAAAAAAACAACATCAACCCTCTCATTTTTTCCCCCAAAACTCCTGAGGTTTTCAATAATACATCACTATAAATTTGTCCACTTCTCTCCATAATCCTCTGTCTCTAAAACTTCCCAAAATTTTTAATTAAATAAAAGATATTCCAATTTCTTCCAAAATCTCTCCAAAAATCATAAATAAAAGAAATTATATCTTTAAAAGCAAGCTTTTCAGTTAAATCTCCAAGCACATTCATTCTTTCATCTTTTTCTATTCTTTTATTTATTTATTTTTCTATTTTGATTTTTTTTTTTTTTTTTTTTTTTTTTAATTTCTATTTTTACAACTTTACTTGTAAAGCATATTATCCAATTAATTTAAATAATTTATTCTAATAATTATCCTCAACCAGTGAATTAATTGAAATAATAAACACAATTTATTATTTAATTAACATTTAATAAAATACATGACTTTTTAAAAATAAATAAAACATTTAAATATTTAAATACAATTTAATCTAACATCTTAATAAACAATATTACCCTTATTTAATTAATCCAATCACAACATATACAATACCATTAGAAGCTCTTGTCCCATCTTCCTCTTCCGATTCCTTAGCCAGACCACCTGCACATCCTAGGTGTGAATGGAGGGGTACTACATCCTCCCCCCCTAAAACTCGACTTACTCCTGGAAGTCACATGGCTCAAGATGGAAACATAGTCACATTAGTACCAAAAATTCTCTAATCTATAATTGATATACACCCTCTTTCTGCATTCGTTACATTAAAATCACTATCCGGCTTCACATTTGAAAATAATATCTTCTTAACTACTTTTATTTATAAACCCTTACATCTCTTACAATAACATACTTGATTTCAGCATTAGTAACAAAGCAAGTACTCCTATTAACTCAATTTTCCATTTACACAACAAACATCTTCAAAATATCATAGAAGGAAAACACATCAAATGATTTCTTGAAATTAACAAAATACTCGCCATATCATGTTTCAGTAACATATTTTAAGTCACCATTTATGATTCTCAATAATATCCAATCTATTTTATACCACATAGTCACAAATACCCACATTTAAGACAACATGGTTATCCCTCTTTTACATCAATAGGCACAAAATATAAGAAATATTCTTCTAACACATACATACACAGTCACATCACCGGGAACCACCTAACAAGGCTACACAAGGGTCCATCTAGATGCCGAAAAGAAGCATACTAATCCATGATACATAATCCATGAGCCAAGAGCCAAAATCCATCTCACATAATCCATACCTCACACAATCAGTGGCTTGATGGTGTTAGGCCACACACACATGGTGAGACCATCCAACAAGACCACTATGACCCATCTCTTGTCGTAAAAGGTGGTTAGACTCCAAGAGATAGTCATCACACATAGGTGGGTAGTGGGTCCTAGCTATGAATAGCCTCACATACCCCCATCCTTAGGGTTCCCTACGTCTACTTCCTCGTATACACTCACCAAGTCCGCCTCATACATCCTTGGAGAGGGATCACAATACAATACATAGCCGACCTTGAAAACAATAAGGGTAAATTAGTTTAGCCACCAAAGTCATAAATAAAAGAAAACAAAAATTCAATTTCATCAATAAAGAAATAAATGTGCACAATTTCAACACTAAATCAAATGTACCATGAGGGCTACGAGCAAATAAGATCACAAGGTGTCGACTTTCACAATCACTAGAAAATCATCAATAATTATAAAGAAAGTTCACAATCTTAGAAATTGCACTATACAACACTGCGTGACTAGATACTAGCCACTAAACGAGGAAGGAGGGAACAACGTCCGGCTATACAATAGCCCCCATGTGGTGCGGAGTAAGCACGCCATCCACATGACCCAGAAAGTGCTCCTCGGCTACACTCTGCCTCACGTCATCACGCGACATGGACTAACCAAGTGGCCCACGCACTCCTTCGTTGCCCGCATAGGATGTGCACCTCGGCCTCCATCCTGCATTACATCTCAGTGCGGCATGGTCATACACCAGCTGAAGAAGGCACGCACTAGTCGTATGCTGCATGGCAGTGTGTTCGTGGCTCCGCGGAAGTAGGCACACGCTAGACACACCCCGCATAGTGATACCTAATGGAAAAGGCACATGCAGGTACTCGCCGTTGCCAGAGGTATACATGGCTAGGACCTACCCATATGCTAACCGACCCAAACACTGTCGAAAGCTAACATGAGTATCCCTCTACAAATGTGTGAGGCCCCATTACGCTCATCACACAAGTAGGCTATCATAGCACATCTCATAGTGCACCTTCATGTGTCTAAGCACGTGGCAACGTGTCCTCGAGCCTAGCTCGCTGCCATCAACAACACGGCATCATCACCAGCACTGTGTGGGAACATCTGTGGGGTGTGGCATCGTATCTATTGCATCATGTCAGAACATGTGCAAATATGGTGTATGCAATACATATATGGGCATATCAATATGGGGCTGCTCGAGCTTCACCTCTCATACAGACGAGGTTCACTCGCTAATGTTAGCTCAATGTCCCTATGGACGGCCAGACAAATGCTAACAACCAATGCTGCTATACTCAAAACTGTGGGGGTTTAGGCTAGCACATATGAATCAAGTACCCTAATCCATCATAAGGGGAAGTAGTGAGTACGTTTCCTCAGGATCGGTTGAGCTAAGAATACTCTGCATTGCAATATGCGTACACTACACACTCCGCCCAAGGAACTTTGTGGCTGCTACTACCCCTTCACAGATTGAGGGACTGGAGAACCAAAAGAAAAGAATTCATGAAACTAGCTTTTGGCTACTCTTCTATGTATAGATTTTCAACCACACGTGGGTTGGCCCTCAATCAGGTAACAAACATACAAGCACACATAATGGTATGGTTAATCCCACACCAATACAACATATTCAGAATGGATGGGTACACCGTATCTCCATCCTAAGACCTGTGGGTTATGAGCCCACAAGGCAAGAACGAGGTATTCACAACACTCAAATGAAGCACAGTTACTGGTTTCTCACACTTACAAGGGAAGTACAATTACATACATAATTTCACAACTACACTTACTTTCCAACACTACGTGGTTCAAAACTTTACATCCTTTCCACAATCCAACATGATCATCGTGATCACTTAAGAAGTTCACTTAACAAACTCACTAGGACAACATAATGGGCTCCTATGAAACTAGAGTGCCCAGTGTATGAACCTAGTGCTCTGATACCAAGATGTAACGCCCGCCATGCAAAACCCAGAGAACACACACAAGCAAATAAATTTTTTTTTTTTTAAACAACATAGTTGAACATGCAAGAACATTAACCATAATCACATAACACATTACATTACACTATTACACTTAGTTCTCTGGGGCACACGAGGTTACTTCACAAACAACTAACAATGAAAACAAAGATAACAACAACACAATTCACTACTTATAGCTATATTCTATGATCACATAAGCTACAAGAAAAGATAGAAGTGATTTACTAACTTTGGCAATAGAGTCTACTTACTTAGGTCAGCTTAACATACCTCTTACATTCTATTTTATCGACAAGTCCTTGCTCCCAATGCCTATACCTGCAAGGTCCACATGGCTTGGCACACACATCGGATCAAAGATAGTTAGCACATGATCACTAAGAGAAGCTATATAAATCAAGGGTAATTTTTACGTTATCGGAAATAAATGACAAGTCTCAAACAAGACTCAAAAGAACAGTCCTAGGGGCCTGACCTAATGCCTCGGGGGTTCATCACTTGATGGCATTGCCTATGTATATAATTCGCAGAGGCATCATAGTTCGACAACTTGAGCTGCTCCAACTCATTGACTCACCAACCAAGGGTTCACTCATAAGACTTTCAAGGAGGAATCTACCCCAACACAAAAGTAACACAACACCACAAATACACGCTAAACTCAAACCTCTATTCATAAGCATTATGTGACCCATACAAAATTACAAACTAGAGGAGTGGGTATGCAACCCTTTCTAGGGTCCATCACCCCAGACAGTTCCTTAGGCGGCTGCCACCCACTTAGGTGAAGCCGAAGACTGATGAACTAGATAAGCATAATACTCAAAACGGGAAAATGCAAGGCATTAACTCTCTCGTGACAACTCATACCCAAAGGTCTTACTAAAACCGTTCGTCTCTTCCAGGCATTAAACCAAAAAGTTTCAATTCCAAAATTATGGCTAAGATGAGGATAACATCTCAAGAAATAAATCATGCCTCTAGAGAAGACCAAGTTTAATAATAACTAAAATTTAACTCACAATTTACAACCGGGTTTCTGTATTGAAAGGAAAGTCAACGATGATTAAAAAGGAAAAAGAAACCACTCCAAATGGTTTCAAGTTCAAAATAACATAACTAGCAACACATTTAATCCTATCTCAAAATCTCTACTCCCACAAAGAATTCTATGAAATAAAATACAAATGATAAATAATTAAATAGATAATCTACAAAAGCACTACTACCCTTAGCAATTAACCTAAAAAGAACTTAGAACAAAACTCTAATTCCACTAACATATACAAGATACGAATTTAACAAAACTTTTAAATAGTCAATTTCATTTTCATTATATCTGTTCCCCTTTGATGAATTCACTTAAAAATAATTTAAGAAACTATTTTATCATATTTTACAAATAGCTAACCCCGCATCTTAACAAAACAATTAACTATAAATCATAGTCATACTTTATTTAAAAAAAATCAACCTTCCTAATTTAATTTCTCTACTTATACCTCTAGACAACTTAATTAATTCAATACAATATACATGTTTATTTGCATATCAAATTTTAACTCAATGCTATTTACATTGTAGCCTACCGTTTTTTTTCTACAAAGTAAACACCCACTAGTATACGCGCACTTAAACATACACATATAAGCAAGTGGTTATATATTTCGGTTATCTATTTATTGGCATTAGTAGATTTCGCATAACAATGAAACACTTATACTAGAGTCTCCATTTTAAACTGAACCTATCATAAGAGATCATTAAAACTGCAACTCAAGATAAATCATCAAAAGCAATCCCTAGAATTGATTTATAACAAAACCTAAACATGCAAAAGAACAACGATAGATTAAGAGAGGATGCGCACAATAGAGACACAAGGAGAGAAGTTCATGCTTCGTGACCATAAGATAATATCACTGATAGGAGATTTAACAGACAGGATGAAGACATCGATTACCCAAAAACCCAAGTATAGAATCACTTAGTACCAAAGTTATCGAGAGAATTGATAAACAACCATTACTATATTCATTGAGAGAAATAGATTACCACGCAGAGGATCATGTTAATCTACTATTTTATATGCATTAGACGACTTATAATGAGAGCATCATTGAAGAAAATGCGCATATCAAACATAATTACTTCACCAGGAGAACATGCCAATCCATTACCAGCAGGGGTGCAATGCAACTGTTGGGAAAAGCTTAGAGATTTATATAAAGAAAGTGTAAGTGGCTGGATAAATTTGCAACGGGAGATCTCAATCTTTTTTCTTTTTCTTTTTTGTATTAACATAGCACTAGATCGAATACGTCCAAGATATTGAAGGCTTAGCTGGTGTTTAGGCTTAGACAGGTTGAATGTTGAAAGCATAGATAGGAAAAAGTCACAGATCTTAAAGTAATGATTGCAATTATAAATAACGCATACACTATCCCTCGATAAAAATGGAAGCCCAATTTAATACCTACGTGAATAGAAGAGGAATGAGCTTTGTTTTTGATATGGGCGCACGCAGCCGCACAAGTTGAGTAAATGAGGGGTTGCATCCACCCTTATTACATACATAGTTGAACATTGGGCGCGCATGGTTGGCCTGCCTACCCGTGCTGAATTGAGAGGTAAGGAACAAGGTGTACGCATTGATCAAAGATTATTAGTGGATGGATTCAGGGAATAATGTAGCTATAACTACGCTGGGAAAACATGGACTAGACATGCGAATTATTTGGCAGAAGGCCACAAAGAGAAGTCATCTCATGGACTGTGAACAATGAAATTTCCCCAGGCAGATTCTACTAAAGACGTCTATTTTTAACTAATCCTCATATGTCTTAGGATTCAAACATCATTATCTCTATGTTGATCTCATTTCAAGTGTTCTAGAATGCAAGCTTTGCACTCATGATAACCATGCAAGGCCTGGTCATGAAATAGTATTAGAGACCGATTTTGCTAGTGGATAGTTTAGCTTCTAAACTCGTGCAAGGAACAAAATTTCTTGAGAGTCTTAAGAATCAAGAAACAACTTACTGGCAGACAGAAACCAAAGAAATCACAATATTATAGTCTAATGGGAAATCTTGTGAAGTTTCCTTCGAAGCACGTACCTGTTAACATTGTGGAAGAGACTTGGATGAGAATACCTCCATGAAGTCTCAGAGAATTCTCCTCAAACGGAGCCTTCTACATTATGAGTTCTTCTTGAGAAGGGTGAAACCATCTCCCCATTAGAGGGTTGATCTTTTGCCTCACCTTTTTCCATGGTCCTCCTTAAATAAAGCTCCCAGTGAATTGATTGTAGTAGGATCATGAGTTTCACTCAGCTCTTGACTGACCAGCTCTTGACAACAAAATAATACCAACAATCAAACCATACAAGGCAAGTGCCTCAGCAAAAATGAGGATGAGTATCATACCCACAAATAACTTAGGTTGCTGTGCATTTGCTCTGACACCAGCATCCCCTGCAATGGCAATTGCCATTCCTGTAGACAACCCAGATAGGCCACAAGCCAGACCTAATGATAAGTGGGCCTATCCATCGAATTGATAATATGATTTAGCCTTGGGGTTGATTCCTGTGCTTATGATGACTGCAATGATCGGACCATATATACCAAGGACTCCAGCCATAACAACTGGTACTATAGATTTCATCACAAGTTCTGGTCTCATAACACCCATTGATGCAACTCCAACTCCACTCTTTGCTGTACCATATGCTGCTCCCATGCATGAGAAAACAAGGGCTACCGCAGCTCCCAGGAATCCAAAGAAAGGAGCAGTTTCATCTCCATTGAAATCAACCGCCATGATTTACCAGATCTGTTGCTCTTTCAAGCAATATCAATTTTTTAGTGCAAATCCAAGATCAAATGAGTTCTCTGTATTTCCTCTCACAACAATTCATAAAAAAATACAACCATTCTACAGAAAATCTGTTCTCTTGAAACCCAAAAAAACATCAACCCTCCCGTTTTTTCCCCCAAAACTCCTGAGGTTTTCAACAATACATCACTATAAATTTGTCCGCTTCTCTCCATAATCCTCTGTCTCTAAAACTTCCCAAAAATTTTAATTAAATAAAAGATATTCCAATTTCTTCCAAAATCTCTCCAAAAATCATAAATAAAAGAAATTCTATCTTTAAAAGCAAGCTTTTCAGTTAAATCTCCAATCACATTCGTTCTTTCATCTTTTTCTATTCTTTTATTTATTTATTTTTCTATTTTGATTTTTTTTTTTGTTTTAATTTCTGTTTTTACAACTTTACTTGTAAAGCATATTATCCAATTAATTTAAATAATTTATTCTAATAATTATCCTCAACCAGTGAATTAATTGAAATAATAAACACAATTTATTATTTAATTAACATTTAATAAAATACATGACTTTTTAAAAATAAATAAAACATTTAAATATTTAAATACAATTTAATCTAACATCTTAATAAACAATATTACCCTTATTTAATTAATCCAATCACAACATATACAATACCATTAGAAGCTCTTGTCCCATCTTCCTCTTCTGATTCCTTAGCCAAACCACCATTAGAAGCTCTTATCCCATCTTCCTCTTCTGATTCATTAGCCAGACCACCTGCACATCCTAGGTGTGAATGGAGGGGTACTACAAGAATGGTGAAGCTTTTGAAGGCTATGAAGAAGGATGGCCATGGAAAAATGGATGTGCCTATGTATGGAGGAAAACTTGACAATGAAGAACTCTTGGATTGGATAAAGACTTTGGAGAACTACTTTGAGAGTGAAGAGATTGGTGAAGAGCACAAGGTGAAGAAGGAAAAAACAAAACTGAAAGGACATGTTTTTTTGTGGTGGAATATTACGCAAGAGGAAAGGGAGAGAAAAGGAAAGAGCAAGATCACTTCTTGGGAGTGGATGAAGACCAAACTAAAAGGTAAATTACTTCCTTGTGATTATAATGTTTAGTTACTTAGGAAGTTACAAAATCTTAGACAAAAGGATTTAGATATACAATCATATATTGAAGAATTTTATAGGCTAAGTATAAGGACTAAACATGAAGAAGATGAGGAAGAAATGGTTGTTAGGTACTACAATGGTCTAAGGTATAACATTCAAGATGCAATCAGATTGTTAGCACCAAAATCAATTGAATAGTGCTTTCAAATGGAAATGAGTGTAATGCCCCATCTTGTAACCTAAGGAATGTAGCAATTGTCTACGAAAGTGAAATAATTTTTTTTAAAGTGTTAATATTAACTTTATTAGTTGCATACATTCTCTAAGTTACGTGACGTCACACTGCTTGAGATTCCATAGACAACTTTAGTATTTAGCATTGCATGTATTTAATTAACATAAACTTAAAAGTAAGCAATGCTCAACATTTGAATTCCATTCATGATAGTATAAAGTACAAATAAGATTCTTACATTGCATTTAAAATAACATTACAATACTCATTCTTTAGATGAGGCAGATCAAATAATAGTTTACAATTACATATTTCAAATGTTCACCTCATAAACAATTGAGGGGTGTTTCAAATACAAGATTTCCAATGATACAATAAAGGAAGTACATATATATCCAAATACGAGCTCTCCATCCATGAAGCTCTCTTTCCCATGATCATAAACTGTGGACCCAACGAAGTAAGGTGCATGTTCCACCCAACCATGTGGTACCCATAGGTCCAACCCCCATGCTAGGAGATAGTAATAAGGTTCCCTAGACATAATCTACTAACCCTAGACACAAGTACATACTTAACTATTGGTTACATTATTTCCAGAATTAAGACAATCAAATATGCTAAGTTCACAAGGTAAACTATTATTTTAGGTGGAGTGTCATCACAATGTTGCATAGGTTACCCTGGTGTTTCTTCCTAGGTTCCAACCCCCAACTTGGGTTACCCTGGTAACCTCTTACGAAACCCGGCCCCACATGCAAACTGTTACAGAATCGAATATATTTTAAAGTAACAAGATATCAATTTTCCATTTTAGGCCTTCTCAACTTAATCTCAAGACTGAACTAGCTCTTGAGTCTATAAGCGAGGCATATTAATCTAATTAAAGATTTTAAGCTAAGTAATGTGTTGTTTAGTTTTCACTGACTTACTAACTCTTTGTAAGTTACCCTGGCACCACTTTGTGTGCCGGCCCTCACACAGAGCCACTCCCCTAAAGATAACATAAGGAATCTAAGTTCCCTAACTAAGGTATACAAGGTGCACAAAATTCAACATATAATACCAAACAACACACAACAGTCATTAAATCTTTGTTCATAAATCCAGGTGTCAAAACACCATACTATAACATGTGTGCTACCCTAGTCAACTCAAGGATTGTATTTCAACAATAACAACACCCTTACTATACAAACTAATTTGGAAGACTTGTTCATCTAAAACATTCCCAATTTGACCAATAAAAGAGAAAATACTATTTAAGGAAAATCAGGAAAAATTAAACATCTATTATTAGGATTTACTAAATCCAGTCAAGCAATAATTTGAAGTACAAAATTAATCTTCTAAGATTTAATTTAACTTCCATTCAATATAAAAATAAAATCTATAATTTACTCAATTTCATAACCACATATTATAATAAAATCTACATAAACTCAAGAATAACAAATTAATCTAGGCACAAATAACTTTGTTATAATAAATTGGTTATTAAATATTTATATCATTATATTCAATAAACTATTTTAAATATTCCATTATTAACACTAAATAAATATATATAATATATATATATATGATGTGAAATTCACAAACGAAACAAAGGAAACTTTTAAGTGAAGCTAGGGTTTATATTCATACAGCTGTGGCTAAACTAGACTGTGTTCTTTTTATAGTCACCAGCTCCCAAATAAGGGCACCGTCCTGTGTGGTGGGGCGGTGTTGGCTGTTCCCACCATCGCCTCCCTTAGGGGCAGCGGCTATGGGAACGGCCGTAGCCCTTCCCCCATACAATACAGTATTTAAATATATAAAAAAATAACATTAAAAATAATTTTGCGGTTATAACCCTACGAAAATTCATAAATTCGAAAACGTTTCTTTTAAATTCCATTTTTTTAAATTTTTCAAAACCCTTATCTTGCCTGTATGACAAATTCAAAAATACCCAAATAAAATAAAACAAATACAGTTTCACAATCCAATTTGTATATGTATATATATATGTATAATATATATGTACAAATTCAACAGGGTTTTCATATGGGGAAAATTTAGAAAATTCTATAGGTTTGTAATGGGGAAATTGAGAAATTTCTACAGTACGTACAAAAATTTTTTTCCAAATAAATTCTAATTTATTCCCAGAGGTTTCAATTTAATTTTCCGAAATAAATGATTTCCTTTCACAAATTTTACTCAAACTTATTTCCTATAGGAAGCTTTTAACAAGGAAATAATAAATCCTCTATAGACTAATTTGTCGAGAAGAATACAAAAGTCACAAAACACAATAGTTTACTCTGCAAACTTCTAAATTCATAATTTAACAAATTTGCACAAAACTAACTCTTAAATAGGCAATCTTTCAAAATGAGATAAATTAATTTAAATAGAAAAATACCTATTTCTCTGTAGCTTGTAGAACTTGGTTGGTGAAAAGTAGCTTTCCCTGTAGCTTCCAAAGCCCTTCCCGAACACAAAATCCCAAAATATGCCAAAAACACAACCAAAGATCTTCTAGAAATATACAACAATTCACAAAGGCAATCACAAATTTTTCCCAAAAATAATTTTTAACAGAACCCTCTTCTTTTCATTTCCCGTGAAGTAATCTTCTATTTTCCCCAAATCCCAGATAACATCTAAGAAAATTCTCAACAAGAAGCAATTAATTCCACTGCGACACATGTCGAGAAGAAAAAATATCTTTCAACAACTTCACGACAATCTTTTATTTCTTCCTTATCAAAAATTGAATGCATTTCTAGATTTAAAGAATTCAAACTTTAAAAATGCAATTTCCCTTTTCTTTATTCATTTTATTTATTTAACAATAAAAATACCATTTCCCACATAACAATTAATTTAAAATTTAAATCTATTCACACAATAAAGGTAACTTTAATTTAATTAATTTATTTATTTAATTAAAATCAACAGTAAATTAAAGAATAATAAACTATCATAAAATTAACAAAAATTTCCTTTCAAAACAATTATTCCAATCAAACACAAACAAGACCACCAAAGACTCCAAACTAAAATTGATGATATACTGTGACTGGGTTTAAGACTAGACTAGGATAAACCATGTTACTACCTCCCAATCAACATTTATGTAGAGTCTTGACATGCTCAAACCTGAGTAACCAGGTTGAGTCAGTGTCATGTACCTGCAATCCCGCAATGAAACAAATACCATGCATATATATAATCCATTATACAAGCACACCATGTGGAGAAAATCACAGAAATCACAGGGCACTTGCAAGCGAGTGATGCAACTCTGTTCTCCACACCAATACACGTCACATTAAACTAAAAAATTAAGTAACAGTTAATCTACCATAAACATATATATAGCAATAACATCTGAAGGAAATATCTACACTATTACAAAGCATGTTAAAAATTAATTATCACCATACAATGTATCATCATATCACAAAACGAATCCACTGTCGCTCAAAATTCAGCGATCAAAATATCCAAACCAAAGTACCAAAGTCTAACAATGTGAAAACATGCAAACAGTAACATTAAGCAAAATGGAGGGGTACTACAATGAGGGTAGAAGAAAAACTCAAGAGGAAACAAGAGAATGTAGCAAGAGGAAGAGGCATCACTTCTTGGGGTAGAGGCACCACTTCAACATCAAGGTAGACCAAGGGAGACCATGAAAATGTTGATAAGAACAAAGAACAAGCACCTGAAGCAAGAGGAGGATGGAGAGGTGAAAGGAAAAACTTCAAACAAAGGAGATATTTCAATGAGTTTGTAGGTAGGTTTTGTAGACCTGCAATGAATTTGGACACCCATCCTTCAAGTTTCCTCAAAACTATAGTCCAACTTCAAGTGTTGATAGAAGGATTGAAAGACGAACTCAACTGATCTAAGAAGAAGAATGTAAAAGTTCAAGCAGACCTGTAGATCTAGAGGTGGGAGAAGCACTAATGATGAGAAGAACTTTGTTGCAAGCACCTAAGGAGGAAGACATGAGCCAAAGAAGGAGCCTCTTTAGAACCTCATGTAAATACAAAGGTAAACTATGTCAAGTTGTTATTGATTTAGGTTCTCAAGACAATATGGTGTCTATGGAGATGGTAGACAAGTTAAATCTAGAGAAGATACCTCATGTAGCACCTTACAAAGTTTCTTGGGTGAATGATAGTCAAACTTTAGTGGTGAATGAACAAGCCTATGTGGATTTCTAGATTGGAGAGTACAAAGATAAGGTCTTGTGTGATATATTTCCAATGGATTGTTGCCATTTGCTATTGGGGAGACCATGGAAATTTGATAGAAGGTCCATTTATGATGGTTGGGAAAACACCTATACAATTACGAAGGATGATAAGAGTTTCAAACTAACTCCTTTATAGGATAGTGTAAGAGATAAAGGTAAAACCAAGGTTGTGATTTTTGGAAAAAAGGAGCCTTTAAGGCTTGTGGATAGTAGGGACAATGTGTTTGCAAGTTTGGGGTAGGTTAATGGTGATAAGATAGTAGGAAATGAGCACAAGAATGATGGAGGGACAGTAAGAAGTCTAGTGGTGCAAAAGGTGCAAGATGGATTCTCATGTAAGTCTAGTACAATCAAGGTAAGTGGTGAAAGATCTGCATGACAGCATGGAAAATAGGGTAAGATGCTTGAGGGAAGGTTTGTGAAGCAAGATGGAATCATAATTGGGACCATTTCATGTCCTATAGGTGAGTTCAATGCTACAAAGAAAGTGGGATTTGCAAGTGTAGGGGTTGATAAGCCTAACAGTGCAAGGATGCATGATATTGATAGTGTGAAAGGATTGAGGATAGTGAGAAGAGGGCAATGTGAACAAATGGACACAAGTCTGATGACAATGATGGGAGGACAAAGTATGCAAGGAATGGTAGGGAGATACAAGTGTATAAATGAAATAAAGAAGGTGACAAAAGAAAGTATGGTTAATGATTTTTTGTTTGCAAGTCTAAAGACTAAGATGGCATCAAATTTTAACCCACGTATAAGGATGGGGTAGACATCAAGCTTGAACATGAAGATGAAGACCAGTTTCAATGTGAACATGGTTAAAAGGATAGAGCAATGGGATGTTCACCTCTACTCTTGTTACAAGAGTCTTTTCTCTATGGCGGTGTATGGTGCGAGACCACCTACACCTTAGAGATAAAAATGAAGCATGTGGGTGGTTAGGGTATAGTGTAGGTTTGATTTTCAATGTTTTCACCATGAATAAGGTCTAATAAGACCACTTCGGATGTAATAAAAGGGTTGGGAGGTCACTTGAAGGGGAAAATGTAAAAGTTGTTTATAAGTTGCAAAGTTTGGCATTAAAAGTTGTCAACTTGCAGATTTGCAATTATGTAATATGTTATTAGTGTTTAAAAGGTTGTTAAGGGAATTTATGCATGTTGGTGGGTTTGGTTGATGTTGAAAAATGTATAAGAACATCTTGCAAGCTCGAATTAAGGGTTAATGAATGAATTTTTTAGGAGTATATGCTTTGTTTAATGCCAAATATGTGATTTTTTTAGTTTTTTTTGAGTTTTTTGTCTGGTACAGACTTGTACAAGTGAAGTATGGTCTAAAAAATTTCATGTTTTCAAATTAAATGTGTTTACACATCTTTTTCTTTTTGGAAGACTAATCTATCATTATGTAGAAGAAACTCCAAGAACATAGGGTCTGCCGTGTTTCATAGCCTTAAGGGTTTAAAGGTCACAGTATAATGATTCTCACCAATCCACCCACTTTTTTTGCACTATAACTTGGTGGATTGGTGTGTAATATGGTAGTTTAGATTTTTCTATGCTTTGGAAGGTGAGGGTGAAAGTTAAGTTGAGAATGGAGTGATGCCCTAGGTTGCGCAGTGATGATTTTATCATGAAAATGAAAAACCTAAGTAGTGATTTTGAAAACCAATGAATTTAATGGCCTTTTGAGTGTTCATTATATTTTTTTAGGGGTATTAAGAGGTGTTTGTACTAGTGTTTTAATTTAGGAAGCTTTGGAAGTGTTAATTCCAATAAAACCCTTAGTTTTTGTATGTTTAAGGAGGGTTTCTTGGGGAAGCAGGCCAAGGCCTTGAAGTTGCAATCTAACCTAAAAATATAAAGTTTTTCATCATTACTCAAGACTATTTAGGGTTTTTTGGTGGATACCTAATGTTTAAAAGGTACTTTCTTTGTAAAAGTGGGCTAGTCCACTAGCCTTTTCTGTGGTAAGTGTATTGGATCTCTGATATGGTCCAAAGGAGTAGGTATCGGTTCTAATATATGTTATGTAATAGGTAAAAAGATATCTTACTCCACAATTTTTTTGATAGGTTTTTTGGAAGGTTTTTGAGAAAAGTCCCTAAAATCAGGTTTGCACTACTACTAGGTTATAAGGGTGAAAGTGGGAAATACTACTTCTGATTGATTCCAAACTTTGAGAGTTGTTTGGATTGGTCTAATAGATCCATTTAATCATTTTAGATGCCTCTTGAAGGGAATTTGACACTTTGAGTGAGTTTGGGCCTCCTAGGTTTGCATCAATTTTTGGGATTCTTTGAAACATTCAAAAATGAAATGCAAATGAGGGATAGGATACCCTCACAAGTTGTAGAGAGATGGAATATTGATATAATTATTATGGTAGATAAGGAAAATTACCACATGGAGGTAATTGAGCAAATAACTTCATGGAGAACAAAGTTTCCTTGTGAGGTCTCTAGACCTGACAAGATTCCATATGCTGACATCATTATCAAAAAACCTAGGGATCCCACTATTGAAAGGTCTAGAAAGTATGAAGAGATAACCAACAAGATGATCAAGAAAAAATTATAGGAAAAGGTGGAGAATATGAAGAAAAATTCAGAAAATATGTGTGGAACTCTTGATGGTCCTTCAATTTGACCACAAGCTCCTACCACCACTCCACAAACTCCACAAGAAACAATAAGGACAATTAGGTATACCTCTATCACTACTAATCCTAAACATTCCAAACCTACCCAACCACCTCCTAACAGAAAGAGGTTTGCTACTTTGATACCAATGCAAACTAATACTATAGAGAGGAAGAAACCAAGATCTAAGTAGTAGGAAAAAAGGGAAAAGATTAATCTTGTGAATGTGGATGATGATGAAGAGGATTTAGAGGAAGTCCAATACTTTTTTAGAAGAAGAGATAAAATAATGTGGATGATGATGAGGTTCAAGAAAAGGAGGAGAAGAAGACGAAATCTCCTTGTATAGAAAAGAAAATAAAGGAGATTATTGATGAAAATACTATGAAGACTCCTCCAGTCAAATATGAACCTCTAGATTTTTGTGAAATCTTTAATGAAATTTTTAAGTATGGCTTATTGAATAATAAAATGGAACTACATCTATATTTTCCTTTGGAGTACAAGAAGACAATTGAAAAAATAATCATTAAATATATGTTGAAGCAAAATGACCCCTATAGTGACATTGTAGACAAAGATCTAGATAGCCTAGTTGAGGCTTTATGAAAAAGAAGAGAAGATTTCGTTAAGACAAATCAAGAGCTAAAACTGCAAGCAATTGATGAGGTTGGGATTCTTGTTTATTAGGAAGAGAAAGAGAAGTTAGTTTAGAGACAAGCTAAGGAGCTCCACACCAAGAGAAGAATGGATCTTTTGATGTGCATGGATGAAGACATAAAATGGAACATTTTGAGTGAAATAGAAGATGCTATAACTAAAATCATTGTTGAAGTACAAAGTCAAGTTGATGTTGGGGTATGTGTAGGATCATGATGGGACAAAAAGTGGTGATATGATGGGTATGTGTAGGGTATGTGGCTGACGACTTTTTTTATACCCAAAATTGATGAAACAAAAAGGGTTTTTAAAGGAAATTCCAGCTTTCCACCAAAATAAATTATGCTTTACTTTGAATTTAATTAATAATTATTATTCATTTTCTATTTGAATTACGACTAAATCCTAATTGATAGGCTGATTAGAAAACATCTATAGCTTTCAAACGGTATCACATTTTAATCCAAAACATTCTACATACTATAAGATTTTTTTAAAAATGAATTTCATGAAGTTTTGACCAAGTTAAGGTGGTTAGACATACGAGTTTTGATATTTTTAAAAGTTGTAAAAAGAATCACAATTAATTATCTACATGGGAAAAAATTACAAAAACATATGCATCACATTCAGACATGAGTTGTCTACTTATATCTAAAATATTATAAAAAAATATTATCATTTTATTATGGTTAGGGTGGTTAGATAGACACCTAATTCTTATTTTCTCCCTAAAATTTAAGTACTACTGCATTGAAATTTCAAATTTTCACCAAATAGTTTTTTTTTTTTTAAATAAACCTAATAGTTTAGAAACTACATTCAATTTTCTATTCTTACATATTTTTGAAATAATATTGATAACTTATTTATTTTTTTATGGCAAGCTTCCTAACTCTAATTTTTTAGAATATTTTGCCACTTAAAGGCCTATTTTTTCCATGATGATCCTACACATACCCATTGGTCATCTATAAATTACAAACTACATAATGAAAAGCTTGAGAAATAAAATAATTATTAAGAAGAATGTTCTCTTATTCTTCAAAATTCTTCTATAAAAAATGTTCATATTTCTTTAATGCGACCTAAACTTCTATGTCGTTTATCCCCAATGTATAACTAGAGACATTAAGCACCCATGTGATGGAGTCCTCTATGCTAGCACACACTTTTCTATGTTTATCCAATATCACTTTTAAATCATCCAAAATCACTTGGAAATCCACTAACTTATCAATTGTTCAAAGCTAATGAGAACTCTTCTGACTCACTGATTATCATCAAGTATTTGGTATGGAATTTCCCCAATCTTGATGGTGAGATATGATCCTTTATCAATGCTTGTCTCAAGGGCTTCCTAAAAATCTTTGATCAATTAATCAATGACATATCTTCTATTATTCATTGCTTCTCGATATTTAATGAACCTATTTCTTGTGGGGATCACCTTGCTTTCAACCAAAAATTCTATCTTGAAATCTCTTAACTTGGTTTATGACTCAAGATCCTTCTCTACTAACTGCAAATTCTGAGATAACACATCAAGAGTTTGATTCAATTTTGATTTGGCGTTATCCATATTGTTCATCAAATCAATGGAAGACTTCAACATTTGAGTTCCTTATCCAATTATCATATCTATCCATGCACTAACAACCTTGGCTTGTGGTCCAATCCTTTTAGCCTTTTGGATTGCAACATCATCCACACTTGTGGCAATAGGTTCAATGGACTCAAAAGATTGAGCTATCTTTTGGATTATGGAATTGAGTTGTTTCGCCTTAATCTTTAGTTGATCCTTGATAATTTTATCCCTATCATATTTCTCAACCAAAGAAGACATTACTACTTGCAAATCCTCCTTCAAACTTTCATGCGCTTGCTTTCCTAATTCAATCCTTGTAATGACATAGTCAGAACCTTCAAATTCTTCAGCAATTTTATCGGATGGAGGTTGCACTTGCTTGTCATATTTATTACCTGACTTTTCAATGAGTACCCTAGAAATTTTCTTGGCCTTCCTCATTCTTTTGGTCTTTGTTGGAAAATTTTGGTCAAAATAAAAGGTGTCAAGGGAGATAGCTTGCTTCTTCCTCTTATGTTTTTATGATGTCAACCAAGGAGAAAGAATGAAAGAACCCCCTTCAGTTCCTATTACTAGAGTTTGTGAGGATGGGGTTGGACCTATGATAGTGGTGGTCAGAATTGCTGGAGTTTGGGTCAAAACTACAATTGAGATCTCCACACTTGACACATTAGGTGCAAATATATTCATCAACTTATCAAAATTTGTTTGGGTGAATGTGTCAAGAATAGGTGAAGTCACATTAGAAAAAATTGGTAGTGAGTGTTGGTTATTTTTTATGAACCAAACTTAATCTTTCAATTTTCCTATGAACTTGCTAGAATTCAATTATTAGTAAAAGGAAGGATTGACCAACACATGGGAGATTTAATATGTAACCTTTTCTCCCCTGCACTTGGGCTCTCTAAAACCTAGGAGGGTAATCCCCAACAATGTGTTTATAAATATTGGTGTGTCTTGGTATTAAACACAAAGTAAACAAATGATTCTCCTTAAATTTTTAATAGACACAATACCCTAAAGGTTTGGTTGACATTCATGGAAGTTCCTAACTCAAACAAGATAAAATGTAATTCCTTAAATTTCATACAAACCCACAATAAGATTGATAAATAAGTTGATTTAAATTTGTGACCAACCATTGAATTGGTCACCACAATTGTAGCATAATTACTTTACTCAAACTAGTTCCATATTCTTTGAATGGAGCTAGACCCAATACCCACATAATTAGATAATAATTTTTAAACATTATAAAACCCAAAGCCTTGAAAACACTGCATTATGTATAGTATTCCCACTTATCATCTCCACCATTTACTTCTTACTAGAATCCTCATACATGGATTATTTCAAACCTACTATAATATTCAAGCATTTAAACCCATTCATTGAACTAATAAGCAAGAATAAAAAAATACATCTATTGGAAACCAATAGAGACAAATAAGATAACCATTGATTATATCATTCATAGTTTGTATAATTTGTACATAGGAGAGCGAACTATAGAGACTTTATACCATTCCATCACATATGTTATCACTTTCATTATCATAGAACTATGTACATATCAACTGAATTCATCCCTAAAACATATTACTAGGAGTTTTGTATTCTCTTTTATCTATGTGTGTGGCCTCTTCCAAGAAAAAACTACCCACTGACCTCCCGTAATCAGCCTTAAAATCCCTTTTATAGGACAAGGGAGTGAAAAGAATCAGGTTGAATTAAACATTTCATTTCACTTTCATTTCAAAATAAATTTCCCCATAATGTGAAATATTCCCAAAATAGTTACAAGCAATCATTTGTAGAACAGGGGAAAGCAAAATGCAAAACCCCAAAAAGCATTAGATGGAGAAGTCCCACCTACCTTCCAAAAGGTGTCATTTTCACAACACCAAAAACATGTAAGTTCACACTAGACCAAGAAGTGTCACCATCAATACCAAAGGCATAAATAAACCAAGACCCGTATCGCAACAAACCAGCCAAAAGGAAACTAGTCAACACAAATGACCAAAAACTGAGCACCAGCTTAGAAAGGAAATGAGGAGCTATGTTTCCTTGTCATCAGAAAAGTAAGTACACCAACTTGGTGTCCTTATTGAAATTGGAGTAGCCATTACCACCTCATCCTCAGAATCAATCAAACTAGTCATGGCCATGAGATACTAGTGGTAGCTAGAATTAGTTTTAGCTCCACTATCAAAAGAATCATCTGAGACTTCAATGGGAGAATGATGGTGTCCCATATAAGCTCAATGATATTTATTCTTTCTCATTGCTTCCCTCTTAGGCCTATCAATTTTCTTCTCCTTACCCTTGACCAATTCCTCCAAGATAATTCGACTTCTCATATGGCAAGCACGCTTGAGAACACCCCATGTAGACTTCTTACCAGCCCTTGTTTTCTCTTAGAAAAGTCTTAGCCAATATTTTAGTAGCACCTTATCTCCACTAGAGTCCATCGGAGCCCTTGAAACATTCCACATGTCAGTCACCCACCTACCCACTGAGAAATAGAAGATGCAAGTGGGTTCTTCACGGGATGGCAGGGAGTGGTAAGGATTGACCCACGTCACCTGTCATCAACTGATGATCTCCATATTTATAAAAAAATTGCTTCCACCACATCCTAGCAGGTCCCTCCATGAAGCAATTGGTGTCACCTTGCGTGCTATCCTATGATATTTTATAAGTATTAAATAAAACCCAACAAGGTGGCGGGGAGCTGTGGAGATTTGACAACATCACCCAAAAACCACTATAGATTTCGCTTAGATGCCATTTTTCAATCACAAGAAGATATCAGACCCACCACATAAAGGCTACATGTGTCCAATGCCTAGCAGCCTATGTGACTAATTATCCTTAATCCACAGAACGAATGGGCGTGCGGTGAATGACTGAAATCAAGACACATGTCGAAACATCTTATGTTGATCTTTCTCCAAGCTTTGTGTATTGACCACATGGAAGCACTGGTCCCACCACCTAGTGTGACACATGGAAACCACCTGATAGCTTGTTCAAATATTTTAATGAATAGTAAAACTAAACGGGTGCACGGGGAACAGTCAAGATTCACATGCAATGATCAACTAGTCATCTTAAAACTAAAATCTGCACATGCCACAAATGTTAACCTTAAAAAGGGGGTGATAATTACTAGGCCAATGAGAATTTGAGCCTTAGGCAAGAAAAATTAAAACTTAAGGTGTTAAATATGAAATTCAATCCAACCATAGGAAAAATTAAGCACCAAAAAAGGGGCATTTGGTAACTGACAAACCTAAACCCAGGGGGCAATGAGAATAATGATTCTAATGGCATAAGCGGTGACTTAGACAACCATAGACCAGGAGCATTATGTCAATGCACAAATAGAATTCCCATGGGTGTTTAGACTCGAAGATCAATTTTGAAGTGTTTTGGAAACACAAACCCTAGATCAATGATGAGGACCATAACCCTAAATCTGAAACAAGGTTCCAAGCAAAGTATTGCAAGTGTCAAAATAGAACCAAATAATTTTTTTGAGGGTTTCCATTAGCGAGGAAAGAGATCCAAAACATTCTCAATATTACTAGGAGGGCATTAAAAAATTGACCTATTGATAGGTGATGAATGGATAGACTATACAGCCACAACAAAGGTAATAGGAATAATGGAAATAACAGGTAAATGTTATATATTTGAAACAATATGTGGACTAATAATTTTCATTGTAGAAACTATAGTGGAAGAGGAGGGATATTTTTCATGATGTGACTCCAGCTGAGAATTAACAAGAGATTCTTGTGATTCTTTGGCTCCAATTTCTTCCTCTTGTTCTTCCACCTAAGTTGATTCCTCCTCTTTATCCTTCTCTTTATTCCTTTTTATTTTTAAGATTAATTTAGGAAGATTCTTACTAATACCAGAAGCATTATCTTTATTTTTGGTTCTCAATTCTCCATTTTTACTCATAGGCCCTTCAGTATCCCATTCCTTTGATCCTATTCTAAAAAAATTTAACTTTATCTCTCTATCTTGTAGCCAAACATTAGTATTTGAAAGAGTAGGTTGGGATCTCTCTCTTATTGAAATCACTTCCTTTCATGACCATTATATCGATTGAAGTGGAGTGTCAACAATATTTTTCTCCTTAAAGGAAGGATCCAGAATATCATCTTCTTCTTCCATGTCATTAGGAATGTCTGTAAGATCAAACTTTATGATATGTTCCAAGGTAAGTTGGTTGTAGTCTAGCTTCCTCACATATTTTTCACTCCACTCATCCCATATATCCTCAACTTTGCGAACAAGGGTGTATATTTTCCTAATATTATCTTTCATTCCTATCTACTCAAACTCATTCCTCATTTTGTATTTCTTCATGGTTATAATTGCATTTCAGTCTCCCCGACATTGGCTCTCAAAGT
Source organism: Sequoia sempervirens (assembly GCA_007258455.2). Lineage (NCBI taxonomy): Eukaryota > Viridiplantae > Streptophyta > Pinopsida > Cupressales > Cupressaceae > Sequoia > Sequoia sempervirens. The sequence goes on along the minus strand of VDFB02193867.1, from coordinate 15,913,023 downwards.
AGTTAAAAAATACTTGCCAATAGTGTGGGGGAGCATGAAAGAAACCTTGTGAGACTTCACCTACTTGTTACATACGTCCATAATATTCCTACATAATTCCATGAGTACAATCTTATCACTATGATATCTTGGTAGCAGTTACAAATATTCATCAAAGAATGTATGCGAAGGTAGGAAATTGAAGAAATATGAAACTAAACTATCTGAATAGTTCTTAGGATTTATCTAAAACCTTTTTTCTTTTCCAATTCCTTGTCAAACATGTAGATGTAAGAAGAGAAGAAAGCATTGTTTACTCTTCTAAAATTTTTGATGCTTTCTTTTAGAGTTAGTTGTGTATAATATTCATTATAATAGGAACCTTTCTCCTAACCCTATGAAAACAAGCTTGTAAAGTACCTCATAGAGCTAGCAACATACACCAGATATGAAGTCATGTAAATTTCAGAGAGGTTGATACCTTGGAAAGTTCACATATTTCATCACTAAATCTTCTTTCCCCAAAATATTTTATGTTGACCTTTCCTTACGACATATATATATATATATATCTATATATGTGTGTGTGTGTGTGTGTGTATAAATCCATTCCTAAAAGTTGTTGGATGTTGGAAGTCCTTTAACTCTATTGAGAAGAGTTATTAAATCATTCATCACAATAAAATCACTTTGGTGAATATTCTTAGGCCATTTTGCAATAGTAGGCCTAGCAGTCTTGAGCTATCGAGTGTTGATATTCTTCTTACACTTATCAGAATTATTTGCATAGTAATATTGTGATGATTCCATGGTAAGGTTAGCATAGTTATGAATATCAAGACACGTGAAATTTTTTTCAAAGAATTCTTCATGTAGCCTTATTACCCTTAGTCTCCTTGTTTAAATGAGTGGTTATTAATAGCATAAATTTCAAGTTTTGAGATGATACCAAAAAAGAGGAAACCAAATGAATACTACTATTTAGGACACATTGCATTCTTGAATCAACTAGTTGCTTGTTTACTTTGTACATGAATGTAGACATATGATCCACATGATTGATCCCTGTATCTTTGATGTTATCCATAGAAGATTGCATTGAATTCATTGGAATCACACCCTAGTACTTGTACTTCATGTTCTTTTTATATGGAGAAGGATCATGCATTAGTGAAGAAACTACAAAAATGAATTTCAAAATTATCCAATGTTAGGAAAAATTTCAAGTACCATGTAATTACATAAAAAATCTATGTATATATGTCTGGTATGTTGGTGTGTAGTTCAAATAAAATTATCTGAACTACATGGGAATTTCAACTTGGTATGCAAAGAACATGAATCAAATAAAAAACCTAAAGCTTAGAAATCAAAATAATGTTTAACAAAAATGACGATTAGAAATGAAGGTAAACAATAATGAAACTTCACATACCCAAAAATCCTAATGAAGCACAAAAATTATTCAAATCTTCAAAGAATGCAAGCACACACATGAAAATGGGAAAACAAGAATTAGGAGGACATGAAATGGTGAAGAAACAAAGGAAAAGTGAAAATTAAAATAGGTTTAAACCATTCAAAACAAACACTCATCATATTAATGCCCAAACATGTGAGTTTAAGAGTGTAGTTACAGAGAAATTCTCCACAACTACATCCTAACATGTAGTTGATGAAAACATGTTGCATTGAAATTCAACAATACTACATGTTTATTAAAAACACTAACTTCTTGAAAATTTGACAATCACAATTTTTCAAAAGACAGAAAGACATGGCCCAAAAAAAAAAACTTTTTGAGGGGTCAAACCACATAGAAGACAAATAATTACCTTCATATATGTACTTCGAGGACATGGGTTACAAATCAAACATGTTTCGTAGTGGTTATCTCACCAATTGAGCAAGTGAAATTTGAGGATAAAAGGATGCAAGATAATGGACAATATGCAATACTCAATATTTTAATGATATTGAATTGGAACCAGTTGAATAGGATGTACATATTATGCCTTGATTATAAAGGAAATAATGTAGGATAGGATTAAACAAGATCTTGACATGCACCTTAATCCTATATAATGAGACAACTACGTCAACATTATTAATGACCTAGGACACAAGAATTAAATAAAAGGAAACTGTATAAGATATGATAAGATCAATAGCTAGATACCTAAGAATTCTAGAAAATACACCAATGACCTAAGTGGACTTAACACGTGTAAATATGACCAATTAGATAACTAGATAGGTAAAATGTCTTTTTACACCAACACCTAGCACCCATCCAAAACCAACTATAAGCTTTACTTCTCATATTTCTACAAAACTTGTTCATTTAAAGAGATAAATCCTTACATCATTATGAATATATAATGATCATAATCCTTACATTTTGCTCAGGATATATCATTCGCACATCAACAACACTATCATAATTATTTATCAATCTTCATCTTTCAACTTGACAATTTTTTCTTATTGTATGTTGCCTTTCTTATGTGTCTTGTTTTTTTACTTGCATTTTTCTTGGTTCTATAGTTATTTTATGACAAAAAACATCATGGCCTTCCATATCATGGTTCCATCTATAAAATTCCTTCTTTTGACTTATTTTTTCTTTGAATAAATCCTACAACACATGGTAAAAATATCATCATGCTTTTCCATATCATGGTGCATCTTTCAAAATGTAATATAGAAAATATAAGGTTTCTCAAAATCAAAATTCATAACGTCAACCTTTCTGATCATTATTCTTCTCCCTTCGTTTCACTACTAATACTTTCTTCCTTAAAACTCACCATTCAATGTAATTCTATACAAATATATATTTTCCACTCATTCCTAACCATCTACTTTTTATTCCATCAATTTTGAGAAAAACCATGTTCTATATCCCTACTTTTTCTCCCATGGGGACATTCAAAGATCATCCAATATTAAAATCTCAATCCTTGGGGCATGTTCCCTTTTTTAATCAAGTGCTTACATATAATTTATTTAAACATGGTTAGTTTATAACACCAAGGGAAAAATTTAGCCACTTATTTCTTATCATCACTTAACATTACCATGGCCCTTTCTAATTCCCATTGGTAGTGCCCTTCTAATTCCCTCTTGTAATTTCCAACACTAATAAATTAACTAATCTAAAAAATCCTTTTTTCACCAACTTCAAAATAAATAATTAAGTCCATTGTCCATTTATCCTTCACAAATAAATAATTAAAATTCAAATATTTCATTATAAGACCCTATTATTATCATCTATTTGTATCCTATGCATAATTACTTAACTAAAAGAAATAACTAAAAAGAACTATTTATCCTCATTCACTAGTGAACCTCCATAACTCTTGTTGACTCTTCTTAGACAACGAGGATTCTCCACTCCTTATTTGATATCAACCATTCATTTGAGATAAAATCACCACTTTTCATGTTCTCACCAAAAAACAAATAAATTAATCATCATCCTTCTTCCTTCAATACACATGAATGATCAATTTGTAATTATATGCAATTAATTCAAAGAGAAACCTACATGTAATTTTAGTGCATCCAATACATTTGAATTTTTGATTTGGTATTAGTTTATACATTTCTATTTTTTTTCGTATTCCTTATTTTATCAAAGTTATTTCTTTAATTTTGAATAGGGACATTAGATTTTCTTCAATTTCAAACTATGGATTCCAAATTAAGGGTATGCAAGGTGTTATAAATAAATGGGCTACTAGAATTACAAGGAAGAAATATGAATTTTATAAATAATAACCCCACCTAAATGAATTTTATCTACTAAATTAGCTCTATCAAAAATCAATTATCAAGCCCAATCATGACCAATAATAGACAAAAGAATAGTTATAAACCTTGTAATGTAGAGCCCTTCCGTCATTTACCTTCTGGAGATTGGGGTAACTATTTATTTTTGTTTATTGTGTCATTTAAATGGTGTGGTAAACATAATGGTTTTTTTGTTTAATCTATTAATTACATCAAAATTTGCCTCCAAGGGAACTTATATGAATTTAGAAAATCAAAATAATGATTAAATAAATTAAGCTTACAAAATATAGAGAAAAAGTTATTATTTATAAATAAATTGATTTCATTCTTAAAAGTATTATATTTAATTATAATTGACAATTTATTATTATGTGAGGATAATTACGGAAAATAAGGTGATTCTTTAAAACGAATTTAGGAGATAAGATTGTGAACTGAAGCGTAAAAGCTTGAAAAAGATAAATAACTATTATTTCAGTCTTAATTAAGTATGGAAAGTAGAATGATTTTTTGAATTAGGATAAGGTGTTCATCTGATGTGGAAAGCAAAATAAAAAGATAGAAAAATCTCTCCTTGATCATGCATGGTGGGAAACTGATTTAGTAATGGGCATGGAATGCTTTTAAAGAGAGAGCTTTCCGGAAAAGAAAAGGGGAATATACATGTATCTCGCAAATGGGGGATTGATCCTATGAGATTATTTTTTTTGGAGGATTATCATGAAAGCTCTGCAATTTTTCGGAGGGACGGGGGCTCATGACTCTGAAGGAGGGTTTGTTCGGGGGGGAAAGCCAAGGAGGCTCATCAAGTGGAGGAGGTTTTCTTGGTGGTTATGGGCTATGACTTGATGGAAGCAGATGTTATGGGAAATTTGATGAATACTTCTCAGATCTACAATTTCAGATAAGTTATGGTATTACTCTCCTTTGTCCTATCTTTGTTATAGGAGATTTCGATGTTATTCAATAGTTTATTTTCGGTAAATCATTAGATGTGGTATGAGATTTCAAGTTCATTTAATTCGATGGCTAATTTCAGCCTTTGCCTGTTATAAACGAGGTTGAAGGGGTTCAATTTTTCTTTTACCCTGGTGACTTGCTCATGAAATTTGATGCATGTAATTTTGATTTGTTACACACAATCTCTCCCTTGTTTCTATGATAGTCCCATTCTTGTCCTTTCTTTATTACTGAAATCTAAAATAGTGCATCTAGTATAGTGCGAGCCCCTTAATTTCTGAATGTTTTGGTTAATGTACCACCAATATCCTCCATGAGAATAAGGTACCTATTTCAAATTGTGTCAAGCTTGATGTTACACCTTCCTATCGTGTTTGCGGGCTAGATGCTGAGAAAGGTTAACACTAGGCTTATTCTTATCACTACACTTCATTGCGTCTGTCTGAGAGTTTTTTTTTAAAACTGTGTTAATTGGATTTATACTATAGCCATACTTTGTACCCTCCTCCTTGTTTCCTAAAATGGCATCATTTTGTTCCGTGAGCCTTCTAGCCATAGTTGTGGGAGATACAACATTTGTGAGTTTATGTCTTGTATATCCTTATCTCATAGTAAATTCAGTCTTAAGTCATGAAACATTGAATCGTTTAGTGATTATTGAATGTATGCCTAAATCTGGTCTAATCTTAGTCATGAAGAGTTTATAAAACAAGATACTCTTGAGGTTATGACATATGCTACCACTCTGACTTTGTTCCTTAGATACTCCTATACTATGAAATATCTTGTCTAAATTGAATAGTAAGATTTATTATATCTTTATCTGCCATCAAAAACTTAGTTTCTCAAAGATACCTTTGTTACGAAGAGATGTGGGTTGCATTCCATGGGATGACAGTTATTTGAGGCATTTTATCAAGCAGTTACGCACCTTGCCTAGGTTTGACATTTGCATACAAATCCACCTTGTGTTCATCTTGCAACCTTGGCAATCTATCGTAGCTAAAGAATCAGACTTTGGAGGGTGCATAAATTTAAATAGTGTTCCTGACACAAATTGCAACTTGTCACATCTGTTATACTTGAAAATAGAATGTTGTAGGAGTTTAAATAATCTCTTTGATTTCATTTTCAACCTATCTCAACCATCACACTTGAACATAATAAGAAGTTTAAAAGTTTAAATAATCTCTCTGATTTCATTGTCAACCTCTCTCAGCCGTGCACCTGATCATAACAAGAAGTTTAAAGGTTTAAATAACCTGTAGATTCTACTGAAAATCTATCATGGTTGCAACACTTGAAAATAATGTTAATAATGTAAGTAGATGGCGATATCTTCAAATTCCATTATTCACTTTCTAATATACTAGGCAACCTGTCACAGTTACAACATTTAGAGTTGAGGTATTGTACATAATTAAATAGCCTCCCTAAAACCTTTGGTAATTTATCACAGCTGCAACTTTTAGACTTGCAAAGGTGTAGTACATTAAATAATCTCTCTGATTTCATTGTCAACCTGTCTAAGCTGTGGCACTTGAACATAATAGGAAGTTTAAAGATTTAAATAATCTCTTTGATTTCATTCGTCATAACCAGAGAATGGAGAGTAAATAAAGGGATTTGCACATTATTTTAGTTTAAATTACTTTCATCTTGACCTTTTTAAAGATCGGTAAGTTGTAGAGGTTCAAGTAATATTGAACACTAGTTAAGATTTGACGATTCTAAATTAAGCTTCAATGAGCATTATATTTTCATTCAAGTATATAGACTCTAGATAAATTAGAGTGGGTTCATTTATATGATCATAACCTAGCATATATGCATTTGATAAGAAACAAGGGAATGGGTTTTCTGTCCCTTTCTCATTACCCTATTTTGGCTGATTGCTTGAGGATCTCACCAATTACATTAAAAAATTATAGGAGTATCCTAGTTCTTACAATCTATTTGGTACCATTGGGAAGTCAAAGATCAATCTATTAGTTTAAAAGTGCGAAGTTATGTGAATAATGGTTTGACTTTGGAGTAATTATTTATAGCTTATGAGTTAGTGACTCCTATATCGATCATTTAAGAGTGGAGTATCTGAAAGTTTTGATAAGATATGATAGAGAATAATAGTGGGGTAACACTCTAGGTTTAGACGAAGTGATAATGATCATAATAAAGAAGATGTTTACGTATGAATATGCTTAACTTGATGAAAGAGGTTTTTTTTTTTGGGATTGTGTATATTAGAATTAATCGGCATCTTTAGCCATGGTTAAGTATTGTAGTAAACTTTATTTGATTTCATCTCGGTAGTTTTGTAAACTTGAATAAACACGATAAATTGTTCTTTGAATTGAGATTTCGTTCTTAATTATTTCACTTGGATTGTTAGCTAGTGGATAACTTAATGACTATTCGAGTTTCTTATAAATGAAGTTCTTATATGGATAGTTGTTTAGAACCTTGAGATTGTAATTGATTGGTTTGCTGAGTAGGTTGTTTTCTTTTTAATTGAAAGTGTGAATAGATAATTGTTGTCGTTGTCATGTTGTTGTCCTTCTGAAGGTGATTTACGTACCACTATAAGGGGGTTCTTGTGAGGAGAAAATTGAGGTCTCCTCGTAGAATGCCTAGTTGGTGGCTTTTGGATATTGAGTGATTTTGTTGAATTAAAGGTTGATTTTCTTTTGTATTTCCCCTTTTTAGGTGACACCATTGTTGATATGTGGATTGTATTTTTGTTTTAGGGTTGATTGATTTGTGGATGGGGTTTGATGAAGCTTTCTTTGCGTGGATTTTCTGAGTTAATCTCATATTTGAGGGAAATTTTATCCTTGTGTTGGAATTATTGGGGAAAAACTCTTGTTGCTTCATTTTACCCTCGTTTGTGGATTGTCGTTCTTTTGGCTTCCAGAGGCTTGAGATTATTGACAGTTGATGTTCTCTCTTTATGTGCCCTTGATGTGGCAAGTGTTTTGATATCATGATTTTAAAAGGGTTGTAAATGAATTGTTGAGACTTTGATTATGTGTTTATAGCGAGATGGGTAATGCCTCGCGTGGTTTGGTCTTGAGATTATTTGCTTTATTTGTTACGGTACAACCCTTGTCTGGTTTTGATTTATGTTAAGGGTCGTAGGGAGAGTGGCTCTTCGTGGGGGTCGACACCTCGGAAGGAGGAAGAGCTCAGGAGAACCCACGTAAGAGTAGTTAAACAAGTGATAACCTAAAAATAGAAATTAGGGGGATGGGTAGTAAAACACACAAGATAATAAATATTGGATACCTCGTCTATGCATTAGGGCTATCATAGACTAATGATAGACTGAGAAGGCCGTGGTCGGCAAAGTCGTAATCTCGTCTTCATGAGAGGTTATCGGCTCCGCATGAGCTACCCTATGGTGCCGGCGCCTCAAGTAGGAGGAAGAGCTAGGAGATCCATAGATGGGTGCCGGTGCCTCAAGTTGGAGGAAGGGCCAGGAGATCCCATGAGAGCTATGCGATGACACTCTCCACTAGACACCCATATGCCTTGTTCTTTATTGCCTCTAGAAATGTCTTTTGGATGTTGTATCGGTTCTTCTGGTTTTGTACTCTTATGGTTGATTCAGATTCTTGTGAAAATGATTTATGCATGTTCTTTGCTGACTTGTTTAATTGTTATTGCTTGGGTTAATTGTCAGGAGTTTTCATAGCTTTATTTTATTATGTTGACTCGTGAATGTTGTTGATTATGTCATTGTAATCCTTGAGTTTTATGATACTTTTGTATGACGTTGAGTCTTGTGGTTCCCTGTTTGGATGTTCTTGGTTGAGGTCTCTTTCTTGTCAGCTCCTTAGCACGGGGGGTGGGTCTTCAGACCCACGTGGTTGGGTGGAATGTGCTAAGCACCCCATTGGGTCCCAAGTTGAGGATCGAGAGGTGCGGATTGGTGCTGTTGTGGCGACTCCAGAGTTGTATTCGTCTTGGAGCCAGTTATGATACTGTGTATTCATCTGTTCATTTGTATCATGTTATCTTGTTGTATGGTTTCCATTCATGTTTGGAAACACTTTTGTATCATTGTACCTCTTGAACATTGTATTGTAATGTAACGTTAAACCTTGTGTGGATATTGGCCATGGCAGTTGTTATTCAATGTGTTGAGTTAATCATGCATATGTTGTATTTATGTACACAGATGGTTTCTTATTAATGATTTCACCATGTATGTGTTACATTTGTAAATTTTTACTTTGTTATGGATAATGCCTTTGGCTTATATTCTTTATTGTCGTTGTGTGGATCTAAGTCTCGTAATGACTCCTCGTGTACCCCAAGGGATGTATGTGTTAGTGAATCTACTTAAATGAAATTCATGTCATGACTTAATGTGTATCACATGTATGTTATGTTAACTTTAAAAAAAAAATTGTGGTAATTAATGCTTGGTTGTCCTTTGGGGTTCACACGACGAGGCGTTACATAAGCTATTAAATGGGATATAATTCGGAACAATTGGATGGTTTCCACTATTTTGGTGAGAAAATGTTTTATGTTTTCTTGAAAACTCTTGAGAGCATGCCATGTGGCACTAAATAGGGAACCTTGCAACCAAAATGAAAGAAGGAAGACAACGTGGTTGCTACTATTAATATTAAAGATTTAACACAAATGAAAACATTAACACATTGGCCCATTAAGCATATGCGGACCAACTATAGGAACTCGGACTTAAACTCATTTTGTCGCATTTTGAAAACCTTCAGCATTATTATATCAAATGCATTATGGAACAATTTAAGCACACATGCTCACTTAAAATTAGAAAGCATGTGAAATTGCTCTATGCACCACAACATTCAAAAGTTTCAAAAGGGGAGTACAATCTACTAAAGCTAATAGACACTAATAGACATTGTAAAGTAAAATGAATAAGATGGAAAGAGAATTTTTCATGGGTAATGATGAATTCACTACATTATTAGTACTTGTCTTAGGCATAGTATTATTGTAATGAGTTTGGTTTTTTAAGTTAACTAGTTATTAATAATTTAGTTTTCAACTAATCAAAAATAATATTTAAACAAAAATTTAAAAAAAAAAAATTCTAATGTCAACTTGTAAAATATTTAACTTTATAAATAATAAAAATTATTTTTTGTGCATATGATTGGTTAAAAACATTGTGTGTTATTGGCGGATATAGCAAATTAAATATTTTTTTAAGGAATGATTTTTCAATTTTTTGCTTTATAAAATAAATAAATGTTATTTATTTTGAAATTTTTAAGAATGATTTTTTTATGTATGTAATTGTTATTTATAAAAAAAAATATAACACTATTAAAATATATATTATTCTTTCCATTAAACTAATATCTTTATCTATGTTTTTAATATTTTATGGTATAATTTGATTATATATGTGCTCCTTTTATTAATAAGATTATATATATATAAAGAGAGAATTTTTATATATACTATTTCTATTTATATTGTATATTATTACAGTAATAATTTGTAAGTAAATAAGTTAACCTATATTATGTAGGTAATATAAATATAGGTTATTTTATTTTGTAGGTTCTCTTTCACATATATTTATATATATTATTAAACTATTTTAATTGATTACTATGTTAATTATAATATTCATATTATTAGATTATTACTATTAATATAATTAATATAATATAAATCACTATATTGATAATTATAACAGTATTTTAAAATATATTAATATTATAATATTACCTATTTACTTAGTTTATATAATATAGTTTATAAATTATTAATATTAAATTAGAATATAATATATTTATTATATTAATAGTATATTTAGCTTCAACTATAATATGAAGATTTTACTATCAAATTCAAAATCAACTAGAATCAATTTAAGAATTATTTTTAATAATAAATCATTTGATTATTTAATGTTTAGAAAATATATATTCTAAAGAACAAACTCAACTTCAACTTTATTAGTCATAGTTATGTCTAGTATAAATAATTCATAAACTACTTCCTTCTCTCAATGAATGGGTTCATTATATAAATATTCAAATCTATTCAACTTTATTTTATTTTCAAATATTTAACATCAAACAAGATATTTACATTACATAACCAAAACATATTAAAAACCCATCACTATTAATCAAACAAAACACAAAATACAAAAGTCAAAACTAAAATACAACAATTAAAAATATATATATTTAATTTTATTCACATTAATTAAACTTACATCTATTTTTATTCCAACTCTAAAAATCTCTAATTAGAATACTACAAAGGCAAGTACTCACCACTATGTGGCACTTGTTAATGGTGGTGAATACTATAGCTAATGATATTTAGTAGTAAAATAATACATAATATGTCACTATAAAATATTTGTTTAATATTTTCAATATTACAATTGATAATAAGTATGATATAAAAATCCAATTTTAGTTACAAACATATATTTTGCAATTCTACATAAATTTAATAAGAAACCACATTAATAAGTGGTATCACAATGTAGGATCCTTCAATTTTTATAGAGTCCATACTATATTACCATTTCCCTTCAAATATTTATCTAATCAATGTGTCATAAATTATTAGTTTTAGACCTTTATAGGATTAATGCACATATTGTGTATAATTATCTTTACAATTGAACGTATGTAAGTAATATTTTTTTAATCACCTACTTACATCATTAATTAGAAGAGTTGAAAGAATATCATTTACATCGATATAGGTTTTACACGTTTACAAGAATAAATACAAGTACAAGAATTTTTTATTCTTACTAATAAATATAATTACAAATAATATTATTTATTATCTACAACTATCATTAACCTACAAAATTCTAATAGATGAAGGATAAAAAATTTCTTCAATATAACCCTTTTTAAAAAAAAATGTATGTGATAAAAAAAATGGAGAGGTTAAGAAGCCATCAAAACATGCTCAATGTGGAATTAATTGACTTTTTCACAAGGTTTTCAATTAATCAACATTCCTTATGGTGGTCTTGTATTATCTCTTACCAAGGTTGACCTCTAGCTAGGACTCCATAAATTTTTTCTTTGAGGTTTTTAAAGAAGGGGATCAATACCCTCTTATTTTTTTCTTATAGAGTGAACTAAATCAGAACGAAAGTTTTAGTTTTTCAATTAGGACTTTGCAACTTTCCATGTTGTTATTGACTCCATGCCTCTAGATGTTTTTCTTAAAATTAGAATTCATTATTTAAATCCCTAGTGGAAAGATTAGAAATGGTTTCTAGACACACCATTTCATTAATACAAGCCTCATAAAGGCTACTCTTGGCTCTCTCTACACTTATTTATGGTGTCTACTTTAAACAAGAGATGGATGTTGAAATTATATTTGTGCATCTTGCAACTTAGGTGTTGGTGATTTTTCTAGCAAAACCAAACAATCCTCTAAGAAGTAGCCAACTCCCATGATGAAAAACTATTAGGTTAGTGGCCAACACAATGAGCATAAGATTTTAAAGTCTGTACTCCTTCACTTTAGGATCTGTGAAACCTACGAGGGTAATCCCAATTGTGTTTTCATGCAATATAATCAATTAGTAACACATTAACATACAAATTAATTCCTTTCTATGGCAGATGAAATCACTTTAATTGAGATGAAGGACTAGCTATCTGCTAGGAATAAAGATTAATTCTACTTCTACTACCCTTGGAGAGATTTTCTATTTTGAGTATTGTTCTTCTCATAAGTCTAGAGCCAGGAACACTATTTGTCCATCTTATGCAATATTTTCTTATAAAATGACCTCAATTGGAGCAACGGAGTCAAGTACACAAGAGGGTCAGTAATTTACAAATTACTCTTTTAAGGGAGAAATAGATTGTTTTCATATTGCTTTGCATTATGAAAACTTACTGTGCAAGAAACATTCACTTCTTAGTAATCCTAAGTCATTCCTTACAATTTGTTTATAACCCTATTCAAGCATTTTAATTAATTCCTTGAATTAAAGCTAAAAACAAAGTAATACATTCAAATGAAATATTTGAAGACAAATGATAACACCATTGGTATTTCTCATTCATAACTCCATAACGAACATACATAGGAGAGTATAAATTTCTTGACTGATATTTGTTTTGATATCAATAATTTCTATAAAAATCATTTAAGATTGTTACATACATGACTTCCTTTCAGAGACAAACTACAGGCCTACTTCATAATTCTTTTCTAATTGCCCTTTTTGAACTTAACTTTTACCTAGAACTCTATTAAGACTTTAGAATCTGACCTTCGTAATAAGCCCTGAAATCCCCTTTATAGGATAAGGGGGAAACAAGCATTAGACTTAATTACATTTACATTTCATTTCATTTACACTAGAATTTGAAATATTCTTAGTTTCTTAAATGCGATCACTTGAGGAAAATGGAAGAGTAAAAGACCGCATTCCACATTCCCTGAATGAAAACATGCTAGCTCCTTGAAAAGGAGAGTTTGTTGTAACCATGTTGAATCCTCATCCTTGTTGACTAAAGAAGATTCTCCAATAGCAGCTCCAGCACAAACTTGTATATCGCCTGTAAACAACATATGCACTACCAAGGTTAACTAGTCTGGCACTTCTCCTTCATACCAACCCAAAAAATTTCCACCTCAGCACATGAAACAAGAAATCACATGAGTGTTGAATAGGAAAATCCTAAAAGAAAGGGCATGGTATCATCAAAAACAAAAGTAGGGTGCAATCATAACTCTGAGTCATCAACCTCAAAGGATATTCACCCACATTTTACTCATGGTGGGACTAGAGAAACTGCCACCACCTCTTTATCAGGATTCCTTGATAGTAGCAAGGAGAGAGGATAATAATCACCCTTTGATTCAGTGTCACCCTCATTGTATGAAGGGTTATTAAGAACCTCACATGGAGAATTGCATTCCTTTAGATAGGCCTTATAATGCTCACTCTCCATCAATTCCCTCTTTTCATACTTCACCATCCTCTTATCTCTGTGTTTGATTAATTCTTCTGAAACTATCTACTCTCTTGGATGGTAATTTTCCTTGGTACTGTACTCCTTAAATTTCCCTAATCATACTCTTCCTTTTGGCATATTAGGAGCTCCATGTATTCCATTTTTATTCTCAAGACCTCCCTTAGGCTCAAACAAACTCAGCCCCTCAGACTCTCAAATCATCATGATAGACCTACTTTCCTAGAATGTCTACACACTTCTCAGGAGAATTCAATTCCCACACACTTCTTTATCAGCCTGCGACCCCCATTCATTACAAAAATGAATTATGACATGGAAAATGACTCAAGTAATCTACATTAAATAGGAAATTTGAAGCATTCAAGATTAATGAATTGAAATCTCCTTATGCGAGCAAGTTGATAACTTACAGTTGAAGATTGAATCTAAGCCATTGCTTCTAAAGCATTTCAAACTTCATTCATGGAAAAAAACAATGCCAACTCAAGTGTTGTGATCTATCAATCAACATGTATCGCCAACCTAATTTGTACTTACATTAATATCGGTGAAGTACACAAAACAAGTTTTTCTTAGAGGGAAACTTCCTTTATACACTTCATCGCTTCATTGCTACTCCTAATTTTTGATGAAATCATTTATGTGGTGATTCTCAATCCATTGGGTTATCCTACTTTAAAAAAAATTATCAACAGTTCCTTAGTCTTCTCGCTCTTTTCCTTTTTGCTTTATGCTAAAAATCAAGATTTTTCCATGTAGCCCATTCCATGCAGTGGCCATCACTCATCGCTAATCTATTTTTTCTTTTCCCCACTCTTATCAGCGATGCAAACATTTTTGCGATGATCTTTAGCTCTTGGTTCTATAGTCTGATTGTTTGTCACACTTATCCTCCTATTGCATATCGCTAATTTGAACCTTGTACTGATGCTTCTATCTATGACAATAAATGCTATGATGGCACGAGATTTGGACATGTACATCCTGCATAAACCAAACATCACAAAAGATATCACTCATAGGATCATATCATTTTAGCAAGAAAAATCATTTAGAGAACATACATCACTTATCGCCAATTTAGAACTCAAGTTCTAAAACAAATCAGCGATAAACGATGAAGATATAACATAAGTTCCTCGTTCATCACTAATTCTCCTCATATATTTTGCAAGCAATTAGCGATGAGAAGATTTACAATTTTGGATGTCCATCGTGTATCACTAATGTGAGATTTTACATTCAAAACATATTCGTGATCAAGCAATCACATCACTCATCACCATTCCAAGTTTATCTTTTTATGACCATTAGTGATAAGTGATAAGAACATAAAGATAGAAGTATTCCTAATCACTATTAAAATTTTGAAAACTTAAAAGCCATTAGTGATGAACGATATTAAAAGGAAAACATCAATCCATCACTTATCGCTGTTACAATTTGTGAGTCAATGAAAAATTAGTGATGAGTGATATAGTATTGAAGGCCATTGGGTCATAACTGGGAACCTTTTAAGCAGATGCTCATTATTTTGTTCTTATGAAGAGGATTCCCTAGGACAATAATTAACTCAAAAACCTGTAAGTTATAAAATACAAGGAGTGTAAGGGCTCAAAGATCCTAACCCAATTTTATAAAATAAAAAGGTTTGAACCTAGGCTAGAAAGGACCAGTTACCAGGTGACAATGAATGACTAAAGATACATTAAAATAACTCGCAATGGGTAATAGGGATTCAATGGCCCAATTGAATATTATAAGCTTTTGAAGATAGCAACCCTATATCCAAATGCAATAAGGATTTTAACATGGAACAAGGGTTTTTTTTTTTTTAGGGTTCCATCACTAGGTTCACATTATTTGGTTAGTATTTTAGAGTTGAAGCTTGCTTGTTTTATCTAGTGTATTCATTTTTAATCCCTTCTATTTTTTTCTATATTGAATCATATTGGTATCAAGAATCCTTAATGCTCATTCATGTTCATTAGTAGTCTTTCAATCATCCTAAATGTGTTTTATCCTAGAGTTCAAGTTATGTGAGCTTGGATTCACGATTTATTCAAATGTTTTAAGCTTAAACTATTATCATGGTGCATGGTTTTAGTATGGGATTGGCCCAAAATTTATTTTATGTATACCTAGATTTGAAATACTTTCAAGCTGGAAATTCTTTTCAACATATGGAAGGACCATATTTTTATTTTTATTTTTTAAAATTTTGTTGATCTTGATTTCTCCTTTACATTAGGGAAATGATTTTTTATAATGTGATTATGAAAATTCAAGCATAAGCCAATTGGGTTGCACTAGAGGTGGCACATATTCAAGTGTTTTTAGATCACTATAGCAATTCCATGCTCATTGTTGTTAGAGTCCCTTTGGCATATGCCTCTATCTAAGGCTCTTATTTACCTCATGATCATTGACAAGGAAAAAATTAATCTTCTTTTGGAGAAAAAGACACCCATCCCCATAGTTTGTAACCTCTTTACTTCTTACAATCCGAGCCATAAGTTTAATAGTTGACCTAACGTTGACAAATTCACTTGCCTCATTCTTACTATATCACTTGCTAGCGACCTTTAGTTGTCAAATGAATAAAATAAGGATGATAATTTTAATGATGGTTGAGAACAATTTGATGTCACTCTATACCTTGTGGTGTATGGTGTAAACTGGAAGATGGGGAACCTCCTCTCCCTCCAACTATTATTCTTGCTCTTGTCATTTAGCAACCTATTTGTTTGTGTTATTTCTAATTCTTCTCTATATGAAATTTGAGAGTATAACTTTTTTCCATCCACCTTTTTATTTGTGTACATACATAATATTATTTATAATTAATAATTAGATATAATAAAATTTTCCTCTCAAACAAATTTTTAATAAAAATGACAACAAAATTTTTAAAAAATAAAGTATTTCTACATCTTTTTAACTCTCCCAATAATTAAGATGCCCCTTACTAAAGAGGAATTTAACACACTTTCCAAATTGTTGGATTAAATGGATGTACGCTCACGTACCAATATTCCCAATTAATAGGAAGACAGAATCACTTTGGCGTGAGGCTAAAACGATTTGGAGTGTTGAAATGGACAGTCGAGGCATTCATTGCTTACTAAGATGAAACACAATCACTTTCACATGAGCTTAACAAATTGCTCATCACGCACACATTGTGAGCGGGTATTCTCTTTAAGTATGCAACGACTGATAGCCACAGTAGAACAGCATAATAAAATAAATATTGATTGCTGGTTTATTGGTGATATGCAGTATGCATTTGCTTTACAATGGCGTTGAAAACAGACAAGTTGCTTAGTATCGCCATGGGAAGAGATGCTGCTCATTGATATAGGTGGTACTGAAAAAAACTAAAATATGGACTTGAGTTTTAATGTTGGATTGAAGCTCTGCTTGGGTTTGGGGATACCCAGGCTTATTTTGTGAAATGCAATTGAGTTCTTGCTCCATCAGTTTGACATCACCATCCAAATCGCTGTATTAGTGAGAGGTCAATGATTGGATTAAATTTGGAAGCGAAGAAGTGGATGATAGGAATGTTGAGATAGGTAGTAGTAGAGTTGGAATCTTGTTATAAGTTCATTGTACAATGATATTGTTTATTAGTTAGTTTACTTTGGTGTCTAATAAGTATGTGTTAATAAAAACTCTTATCTTGTATCTTAAATTTGAGAGCAATTTATATGTCAAACTATTAATATTTATTAATAAACATAATATTTTCAAAATAAGCAGCACACAAATTTTATCTCACCATTATGTAGTAAAAAAAATAACTTCAAGTTAATAATAAACATAATATTTCTAAAATAAACATCACATAAATTTTATGTCTCCATTTATAGTGAATAAAATAACTTCAAATTAAAATCTCTTGACATTTTAAAAATACATGTATGTAAGATATCTATCGTAATTAAGTTGTATAATTAAACACAGAAGATAATTGAGAATTTCATTTTGTAATGGTGGAGTTATTAAAGTGTAGAGATTAGAATTAAGATGTGGACAATAGTAAAAGTTGAAATTTGGTAGCTACTATTTAATAAAAGAAATGTACTACATGGTCGCACATATTTTCTTCTCTCATTTTTCACACGTTTTCTTCCTTATTTTTGACATATTTATATTTTTAAAATTTAAATGGTAAATAAACTTAAAGTTTCACAACTACTTAAATTAGAAGCAAAATTTAAAAACATGGAACCACTAAATCCAAAAATAACTCCTCATTTTATTTTATAGTGATTGTTGAACAAAATTAGCTAAATACCCACATGCGACTATGATATTATAAATATTATTTACTCATACTATTTTCTAATGTGCACCATATAAACCTTTTTATTTTGGTAAATAGTATTGTAATTGTAAAAATTATATATCCATGTCTATTTCTATTTATTTTTCCTCACTTTGTTAGAATTATGTAATATAATTATATAACAATAAATGTTTACTCTTTTATAAATTTGGGTTGATTCTCCCATATCATCAGTCATTCTATTTATATATTCTTCCACAATCAGCACCATCTTGTCCATATCCATAAATATCTTTACATATCATTAACATTTATTATGCTAATTATTTCTCTCTATTTCAAGATGATCATTTTTTCATCAACATTACTACGTCCATGTCCCAATTATGGTGTTTCATCAATCTTGCAAGACTAGATCTATTTTTTATTTTTCTAAAAAATTATTTATATTTTGTTGACTCCTACTCATGTTATTCCTATCATGCATTCAATTGATGCATATCTTGAGCAAATTTTTTTATGTCTTAGTATTTAAATACATTCAATATTCATTCATCATGGACACATATCTAATATTTATTTGATCAATTATTGACAAAGAATGCTAAGAACTCTTAATTGGTACATTAAATTATAAAAATTATTTACTCATACTATTTTCTAATGTGCACCATAGAAACTTATTATTATAATTTTTAAATAATATTGTAATTGTGAAAATTATATATCCATGTCTATTTCTATTTATTGTCTCATTTTGTTAGAATTATGTAATATAATTATATAACAATAAATGTTTACTCTTTTATAAATTTGGGTTGATTCTCCTATATCATTAGTCATTCTATTTATGTATTCTTCCACAATCAGCACCATCTTGTCCATATCCATAAATATCTTGGCATATCATTAACATTTATTATGATCATTATTTCCCTCTATTTCAAGATGTTCATTTTTTCATCAGTGTTACATCCATGTCCCAATTATGGTGTGTCATCAATCTTGCACTACTAGATCTAATTTTTATTTTTCTAAAAAATTACTTATATTTTGTTGACTCCTACTCATGTTATTCCTATCATGCATTCAATTGATGCATGTATTGTGTAGATTTTTTTGTGTCTTAGTATTTAAATACATTCAATATTCATTCATCATGGACATATATCTAATATTTATTTGATCAATTATTGACAAAGAATGCTAAGAACTCTTAATTTGATATATATATATATAACTAAAAATTTAGTCATAATAATGGGTAGATCTAGTCAAAATTGAAATCTATGTGATTTGATAGCATCCCCTAGGTTTATTTAAACACTAGCAATTGTTAATAACTAGCACAAAAATAGGGGATTCAATGAATTAGGAAGAAAAAGTGCATGGTCTTTTGTGCTAGATCCACACCAAAATAAATGACTCATATCTATCATGGATTTTATGTATAATTGAATTGGCATATTCATTCTAATTTTAATAACAATTATAGAAAAATAAGAACCAATTTTGGTTTTAATATTTACTCATTTTACAACTACATCAAAATCATCTTCCATATATTTTTTTTAGAGTTGAGTACCCTTATCCATCACATTCCCTTTGTGTAATCAACCATTTAATTTTTTGATGTTTATACCTTCATTTCTATCATCTAATTTTTGTATCTACTTATTACTTTCATGAATTAATTAGTCTAGATAATGTAGTATAGAAATATTTTTTCCTTCACATTTTTTATGAACTCATTCATGCTTACACCCCCTAAGATTTAATCTTAAAGATATACCTTGTTTGATTTTAATATTTTTAGATAATATAGTTCTTATTTATTATCATTTCTAAATTTATTAAGATTTGATTTATATACTTATGTTCTTTGATTAAAGGGTTTGGAAATGGTTTATCTCTCTTTCTTGCCTCCTTCCTATCCTAATTTATCCTAATGTCTCCTTTTATATCTTTCTCCATGGATGGTTTACATGAATTATCTAATGTTTTGGGATGTTCCTATACTTCATGTCATAAAACACATCCATTCTTGATAGACTCATGATATTTAATGCTTTGGATGCAAATATTTTTCCTATGGATGTATTTCTTTCCCATGTATTGCATATCCTATCTTTCATTTAGTTAGTTACTTCTTATTCCCTTCTACTATATAAGCTCAAAAAAATTAACTATATACTCTATGATGAACCTATGTCTTGTGAGAATGAATGAAATTGAGTTGAAAATATATTTAATCGTAGACTATTATCCAAATATTTTTTCAAATAATTAGAATAGATATGTCAAATATATAAACACTGATCTGTATTATAAAGAATTTTTTTATATGCCTAAATATTGTCTAGAAATTATTATTCATCCACACCAACCCATATGCAATATGCACCGTATTTGACATCATTCCCATAAAATTAATTTCTAACATCATCCTTGGGCACCCATGGCTTCATTCAATTTAATATGGTGTCTATTTTAGATAAGTTTGTAAATTTTAGTATAAAATAAAATTTATGTCACATGTAAATCGATCCTCAACCATGCAACGAATACAAACTAAAGGATACTTCTAAGAGTTATATTACACAACTTAACCACCCTTTAAACCATGAATATACCTCTTTTCAAGGTGATAAATAGGTTCCACAAGATTTGATTCCTCGTCCATTCTTGATTGATATCATGTTGATCCTAAAGCTTGATATTCGATTTATTTACATGGTTTGATTCATTCATGTTAAAAATTGAGGCATAAAATGATGAAAATTAGGTATATCTTTGTGAATGAAATTTTCTCTAAAACTGTTACCTCTACAAATATACCACGTCTTCATCACAAACCATTTTTAAAAAAAAGGGTATAGATACGTAATCATGCATAGATTGGGGTGTAAATTTTATAAGACTAGGAAAGAATGAATAAGGATAGAAATACTTATTGGACAACAAGAGTCTAGATGACTTCATGAGGTATGGTATCAAAATAATAAATAATATATAAGGACAAGAGGAATAAAAATAAAACGCAATGGAATCTCAATTCAAACCTAGCAATAATCCTAATTTTTGGCTAGTCTTTTGACACACCAAGGCTAAAATTTCCCTACCTTTCTTGGAAGGAGATGAATCTCCCTAAAATATATGTCATAATATATTATTCTATTTATATAAGCTATATTTGTATGTTTTATTTTTCATATTAAAATGAAAATTTAACTAAAACTAATGAGATTTATAAGAAGAAATATGTTCTAAAGAAAATTTGAAATTGGGAAGGAAATTTTATGTGTAGGCATGCATATATTTAGATTAAATATATTATAATATTCCATAATACTCACTTGTAAATATTGAAATTAAATATTTATAACATGATGATATATAATATTTAAATATATAACACAAAACTTAACTAAATGTAAATAAAACCAATTAGAAATAATTAAACTAGTCCTTTTATATCATCTTTTGAAAAAATGCAAAAAATGAAAGAGAGGGAGTCACTAAAAAGAGAGAGTGAGGGATGGAAAGAAGGAAGGAGAGAGGGAGAGATGTTATCATGTTGCAATATATTTATAATATCATAAATGTATATTAGCATCCCCATTTAAAGAGAGACTTTCTTGTTTGTATGTAGACATGCATTCCTTGGGATTTCATGGTAATCAAATGCTAAGAAGAGGTCCACATTTGGAGGATTCTTGATAATATTTGTATTTTCAACCCAATTATTTCTCCCTCAAATAACAACTAAGTATCTCAAAGTATGTCTATTAATATATGTAATTATGATGTTCCACAATGTTCTACATGATAATATTGATAGAACATTTCACGCTTCAATATTTAATGACATAATTGAACCTAAATCAAATTAAACTATGCATCATGAAAATAATACCCAACTACTTCTTCCTCAAGAAAAAATCAAGAAATTTCAAATTAGATATCTTTCATGCTACCACAAGATCCCACAAAACATAAAAATAAAATAAAATCCAGATGGAAATTATAGTATAATTTTTTTTTAATGAATCTGAATTTTTGATCAATAGATGCAAATTTAAAATAATCAATTTTAAGAACAAACTTCAAGCAACTAATCATTTCAAGCTAAAAGGGATCCAAATATGCGTACCCCAAAAGGGTTCCATGTTAGTGCTAAGAAATTAATATTTATCTAAATTAGACACCAACATCTAAGTGTAAAACCTAGGAATGATGCCATCAACTTACTATAATGTTCCACATAAAGGAGAAACATCAAAATTGAGGGGAGGTAACTAAGAGGAATAATTTATGCTTTTTCCATATCAAATTTAGTCCAAAAATAAGAAGAGAATTAAAATTCAGCACATTAATATATTCACTTTAGTTTGGTCTTTCAAACTAAACCTCTCCCCTCTTCTATTAGTTTCTAATTAGAAGTATTATAATTTCTCTATATTTTTTATTTAGGTTCATGAGCATTGGATTAAAATATTAATACATAATTATTGTTGATACTTAAAATTATCCCATTCAATTTTTCTAATTCTCGTTATCATTTTTAAATTAATTAAATGAATTTATTTTAATTAATCATTTTAATTCTCACTCTAGCATTAATTAAATTAATAATTTAATTAATATATTTAATACTTTTTCTAATATTGATTGAACGAATCAAGATCTTTTATTTAATTTATTAATCATTCTTCCAAGGTTTAACTTTCAATAAATTAATTAAAATAAATTATTTCAATTTACCATGTACATCAAAAAAGGAAATAAATATTCCTTCTTTTTTTCATAATTCTAAACCTAATTAATTAATTTAAATTATAAACATTTACACAAATTTAAAATTTATCTAATTTAATCTCTAACTCATTTACCCATAAGATTATCCTATAAAATCCTAACCCTTTATTTAAACTAGAAAATCTACATCATCTACAATTCCCCATGTGATCTCTCATACATGTGTGAAATAATTTTTTTTGTAATTCCTCTTCCCTATACAATCCTCACACATCAAGAGTATACTTGTGAAAGGAAATATGCATCCTCCCAAGATAGTTTTCATATAACCCAAATAGAGAAATTGATGCAAAAAAGTATTCAAAATAAATATGCAAAAGAATAGATAGCATACCATCAAAGATAACTTAAGATATACCCTAGGAAAATCCCCAAGAGGGAAAAATCCAACCTCCAAAATCATCAATCACTCATGTATAATTTAGTAATAAAAATAAAAATACATCTTCAGAGTTCTCCATGAATACCTTTGAAACAATAGCTCTCTATAAGCACTCCATATGAACAAGCATGTAACAACACATACCATGTCATGCTTCAAACCTCATAGATGATAACAAGAGATGCCCTCAAATCCTTAGCCAAAATGACCAATTAGAAAACCTACCAACCTTAGAAAACTACCCATATTCTTTCTTTTATAGACATAAGCTCACACAAAACCACCAAGTGGTATTGCATAAAACCATGTGACTAATAGCATGAGCATACAAATTTGTTAACCCCCACATTTAATTTTTAGTACTAAGTTATCCTAATATTAAATATTTTCCCAATGTGCAACCCCACATTAAATATTAATCACAATGTTACAACACATAAATTTTCCCCAAGAATGTTAAACCACATGTTCCACACATGGCCTAGATCCCATAGATGCACCAAAAATAATAAAATTGTACATTATAACACTATGAATGGTGGAAAACACACATTTTCCTAATATTCTCCTACTTGGTGTATACGTTGCATAAGGGGTAAATAAGTAAACTCCAACATGAACAAGGGAACAATCCCTATAGACACATATAGCATCAAGAAATCATAAGTGCTCCATATTTTCCATCAAGATACCTACAACAAGAATCAAGGTGACCATCATTCAAGCATGAATACTCTCATCCTCCATCATGCCAATACATGTAACACCCCTCTGATTTGCTATGTTTTCTCTAACAGTTTTGATTCTTTGATAGACCTTATTTTAGGTGATTGTTATTCTATCGCTGAGAGTGGAGCGATGATAGAATATATTGATGTGATGATACATTATATGCATGGTGATTATGTTTGACATACTTTATGTTTGCATAGATGCTTAGTTGAGATGACATTGCTATATATGCTCATTATAGTTTAATTGATATTTTATCTAGTCAATTGATGCGACATTGTACTAGTGAAAAGAACAGTATTGCATCACTCGCTTGCAAGTGCCCTGTGATTTCCACTATTCTCTCTTCACGGTGTGTATGAATTATTATCTGTATATATGTAGGACTTTTGCTTTTGTTGTAGGTTTGCAGGTACAGAACAATGGCTTCACTTGGTTTCACAGGTCTGAGCATGTCCACTACTCAACAGTAATGATTGGGAGATAGTAACAGGCTACCTAGTCATACCTTTACCCTAGTACAGTGTGTCATCAGTTTGGGTTTTGGTCTTAGCCTTATCATTGTTGTTCTGGGTATTTTATTATTGTGCAAGTTTAATTTGGTAGATTAAATGTGTATTTGATTTAAATATTTAATTAATTGAATTATTGTTGTGAAGGCTTTAGAATAAATTAATTAATTAATTTAATTTAGTTATGTTATTAAAAAATTTTAATTATTAAATTATAAGGGAATTAAATAAATAAGATTATTTAAATTTGTTGAAATATATTAATTGTTTTATTTTATTTTAAATGCATGAGGTTGGAAAATATCTAGGGTTGTTGAGGGAAAAGATATTTTGTTGGGATAACTGTGAGTTAGAAATTTGTTATCTAATTGTTGTAAATTGATTCTCAGCGGGAATATTGGAAAAAGGGAAGAAATTTGTTTCAGAGGAAGAGTTTTTGGTTTTTGTTGAAAATTGGTGAGGAAATTGTGGATCTCTCTGAGGATTTTGTTTTAGAATTTTGTTGTAGAATTCTTGGCTGTGGTATTATTGTGTTTTCTGGAAAGAGGGAATTGCACTGGAGGAATCTTTGGCTACATTGGAAAATTGAAGTTATAGAGAAGCTCAGCAACATTTCTTGGGGCAACAATTCTTCTGGAACAGGTTGCTTTACTGTTTTTGTGAATTTTGAATTGAAAAGTTATTTATATTACTGTAATGCAATTTGGAAAACGATAGGAAAAGATTTTCAATATTGTAGAAGTTCTTGTTTCTTTCATTTTTAAAAGATTGCTTGAAAGGGGAACCTCTCTAGAAAATAATTATAAATCCTTTGTGTAATTTGCTCATTCGAAATAGATTGATACAAAAGGAATTATAGATCTCTGTAGAAAATCATTATTCTATTTGGTTTCCTATTTCTTTTAATTATCTGGGAAAATGAAATCTTTGAGCTTTCCTATAGAAAACTTCTTCTATGAAATTTATTTGCTCAACTTGAACCAGTGAATAGATTAATTATATATATATATATACATATATATTGTAATATATATGTACATATACATATATATATTATATAAATTATTATATTTAACTTAGTATTGAAAATTCCCTGAGGAAATTTTATTTTCAAGTGAAATTATGCAAAATCATTGTACGAAAAATTAAATTCATTGTTAAATTTATATATATAATCATAGATATGAAGGGGGTGCTAGGAATGAATTCCCATCACCACCTATGTATTGTAGGTGGGGACAACCTGCTGTGGCAACGCCCTCCACACGTATGTGGGGAAGGCGCTAACACAGTTAGAGTCTCCCACAGTCTTCTCTGTTGCATAGTCTATACAATGCGTACGTTGTCCGATTTGTATGTGGGCTTTCTTTGTTTAATTTAATATATATATATATATATATATATATATGTATATATATTATACAATATATAATATATAATATACATATTATTTGTAATATGTATTTTATGTTTTATGTGTATATATATGTACATATAAATATATATATTTATTTATTTATTTTATTTTGGAAATTTCATTGTATTTATTTTAAAATAGAATTTAGGAAAATTATAATTAATTTTATAATTAAACAATATATTAATATGTATATATATAATTATATATAATTATATATATATAGTTAGAGTTATTTAAATTGTTTTATTAGAAGTTAGTAAATGATTTTTAAAGGAATATTAAATGGTTAAGTACATGCAAGCACCAATTGTTATTTTATAATGAAGTGATTTTATTAGTAAGATTGAGATTTTTTTTTATCTATATTTGTGGATTTGGAAACTAAACTTTTGTTTTAATCGCTATGGATTTATTGAATGGAATTATGTTTAAAAGGTTTATTTTAAATCTATGATTTTGAATGATTTGGATTTAAGAAATCTGAATGATAGCATTTGTTAATTGCTTGAAATTGTATTTATAAAAGTAAGTGTTTTGTAACTGTGTACTAGGGGGAAAGTATTTGTTAATGTGAAAATATAAGTCTTCCAGAGTGGTAATTGTGAAAGGGTTGTTGTAACTTTAGTTCACCCTTTGAGTTTTCTTGGGTAGTGCACGTATTGGGATTCAGTATTGGACATCCGTAGGGATGTGTTACCTTTTGAGGTGTGTTGATTATGTGTGGTCAATTTTAGTGCACTGTCTACCCTTGGAATGTAGTTTGAGTTATGTGTTGTCAATAGGGGAGTGGCTTTCAGTGAGGACCGGGACACAAAGTGGTCCTAGGAAAACTCGTGTGGGAGTCAGTTTAATCAGTGGAAATTAAATAACCTATATTAGGGATAGAGTAGTTTTATACATTAACAAGATAATTAGCCTTGCTCATTGGCTCAAGGGCTTGTATGAGACTTGAGATGAGTCGAGAAGGCCTAGATGGGAAAGATCATTATCTTGTCTTCTCGAAAGATAATTCCGCACTGGTGTGCATGTGGGGTCGGGTTCGTGAAAGGTTACCAGGATATCCCAAGAGGGGGGTCGGGACCTAGGAAGATCTCCTTTAGACAACCAATGCAACCTTTGTGATGACACTCCTCCTATGACAACAGTCGATTTGTTTTGTACGGTGGTTGTTCTTAATTTAGTGAATTTTGGAAGCAATGTAACCTTATGTTTTGTGATTACTAGTACAGTGTTGTTTTTTGTTTACTAGTATCATGTTGTTTTGTGTTTGTTGGTACAGTGTTGTTATGTATTTATTGGTATAATGACATTTAGTATATTGCCCATGTTTAGAGGTAATAGGTTTGTCTTGGTTACCTTTTACTATCTCCTAGCACGGGGGTTGGGCCTATGGGTACTATACGGCTGGGTGGCGTGCACCTTACATTGTTGAGTTTCTCTTCATGTTCGTGATGGAAAGATCTTCTTGTTCAAGGAGCTCGTGTGGTTCTTTGGAGTTGTTCTTCTCTTTCTTCACTATAACTGTTAATCATTATGTATAATTGTAGTACCTCATTTGTATCGAGGTCAACCTTTGTGATGTAATTGTTATAATATTTATGATCTATTCATTATTGGATTTAATGGTGTATTGGATGTTATGTGGTGTTGTATCTGTGGAAATATGTTCAATACATTTCTATGAGTTAGTTTTATTTTGAAATGGTTTAATGCTTTGATGTCTGTTGGATCGTGGTTTAGCTTTCATATGTTATGGTTGGTTTAATTTTATAAGTAATGGGTTTACATGTAGATGCGTTGTGTGGCCTAGAGGATGTATGTGGTTAGACTAGAGTACTTTACTCATCTTGTTTTACTTTTTAAGAAAAAAATTTGTTGGGCTTCTGTAGTGTTGTATCATCCTTTAGGTTGAGGGACGAGGTTTTACAATGCACAAAGATAAGAAACCATCCAAAGAGATGCCACACTATCTATCACAACGAAGCATAATTACTACCTCCAATTAATATCCCAAAACATAAACACTCAATTCGAATGTAACAATTATGTATTAGTAGTTATCAAGATATAATCACTATGGATAAAATGGCACCCGTAAAAAATGCTAATACATCCAGCTATCCATACCTCAAAGGTATACAAATCATAACAAGTGAATGCCATGCCATCAACATATACAAACCATAATAAGCAAACACAAGCTCCAAGTGTCAAACTTGTTAGTAAAGAACATATGGATCTAGGAACTCCAACTACATAGGTAATGTCACACTATAGCATTTGCTTGTGACACTTAGTTGTCTATTGAATAAAAAAAGGATGATGATGGCAATCGCAACTGGGAGCCCCTTGATGTCACTCCATACATTGTGATGTATGGGGTAAACTAGAAGATGGGGACCCTCCTCTCCCTCTAACTATTATTCTTGCTCTTATCATTTAGCAACCTATTTGTTTGTGTTATTTCTAATTTTTTCTTATATAAAATTTAAAAATCTATCTTTTTTCCATCCATCTTTTTTACTTCTAAATATATAATATTATTTTATAAATATATAATATTATTTTATAATTAATAAGTAAAATAATTATAAAACCTTTTTAACTCTCCTAATAATGAAGATACTCCTTACTAAAGAGGAATTTCACACACTTTCCAAATTGTTGGATTAAATGGATGTATGCTCACGTACCAATATTCCTAATTAATAGGAAGACAAAATAACTTTCACATGAGCTTAACAAATTGCTCATCACGCACCCATTGTGACCACCTATTCTCTTTTAAGTATTTAAAGATTGATAGTCATAGTGGAATAGCGTAATAAGATAAATATTGATTGTTGGCTTATTCTTCTTAGCATCCTTTTTTGGTTATCGATGGTTCATTATTTTTAGAGTATTGGTTATGCATTTGATTTACAATGGCGTTGAAAGTAGACAAGTTGCTTAGTATCGCCATGGGAAGAGATGGTGTTGAGTGTTATAGGTGGTATTGGGAAAGACTAAAGTATGGACTTGAGCTTTAATGTTTTATTGTTGCTCTACTTAGTGTGGGAATGCGCAGGCTGATTTTGTGAGATGTCATTGGGTTCTTGCTCCATCAGTTTCACATCACCATCCAATGAGAGACCAATGATTGGGTGAAATTTGGAGGTGAAGAAGTGGATTATATGAATGTTCATATAGGTAGTAGGAGTTGCAATCTTTTCATAAGTTTATTGTACAAATATATTGTTTATTACTGAGTTTATATTGGTTTTTATTAAGATGTGTTAATAAAAATTCTTATTTTTTATTTTAAATTTGACAGCAATTTATATGTCAAATTATTAATATTAAATAATAAATATAATATTTTCAAAATAATCAAGCAACACATAAATTTTATTTTTTCATTATGTAGTGAATAAAATAACTTCAAATTAATATCAAACATAATATCTCCAAAATAAGGAGCACATAAATTTTATGTTTTCAATATGTAGTGAATAAAATAACTTCAAATTGATATCTCTTGACATTTTTTAAATAGATGTGTGTAAGATATCTATCCTACTTAAGTTGTATAATTTAACACAAAAGATAATTGAGAATTTTATTTTATAATGGTAGAGCCATTAAAGTGTAGATATTGGAATTGAGATGTGGATAAATAGTGAAACTTGAAATTAGGTAGCTACTATTGAATAAAAAAATGTACTACATGACTGCACATATTTTCTTCTCTCACTTTTTACATTTTTTCTTCATTATTTTTGTCATATTTATATTTTTAAAATTTAAATGTTAAATAAACTTAAAGTTTCACACCTACTTAAAGTTAGAAGATTTTTTTTTTTTTAAATATCATGGAACCACTAACTCCAAAAATAATGCCTAAATCATTTGAATAGTGATTGTTGAATAAAATTAGCTAAGTTACCACATGTGACCTTGATATAATAAATATTATTTACTTATACTATTTTATAATGGACACCATAGAAATTTATTTTAATTTTTTTAAAATAGTAGTATAATAGTGAAAATTATGTCCCTGTCTATTTCCATTTTGTTTACCTCATTTTATTAGAATGATGCAATACAATTATATATCACAAATGCTTACGCTTGTATAAATTTGGGTTGATTCTCCTATATCATTAGTCATTCTATTTATATATTCTTATCGACACTCAACACCATCTTGTCCATATCCACAAATATCATTGCATATCATTCATTTATTATGCTCATTATTTCCCTCTATATCAAGATCATTTTTCCATCAACATTACTATTTCAATGTCCCAATTATGGTGTGTCATCAATCTTGTTATTTTTTAAATTATATTTATATTTTGTTGATTCCAACCCATTTTATCCATATCATGCATTGAATTTTTGCATGTCATGCTTAATTTTTTCCTATCTTAGTATTTAAATATATTCAATATTCACTCATCAATTACACATATCTAATATTTATTTCATCAATTATTGACAAAGCATGCTAGGAACTCTTTATTTGATACATTAAATAAAATTAAAATATATGTAATCTTTCTATATTATCTTCATGTTTGAATAATGTTAAACTTAACCTATTAAATAACTAAAAATTTAGTTGTAACAATGGGTATCTATCTAGTGAACATTCAAATCTGTAATGCCCTTTGACAACCCTAGAGGACTAGACTTATGCTATAGAAAAATGAACTTTTTTTTTTTATAAAATTCAAATGAATTGTTGTGTAATGAAATAGAACATCACATAAATGATCTCCCTAAGTCCCCTAGGGTGCACAGCTGCATTACCTATTTTTCAATTTCCATTTTCAAAACCAAATAACTTAATAAGCATTAAGCACTAAATATCATTAAACCATTTTATAACTCATTTCATAAGTACAAAAAACCAAGTGAATCATGCATTCATGTACATAGAAGAGTAACTACTTTCTCCCATTCAATTTGCAAGCATAATGTCACTAGTTACAAAATATATTACATACAAGAGATACATCATTTCAGTTGACTTATACATTTTTACAATGATACTTCCTCAAAAATTGAGGAGTGCTTTACAATAATTCAAGATATAAAATAAAGTTACAATACATTACAAGTACAAAGATCTAACTTCCAAACTAAGGTGTGTTGCCAAAGTCAAGGAATCAGATGATATCGCCAAATCACAAACATAAGGGAAACCCAACAGAGAACGTTACATGTTCCTCCCAACCACATGAATCTAGAGATTCACTCCCCCATACTAGGAGGTTACAAAATGTCCCACCAACTGAATGACAAGGACAAAACATCACAAGGTAGACAAACTCACAACAGAGGAGAAACAACAACTTCAAGCACAACAACATCAAGTACAACTCAACAATAAGCAAACTTCCAGAGGCTCACAGATACATAAAAAGAACAAAAATCTAAGAAGTCTCATGGTTGTCATAGGGGAAGTGTCATCACATAATTGGACATCTAGGTTATCTAGGTAGTTCTTCCTAAGCCTCGGCCCCCATCCTTGGGTTATCCTAGTAGCCTCTACTGAACTCTAGCCCCTAATGCCAATTATGTAGAATTGACCTACTTCTTGAGGAGATGAAGTAGTCGATTAAGCCATTCCAAGCCTTCCCATCTCACCTCAAGTCTAAACGAGCGCCTGAAGCTGAGCAGGGTACATACTTATCTTGATTAATGTTTTAAGCTACCCTTTCCCCTAGTTAATTTTAATCTTATCACTTGATTAAAAACTTCCACATGGGTTATCTAGGTGCCCCTTTGTGTGCCAGCCCCCATTGGAAGCCACTCCCCTACTTCCAACTAAAAATCCAAAAATGAGAAAACAAGGCCACTTGCACAACACAACACACAAATGAATCACACTATGGGGGCATTACCCATCCCACTCACTGAGTCCATAATCAAATCACAATACAAAAAAAAATGTGCATAGAGAATGGCCACCAATTATCATAACCAAGACACAAATTTTCCCATATCAAGTTAGATATCAATTTCTGATTGCGATAAAATGACGTCCCAGCCTCTAGAAGACTTCAACTTATTTCCCCATTAGAAACAAAATAATCATTTGTACATAAACTTTTACCATTGCCAACTTGCCAATCCATTATTTGATTCATAAAACTAAACAATAACTCAAAGTTCTGGTGTCAAACACATTGCATGGAAATCATTGTTTCCTTCACCCAAAATGTTAAATCTAATACTTATCATCCAAACACGCTAAATGTCTAATTAAGGCTACATACCCCGTTTCATTTAAACCAAATGGTTCTATTCATACCCTACTTAATATTATAAGAAGTCTGATATGAGGATACAACGCAGTAATTCAAGGACTGAATTGAGTGTCTTAATACTTTTAAATGGGAATACATAGCTATATGAAAATTATATACATGTATATATCAGCCAAATTCACACCAAAACCAAATTGTATTTCCTTCAACTGTGTTTACGTTTAACAATGATTGTTGTCTTGTGTTTATTTTACATATCTAAAATAAACTAATCAAAAGACAAGAACCTCCAATCGGTGCAACTAGCAGATCATCATTGTTTGACTACCAAGAAAAAGCATGCAACTACAGTTGGATTTAAGACTAACAATTTGATTGGAAATCACACACATGCAAATAGAAGGGAAGAACACAACACCAACAAGTTTTCTAAATCACTCATCAATTCATGTTTACTTACTCATATACATTATTTCTACCACATAACACCCTCACATAAGTATAAAAGTATATGTATATGTTTAGATTAAAGTCTAAGATTAGATAAAAACTCAATCAACATACTATTTAATACAAAATAAATACAAAGAGGAGACGTTCTCAATCATCCTATATGCGGCCAACAATCAAGGCAATGTTCCCATCCTATTTTTGATGGAAGATCTTCTCCCGTTTGGAGACAACTTAAGACCATGGAAATAACACACATGAAAATAAGAGTTAATGCCTACAATCCTTAGAAACGTGAATCAAGACATACTTCAAACAATTCTAGAAATGAGCAAAAACTCAAGTAAGCATCAAGCGAGGGAACTCATTCCTAAATTTTCCAGCATAGAGTGGTGGATTTCAATTATAAATTGTACTCATTTTTCGTTCACAATATAATTCAAGGTTGTATGCATTGTATTGATAGAGACATATTTCAAAATAAGATGCTAGTACAAGTTAACTCAAGAGCACTTAACTTAACACAGATTAAACGATAATATGAGTGCAAGTAATCTCGACTCCAAAAGTCTCACTCCTAGATTTACTCACTAATTGGAAATAATTGAAAGGTAATTGCGCCCCTCAAGAAAAGAATACGGCTCAAGAATCATACACAGGACCGATGCCAAATCTAAACTGGAGGATTTATCCATCTTAAAGAGTAAGTCATGCATTGCATGAGAGAACAGAGAGCTATCTCAAATATGCTTTGCAAGGAAAGTATCGAACCTACCAATCAACATCACCAGATTAGTAGATCCAACTGTGGCTTGTAAGTTGATTCCAACAACAAGCAATAGTTTAATATCTAATTTCCTGAAGTTTGAATAAAAGGATAAACAACTATTAACATGAGTGACCTACGAATAGGATTGACAGTGTGTAGTCTGCCAAAATAAAGTAATAAGGAGCAGCGCATAAAATTTATATATATAACTAGACTTGTAGGTTGAATTACATCGACCCATTTTCTCCTTCGTATGTTAATAAAAGTACAACACTTGGAAGATTAGCATGGAGTAACAGGCGGCAACCAATTTGAAAGAAAGTACACAAAAACTATATTCCATATACAACAAATCCTTCGCATGTAACTCAGGATGTAAATTTGAATCTTTCTTTCTTTGTAACAGAGATATAAGACTCGACCATGGATATGGAGACTAGTAAATAAAAAGATACGTAGTCTATTAATTTACTATTAAGAATTTTATTACCAATAAGAAGTTGGCTCTAGACCGTATAAAATAATTAAAGGAGTTATCTTTGCTTTAGAATTTTAAGCCATTCAACAGACAAGAGTTTTGGGTTAAAAATAAATGATATGTATTCAATTATTTAGACATTTATGAGTAGCACATAAGGCTTCCAAATAAAACACAGCATGCATAAAGAATTACTACAAGAATAGAACTCAATACAAGATAAAAGTGGGACTTGGTATAATCTTGTACAGCTGAATCAAACTATGGTTGTTGGGGTCAACCAAGCTGCAACTGCTTATTTCCACTACCTCTACAACCTAACAAGCTTCCAGACCTAATAAACAAGTGGAGTCAATGCCCTATAGTTGTAGCCTACAGTAGAACAATGTGTCAAACATGTGCATATAAAATGATCAGTCACACCGTGATGGGGAATTCGTAGAGTCACAAGGCACTCACAAGCGAGTGATGTGACACTGTCCCCACCACCAACACATAACAACTATTATCAACTCATGAACGCATACATCATAAATAACATCATAACACCATAGTCTATTAAAAAATTAACTAATCTAAAAAAAATGCATAAATGAAAGACATTAAATATCACATTTCCATCAACGTTGTTAAATCTAGAATGTTATCTAAACATAAACAACCTGAGGGGATCACATCCTTCCCCCCTAGGACCAGGCTTACTCCTGGAAGCCTATGAACAAGTACGGGTAAAGCTCCCTCATCCAGGAAGCATCCTCCCAAGTAGCCGAAGCCTCATTGTTTGGATCCCACTAGACCCTGACCTACTCTATATCTTGTCCTCTGAGTGTGAGCCTCCTGTGTTGAGTGATTCCTACAGGCTCTAAAGCTAGATGTCCATCCTCTACCTGTAATGCATTCCAATCGAGGATGTGAGATAAATCAGGATAATATGGTCTAAGTACATATACATGAAATACATCATGTATGCACGAGAGACTGGGTAGAAAAGAAAGATGGTATTCTAGAGGTCCAAACTTCTCCAAGATCTCAAAAGGTCCAAAAAAATGTGGTGCAAGCTTAGAGCCATTCTTGTAATGGATCGAACTCTTTTGCAAATGCACACGCAAGAAAACCCGATCACCAACTGAAAATTGACAATCTATCCTATGTGCATCAGCATATTTCTTTTGTCTATCTTGAGCTACCACTAAATGCTCCTAAATCTGAGTCACCTATTGCTCCATCTCCTGAAACATCTTAGGTCCCAATAGAACTCTATCCTCCAAATGGTCCCAACTTAACGGTGTACGACATGGATGACCATACAATGCCTAAAAAGGAGGCATGTCAATAGAACTTTGATAGCTATTATTATAATAAAATTATACCAGATATAGGTAGTCCTACCATCATGTTTGCTAATCCATGACATACATATGAAGCATGTCCTCAAGGATCTGGTTGACCCTCTCAGTCTGCCCATCCATCTCTGGATGATATGTTGAACTAAAATTCAACTGAGTCCCTAAAGCATGTTGTAGGGACGTCTAGAGTGCTGAGGTAAACGCAGGATCTCTGTCTGATATTATCTGATGAGGAATTCCATGTAATATAACAATGTCCTCCATAAACACTCTAGCCACAGTTGAAGCATTATATCAGGAACAAACAAGAGAGAAGTGAGCCACCTTCGTCAACCTATCTACTATGACCATAATGGCATCATGTCGTCATGAAGAAATAGGCAAACCAACTATGAAATCTATTGAGATAATGTCCCATTTCCACTCCGGAACCAAGTTAGGCTGCAAAAGTCCTGTCGAGTGATGGTGTTCTACCTTCACTCTCTGACATTCAAGACATTTGGACACAAAATAAACAATGTTTCTCCTCATCCTAGCCCAAGAGTACAACTGTCGAAGGTCAGCGTGCATCTTTTTGACATGAGGATGAGCTAAAATGGTGCCCTATGTGCCTCTAACATGATCAAAGATCAAAGATCCCCAGTGGAAGGTACATAAATTCAGCCCAAATGCCTCAAGGGACCATTTGACTCAAGGGAATATCCTATAAACTTGCCCTCTAAAGCTCTACCTGACTCCACCTCGGTCCTCACATCCTGATGCTAGCCATCAGAAGGAAGAGCCGAAAGTATCTGATTCCTCAAATCCACACCGAGAGTCACTACTGACAACTCATGTCTTTGTCTACTAAGTGCGTCAGCAACTATATTTTCCTTTCCCTGGATGAACCTCACCTCAAAATCATATTCACATAAGAACTTCATCTAGCATCTTTTTCTGGCATTAAGATAATTAGGTTGTGTAAAGATGTACTGCAAACTACGGTGATCAGTTTGTAGCTCAAATCTATGTCCCAAAAGAAAATGTCTCCATCTAGTCAAGTCATGTACCACAATGGCCAACTCAAGATCATGTGTAGGGTAATTTAGTTCATGATCATTGAGTTTGTGAGACTCATAGGCAATCACGCATCCCTTCTGCATCAACATAGCTCCAATACCCTCCAAGGAAGCATATGTCCACACTACAAAATCCCTAGAAGGATCTAGAATGGATAAAATTGGATCATTGGTCAATCTCTCCTTAAGTGTCTGAAATGTTGCCTAGCACTACTCTGACCAAACAAATTTCTTCCCTTTCCTCTAAAGAGAAGTAATAGGGTGTGCTATCTTTGAAAACCCTTGAACGGATTGCCTGTAATAGCCTGCCAACCACATAAAACTGTGAACCTCTGACACATTTGTGGGAGCAAGCCAATCAATGATTGCTTGGATCTTGGAAGGATCCACTACAATATCCTCACCAGATATGGCATGTCCTAGATATTTCACCTCTATTTAGAAGAACTCACACTTCAACAGGTTGGCATATAATTGATTCTCTCTCAAGAACTGAAGCACCTATCTCAAGTTATCCTCATGCTCCTCCATAGTCCTAGAATGGATTAATATATCATCTAAGAATACCAAGAAAAATTGATCCAAGTAAGTGTGAAACACACCATTCATCAGACTCGCAAACACCGAGGCTACATTTGCTAACCCGAACAACACCATTGTGAACTCTTAGTGACCGTATTAAGTACAAAATGTGGTTTTATGTATATCCACCTCAAAGATGCATAGTTGGTGATAACCTAATTTTAGATCAATCTTCAAGAATACTCTTGCACCCTTAATCTAATCAAATAATTCATCTATCCTCGGAAATGGATATTTGTTCCTTATTGTCACCTTGTTCAGCTGTCAGTAGTCTATACAATCGAAGAGAGCCATCCTTATTTTTCACAAAAATCACTAGTGCTCCCCAAGGAGAAACACTAGGATGAATGAATCCATTCTCTAACAATTCCTCAAGTTGAAGTCAGAGCTCCTTAAGCTCCTGAGTGGTCATCCTATAAGGAGCTCGTGAAACGGGCTCAGCTCCAAGCACTAAATCAATCTTAAAGTTGATGTCACGTTTAGGTGGCATCCCTAGAATCTCATTTGGAAACACATCAGCATAATGTATAAGAATGGGGTGACTATCGAGTGATAGCTCCTCCTGACTCCAAATCATTAACTGTCACTGCAAATAACTAACAGCCCTACCGCACACATCTCCTCAACTACATGGTTAAGATCATCCTCAAATCAATAGGTCTCTAAATCCCAACCACATCAACCTCTCTTCCACAATCATTATCACATTTGTACCACCCCTCCATTTTGGCTCTTTTGATTGGACAATGTTCTTCTTTGTTATGTTGTTTATGTTTATACTTTGACTATGGAACTTGGTTACTATTTGATTGCAAACTATAAAGCGATGTGAATGTTATATTTTGATGTGATGGTATTTTATTTTGATGTTATCATTATGGCATGCTTTGGATTAGCTTAGCAGATATTGAATTAATGATGCTTCATGATTTTGATTATATCATTGATGTTAGATTCGTCAGTTATTAATAATGTATTGGTGAAGGGGATAGGATTATACCACTCGCTTGTGAGCGCCCTACGATTATGAGATCTCCTCTTCACGGTGTGTTTTATTTATATATATATATATATATATATATATATGCATGTTCGATATACTCTTTGTTCGTAGGTTGACAGGTATAGGACATCGACTCCACCTGGATTCATAGGTTTGAGCATGTCCATTGGCCAATAGTATTCAATTGGGAGATAGTAGCTAGGTTTTCCTTGCTAAGTCATCACCCTAGTCATAGTGTGTCACTGGGTTTTGGTCGGGTTAAGTTGCTTCTTTGTTGTTCATCTCCCCTTGATTTCATCTAGTTGCAAGTTGGAAAAGGGAAAATAAATGGCTCTATGTATTTAAGTTGTTTCTTAAATTGATCTGGCTATAATGTTAGAAATGTTATTTAATTTAATAATTAATTTAATTTAATTAATAAAATGATTTAATATTGGATTTGATTTATTTTATTGATTAATTAAATTAATTATATTGAAATGAATTAAGTTATCCATTTTGGGAATTATGGTTTTTTAAATAAAATTTTAAAAGTTTAAATTCTTTTGAAAAGGAAATTTTAAAAAGTTTCAAATTCTTTTTGAAATAGAAGTAATAAAGTCATGTTGAAAAGAAATTTTAGTTTTAAATTTTCAAAAAAAAGTAAAATATCTCCAAAGTGCATAGAGGGAGTAATAACTATAGTGGATGGGATATTTTAGGGAAGTTGACTAAATTTGGGGAAGATTTTCATTTTTGGAAGAAAATTGTTGTTAAGAGGAAAATGAAGGTATTCTTGTTATAGATATGCATTATTGGATTTGGGTGAAGATTTTGGAAAATATTTGGAAAAATTTATCTTGCAGGGAAGCTTAGTTGTTCTTCTTCAAGCTTCAAATCATAGGTTTTGTCTTGTTTATTTATTTTGAAGATTTGCATTTTCAATTTTGAAAACTTGCTTGGAAACAAATGTGAAAACCCTGTTAAAATCTTGAAAGAATTTAGATTTCTAGTGGAAAAAAAAACTCTTTCAACAGAAATTTCCAAGTTTAACCACAGAAAATGGAAGAGGAAACAAAAGGAAAGCATTTAAATTTTTGTATTTGAAATTAGGGATATTCAGAAATTGAAACTATGAAATCATGCTTGAGTATTATTTTGTTGTAGTTTAACTTGTTGAAAGCTTGTTCAATTTGACTATATTATGTAAAATTTTATAATATATATATAGGTAATATACATATATTATATATTTATTGTTTGTATGCATTATGGGAAAAGCTTTGTTCAAGTTTTTAACTAGAAATTTTTTGGGAATTTCGCAGAACAGAGGAGATTGTTTTCTTTGTTTAAAAAAAAATGGTTATGAAAAAGTGTTTGGGGCAGGGGAAGCTATCCCCACCGCCACCCAACCCCTGTGGGAGGCGGACTATGTGCCACACAAGCCGCCACCCTATGGGGAGGGCTGTGTAGCAGCCCCACCCACAGCAAGGTTGACCTGCGTTCCCTAGGATGGGGCTTTTCTTTTTAAAAAATTTCTTTTTTTTATATATGCATAATATAATATTTATTTATATATTATATTATATTATATTTATTTTAGATTTTAAATGATTGGTTATTATTTAAATGGTTTTTAAATGATTTGGATTTTAAATGGATTTTATAAATATATTTTATAAATATATATATATATATATATATATATATATATATATGTATATACATTAAGTGTATATTTATATATATGTTTAATATATATATTTATATTTAAATATAGTGATCTTAAGATTATTTTTATTATAATGGATGAAAACATTTATTTTTATAATGAAATGATTTAAATGGGGAAATGGGTTTTGTTTTCATATTTAAATATTTTTGGGAAACTAAAGCAGACCCTTAGATTTAAATTTATAATTGCTTATCAAATGATCAAGCAATTAGTTAATAAGGGTGTGATTTTAAGGGAAATAATTATCCATTTTAAATGAAATGAAAATTTTTAAGAAAACGATGTTATGGTAGTTTAAATATTATTTGACCTTGCAAACAAATTTATGTCAAGTCTAGTTATCTTCATGTAATGTGTAATTGGAGAAATTATAGAGTTAAATAATTAGTTTGATTTGTTCTTATCTAATGAATAAAATTGTCTAGAACTATAAGTAATTGAACAAAATATTATTGTTGGATTGGATTTAAGAAATCTGAATATTAGAAGTTTTTTTTGCCCGAGTTGCTTTTAACTTGTGTTTTTCCTATTATGTCTATTGGGAAAATGGGCTAATTGAGTTAGTAAGTCTTCTAGAGGAGTTATTCTAGGTTGGGATGTTTTATGTGATGGTTTGATTTGTGAATTTCTTTGGGTAGTGCACGTGGGTTTAGTTATTTGAGCACCTTGTTACTACGAACGGGTTGTGTGACCTTATGTCTTAAGGTGGGTATTTTTAATTAGTTTTGTGCATCTAGTCTACCCATTGAATTGTGGTTTTGTACCGTGTATGTTGTCGATAAGATAATGGCTCTTTGTGGGGGTCCAGTACACAAAGGGGCGCCACGGTAACTCACTTAGGGTTTAAGTAAGTGATAATTTAAAAAGAGTTAATGAAAAATCTTTTAGACTAATTAAGATAATGAATGCCTCTCTCATGACTCGTATGCTTATTAAGGCTTGACATGAGATGAGAAGTGTGCAGTTTGTATGGGGGTCCGGCGGCTAGTAGAGGCAAGCCAAGGTAACCCCGAATGGGGGTCCGGTAGCCTAGGAAGGTTGAGCCAGGGTAACTCATAGAAAATGATGTGTGACACTCTCTCTATGACAACCATAAGTCAGTTTTGTTGTACTGTGTAGTGGCTCATTGGTATCTGGAAGCATTGTAACCATTGTGTTAAGTGATGTTGTGTTTGTATTTGATTTAGTGCAGTTATGTTTTAGCCTATGTCTAGAGGTAGATGGTCTTGTCTAGAAATTCTTGTTACTATCTCCTAGCACGAGAGGTGAGCCTTCAGGTATCACTTGGTTGGGTGGAACGTGCACCTTTCTCTGTTGGGTTTTCTTCTTGTTTGTGTGGATGAGATTTCCAGTTGGGAGCTCGTGGGATCTAGTTTCATTTCAGTTGAATCTTGTAATTAATTACCCCTCATTTGTATCAAGGTGGAAGATGTATTATGTAACCTTGCTTATTGGAGTTACCTCATTTGAGGAATGAGAGTTGTAATCTTATTGATCAATTATGTTATTTGAAATCATGTGGTATTTCGTATTCTTGATGTAATTTATCATGTATGGAATGTATGCGTTCTTAATTCTTTAAGTAATTAAATATTATGTTTTCATTTCATGTTTCTTGTTTGGGTTTTAAATTAATCTCAATCTCGTAACCTTAGAGGTTGTTGCAATGGGTAGTGAACTTGCATGTTATTTGTACCTAAAAAAAAAAAAATTGTGCATTTGTGTAGATGATTGCAACTTCCTCTAGGGTTGTGTGGCAGGGTGTTACAACATTTCAATGACTTGCGACGACAATCTATAACTGCTCTATGGGCGTCTAACCAATCCATACCTAATACAATGTCGTAAGACCTGAGAGGAATGATTCACAGATCAACCATGGTGTCAAGAGATCCAATCCTCAATATGTAGCCACAAACAAGTGACTTAATTGTAACTCTTGCACTGAAAACTAACTCAACCTGCCCCCTATCATCTTGCTTAACTACCACTAGTCTACATCACGCTACAATAGAGGGGGAAATAAAGGAGTTTGAAGATCTTGAATCAAAAAGTACATATACTCTATCACCTTGTAACTCACTAGATGTCTCAACTATTGTCCCCTGGTGCTCAACCTGGCGTTTGTCAACCACATGAAAAACCCTATGAGATCTACCAGCATCCCAACTCTTAGCTTTGAAGCCGCAGGTCTCTAAGAAAATCATGTACTATCCTTTTGAGGACACTGACGAGCAATATGACCATGCTGTCTACATGAAAAACACCATGTGCCTCTACCAAAACCTCTACTACCAGGTGGAGCACTAGACTGATGAACACTACCCCTATTAACTATAGATTTTAAACTTTGGGCTGGCTGTTTAGAGCAGTAATGTTTCATTTGCCTCTAGTTTCTATCCCTGTCTCTCCTAGACTGAGATCTATCCTCCTGATTGAATCGAGATTTCATATGTTTAAAATGTGAAGGATGTTGCTATTGTTGGGCACCCTTAGAGGGTGCCTACTGACTCCTAGATGGACCCGTTGTCTGTGACTATCCACCATGAGAACTGTACCCTATCAGAGGTGCACTGCCAATATGAACTCCCATCTATCCACCTAAGGTCATGGCTAGATTCTCCTCAACAATCTATGCCTTTTCCACGACTATCTCCATGGTCTTTAGC
The DNA here is from genome assembly GCA_007258455.2 of Sequoia sempervirens. Classification (NCBI taxonomy): domain Eukaryota; kingdom Viridiplantae; phylum Streptophyta; class Pinopsida; order Cupressales; family Cupressaceae; genus Sequoia; species Sequoia sempervirens. Next base: position 15,870,803 of record VDFB02193867.1, on the reverse strand, counting down.
TCGAACACCTGAACTCTACCACTAATGCTGGCATTTAAGCCCTTGATGAAATGTTATACTAGCATGCCCTCATCATCACCGATACTAACACATTGCTTAAGTTCATAGAATTTCCTCTCATATTGTTCCACTATCATAGCCAACTGTCTAAGCTCATGAAACTTGTCTTCTTGGCACTGACGCCAATGATCAGATAAAAATCAAGCTCTGAACCACTCAAGAAAAATCTCCCAAGACACTGAGTCAATATCCAGATGGAGCTTCTACTCCTCAAGATTCCACCATGTAGAAGCAAAGCCACAGAGATACATAATGACGCATCTAGCCTTGGTATTACTACCATATGGGTGCATCGCAAAACATCATTTCAAATCGATAAGCTAGGTCTCTGCCTCAAGTCCACTACCTGATCCATCAAAAGTCAGGGGACATGCACAAAGTAAGTCCCTCAAGTGACCAGCTAAAACAACATCCTGATCAACAACTATCTCCCTCCTCCTGGGAGATCTCTCTCTCTCCCAAATCACTAACTACTCTCCTTCTTTCCTTGGACCAAGTTGGGCAAGAACCTTCTCAAGTAGTTGGCACAACTGAGTGCCCTCCATCCCACGCTGACCCACATTCTGTCCTACACCACCCAGGTTATTCTATGAACTTTGATTCTCCTCAAGATCTAACTCATGAGAACTCTATGGAGGTGAATCTAGGTGATTGGCCCCACGACCACCACCACAACCTATGCCTCTCCCTTGACCTCTACCCATCTCCTAGACCATGTGATCCTACACAAATCAATTTAGGGTATTAGATAAGGTCAACAAGGAAAGAATAAACTTCAAACTAAACATCTAAGACTACTTAGTGGGCTATTGGATATACCCAGAGCAACCAGTTTTTAAACTTGGTTGTGATACCATGTGTAATTCCTATCGATAACCCTAGAGGACTAAACTTATACTACAGAAAAACAAAAAAAAAAATATTTTTTTTATAAAATTGAAATGCATTGTTGTGTAATGAAATAGAACATCACATAAATGATCTCCCTAGGTCCCCTAGGGTGCACAGCTACATTACCTACTTTTCATTTTCCATTTTCAAAACCAAATAGCTTAATAACCATTAAGCATTAATTATCATTAAACCATGTTATAACTCACTTCACAAGTACAAAAAAACCAAGTGAATCATCCATTCATTTACATAGAAGAGTAACTACTTTCTTCCATTCAATTTACAAGCATAATGTCCCTGGTTACAAAATATCTTACATACAAGAGATACATCATTTCAATTGACTTATACAATTTCACAATGATACTTCCTCAAACAATTGAGGAGTGCTTTACAATAATACAAGATACATAATAAAGTTACAATACATTACAAGTACAAAGATCTAACTTCCAAAATAAGGTGCATTGCCGAAGTCAAGGAATGAGATGATATCACCACATCATGAACATAAGGGAAACCCAATGGAGAACGTTACACGTTCCTCCCAACCACATGAATCTAGAGATTCACTCCCCCATGCTAGGAGGTTACAAAGGGTCCCACCAACCGAATGACAAGGACAAAACATCACAATGTTTACAAACTCATAACAAAGGAAAAACAACAATAGGTGCAACAACAACTTCAAGCAAAACAACATCAAGTACAACGCAACAATAACTAAACTTCCAGAGGCTCACAGATACATAAAAAGAACAACAATATAAGAAGTCTCATGGTTGTCATAGGGGAAGTGTCATCACATAATTGGACATAGGTTACTAGGCAATTCTTCGTAGGCCTCGTCCCCCATCCTAGTAGCCTCTACCGAACTCTGGCCCTTCATGCCAATTATGTGGAACCGAGCTACTTCTCGAGGAGATGAAGTAGTCGATTAAGCCATTCCAAGCCTTCCCATCTCACCTCAAGTCTAAACAAGCACTTGAGGTTGAGCAAGGTACATACTTATCTTGATTAATTCTTTAATCTATCCTTCTCCCTCATTAATTTTAATGTTATCACTTGATTACAAACTTCCACATGGGTTATCTAGGCACCCCTTTGTGTGCTATCCCCCATTGGAAGCCACTCCCCTACTTCAAACCGAAAATCCACAAAAGAGAAAACAAGGCCACTTACATGACACAACACACAAATGAATCACACTACGGGGGCATTACCCATCCCACTCACTGAGTCCAAAATCCAATCACAATACAAAAAAAAAATGTGCATAGATAATGGCCACCAATTATCATAACCAAGACACAAATTTTCCCATATCAAGTTCAACATCTATTTCCCATCGCGAGAATATGGCATCCCAGCCTCTGGAAGACTTCAACTTATTTCCCCACTAGAAACAAAATAATCATTTATACATAAGCTTTTACCATTTCCAACTTTCCAATCCATTATTTGATTCATACAACTAAACAATAACTCAAAGTTGTGGTACCAAATAGATTGCATGGAAATCATTGTTTCCTACACCCAAAATGCTAAATCTAATACTTATCATCCAAACATGTTGAATTTCCAGTTAAGGCTACATACCCCATTTCATTTAAACCAAATACTTCTATTCATACCCTACTTAATTAGCCGATAGGCTATTATAGGTGAGAATTCAATTGGAAAAATCTCACTGTCTGATATTCTGGTTGGATTTTCACCTGAGACAGGCCGACAACATTCTTTCCCTACAGAAGGTCATTAAAGTCTCATTGTCCTCACCGTCAGAAAATTCCTATATCTACTGTGCTCGACATCAGTAAATTCTCGTATTTCACTGAGGCATGGCCATTCATCCTTTTTTGGCATCACCAGGTATGGGTGGGAGCTGTTCACGCCATTCTACACCACTCCCCTAGTCTGCGTGTGTTGCCTAGCATTTACAAAGTCACCAAATACTTGTGAGATAATAAATGCAGGTTGCTATAACATGGCTTCGACCTTTATTGTTTGTGTGCAGCGAACAAGCAGATTTGATTCGTTTTTGAGGAAAAATGGGTTAAGAACAGTGGGACGCGTTATTTCTGAAAGAGAACGACTTTTGAAACAGCATTCCATTGGGTTTTGGTGGCTTGCGAGAGCTGGACAGTGGCATTTTTGTGTTTCTTCTAACTAAACGCCTCATTTTATAGGAGATTCTAGTGTTAAAGAAGGCTGTGAGTATTGGCTCTTGCGTTGCTGGGCATCCTCTTCAATTTCAGGCTGAGATATCTACAACTTCCCAGTCATTTTGTGCTACTAGCATATTGCAGCTGAGATTTCAGAGTGTTATTCAAGTCACTAACTCCAGGCTCCTTTCTTTCACTTACCAGTTAGTGTGTGCAGTCCTACTCGTCATTTTTTAGTCGAATCTATAGATGAATCTTCTGTGTATTGACAGTTATTAATCATGCTTTTCCATTGAAGAACTCCCGAATAGTTTGATATTAAATTACCTTCATAACAGGCTGATAAAATTTGTAATTAGTTGTATCATCTTGCTATTTACCTTAGTTACAATGCTTGTAATTAGACCTGTTATGCTCTGAAATCGATGTTTCAGTTGTTGATAGAGTATCAATAATGCTGTTATGTATGAAATGCATAGTATGGGCTAACCAAGGATTGAATGGATGAAGTTCATATTGGTTTCAGTCACTGAATCTTCTCTTCCGGTCATCTCTTACTGTTGTCCACTGTTCGCAATGATAAACTGAGTCCTTTCCATTTGTAATCAATCTGGCAGTAGATAGTAATTTTGCCAACTTGTGAACCTTCCTGTGTTGTGTTGTATGACGCTTCCAGAATTGGTCGATTCATGAGCTTGAGATATGACTTTCGTCATCCTTCTCACTGTTGCTTATTAATTGCCATCTACAAATAAATTAAAAAATCTACAACCTAGAGCCAAAGTCCTTAGGGCTGTCAGAAATGGAGTTAAGCGTGATTTCTATGCGGCCTTAATTTCACCAACTACTTTCAGGCTGAATTTCGCTGTCCAAGATGCCTACGATGATATCTTGGCCAAACTGAGAGATAGGCAAAAGCCCATGGTCAGCATTGAGTCCCAAAAAATTAGGGGAATGCGTGGTATCCAATGTTCCCTCTGACTCAAGGAACAAAAATAAATGGCCAAGCATGTCCTCCAGTGTTACAACTTCAGTCTTTGTCAGCATCGCTCTAAAACCATCCATGATAGTGTCATAAACGTAGAGGAACAAATCGTCCTCTGCAGCTACTCCTTTCACTATTTGTAGGATTGATTGATACCAATCCACGTGTGAATTGAATTCAATAGGCATGGAAGCTTTGTCCATGTGCACAATGTAAATGGGCGCACGCTCTCTTGCACTCAAATCACAACAATCACAACCAGACACAGCTGCAGCTATGAACATGATAAGCAGAAAACCAAAAGTCCTAATTTCCATCTTTACTCTTATGGGTTACTCCAACTCAATATGCATTTCAATCACTATAACTCAGTAGCATTTATAACATTTCCTAATTATTCAAACTCTAGTTTTTAAGGAATGATTGGTTAAAAAAGTTTTTTCAAGGAATGATTGGTTAAAAAAGTTGTGTTATTGCAAATAAAGCAAATTAATATCTTTTTAAAGGAATGATTTTTCATTTTTTTACTAAATTTGAAGGACAATTTACTTGCCAAATGTTATTTGTTCTGTATAAAAAAAATAAAAGAGTATATCTCTACTTTCAGTTGTGAGTTTCTTTTATTTGTATCTATTATGAATCTAGATATTGATAAAATATTGTTTGTAGTTCAATTATTATTTTTAAAATATGTATTTAAATTTAGGAGACCAATAATTTGAAATACCATCCCGAGACAAGAATATATTTTTTGGATAATTTTTTGATAATTTATATTGGAAAATCATTTAGTTTTCTTCAATTTAACACAATAAAATATAATTGAAATTATATTTTTAAATATTTTCGAAAATCAAAATCAAAGAGATTAAGAGATTTGATGAAACAAAAAATCAAAATCAACGAAACAAAAAAATCAAAACAAAGAGATTTGATGAAACAAAAAAAACAAAACAAAGAGATTTGATGAAACAAAAAAATCAAATCAAAGAGATTTGTTGAAATAAAAAAATAAAAATCAAAGAGATTTGCTCAAAAAAGAAATCAAAGATAAATCACAAAAAAATTAAAAAAATTATTATAAATAACTTAAAAAATAAATCAAAAAGATTTGATCAGAAGGAAAAATCAAACATAAATCACAAAGATTTAAATATATATTTACCATAGAAAAACTAAAAATCAAGTAAAAAATTTATTATAAATAACTTAAAAAATAAATCAAAAAGATTTGATCAAAAGGAAAAATCAAACATAAATCACAAAGATTTAAATATATATTTACCATAGAAAAACTAAAAATCAAGTAAATAAATTAAAAATTAAAAGATAAATCAAAAAAGATGAAATAAAAATCCTTATCATAAATAAATTAAAGATCAAATAAATAAATCAAAATAAAAGATAATTCAAATATTTGAATAAACTAAAAGATGAAATAAATAAATAAATAAAAATATTTTATCACAAAGATTTGATTAAAATATCAAATAAACTAATCAAAAATTAAAAAAAATTAAAAGACCAAAGGTAAAAGATAATTCAAATATTTGAATAAACTAAAGATGAATTAAATAAATAGATAAAAATATTTGCTCAGAAAGATAAATCAATCAAAAAGGAAAATTAGAGATTTGATCTCAAAGATTTGATTAAAATATCAAATAAACTAATCAAAGATAAATAAAAATATGATCCCATTTCCTTCAGTCATTTAAATAATGACAACAATAAATAAAAGAAGGATATGTTCCCGCATTCCCGTGAAGAAGGGAAGTATCTAAACTAAAAAGGATTAATTTTGTTTTTTGAAAGAAAGGCTAAAGAATTAGGTAGAATCGAATTTTCTTTAAAAGAAAGGAAGTTTCCCATTCTATAGTAAATAAATTTAAAAGATAGAAGTAAATACTGTTATTAATTAATTATAGTATTCATCATTGATGTAATTATATATATATATATATATATATAAAGAAGGGATGAATAAGTAGTTAGTAAATAAATAAATACATTGTATATAGGAAAGAGATATTTTATTTTGAGTTTAACATTGTTAATATTAAGGAAATATTATTATAAAGAGAAGTATTAAGATATTAACATTGTCATTGTAAAGAGAGGATTAATAATTGTTAGTTGTATTTTTCTTTCCCTTTTGTAAAATATGGGTATTGCATATTCTCAACCCTCTTAATTATAATAGCTCTGTTGAATTTAAGCTAATTGCCTTATCCAATTTTTTGGACTCATTGCTCAGTTAGTTTGCACATACCCTATAGAGTAATGTTTTGTGAAATAGTTATTTTACATGATTTTTTTTAATATGATTTAGTAGCCTCTAGCAAAACACTTTAAATTAAATCATCAACATGTTGTTGGGTAGAAACCCAACCTAGAATAATTATTTAATCTACCTGGCCCATTATGCAATGCCTTATATGCAAAGCTTAAATTATTCAATTAATAAATGTTATTCGGGGCTCACGCTAGATTTGAAAAATTTAATAATAAGTTGCACTCAAAAAGAATAAGTCAGTTACATCTAAGTATTTTGGATGTAGAGATTCTTAAGTTCCCCCCCCCCCACGCGAATATTAAAATAACTATTTTAGAGTCAACCATTCTTGTAGTAAACTAAATTGTCCAAACTTAGACATTTAAGTCGTTGGAAGGAATTTGGTGTTTACCCTCCAAGAAACTCGTCTATAAGGAGTCACCCAACATGAACCCATCGCTAATTAAACCTTGAGTTGTACCTCATTCAAATGTATTATTATCAATATAGTGATAGGCTTAGGAGTTGTGTTGTATAATGGTGGCCCGTTGCGTAAGTGTTAGGTTGCTAATGTATGTTGGAAAAAAATATATAATTGTCAGGTTTGTAAATGAATAGTTCTAGAGTAAAAAAATGGTCCCCTAAATCACGCAGCTAGGAATAAGTTAATAAGCTAAATGGGAGTTTGGGATTGATAGCCAATTCCAAACTGTGTTTATTATAAATATCAATTAAGAGGACTTCTGTGTTGATTGATAGGTTCGAACTAAAAATCTTTCAAAAAACATTCAAATAACCTAAAACTGCCAACCTTATTTTTATTTAGATAGAAGTAATTTTAGTAAGGTAAATTGACATTAAACTGAGGTTGAACATTATCATAAGTATAAGCTTAATGATTGAGTTATAATGTTTATATGAGATAATTAATAATATTACCAATGATTAAATTGGCTATTTTAAAGAGTATATGGTAGCCATTTTCAAATAGTTATATGTTGGGATAATATTATTTATGTTTAGATTGAGGTAAATAAAAAAATACTATTAATGTACGGTGGAAATGTGAATACTCAAGGGGTTTTACCCCATGTATAAAAATAAAATAAAATAAAATGTGAAATCTTGGTATTAAGGAATATTTGACTTTTGAGTAAAATATTCGTACTATCGTAGAAAGAATTAATAATAATTATAGTGGTAAAATTTGTAAATTATACAAACAAAAAAAAGGGTAGTATAGTAATGGGATACAATTATTGGTACACATTATATTTAGTAATATTATTTCATAAATAAAAAATGTTGTTGTTAATTGGTGGTATACTAATAAAATTACTAGCAATAAATACTGTTATTGTTAATTGGTGGAATAACAATACAGTTACTATTATAATTCCCAAACAACGTTATTCTTAATTCTTATAATTAACATTATTGTTAATTCCAAACACTTCATCCACTATATATTGTCATTTAGATTTTCCCAACTAAAAGTGAATTGGGAAAAAGGGTCTCTAGAGACATATAGCCAACACATCTTTCCAGATTTCCATTTTATTCACAAATTACTATTTATTTAATATAGTGTATATATATTAATGCTTAATAGGCATACATCTTGAAATATGCACATATTAATCGCTATGCACCTTTACTTATTTGAAATTTGAAATTTGGATCAGATTTTACACATTATATGACCTGTATTATAAAAAAATCATTTTATACTTATCAGACTATTTTTATACACATCATTATATCCTTTATATTTTCAAATTAATTTTGAAAGGTAACTCTCTTTCTGAAAATACTCATGGTATAAATACATTTACTCGTTACAAATTTGAAAAAATAAAAGCAACTATTTCAAATAAGTATAAATATATTTGCTCATTGTAGATTTGCAAAAATAAGACCAACTCTTTCAAATATACAATTTCATCCAACAAATATGGTTTTATTGAAAATACAGATATTCTCTTAGCAACTACATTAGAAATGACATCTTTTGGGACTACGATGAGATTCTTCACGAAAGTTCCTTAAATTTAAAGTTTGAAGGTGCTATGTTTCAATATAGAAATGCCTTGTTAACATAAGGTCATCTAATCATTTAGGTGTATAATCAAATACAAAAAATTAAAGTACATTGTAAGATGGCTTAAATTCTTTTCTACCTCTTTTAGAACCATCATACATGTAAGATCATTTAAATCATTCTTGCATCACTTTTCCCATATTAGTGCATTGCTTAGTTTAATGGTTATAATTTCCTGGCTTAAGGTAAATAGTATTATGGGAAATAGTGTAGTTGGTTATAAACATTTGTTTGATGGTCACTTGGTAGGTGCCTTACAAATTTTAAGCAAAGGGGCCTCCTTTAATCTTCTCATTTGTGAAGATTGAATTCCTTGCCCTGGGTAGAGTACTTTCCCTTATTGTTTTTTCCCCAACGAAGTACCTTCATAGGAGTACTTGTTGTATATCAAGAGGTTGCTTCATGTTTTTTTGTCAAATGTTTATTTGATGGATTGCTATATTCCTAAGTAGTATAGTGTGATTCATGGTGTTTAGATATGTGTGGAAAAATTAGGTAACTAAATGATGTTTATAAACTTTTCACATGTTCAATTATTGGGTAGCCAATTCTTCTCCCATTTATTACATCGCTTTATATCCTCTAGGTTTAAAAAAAAATAATAGTGTGTCTGATTTTATAATAGTTATATATATGGATTTTGAATTAAATTTTAATCTATGTTTATATCTGTTGAGCTTGATTATGCATATAAGGGAATTTGTATGTTTCTTTATTGTTGTATGCTATTTTTAAAAAAATGTAGTTTAACTTTAAATCCATTCCTTAGATAGAATATTTTTATCCCTTTTTTTAAAAATTCTAAATTTTATTTGTTGATCTAACTACAAATATATGACTAATTGAACTAATAAAATAACCCCCTTCATCAATTACAAGCATGCTCATAAAGAGCATCATTATTTCATTTTCTAAGCATTTCCCGATGAAGATCTTGTTTCTATTATGGTTGACATGTTCGCACCCCATTTCCAAATGTCCTTTTACAAGTCACACACATGCAACTTTTATTGTTATCAAATACTAAAAGATGTCCCTCTTACGAAACTCCCCGAGTGATGGAAAACTAAAATAAAAGTACATTGTAAGATGGTTTAACTTCTTTTCCACCTCTTTTAGAACCATCAAACATGTAAGATCATTTTAATCATTTTTGCATCACTTTTTCCCATATTAGTGCATTGCCTAGTTTAATGGTTATAATTTGATGGCTTCAGGTAAATAGTTTTATGGGAAATAGTGTAGTTGGTTATAAATATTTGTTTGGTGGTCACTTGGTTGGTGCCTTACAAATTTTAAGAAAAGGGGCCTCCTTTAATCTTCTCTATTGTGAAGATTGAATTCCTTGCCCTGGGTAGAGTACTTTCTCTTACTATTTTTTCCCCAACGAAGTACCTTCATAGGAGTACTTGTCGTATATCAAGAGGTCGGTTCATGGTTTTTTGTCAAATATTTACTTTCTGGATTACTAAATTCCTAAGTAGTATAGTGTGATTCATGGTGTTTAAATATGTTTGGAAAAATTAGGTAAATGAATGATGTTGATAAACTTTTCACATGTTCAATTATTGGGTAGCCAATTCTTCTCCCATTAATTACATCACTTTATATCCTCTAGGTTTTAACAAAAAAAAATTAGTGTGTATGATTTAATAATAGTTATATATATGGATTTTGAATTTAATTTTAATCTATATTTATATTTGTTGAACTTGATTATGCATATAAGGGAATTTGTATGTTTCTATATTGCTGTATGCTATTTTTTTAAAAATGTAGTTTAACTTTAAATCTATTCCTTAGATAGAATAATTTTATTTTTATTTAAAAATGCTAATTCTTATTTGTTGATCTAATTACAAATATATGACTAATTGAACTAATAAAATATCTCCCTTCATTGATTCCAAGCATGCTCATAAAGAGAATCATTATTTCATTTTCAAAGCATTTCTCGATGAAGATTTTGTTTCTACTATGGTTGTCATGTTCCCACCCCATTTCCAAATGTCCTTTTACAAATCACACACATGCAACTTTTATTGTTATCAAATACTTAAAGATGTTCCTCTTACGAAACTCCCCAGGTGATGGCAAACTTTCACCCACCAGCAGACATTATCACGATATCTATAATAACATTGCAAGGACAATCATTAATAACATTTCAGGAAGAGATGAAACACATTAGATATATATTGATTAATGAGATGAGCTTCATAGGACCAAAGTTGCTACTAAAGATAGATGCAATACTACGTGAGGCCTTCCCGCATTGACAACATCTTTATTTCGGTGGGGTGTCAATAATCCTGATTGGTGACCTTGCACAGCTCCCGCCTGTAATGGACAAGCCTATTTACAGATCACACTCAAATGCAAAAACACTATGGGACCAGTTCACGACCGTTGTCACCTTAGACACAGTGTTTCGTCAACAAGGTGAGACTCCAGAACAAAGGCAATTTCGTCAACTATTGCAAAACATACGCAATGCAAAAGCATCACAAGAGGATTGGGAACTTTTACAAACACGTACAAACAAGCATCTCACCTCTACCAAAAAAGAAATGTTCGATAATTCAATGCACTTGTTTGCTACCAATGGTTTAGTTCGACTTCACAATAGAAGAATGTTAAAATTGTTAAACCGTCCAATTGCAATAAGTGTTGCAACTACCACCAGGACTGAAGTAGATAATGCAACTATTGATGAACAACTTGAAAAGCATGTATTGCTTTGTAGAGGGCAACGCATCATGCTGACAACCAACATATGGACACATGCAGGCCTTGTAAATGGAGCTCTAGGTGAAGTTGTTGAGATAGTTTACAGCCTTGGTTCCAAACCACCAGATGTTCCACTTTATGTTGTGGCAAGGATCGATAATTATAGGGGGCCAGCATGGAATGAAAAGGACCCCAAAAAGTATATCGATAGTACCTGTATCATTGGGCAGCTGTAGACAAATTCCGCTCACAATGGCATGGGCTATTACCATACACAAATCCCAAGGACTAACGCTTGCCAGAGCAACTGTCGACATTGGAAAAATAGAATAACAAGGACTCACATTTACAGCTATACCCAGAGTGAAATCGTTGAACAACCTTCGTATTCAGCCAATGTTCTCCTTAGAGAGATACTCAAAAATGCATAACCACCCATACACAATTATGAGAAAAGAAGAGGAAGCCCGATTACAACAACTATCTCTAAAAAGCCAAGGTGCACAACTATTTACCCGTTCTCCCTCACATCGCTCCTGCTTATTCTTATATCAACAATTTCTCTTTTACAAAACTAAACATGCCGTGAACATGTGCATGTCCTTTGAGTAATTTTTTTTTTGGACAAAATACAGTACAATTGTTGGTTTTTGAGGGTGAGGGGCTATGATATATGCCATTTGGCTTCAAGGCCTACAAAGCAAAAGGAATGGAATGGTTAGCTGGGAACATTATTTGTTGACATGTACAATGATTGCTCCATGTGCAATTTATTATAACACTATTAAAGGGGAAATATATTTTTTTGCCAAATTGCTCACCACCATTTTGACTTTTCATAGCACGCATTTTGCATATCGTGAACTACCAACAAAAGTACTTTGTCCAGTTGAGCCATTAAGATAATATATTGTCTTGGCCATACACTACCATAGTATACCCTCCTATCGGCGTAACCCTTGTGCCTTGCTAAGGTGCAAGCGCTAGTATTATCAGAAGTCTGATATGAGGATACAATGCAGTAATTCAGGGACTAAATTGAGTTTCTTAATACTTTTAAATGGGAATACATAACTATATGAAAGTTATATACATGTATATATGAGCCAAATTCGCACCAAAACCGAATTGTATTTCTTTCAACTGTGTTTATGTTTAACACTGATTATTGTCTGGTGTTTGTTTGACATATCTAAAATAAACTAATTGAAAGACAAGAACCTCCAATCAGTGCAACTAGAATATCATCATTGTTTGACTACCAAGAAAAAGCATGCAATTGCACGGTTGGATTTAAGACTAACAATCTGATTGGAAATCACACACATGCAAATAGAAGGAAAGAACACAACACTAATGTTTGCTAAATCACTCATAAATTCATATTTACTCACTCATATACGTTACTTCTACCATGCATAACACCCTCACATATGTATAAAAGTATATGTATATGTTTAGATTAAAGTCTAAGATTAGATAAAAACTCAATCAACATACTATTTAATAAAAAATGAATCCAAAGAGGAGACATTGTCAATCTTCCTGTCTGCAGCCAACAATCAAGGCAATGTGTCCTCAGAAAGGCGAATCAAGACATACTCCAGATGATTCCATAACTGAGCAAAAACTTAAGTAAACATCAAGCAAGGGAACTCGTTCCTAAATTTTCCAACATAGACTAGTGGATTGGAATTATAAATTGCCAGTCATTTTTCATTCACAAAATAATTCAAGGCTCTACGCATTGTATTGACAGAGACATTTAAAAATAAGACGCGAGTACAAGTTAACTCAAGAGAACTTTACTTAACACAGATTAAATGACAATCTAAGGAAAAGTAATCTTGAGTCCAAAAGTCTCACTCCTAGATTTACTCTCTAATTGGAAATAATTGAAAGGTAATTGCACCCCTCAAGAATAGAATACGGCTCAAGAATCATACACATAGGACCAATGCCAAATCTGAATTGGAGGATTTATCCATCTTAAATACTAAGCCACACATTGCATGAGAGAACAGAAAGCTATCTCAAATATGATTTGGAAGGAAAGTATCGAACCTACCAATCGACATCACTAGATTAGCAGATCCAGTCGTGGTGTGGAATTCAAGGCCAACAACAAGCAACATTTTAATATCTAATTTCCTTAATTTTGAATAAAAGGATAAATATCTATTAACATGAGTGACCTATGAATAGGATCGACAGTGTGTAGTCTGCCAAAACAGAGTAATAAGGAGCAATGCATAAAATTTATATATATAAATAGACTTGTAGGCTAAATTACATCGACTCGTTTTCTCCTTCACATGTTAAGAAAAGTCCAACACTTGGAAGATTAGCATGGAGTAACAGGCAGTAGCCAATATGAAAGAAAGTACACAAAAACTATATTCCATATACAAAAATTCCTTCGCAGGTAACTCAGGATGTAAATTCAAATCTTTGTTTGTTTGTAACAGAGATATAAGACTCGACCATGGATCTGGTGACCAGTAAATAAAAAGATACGTAGTCAACTAATTTACTATTAATAATTTTAGTACTCTCAATAACAAGCTGGCTCAAGACCATATAAAATAATTAAAAGAGTTATCTTTGCTTCAGAATTTTAAGCCGTTCAACAGACAAGAGTTTTTGGTTCAGAAAAAATGATATGTATTCAATTATTTAGACATTTATGAGTGGAATAGAAGGCTTCTGAATAAAACATGGAATGCATAAAGAATTACTACAGGAATATGACTCAATACAAGATGAAAGTGGAACCTGGTATAATCATGTACAGCTGAATCAAACTATGGTTGTCGGGGTCATCCAAGCTGCAGATGCTTATTTCCACTGCCTCTACAACCTCACACGCTTCCATAATGAATCACAAAGCTTCTCCAAACTCCCACAATAGGTTCATATTCTAGAGAAAAAAATTTATCAGACAACCCTCCAAAAATAATTCAGGAAAACTGAGCAAGTTTCAAGAAGACTTCCCAACCAGACATTCATGACAAACATGAAAAACTAAATTAGTTTTCTTCCAGGAGAGATAAAAGGCAACTGCCCTGTGGAGTTAACTCCACTTCCCCCCATTTAATCTCCCGTAACCAATTTTATTCATGTCGTTATTCAAATTTCCTTTCATTTCAACTTTTATTAAATTAACCCCTCTCCACTTACTTGCACACAATCAAACTATTTATTAATTTATTATTTAAGATTTCTTTATAATTTATTTTTACAAAGCTATTAATATATATTTATATTTATATATACATGTTAACATGTGTATGTGCGCGCACACACACACACACATATATATAATTTAAATATTCATTTATGGAATTAATTCCAACTCAATAAAATTTAATTCCATATAGATTAAGTTTAACCTTTTAATTTAATTTAGACTTTTCTATCAATAATCAGGCCTACAAATTTAACATTCAAAATAGAATGAAATAATCAAACCAGACTTAAGACTCAAACATAACACCAAAACCAAACAACAAGTAACAATTAGAAACATTATAGAGATATGATGTCCAAGAAAAATGAAACAATACTAACAAAACTCACTGATGGAATGGGACATTGGAAACTCGTCCTCGAGGAGGACGATAGCTCGAAGTGGGGGACCCAGTGCAACCTCCTAACAACAGCTCCATTGGGATATGGCACACTTAGACCTGATAAACATGTCGAGTCAATGCCCTATACTTGCAGCCTATAGGAAAACAAGGTGTTGAACATGTGCATATAAAATGATCAGTCACACCGTGATGGGGAATTCACAAAGTCACAAGGCACTCACAAGCAAGTGATGTGACACTATCCCCATCAACGAAACATAGCAACTATTATCAACTCATGAACACATACGCAATAAATAATGTTCATCATAGCACCATATTCTATTAAACAATTAACTAATCTAAAAAACATTGCATAAATGAAAGACATTAAATATCACATTGCCATCAACATTGTTAAATCAACCATGATAGCATCATAACCATCACTAAGCTAAGCACCATAATATCATCAAACAGTCTCTACAAGAACACATCAAAATATCATCATGTCTGAACCATAACCACAAAGTCATAATGTCTAAGAACAAAACAACATCAAATAGTCTAGAGAAAATCCAAAATGTGGAATCACAAAATCTATGTGATTGGATGAATTCCCCTAAGTGTGTTTAAACACTAGTAGTCATTAATAGCTAGCACAAAATAGGGAATTCAATTGATTAGGAAGAATGAATGCATAGTTTCCTATTTTAGATCCACACCAAAATAAATGACTCATATCTATAATGGATTTTATCTATAATCGAATTGGCATAGTCATTCTAATTTTAATACCAATTATAAACAGAAAAGAACCCATTTTAATCTTAATATTCACTAGTTTTAGAACTGCACAATAATCATCTTCCTTTTTCTTTTCTTTTTTGAGTACCCTTATCCTTCGCATTCCCTTTGTGTAATCAACATTTAATTTTTTCATTTTTATACCTTTATCTCTATTATCTGATTTTTTTATCTACTTATTACTTTCATCAGTTAATTAATCTAGATAACACAATAGGGAAATATTTTTTTCCATCACATTTGTTATGAACTCATCCATGCTTATACCCCCTAGGGTTTGAGCTTAAGGATATACCTTGATTGATTTTAATATTTTTTAAATATAATATAATTTGTATTTATGATCATTTATAATTTTGTTAGGATTTGATTTATATAAGTATGCATTTTTTATTAAAGGGTTTGGAAGTGGTTTATGTCTCTTTCTTCCCTCCTACCCTATGCTAATTTATCCTAATGTCTCTTTTATATCTTTCGCCTTGGATGGTATACATGCATTATCTAATGTTTTGAGATGTTCCTATCTTTCATGTCATAAAACACATCCCTTCTTGATACACTCATGATATTTTATTCTTTTGATGAAAATATTTTTTCTATGGAAGTATTGATTTCCCATTTATTGTATATCTTCTCTTTCATTGAATTAGTAAGTACTTATTCCCTTATATTATATAATCTATCATCAAATTTAACTATATATTCTATGATAATCCTATGCCTTGTGACAACAAATAAATTTGGTTGATGATATATCTAGTCTTATAATATTATCTAAATATTATTTCACAAAATTAGAAGTAGACATGTAAAAGATTAAACATTGATCCTTATTATGAGAGAAATTTTTCATATGCCTAAATATTGTATGGGATTTATTATTCATCCACACCAACCCATATGTAATATACACCTTATTTCATGTCCTTATTATAAAACTAATTTCTAGCATCACCCTTGGGCACCCATGGTTATATGGAATGGAATGTGGTGTCTATTTTACATAAGTTTGTAAATTTTAGTATAAAATAAAATTTATGTCACAAGTAAATAGATCCTCAACCATGTGACAAATGAAAACTAATAGATACTTCTAAGATTTATATTACAAAGTTTAACCACCCTCTAAACCATGAATTATAGCTCTTTACAAGGTGAAAAATAGGGTCCACTATACTTGATGCCTTTTTCATGTTGGTTAATATCATGTTGATCTTATACTATAGAAAAAAGTAATCATTTTTCTCACGTATTTTGGTAATGAATAATTTATAATAAAATGGACTTAAAGGTGCCTTATTTAGGGTGTTGTAAAGTGTATCTTTGTACTTTCACACCAATATAAGGATTTATTAGTTTATTGGTCTTACTTATGCTTTAATTGGTCCTATTTTGCATCCACAAGCCTTACTAATTGCATCTTTCCATGAATAATCTCAACACTTATCAAATAACCAATCATAGTTAAATGTTTTGGGTCATGTGTTCTAGATCTAGTGATCTGGGACTCATACACCACCTTCAACATATGAGACCCACCTAAGTCTTGGGACCTAATTTCAAATTGCACATCAAACAAGACACTCCTAGAAATTTGTGTCCCAAGTTTTAGCTATTGGGACTCATATGCCACAAATTGCATATATGAGTCCAATTTTAACTAGGACCTATTTTGAGTTTAATTATTGGTAGGATTTTATTTTCTTAGATCTAGTGCTAGCTTGTAGTGTTGTAATTTTGGGAAATTTTGCATAAATAAGTATAAATACAAGGTTATTTTACATAGTTTCATCCTAGAATTTCATAAGCAATCAAGAAAAATTTCACAAGATTTCACAAGAGAATTCAATAACATTCAATAGCTTTCAAAGTCATATTTGAAGAAGATCCTTGCAGAAATTCAATATCCATCATCATGTCAAAATCATAAAGCATCAAGCATGTTGTTGAGCTAGTGTTGTGATGTAGCTTTCAAGATCCAAGTTAAGTATTGTTGCACATCTAATTCAAGATCCAGATCTCCATTCTTCATGGCCACTTCATGTTATATTGTAGATTTATGTTTCAAGAAATCATTCAAGGTTTATAGGTTGAAGAAAAAGTGGATTTGTAGCCCTCAAAAGTACCAAAATGAGAAAAGTTGCAATAGTTGTCAAAGTTGTCATGAAATTTTTTCAAGGTTCACAAAAACTCAGATCTAGAGAAAGATATCCAACCTATTTGCATGAAACTAGTGGGAAAGTGATTATTTAATCCATATTTAGAGGCTTGCAAAGTTTTGCTTGAAAATATCTCTCCTGGGACACTTTGCAACAGCTTGGGCATATGAGTCCCATTATTACCTTTTTACCAATTTATAGAAGATTTTCACTAGTCACTTGGAGGTTGTAGATCCTACCCAAAAACACTATACTAAATCACCTAGCCTAGAATATGAGTCCTAATGAGCATCAAATAGTATAATTTTATGGTTTTATAACTCTTTTTCTTTCTTCCAAGTACCCCTCTATTCATTCTTAGTTTACTGTCCTAATCTTTAGTTTCATTTCCTAGGTCATTTATTTAGGTTTGCATAATGATTTCATCTCTTTCTTTTTAAGCCATATCTTAGTGGTGAACCCCCTTTTTGAATTTAATAACACCTGTAGGAAACCCTATTGTAGTTCTATTTTCCTAATTCCATCCTTAGATTCAGATCTCTAGGGTTTCCTTTAATGAAACTTAAAGAAAATAGGTGGAGGAACCCTAATCCCCCTTTAGTTCTATCTCCCAAAACATAGAATGACTATTTTCTACATTTTATTTTGGTGAACTTGATAGGATAAATCAAAAATTTAAACTTTAATGTGTGTAGTGTAACCCTTTTGGATAGGCTCAACATGGATAAATAAAAAATTCAACCTCCCTCTTTATCTATTAGTGGGTTTGATAATGTGGCAAAACAACTGCTTGGTGTGAGCACACTACTTATTATAGTTAGAGAGGCTACATTGCAAAATCCTAATCACATTATTCCTCATGATCTTTCATACAGTCTTCTTTTAGGAAGACCATGTATTCATGACATGCATGTGGTGCCTTCTACCCTTCACCGTAAAATGAAGTACATCTACAACAACAAAGTGTACACACTCGATGTTGATCATGAGCCTTACAATTTTTTACAACCTGAAAAAGATAAGGAAAATCCTTTGAAAACACTAACACCAACCACATCAGTAAAACTCATGCAACAGAAAGATAAAGAAAAGCATAATGAGGAAGTCACGAAGTTATTGGAAGATAACTAGATTTCCTTGGATTTCACAATTTCACATAAAAATTCATGGGTGAATATAAGATCATAAAAAAAGAATTTTAAAAGGGAAAAGAAAAATAGGTAATGTCAACACAAAATTTGCAAGACCCTTCAAAAGCATCCACCTCAAACACTTTAGAAGAAGAAGAAAATTATACAACAAAATTTGATGAAGCTAATTATGAACAACCACTAACTCCAAAACAAATGTAAAAAAATTATGGAAAAGGTTATGAACTCATGAAACAACTTCAATATATAGTGGAAAAGGATGTGGTCATATAGAACAATGTATTTGTGCCCCTATATAGTCTAATACACAAGAAAAGACTAGTGGTCTCAGTTATTGTCCCTCGAAAGAAACAAGTAGGCATTCAATTAATGTCAAAATTATTACAAAAGATTCTTCTAAGACAACTTTAACATTAGTGCATGCATCTTGAACTAATATACAAGTTAGTGCTCTTGATTATTATCAATTGAAACAAATTAAATAAACAAATAAATCTTCACTTACTATTAATGTCATCACGCAAAACACTAACAATTGGAGTTCCTTAGATTTTATGTTTTCCTTTAAAGAAGAAAACAAAATATCACAATATAGAGAGCCTTGTGTAATTATGGCACCTTGTACTAAGCAAGAGATATCTTTGTTGCAAAATAAAGAATGTAATCGTTTACTTTGGATCAAGATAGTATCTTGTTAAGACTCCTCCAAGATCATTTGATATCTCTTCCTCCAAGAATACAAAATAAATTTTACTACAAGAGTTCATTTTGTGCATATAATCTAGAGTTAATGGTCATTCTATTAATGAATGTAAGGCTTTGAGTAATAAAATCCAACATCTTAAGGATTGTGTGCTTTTCCTTGTATTGAATCACCTAGTTCCTCTAATTGATACTTATTTTCATCAATCACCTCAGCTCACCCTTTCCTTGCACAAAGTGGGGCCAAGGGGTTAGGTTAGCCTTGTCCTTGTATGACACTTGTCATTGTCTCTTTTTTCTAATTGACCACCTTTTGTGTACATATAAGAGAAATCCTAGGATATGGATGACATGACTTAATTTGGCTCACATGTGACATACTTATCCATGATGTAGTTTCATTCAAAAACATATGACTTGGC